>JANAVB010010400.1:13902891-14502891 GCA_029216955.1 Iris pallida | reverse complement strand
CTTTCCTACTCAGAGGTGATATGGACATGGTAGGAGTGAACTCGAATGAGGATACATAGAACAACTTAGAGGTGCTATCAACGTGGAAGTTCTATGCATTGGATGAAAGAATGCTATGGAACAGCTGGGCTCCGAAAGCATGTGATGATGAGGAAAGATGTGGATGTACTAAGGGACCTAGTACGGCATTTGTGGTCAGCAGAGGACATTTGTGGGCCTATTATCCTTGGCATACCTTGGTTTTAGGTACGGATAATAAGTTTGATAGGGATACCTAGGACAACTCCGCGGTAAGGCGGATATGGAGGTTCTTGGTATCGGGCGAAAGAATGCCATGGAGCAGTGAACAGTTTTCTGTTTTCTTTCACTGTTTTTCTTTTCTTTTTGTCAAGGGATGTGATCCCAGATGATGTAGTACTTTGAATTTTGAATAAATGAGCATGTTTCAACTCATCTTCTCTTTCTTGTACTTGTGGTGTTTGTGGCATTGGACCTGCTGGGGGATTATTTGTGGACCTGTTACCCTGGGCGTACCTTGGTTTTAGGTACGAGTAACAAGTTTCGGAAAGGATATCTGGAACAGCCATGGCAAAGTGGTCATGGGTGCTCTCGGTATTGGAAAAAAGAATGCCGTAGAGCAGCTGGGCTCCCGGGGCATGATGAGATGGTGGATTTATGCTAAGAAGCTTAGCAAGGGATATTTGTGGACCTATTATCCTTGGCGTACCCTGGTTCAGAATACGGATAATGGGATGAAAGGAAACCAACGTATTTGCTCAGAGGTTATGAGAACATGGCAAACATGAGGGTTTTACCGTAGAATCTTCCTGCTCAGAGGTAATGAGAACATGGCAGGAGAGACTTCACGGAAGATATTTGTGGTCACTAGCGGACATTTTATGGTCAACAGAGGACATTTGTGGTCAACAGAGGACATTTGTGGTCAACAGAGGACGTTTGTGGTCAACAGAGGACATTTGTGGACCTATTATCCTTGTCGTACTCCGGTTGTGGGTACAGATAATAGGTTGAAAGGGACCGACATACTTGCTCAGAGGTAATATGGACATGGCAAGCATGAAGGTTTCTTCGACGGAGCCTTCCCACTCAGAGGTAATGAGGACATGACAGGAGTGGGCTCAATGAAGAAGGGGAAAATTGAACGACTCAGAGGTAGGAGAACGTGGAAGTTCTATTCGAGGGGGCGGTTTGTTTTTGGTGGAAGTGAAAATGACTCAGAGGTAATGAGGACATGGCCGTTTCGGAAATTTGTGGATCGATTACCCTTTTTTGTGCACTGAAAGTGCGGGTATTGGATCATGGGGGAGGATCTCCTCCAGGAAGGAAGTTCAGAGGTATGATCATACATAACTTTCTATCTGAAAGAGTGACCGGGATGTGAGTTCAGAGGCACCAGCAGGTACATGACTCGGTAACTTAGAATATTGAGAAAGTGTGAGTGCAGCGGCACCAGCGGGTACATGACTCGATAATCTAAAATATTGTGGATGTGAGTTCAGCGGTACCAGCGGGTACATGACTCGATAATCTAAAATGTTGTGGATGTGAGTTCAGTGGTACCAGCGGGTACATGACTCGATAATCTGAAATGTTGTGGATGTGAGTTCAGCGGTACCAGTGGGTACATGACTCGAGGATCTTGGAGAGAATGTCGTTTAGACATAATATTTCTTCAGGAACTTGCCATTGACGGGCAACATGGGCAAGTCTCCGTTTTGTTTGGCGAGGCGGTAAGCACCGTTGGAGAATACTGTCTCAATGATAAATGGGCCTTCCCACTTTGGCTGGAACTTGCCGGCGGTCTTGTGAGTCATGACCATCGGCCTCCGAACTGCCAGGACGAGATCGCCCATGTGGAATGTTCTGATTTTAACCTTCTTGTTGAAGGCTCCAGAGATGCGTGCTTGGTATAGCTCGATTCTTTGCTGAGCCAGAAGGCGCTTTTCATCTAAGGCCGCTAACTCTTGTAGCCGGCATCGGTAGTTATCATTCGTCGTCAACTGATGTGTGAGGGCAACGCGAAGTGAGGGGATCTGAGTCTCTAATGGGAGAGCTGCCTCGCTCCCGTATACTAGGGTGAACGGTGTATTCCCGTTGGCTGTTCGGACTGTAGTACGGTACGCCCATAAACACTCGCCGAACTTCTCGTTCCAGTCGTGTTTGTTGGAGGAGACAAACTTCTTGAGGAGCTTGATGATTGTTTTGTTGAATGCCTCTGCCAACCCGTTCGCTGCCGGGTTGTATGGTGTCGAAGCGACATTCTGAATACGGTGCTTATCGCAGAACCGATAGAATGCGTAGTTTGCAAACTGCGGACCATTATCATAGATGATCCTTCGGGGCAGTCCAAAGCGGTAGATAACGTGATGCTTAAGGAAACTGATCACGTTTGAAGTCTTGACTTCTGCGAGTGGGACAACTTTCGCCCACTTGGAGAAGTAATCAGTGATCGTGAGTATGAAGCGATGCCCTCGGAAGGAAGATAGGGTGATTGGACCAATAATATCCATTCCCCATGCTTCGAATGGCCAGGATGCCACTGTCGAATGTAGAAACTCGGATGGTTAGTGGATGAAGTTCGCGTGGACTTGGCAGGCTTTACATTTTCTAGCATAATCTATTGCATCTGCCACCATCGTGGGCCAATAGTAGCCCATTCGGCGAAGACGGTCTTGCAATTTAGGACCGGGCTGGTGGGCCCCGCAGACACCGTCGTGAGCTTCTCGTACGGCTTCTTTGGCTTCTGTATTTGACAGACACCGAAGCAGTAATCCGTCGGAGGAGCGGCGATACAGCATTTTCGTCTCTGTATCATAGAAGAATCTGAGAGAACGCCGTCTGATAGAAGTGGCTTCCTTTGGGTTCTCGGGCAGGATGTCGTAGACGACGAAGTTGATGAATGGTTGTCTCCAATTTGGGGCATCATCGATCGTCTGGGCAAAATAACTTGCCATGAATTGCACATTGTTCTTGGGACAGACCAGTTCGTGGCCTATTACGTCCACTGATTGGCGATCATAATTCGGAACTGCAAGGGAAGCGGCAAGACCAGCTAGGGCATCGGCTTCGATATTTCGGAGTCTAGGAACGTGTTCGATGAAGAACCCCTCGAACGACGAGATGATATCGATCGCTATTTGGTGATAAGGGATCATGTCTTCGTGGCGGACCTCGTATGAGCCCCGGATCTGATTGACGATTAGTTGGGAATCGCCGTATGCTTCAAGGTATTCTACCCCCAGTTCTTTTGCAAGTTGGAGGCCAATGACCAGAGCATTGTACTCGGCCACATTGTTAGAGCATGGCTCTGTGAGGGAATAAGCGTGATTGATCACCAATCCGGTAGGGAAGACTAGCACTACCCCGACTCCGACGACTATATTGCCTTTAGGTCCGGTCCTCGAAGCACCGTCGAAGAACATTTGCCATATAGCCTCGTGAGAGGTTGTATGTGAGTCGGCGACCTCATCTGGGATCTCTTCATATATTCTGGAGGACTCTGAGCCTGGGTGGGCTGCTAAAAAGTCCGCCAGGGCTTGACCTTTGACTGCCTTTTGTGGGATAAAGATCATATGATAAGGGGACAGCAATATTGCCCATATAGCGAGTCGAGAGTTGAGTGCCCCTGGTTTAGTCATGAGGACTCTGAGAGGGTTGACTCGTGAGATCACATGTATCGTTTGTCCGGTGACATAGTGTCGTATTTTCTGAATGGCGAACACCAGGGCGAGGCATTCTTTCTCTATAGCGGTGTATCGGTGCTCTGGTCCAATCATCATTTGGCTGAGGTAATATATGGCCTGTTCATGGCCTGTCGTTGTTCTGTGCCAGCAGGGCTCCAAGGGAGTGTTCCATTGCTCGTACATAGAGCAGAAATAGTTTTCCAGGAACCGGGGCCACCAAAACTGGAGGATTTGACAAATATTCTTTGATGCTATCGAAAGCACGCTAATATTCCTCGTCCCATACGAATGAGACTCCTTTCTTCATGAGGTGCGTGAACGGTCGGCATCGCCCGGAGAGGTTGGAAATGAACCTCCTGATGTAGGCTAGCCTCCCTTGGAGGCCTCTGAGTTCGCGGAGATTTCTCAGGGGACCCATCTCCATGATTGCTTTTGTCTTCTCAGGGTCTACATGGATACCCTTTGCAGTGATGATGAAGCCTAAAAACTTCCCACTGGATATGCCCAGAAAGGACTTTGTAGGGTTTATTTTCAAATTGTGCGCTCGTATTAGGTCGAATACCGTCCTCAGATCCTGCAGATGGTCTCCTTTGCAGCGGCTCTTAACGGCTATATCGTCAACGTAGCACTCCACTGTCTTGCGTAAGTGGTCTCTGAAGATGATGCTCATGGCTCTTTGATAGGTGGCGCCGGCATTCTTCAAACCGAAAGGCATGACTGTGTAGCAGTACGTGCCAATTGGCGTTCGGAATGATGTATGCTTTTCGTCAACGGGAGACATTTTGATTTGGTTGTACCCCAAGAAGCCATCCATGAACGACATACGTTCGAAGCCGCAGGTATTGTCGATCATAATGTCTGTTATAGGAAGGGCGAATTCATCTTTGGGGCACGTCTCGTTCAGATTACGGAAGTCGATGCAGATTCGAATCTTCCCATTCTTCTTGAGGACGGGTACTATATTGGCGACCCAGTCTGGATGTTGCTCCTCACGAATGAAGCCGCTGGCTATCAGTTTGTTGACTTCGGCTTCAATTGCATCCATAATGCCTGGGCGAAAGCGTCGCTGTTGTTGCTTGACTGGCTTTGCATCCGGCCGAATGTTGAGCTTGTGAAGGGCAATCTCGGGGTTTAGTCCTGGCATGTCTTCATAGCTCCAGGCGAACACATCGATGTATTCTCTGACAAGTTCTAGCAGCGACTCCCGTTCTTCGTCTGCTAGGCTTTTACTGACGAAGATTGGTTTTGGAGAAGATTCGCTGCCGAGGTCAACTTGTATAACCTCATCTTCAGTAGGAGGTTCTCTCAGTTCGAACCGCTTTTCTCATTGTGCATCCAATTGCTGGGCCTATGGCTCTAGCTCGAGAATTTTGGGGATATCTTCGTCTTCTTCGTAAGCGTCGGCGAATGCCATATTGACTGTCATGACTTGTCTGAACACATCTCCGATGTTGGTATCCGAGTTAGAAGTTGGTGACCCAGTTGAATGTGACTGCCAGTCGCATTCTTTATCTGAACTCTCAGGGGTCGTGGTAGGCGTTACATACCCTAACCCGCATCGAGTTTTGTTATAGTAGTTCCGCGATTTGCCCGTCGGGACTGGCGGCTTCAAAGGTAACCGTCGCCCAGTACCGTAGTTCAGACCTGGCATCCTTTCCAGATCATACCCCTGTTTCTGTATGAGATATTTGGATTGGGGGCTATAACGACACAGAGGCAGTCTTTCGGCGTTTGACCCGAGGTCGGCTTCCTCTATGGTGAAGGGATGCGGGTTGTTCGTCCGGCCGAAGATGATTGGATGGTCCCCTTCCTCGATTATTCGGTAAGCGTCTTCTACTGGAGTAAGCTGGATCGCGGTGTACATATTTGTCACCTGTGTGTGTAGGTGAGTGCCTATACCGTGTTCCATAGCATACATTGTACATAGCTTATCGAGCTCGGTGTAGTTCAAAGATAACCCTTTATTGATGAAGTAAGGTATCTTTTCTAGGGGAATTACATCATCAGCGGAGGGGACATCAGTGTGGGGAGCCACATACTTGGCTAGTTCTGGTTCCTCTTCGCCTACCCCCTGTGTAAACGAGGATTGAGAGGACGACCTGGGAAGCTTGATTGTCAGTGGTTCAGTTGATGGAGCAGAGCGTGGAGTCGTTGGCAGCCTAGCGACCCCCAATTTGGTACTTGATGTGGAGCGAGGAGTGGCCGGTTCGCTAGAAGCGTCAGACCTCGCATCGGGGTGACGACCCTTCTTGGGAAGGCGTATCGTCAATGGCCTATAGGAGGGATTGAGCTTCTCCGTTTGGGGTTGACCGACTCTCGGCAGTCTGATTGTCAATGGCCCCGTTGTGGGTCTCGGCACTTGGCCAGACCTTGGCAGCCGGATTATCATCTGCTCTTCCTGCACCGAGAGGCTGATTGCGTCCTTCCGCAGAGTGGCAGTAAGGGGTACGGACCTTTCCGGTTTGCGAGCTTGGAGGTGGATCGTCAGAGGCTCTTCTGATCCTGTGGCCGTCTCGGTACTAGCTTGTTCATTTCTTTCATCAAGGTGCCTCTTTGACTTTTCGTATAGGCAGGAGTCCGAGTAGTAAGATTCGACCCCTTTGAAGGGATCGATGTCAGCAAATTCCATCTTCACAAAGCCGTGTTTGTCGACGTATTTGAAGCACTGGTGTAGCGTGGAAGGCATGATTATGTAATTGTGTATCCATGGACGCCCCAAGAGGATGTTATAAGAAGTGTCTGCATCTATGACGTAGCAGGTGACTTCGGATTGGAGGTCGCCAATTTGACACTTCAGATGAATCTTCCCAATAGGGTAGCTCTTGCCCGAATTGAAACCGCTGATGGCGGTGCTTGTAGGTGTCAGGCGATCCATTGGGATGCAGAGATGAAGTAGCAGGCCCTTCGGGATGATGCTTATGGAAGAGCCAGGGTCTATGTACATCCGATCTACCTTCACGTTGCCGATGTACCCCGTGTAGTATAGCGGGCGATCGTGTAGGTTGGTTTTGATGAGCATGTCCTGCGGAGTGAAGACTATGTTAGGCATTGCTCCCGTACAGGCACTGTCTTGGAGATCCATGGGTGAGTCCTCCCCGGTGAGGTTGGATTGAGCCAGATAGACATCGGCATTTTGGAGTGCTTCGCTTAATGCAAAACGAACGTCTTTGGAGAGCCTTAGGAGTTCGTACAGTGACAATTTGGCCGGTGTGTTAGCCAATTGTGCTAAGATGTCAAAGTTGTAGGGCCTCTCTAACCCTTGGGCTGCCTCTTTTCAGAGAGATTTGTCGAAGCGAGTCTCCTTCGGCCTAGGCTTGTCGGTCGTCGATGACTGAACCGGTCCCGGAGCGTCAGTTGTAGTGGGTTGATGATTTTCGGCTAGATTGTCAACCACAGGTTAGGATTGCGCTCCGGACCGTGTGACGACGGTTGTAGCTTCCTCGTTGTCTGCCGAGATGGTGTGGCAGGTCCTGACTTTTCCACTTTTCTTTTTGTTGGTGGAAGAGGGTGTGGGCCGAGTCACTTCTGACACTAAGTCTGGATGGATCCACATGACCTCCCCTCGTGATGTGGTGAGGGGTACTAGACCGGCAGCCTGCTCTCGGGGAGGTAGAAGATTGGTAATTTCCATTGTCGCCAGAGGGACGGAGACCACCCCGTCTTGAGTCTTCGTCGGCGGGAAGCTGCCGAATTGTACGGACACCATATTGGCTGCTACGGTTACCTCTTCGAAAACGATGGCCAGAGCGTTCGAATCGATGAGGTACTGGATGTACCGTTTCAGCTGGTAGCAATCGTGTGTAGCATGATGAACATAGCGGTGATAATGGTAGTACTTTGGATTCTCCATCTCTGCCGGTCGCGGTTCCCGTCTTGGTGGAGGAAGCTGAATCCTGTCCCCTTGTATGAGCATGTCCAAGATGGGCTTGACGTGACTGTCTTCGAAGGAGTAATCAATTTGCGGCCATTGTTTGTCTGCTGGCTTCGGTTCAGGTTTTTGTGCAGTATCGGCCACCATAGCCTACTTTCCCTTGCTGTCCTGATTGTTAGAGGGGCTACCCCCATTATCGTTGTTGGGACGCTTGCCCTTGTTTTCTCCTTCCGAGATGTGCAATCCCAGTTGGCGAGCCTTCTTCAGTCGTTCTTCGGCGCTTGTGGCGCTGATGATGAATGTCTTCCAATCTTTGAATTGACTTTCCCCCATCCAGAGACTGATTGTTGGGAGCAGTCTCTTTTGGCAAATTTCAATTAAAGAGGAATCTGGATTCCCGGAGGGCACCTTCATGGCGGTTTGGCGGAACCGCTCAATATAGTTCCTTGTCAATTTCTTCTTCCCTTGGACGACGTCCATGAGAGTGGACATGGTGACGTCCTGTCCTACTTCGTAGAATCTCTCCAAGAACAGGCGCTTGAAGCCGGCGAAGGAGTGGATGCAGTTGTCTGGCAGATTACGATACCAATCGAAGGCGACTCCTTCCAATGCCCCAATGAATAATCGCATGAGGATAGCATCATCATGGGGCAGATGGTCGATGGTGACCTCGAAGTAAGTGATGTATCGACTTACTGAGGTCTTGCCATCATATGGGTTGATATTGAACGGCTTATATTTTGGTGGGAATGGCACATCCCTCCATTCGGTGGGGTATGGTTGCCGCATTCTGAGGTCTTGAGCGTTTTCTCGGGCATGGAACATGGCTCGAAGCTCCTGGACCTCTCTTCTTACTTCTCGGGCCTCATCTGTCGCGGTAGGGGCTGTTATTTCGGGAGGATTATTGCCCGGGTTTAGTGCCGCTGAGTTCGAGTCAGCATTAACCGCGGGACCCGTACTTGTTTGGCCAGGCGTTCCTCCTTGCAGAGTTGGAAGAGCGGCTTTGATTTCATCTACAGACTTGACCAAGGCCTGCAGTATAGCCTCCAAAGTGTCGATGCATTGGCGATCGCTAGAACCACCTTGGTTGCTGTCCGTCATGAATACCGTCCTTACATGAGGAGTGATGGAAGGAACGGTGGAGGATGTGCCCTCCGAGTCGTACCCATGCACCAAGAAGTCATCGGGGTAGGTAGGAATGTTCTCTTCGGGCTCGGACTCGGAGGGAACGGTATCCCCAGCCTCGGAG
This sequence comes from Iris pallida, assembly GCA_029216955.1. Lineage (NCBI taxonomy): Eukaryota > Viridiplantae > Streptophyta > Magnoliopsida > Asparagales > Iridaceae > Iris > Iris pallida. Next base: position 14,494,067 of record JANAVB010010400.1, on the reverse strand, counting down.
CTTGCTTCGTCTTGAGAGCCATGGATGTCCTCGGGGACATCATCGTCTGTTGTACCTGATGGGAGAGTTGTTTCCCCAGGCTCGGCTCCTTGAAACATCGGATTGTTGTAGATGTTCGGAAGAGTGCTACCCCTAGTTCCCACGACTCCCAGCGATGTGGATGATGAATTTATCATTGCAGCAGATTTTGTCTTTGAACGGGTGTGTTGGAATATTACGGCGGAGGACAGCCGTTTAGACGACGGTTTCTTAGCTGCAGTGGTTGATATCTTGGGGGTAGAAATACTTGCCTTCTTCCCTCTCCCCTCGGCGGGGACTTTCTGAGTGGAATTGCAGGAGACAACAGGAGGTGCCTCGTCTTCTGAGCTCGGATGCCGTAGTCTTTGGAAGACGGACGGCCGGTCTTCCATTGCGGCTACGCTGTTGCAACAGCAGTTGACGATGATTTGGGTGCAGTGATGTCCAAGCGAGGACTCTTTGCACGCCGAGGCTCCTTCTTTTTCCTTGCGCTTGTGGAGGATCGCCTCACGCAGGTCAGAGGAACCACTTTGTCCTTTTGCCGCCGGGGGCTGGACTCGAGCGGTTCTATACAACTTTCCATCAGAGGCCCGTGTGATAATCAATGGGACGCCACGATAGTTAGAGGTTGGGACAGCTGCCTGGGCTTGGTGAGCCCGCGCTGCCCTAGACTTCCTCCTTTTAGCACTTGCGGGTGCATAATAGGAGGAGTCCAAGTTGAACACCACAGAGTCTGGCTTATCATCCAGAGAATCATCAGAGTCAGGACCGCATGAGAGACGGTCAAAGACTGATCGAGAGAAGCGTAGAACGGACGCTATGCGGCTAGAATTGGATACCGTACAGGCTGTCTGCATGCGGTTGTCTTCTGCCGTTGGATGAGTTATTTTTATGCGGCTAGGAGTCACGACCGTGCAGGCTGGCCGCATGCGGTTGGCATTTGTGGCCGTATGAGTTTTCTGCAAGCGATTGACTTTCTTAGCCGCATGAGTCTCATCCATGTGGTTGGCAACTGTAGCCGCATAAGCTATGCGGCTGACAGATTTGGCCGCATAAGTTTTCTCCATGAGGCTGGCGGATGTAGCCGCATGAGCTTTATTCCTGCGGCTAATACCCTTATGCGGCTCGGATCTCATAGAGTTCCTCATTGCCCCTGTAAGTCCAGCATCATAGTATTTTCTTCTGCCGGACTTGGGGACAGCAGAGTTGTCTACGGTCTGAAGTAGGGCCGTAGGAGAGTCCTTCTCGCCGTCTTGAGCAACAGAGGATATCCCATCGAGGGCTTGGAGAAGAGTAAATGATTTTGGCCTCCACTCTTTGCGAACCTTCGTGCTGCGGGCGCGCTTCTGGACCGGGCCAGCGCTTCTTTCGGAGAGCATCTCTTCAAACGCCTGTTGGTCGAAGCGGACGACCATCTTTTGTTGCGTGGAGCCAAGTTTGGCTGCATCCGATTGTGTCACCAACTCCTCAGCCGTGGAGAAGTTAGTCCCCAGCAGAGTCGCCATCGTGTTTGCCATTGATTGTAAAAGTACAGAACAGTTTTATGGGAGGACTGAACTTAGACTCACAATACAAACTCGCTTGTACAAAGAAAGCCTAGGGACAAAAATCTAGGTACAGCAGTCTAAGTACAATTGTTTATTTTAGATTCTGGGGGGTGACGATAGAGGCTCGGGAAGGCGACGGCAGCCCTGTCTTACTCCTTGGACGATCGGTATGCAGCCTTGGCTCCTGTGATGAGATGGTTGGCGTTGACGAAGAAATGCTCTTCTTGCTCTCCTCGTATTGCTCTTCTGGCTTCTCTCTTTCTTTGTGTACTTTTCTCTCTGATAGAGTATATCTCTCTTTGTATATATTTTTACAAGGGAATGGCACCTTGCTATTTATAATAGTGGGGGCATCATTAGGGTTTGGATGATTACCCATTCTCAAAGTGGCGGCGGCCTGATGATTAACCAATCTGGACCATTAGTCTTGAACGTGAAAGATCTGGGCCATTAATATGGATTATGCCAAATCGCATCAACAATTAATGCTGATTGCAATAAATCTTCGTCATGATGATTTGCTGACATCTACGAATCTTAATGAATAAATTTAATTCATTCTTCTGCTACGTGTCCCAGATTATTGGGATTTGGCCCAAGATTTGATTGACTTTAGGATACGTGTCCTGTCATCAACGTTGAGCCGCATGAGGAGTGTCGATGTTTGGGCCGCATGAAGGTCGTCATGATCGAGCCGCATGAAAGATTTCATGACCGAGCCGCATGAATAGTCTCTATACTCGAACTGCATGAAGGTTGTCATGACCGAGCCGCATGGATATGTTCATGACCGAGCCGCATGGGAGTCTTCATGGCCGAGCCGCATGAGAGTCTTCATGGGCGAGCCGCATGGATCTCTTTATAGCCGAGCCGCATGGGGGACCTTCATGGTTGAACCGCATAGGTTTCTCTGCATTGGCCGCATGATCTCGTTTATTCTTGGCCGTATAAGCTCGCCTTAAAACTTTGGTAGACAGCGCCACTTTGAAGATTTTCCTTATTCCCGAAGTACTGCTTTTCGTGTCAGTCATTATGACAACTTTATGTCAGGTCTGTCACTTGTCAGGTCTGTCAGCCGTCAGAGCATTAAATGCGTCCATACGTTGGGTATAGCTGTTTTTGAAGACCACGTGGCCTCTCTCTCTGGGCCGCATGGAGTTTACTCGAGCTGCCTATGTGCGTTGAGCCGCATGTTCATATTGGTGACTTTTGAGCCGCATGATACTCTTGAGCCGCATGAAGCTCGTCTGATTTTGAGCCGCATGAAGCTTCCTGGGTTCTGTGCCGCATGAAGAATGTTCTCATGACCGAGCCGCATGAAGGACGTCTCATGACCGAGCCGTATGAGGAATGTCTCATGACCGAGCCGCATGAAGGACGTCTCATGACCGAGCCGCATGAGGAATGTCTCATGACCGAGCCGCATAAAAGATGTCTCATGACCGAGCCGCATGAGGAATGTCTCATGACTGAGCCGCATGAAGGACGTCTCATGACTCGCATGAGGAATGTCTCGATCTGCCCGTGCACTCGCTTTATGGGCCCGGGTATCCCGAACACACGAGTGCGTAGGTATCATGTTTGCTCCCTGATGTGGGGGCTAATAGAAACACTTGCCCTCGATCTTTGTTGGGAGACTCTTGAGAACCATTCTGTCTGTTTGCCGCCGGGGGCTGGACACAGGCGGCTCTGTACAACTTTCCATCAGAGGCCCGCTTAGCGGGACGCTCTTGATGGTCAGAGGTTGGGACAGCTGACTGAGCCCGATGAGCCCGCGCTGCCCTAGACTTCTTCTACTTAGCACCCGAAGGTGCGTAATAGGAAGAGTCCAAGTTTGGAAGGAGGGAAGAGAAGTTGTGCCCTTTTCGAAGGAAGAAAGGGGGCTATATTTATAGAATGGAGTGAGCCATTTCTTCTCCTCCTTTCCGATGTGGGACTAAAAGCAATATTTTCCATGCTTCTACACTTAATAGTCCAAATTTATCCTGAAATAATCAATACTATAATTGCAGTCCATCTCTTCCTGGGTTAAGATCATTCTTTGAGTCATAGAATGAAGACCTTTAGCTTCAGTTTCAGCTTCTTTGAGTTGATCTACTGCATTTGCACCCACTTTTTTTTAGATTAAATCAAATATGAAAAAGAAACCAATAAATACAATTAAACAACAAAAACTAGTTGACTATGATCAACATGAATCGACTACTAAGTTGAGCAAAAACTAGCAATATAAAGATAAATATAAGAGAGAAGGAAGGCATAGAGAACCTCCACTTGTTGACGAAGAGCTATTACTTCCTCATCTCTCCCATCCATAGTTTGTACGGCAGCCTTAATTACAGCCGAAAGAAACATAAAAACAAAACTTGCTAAAAAAATTGATGTGATCAGTTGATCACAATGAAAACCTTCCATTAGTATCATGTGTATACAAATTCATTAACTAAGATAAACAGATAAATTAAGACTTTTAGCATTAAGAGAATGCTAAAAGGCTTATATAATAAAATATGGGTCTCTTCAGTTATAACCCAAAGATCAAGATGGTTAATGACTGACATAAAAAACAACTATTCGTAATTAAAAGATATCCGTGCCTAGAAAATTTTTGGAAATGTCCATAAGCTCATAAAATAATAGCTAGATGAAATAATAATGGTATACTGTTAGCAACACTAGATTAGGTAAAATACAACAATATCATTTTCTTTATCCAACAATAAACATTTCCAAAGTCAACCGGCATATAGACATGTGTGTATGTAGATGTATAGAAAAAAATTAAGATGTCCTTCTAAAACATCTATGTGACTGTGAACATGGTACATGTACTTAATCTAAAGATTAATTACAAATATTAACCATATAAAAATATTATTTATGTTGCATTATATATAAAGCAAAGACATGCAAGTAATACATAATTACATAGATATAAGTACATACACACGTCTTTCTGTGTTTAGACTTTGGAAGGAAAACAAGAATCTTACTTCATCAAAAAAGTGCCACAAACTTGGAAAAATAAAAATGAAGAATTGTTACCAGAACGAGAGCATTAGCCTTTAGCAAGTATGATTTTGGTGAGTTGCTGTGGACTTTCAGTACTTTTTCATAATCATTTAGTGCAAGCTGAACAAATTATCTCCTAGCTTTAAAAGTTGAGCTTTTAGAGTAAAATAAAATAGCCTGAAAACAGAACCTTACGGCTGTGTTTGATTGGTCTTTTTTCCATCCATCACAAAATTTGCACCAATTGTAGTGTTTGATAGCTTATATTTTCCATGGAATCATTTTCCAAAAAAGTATCATTTTCCATATTTTCATCTAAAATGGTGGAAAATAAAACTTGTCCAAACTATAGGAAAATATCATTTTCCATGGAAAATAACTATTTTTCGTGGAAAATATGGCAATCAAACACCCAAATTAAGTTTTCCATGATTTTTTTTTTAAATTCCATGAAATTTTTTTCCTAGGAAAATAATTCCGTGAAATTAATTTCTTTTCCACGTATTTTCCACCTTGCAATCAAATGCACCCTACATGTTTAGCATAGGAAAGAGAAAATAATAGTCATAATTTCATATGTTCCTCTTCCTAGGGAAGGAAATTCATATATTTTTAATTTTCACCTAAGTTCTTAATCTTCTAAGCACTAGTTATTTTGCTTAATAAGCTAACTAAAGAAATAACCAAGTATTATCTGCACAAGATTAAACAAAGATCATTAAGCAGGTTTCCATCACTTCAAAATGAATAAGATCGCATAAGCTAACCAATTGTAATCTATTTAAGCATTTCAACAAACATCTTGCATATACAAACTAAATAGGATGATAGAGAAGTTTCTCCTTGCTAGCATCAAATCCTTTCGCACGTACGAGATTCTCCTAATGACACCAACAGATCCATCAACGACAACGATCTCCTTCTCATCCTCGGGGACCTCATACTGTAGGACCCTCGGGATCGATCCGTTGCTTGAGTGTGAACTGTCGACGGGATCGGGGGATGAGAACTTGGTGTCTCAAATTCCTCCTCCTGCTTCAATAAATATTCAACAATCACATGAAAAAAATACCAGAAAAACCCAAACAAAAATTTCACACAAAAAACTTTTGTAACACTTTCAGGAATTGGGAAATGAGATTTCACATGGAAAACCTTACATTTCAATGGCTTCCTCAAGAGCTATGGCATCATCGGCGTCGTCTGAGAACTCCGAGTTCATTCGATAGTCCTCTGTCTATTCCCTCACCACCCTCGGCTGCCTGAACATCGACGAACTCTTTCGTGCCATCGATAACAACACCTTTACCCCTTCGACTCCCTCTTCCGTCACCCAGTTTCACCCTAGCCCCAAGATCGAGCACTAGATCATCGACATCAATAATTTCACCCCCATGCTCCCATTCATACTGAAAGGGAGAGGACACTTGAGAACTTCCTCGACATGGCCGACGCTCTCACTGAGGAGGAGGTCAACACAGTCATTGCCGCTTCAGCGTTCGGAACACCAGTCGATGTGCCATATCAATGTTTGAGTGGAGAAAGGGGAAAAAGCAGACCTAAAACGAGAAGATTAGGAGAAATGAGAGAGAGAAGGGAAATAGAGGGAAACATGAAAAAATGAGTGCAGGATAATTGAAAATTTTTCCCTTTGCAACTCAGAGGAAGTGGAATTTATACACCATGCCAACTAGAACGTTTCTTTACCAAAGTACATGATTGGACATAATTAAGAACGTTTATGGATTGCTTCAAAAATTAAAAAATTAATATAAATTTAAGTAAATTAATTTTAGGAACATTTTAGTAGTTTGGAACTGATAACAAGTGTTCCAAAGTCTAGGAACACCTATAAACAGTTCCAAAGTCTAAAATGCTAAATATTTCAAATTATTATTTTTGGTGTAGTGACATCTTAATGTTCCAGTAGCATGGATGCTCAGTCCTGTCTGCCCTCCGGCTTTGATCATCTCCTTAAGCCTTCGAAATCTTGCATCGGTGGACAATGTTGCTTTGATCATGTCGACTAGAGAAGACTGTACCTGAAGATTAGCTTGGTTGCTATCAACTCTAGGTAGTACCACTTCTATCCCAAGCTTCTGCAGATCTTCCAATATCTTTCTCTGAGTAGTAATAAAATAAGCCATGGGCTTACGGCTCAACGCATCAGCTACCACGTTAGCCTTGCCCGGATGGTAGTGCAGCTCCAACTCGTAGCCCTTCATCAGCTCCCACCATCTTCGTTGTCTCATATTGACCTCCTTCTGCATGAAGACATACTTGAGACTATGATGATCAGTATAGATATCTAATTGTTTACCGTACATGTAATGCCTTCAAAGCTTCAGTACAAAAATAACTGCTGCAAGCTCCAGATCATGTGTTGGATTGTTCTTCTCATGCACCCTCAACTGTCGTGATGCATATGCCATTACTTTTCCATGCTGCATCAAGACACATCCCAATCCCTTTCCGGATGTATCGCAATATATCATGAATCCTTCTTTTCCTGATAGATTAGCCAAGATGGGAGCTGTGGTCAACCGCTTCTTCAACTCATTAAAGGCGACTTGACACTCAGCTGTCTATATATACTCTTGGTCTTTGCAAGTCAATCGAGTCATAGGTCTAGCTATTCATAAAAAATCTTGTACAAACTTACGGTGATAACCCGCCAGTCCAAGGAAACTTCTTACTTTTGAGGCTGTAGTGGGAACAGGCCACGACTTCATTGCAGAGATTTTCTACGGATCTATGGAGATACCTTTTCCTGTGATGACATGTCCAAGGAAAGAAACCTTCTCAAGAAAGAAGTTACACTTGCTAAGCTTTGCATAAAGCTTCTCCTTCCTCAATATCTCCAAGACGATCTGTAAGTGCTGCTCGTGCTCCTCAGGGCTCTTCGAGTATATGAGAATGTCGTCTATGAAGACAACTACAAACTTGTCCAGGTATTGATGAAAAACCTTTTTCACAAGATTCATAGAGACAGTTGGAGCATTGTTCAAACCGAAAGACATAACCAAAAACTCATAGTATCGATACCTAGTTCTGAATGCAGTCTTCGAGATATCTTCCTTCCGCACATTCACCTGATGGTAACTCGATCTCAAGTCGATCTTAGATAATACTCTAGATCCTGATAATTAATCGAATAAATCATCAATGTACAGCAGAGGGTACTTGTTCTTCACCGTCACCGCATTCAGAGCTCTATAATAAATGCACATGCATATTGAGCCATCCTTCTTTGGCACAAATAAAACTGGAGCTCCCCATGGTGATGCACTGGCTGGGATGAAACCCTTTCTAAGCAACTCATCTATTTGAACCTTCATTTCTGCTAACTTCTTTGGCGCTAGTCGGTACCCATGAGATAAGATTGGTTCGGCAATCCTTGCCGCTCCTCGGGAAATACATCTTGGAACTCGGTGATAATAGGAGGATAAGAAACCCCTTCCATCGCCATATGAGTTCTTAATGCTGGCACAACTCTATCCTAAAAGATTCTCTAGTGAACTCAAAACCTTCTCATTTGGTGGTATGAACACAATACTGCCCTTGTGACAGTCAAGGGTGGCATGATACTAACTTAGTCAGTCCATCCCCAGAACTACGTCGAAATTTGGCATAGAAAAAACCAAAAATCGAGCCTTCATCTTCCTTCCACAAATTTCTACAGGACATGATCTACATATGCTACTAACAGGCACTATCCCTCCCAGTGAGAATTCTAACATTTTGAGATAGAGGTACAGTAGCAATGCTATGTCTAGTCATAAAGCTGGTGGCTATGAATGAGTGTGTAGCTCCAGTATCAAACAATACAACAGCAGGATATGAAGAAACTAACATGATACCTGCTATAACCTCACCCTCCCGAGTTGGCTCCTCTACAGCCAGTAAAAAAGCTTTCCCAAACCTTTGGTTGGAGCCCTGAGCTTTGGCTTTCTCAAACTGAGCTGTCTGCGATGGTAATGGTAGGCGAGGTGCTCCTACTCCTGGGGTGATGGGCTTCAACATCTGTTGTCCAGGCCGAGGTCACTACCAAAATAAGTCATATTAGCGACGAATTTAGCGACGTTTAATTAAAACGTCGCTAATTTCTTTAAATTTAGTGACGTATAACTTTGATGACGTTGTTCGTCACTATTCTCGACGTTCAGCGACGTATTGCGACATTATTTTTTGTAACAAAATATTATGTCGCATAATAGTCAGAAAATGTCGCTAATTTCTTTTAATATAGCAACGTTTAGCGATGTTTTGCGACTAATACTTTAATAAAAAAATGTTACATCGCGTAATAGTCGATAAACGTCGCTATATTCAAAGAAAATAGCGATGTTTAGCGACGTCTTACAATTACGTCGCTAATGTATTTCTAATATACAGATCGGGTTTTCCTTTTCCCCCAATCTCACTCGAAAATTTCCCCAATCTTTTCTTCCCCCCCACCGACGACCGAGCTCCTCCTTCCCGACGACCCCCTCTTCTCCGGCGACCCCTCTCTCCCCGAGCTCCTCCTCCTCCTCCTCCTCCACCGACGACCAAGCTCCTCCTCCTCCTCCTCCACCGACCTCCTCCTCCTCGACCGACCCCCACTTTCCGGCGACCCCCTCTGCCCCGACGACCCCTCTCTTCCCGGCGACCCCCTTTTCCTGGCGACCCCTCCCTCAAGTCGCCGTCCTCTTCCTCCTTCTTTCATCCACCGACTAGGTAAACCCTAACCCCATTCTCGTGTCGCACATAGACACGACATGGACACGGTGCAGGGACTCTAAACCCTAACCCTCTTTTAGATACTTTAATTCTTTGTTTGGACACCTCGTGTCCAGTTGTGTGGACACAAGACCCCCCATGACACATATGCATTCATGACACGTCTGTGCACATTTGATTTGGGTCTTTGTTGAGGTTTTGGGTTTCAAAAATGAGCTTGCTGCTATAGCTACTGCTGCTGCTATAGTTTGCTACAAAAATGAATGCATGCAAATACCAAACCAAGCCAAGCCCTGCTGCATGCCTAGGCTGGCTGCTACAGCTCCCCATTTCTTCTTTTCCCAAATGCATACTGACATCCCTCTCTAATATCTCACACATATATATCTAATACACCACATATGATACTTAAACCCTTATATAACTATAGCTATATCTATCAATTTACATATACATATGTATACAATCTCAGGAAAAACTGAACTAAACACACATAGGTATACTCATTCATGAAAACTGAGATTTCACAATGGAACTTGGATTTTGATACATGAAACGAGATGATGGTTCCTTTAGTTAGCTTGCTTATGTTACAATTATATTCTCTGTGAATATCGATCTTACAAGATGGCACCCATAAATCGAGCAGCGGCACATCGTTTGAGGGAAACACATATTGCTGAGGTGGCTCCTCCTACTGTTAAGAAGGAAGTGGCACCGGTAGAAAGTGAGATCGGGAGTTCCATTCATCTAGCACCTGCAGTGGAATGGCACTTTCCCGCCGTCGATCCTACTTTTTCGAAGATATTGCATGATGGTATCATTGAGCATATGCGTGAGCTGCGTGGTCGTCATTAGTGTAGTTTTATGGATATATTTTGTGTTGGACTATTAGTACTTATTACCAGTTGTACTTGTTTTATGGAGATGAGTTTATGGACTTAATTATGGACTTATTACCAGCTGTACTTGTTTTATGGAGATTAATTATGGACTAATTATCACTTGTTTTATGGAGATTAATTAGGCTAAGTCTTCTGTGTGGTCAATTCTGATACACTATGGTTATATGGTTATGTTATGTGATACACTATTAACACTTGTTGTATCATGATTACTTGGGATTCTATTTCAAGGTTTAAGATATGTCATGATTAATGCGCCTATTACTTTTACAAGTGTTTCAACGATGTGCATGTATCTATCTTACAGAATTATCCTTAAATGGATATGGATCTAAATTACTATCTGCGGAATCGTTCTTTGATGTACAACCATCATCCTGATGACATATGCAATGTACGGGATGAATTCATAGAGGGTGTACAATAGTTCCTGCAGTTTTCTATGGCGTTCCCTCAGTACATGGATGGTACCAAAATTAAGTGCCTATGTGTGAGATGTCGCAACTTGAAATATCATCCAGAAGTGGAAGCACGTATCATTTATACTCGAAGGGTTTCACGTTGAATTACTATCAGTAGAACACGCACGAAGAACTTGTGTCTTTAGCATCGGAGTATGAGCCTTATGTGGATGTCCACAACCACGCTGTTTACGACGATGGGTTGGTGAACATGGTTTTTGACGCGGTAGGGCCTAGTTTTGATCCGAACAATCATGTTGCACCTGAGGAGGCACCGAACACCGCTGCTACAAAGTTCATAGAGTTGCTGGAGAAAGCAAGGACTCCATTATATCCGGGTTGTGAGGATCATTCACCGTTGGAGGTGGTTACAAGATTGTTGAGCATCAAGTCTGATTTTAATATGTCGCAAGATTGCTACAACCGACTTATGGAGTTGATTATAGAAATATTGCCTGAGGGTGCTAAGTTGCCTAAAGACTTTTACTAGTCTAAGAGGATGGTGAGATCGCTCTGGATGAGATACGAGAAAATTGATGCATGTCGCAACGGGTGCATATTGTACTACAAAGATGACAAGGATGAAGATGCCTACAGATTTTGTGGTGCTGATCGCTACAAGGGCAGTGGTAGAGGAAAGTCTGTCGGTGAAAGAAAGCCTACCGATCCGATGCACTACTTGCCGTTGACGCTGCGGTTGCTGCTGTTGTTTATGGTGAAGGAAACTATAGAAAATATGAGTTACCATAAGCAAAAACGGACCGAAGGAGTCTTGGATCACCTACCTGTTGGAGAAGCATGGAAGCACTTTGATCGAGAGTATCCAGATTTTGCTTCTGATCCGTGGGTCTCTGCTCCGACGGTTTTACCCCATTCGGACTTTCGAAATCCCAGTATTCGTGTTGGCCTGTGATCGTCACTCCGTACAATCTACCGCCTAGATGTGCATGAAGACTCCGTATATGTTCCTTACCATTATTATTCCAGGTCCTAACAATCCGAAAAGAAACATCGATGTATATTTACAGCTATTGATTGATGAGTTGAATCAGCTGTGGGAAGTAGGTTCCAACACGTACGATATATCTAGAAAACAAAATTTTCAGATGCGGACAACACTTATATGGACCATCAACGACTTTTCAGCCTATGGTATGTTATCTGGATGGAGCACGCATGGTCGTCTTTTATGTCCGTATTGCATGGACCGTACTAAGGCTTTCCGTTTGAAACACGGAGGCAAATCGTGCTTTTTCGATTATCATCGACAATTCCTGTCGAAGGATCATCCGTATCGGAGGAACATGACTGTTTTTCGTACTGGCGTTGTGGAGAAGGCTAATCCTCCGCTAAGGTGGCCCGGATACAAAATATAGAAAGAGGTAAAAGATTTACCAAGAGCTATTGAAGAGCCTGCTACGGGCTACAAGTGTGAAGGATTTGGTCACACTTATAACTGGACAAAGAGAAGTATATTCTGGGATCTGCCATATTGGAGCACCAATCTGATTACATAACCTTGATGTCATGCATATCGAGAAGAATGTGTTTGACAACATAATGTAATGGACGTAAAGGGGAAGACGAAAGACAATCCAAAGGCTAGATTGGACTTGGAAGAAATATTTATACGTCTTGTATTGCATTTCATATAGGAGGGGAATGGAAAGTTGAAGCAGCCTAAGGCAATTTTCTCACGGGAGAAGGAGGATAAAGTGAGACTTTGTAGGTGGATTCAAGGTCTGAAATTTCCAAACGGGTATGTTTCGAACTTGAGAAGATGCGTCGACCTCAAGGAGAACAAACTGACAGGTATGAAGAGTCATAATTGTCACGTATTCATGAAGAGGTTAAAATATGGCCAAGTTACTATATCAATGGCTTTAGGTTCAAGTTGACAAATGCTCCGATCAGAGACAGCTTCCTGGATCTTGATTCTACGAAAAACAGTTGTTTGTGTATCAAATCTTCGAACAACAAATACGTCGATCCAAGAAATGATTTCTTTGGTATCTTGCAAGAGATTGTGGAGTTGATATATAATTATGGCAGAGAACCAGGAAAGATCGTATTGTTTAAGTGTGAATGGTTCGATCCGATTGAAAATCAAGGTTGGAAAATTGACAAGCATGGTCTTGTGGATGTAAACTACAAGCGTAGATATCAAGGCTACGAACCATTTGTCCTATCAACTCAGGCTCAGCTCGTGTACTTCACAACTTATCCGAGACGGGGAGCAACGAAGTCTGACTGGTGGACAGTATGCAAGACTAAAGCTAGAGATACTTTTGATATTGACAAAAAAGCTTATCAGGAGGACGAGCTACCTCTTGTAACCAATATTGTTGATGTGGACTCCACGGAAGTTACGCATTACACGACTAATGTAGAAGATATATAATTATCCAAAGAGGAAGACGAAGCCGACGAAGGCGAAGATGAAAGTGAAGATAAGGCGGAGGAGGAAGAGGAAGATGAGATCGAGGAAGACGAACAAGATGAATATTCTGAAGATGATTGAGAGAGATATACTTTCATTTTCTTATTATGTAGAGTTGGTTATTATCTAGTTTTGGTTACTACCTGAACTTAGATGTTTCTGGTAGAATGTACTATCTGGACTTAGATGTTTCTTGTAGAATGTACTATCTGAACTTAGATGTTTCTTGTAGAATATACTATCTGGACTTAGATGTTTCTGGTAAAATGTATCATCATATGTTGTCTTGGTTATTATTTTGTCTTTGTTTTACATTCATGTTTCTAGTCTCTATTATTTGTTGTATCTCATCATATGTTGTTATCAGGTATGACAGGCCGTCGTAGATCATTTCATATGTCCCGACATGGGGCACGGGGTACTAGTAATGGCAGAGGAGAGGGTACTCCTTCGGTACCTCCTTCTGGTACCAGCTCTGGATCCTCGTCGCCCAGTACTCCTGTATATTGGACAGTACCTCCACCTGCCCCGACGCTATGTGGCATATCTTCTAGGACGAGTAGTTCAAGGCCTGAGACTGCTCCATCGTCTACCATTCCTCCTACTGATACGACGATGGAGACAGATGAGCAGATGGAGGAGGCTGAGCCGACGGTCGACCAGTATCAGGCAGATGATGCATACACACCTCTGGAGGAGACGAGTACGGAGATCTCGGCCGACGGTACAAAGTAAGTGTTTTGGTTTATCATTTTTCTTGTGTTTATCATAAATTAATTTTTCTCATGAATATAATATATCTATATAGATATCGTCTCCCGTCGGTACAGAGACGCCTAGGCCACTTATTGAGGACTAATTATGGTAGTCCTTGGATAAACTACTCTGATGCTCCGGATGAGAGGAAGGCCTACTGGTTTGCGCGCTTCAAGGTTAGAATATATTTGCTTTTAACATGAATCATATAATTTTTACATATTATATATAACTGATAAATATTTGGTTTGCACTCTTCTAGGTTATGTTTTTCTATCCACCGCACCTGGCCGAGATGATCGAGCGGATGTTTCCTGCCGTCGCTGCTAAGCTGATCCGCGATGCTATTAATGATCAGAAGACTCGTGATCATACCGGAAAGCCGATCCAAGGTTAGATCACCCCTGATCAGTGGACTGCAATGAAGGCTCGATTCGACGAGCCAAGTACAAGGAAAAGTCTGAGAAGGCCAAGGCGGCTAGGAAGCAGGGATAAAAGTGGTACGGTGGGTCGAATCTGATGATGGAACATTTTTGTCGTTTGGTATGTCTTTTTATTTCAGAAATATTATTTTAATGCAAGTTCGATAAATTAGTAAAAGGTGATATATTTAATTACAAGTAAAGAGGGGTGGTGACGCCAATATGGTGACTGTCTTCCTGGCCACACATCGGAAGGACGGGAAGCCTATAGACGAGAGGGCGGAGCAGGCCTAGTAAGTATTACAATTTTATTTATTAATTTTAATACTTCGTGTTAGTTTTGATATAACTTAGTAAATATGCATGCAAATAGATATTCATGTAGTTAGTAATAATAAGTACATTAGACATTAGAAGTTATAGAGTATACATGCTTTCTAGGCTGAGTTTCAATGGCTTAAGGAGCGGGTGGCTGCTAGTGCACCTGCTGCGGGAGAGGCCGGTACTTCCTTGCAGCCCGCTCCAGCTCCGTCGGAGGATGAGCTGTGGGTGGCCACCGCTGGTTGTCTCCACAGGGGTACGTAATACGGTACAGAATCCTATGATGCCCTAGTTGCGACATAGTCCTCTAGGACCTCTCATGCTAGTATGCATGGCGCACAGCCCTCCCAGGAGTCTGCCCGAGTCCAGCAGATGGTGGAGTCTATCCATGACGAACTTCTACGACGGATCCAGGAGAAGCACCAGACAGACGATGTTGCGCTCATAGCACGATTGGATACGCTCGACCACAGCAGTATGGAGCTCAGGGATATGACTGAGAATACAGAGCGAGGTATCACTGATCTTAGAGCGTCGACAGAGTACAGCGTGATGGATCTGTAGGCATCACAACTGTCCATAGGCGAGTGGCTCACATTGATGCAGGATTCGATGGTTGATAGCAGTACAAGGCTGTTATCTACTATGGATTCCTACTACCAACGACTAACAGCATTGGAGTGTTATTGTCCTTCGGGTGCGCCTTCATCGTCGTCAACTCTGCCGGCGTCACTACCTCCGGCTCAACCGACGTCATTACTTTCTTCATCGGTAACGATTTCACGGAAGGAGTACGAGATGTTCCTATCCTTGAGGCACGACGGTGCCCCTCCTCTTTCAGATCCGCAGTAGTCCGAGTTAGGAATGTTTTATGAGATTGTTGTATTTTTTTAGTGTTTGTTTATGTTGATTCAATATTGGTTGTGGATTATTTATTTGTGTAGACTTTCAGTATTAGTTGTAGATTCAGGTGGATATTGGTCGTATACCTTGGATAATCGTTTACGGACTTTGGATATTTTAGTATTCGTTGTGTTGGTATCTCATTATATGTTCACTACAACAAATAGGGCATACAATAGCAGTTTATTTATAGCGTTCAAGCCTTTCTGCTATAGAATGTCATCATCAATAGCGTTCCTTCCGCAGTGCTATTAAAATAGAATACAATAGCAGTTTATCTATAGCGTTCGAGCCTCCCTGCTATTATAATATAATCATCCATAGCATTCATATTGAAGTACTATTTTATGTTCATATAATAGCAGTTTATCTATAGCGTTAAAGCCTTACTGCTATTATAATGCCGTTATCAATAGCGTTCATTATGCAGTACTGTTAAAAGAACTTTATATAGCGTGTTATGAACGCTGTTAAAGGTATAATTTTTTCTGAACGTTGCTATGCCCGTATGTCTAAGGGTGAGCATTATTCAGTTTTTCTAGGTTCGAAAAAAATTCGCTTCGGTTTCGGTTTCGAAAATACTAAAAATTTCTTATTCCGTTTCAGTTTCGGTTTTGGGATTCGGTTTCGATTTAATCCCACTAACCTTTCAAAAATTTTATCTAAAATTCCTCTCCCTGGTAAACCAAATAAGAAAATTTAGTAATATATATATATACGAAATATATCTTTGTATATTTAGTTACTATATATATTGACAAAAAAAATTATATATAAACTGAAATATTGGTTAAACCAAATAAACTAAAAATCGAACAGATTTATTCCGTTCGGTTTGGTTCGGTACGGGATATTTCGGTTGGTTTCAATTTTTGTTATTCGATTTTCGATCGAATTCTGTATTTCGTAATTCGGTTCGGTTAACCGAGTTAATCGAATGCTCACAATTGAACTATCTACTGTTCCAATCATGGGAGAAGCAACACAGTTTTCTATTTTATATTAAAAAAATAAGTTATAGGAGTGATTCAGTTTTGCTGTATAATTTATAGCGTTCTCGATAGCGGGCGATCTCGTCTGCTGGATTTTTAGAAATTAAATCGGTACCGTCCATAGCAAAATGATATGTCTTATGTTTAAAAATGAATACTCATTTACGGCATGCATTTTTGCGTGTTGTAATTAAAGACTCATTTACGACATGCATTTTTGTGCATTGTAATTAAAGACCCATATTCCAGGTAAAAATGATAAAAAATAAAAATAATAATAACTGAGAAAACAACAACAAAAATCTTTTTTTTTAAAAATCCTTCTTAAAAAAACTATTAAACTTTTTTCCAAAAAAAAGCAAAAAAAACATTAAATAAATAATAAATAAATAAGAAAGATTTTTTGAAAAAAATAATAGTATAGAAAATTATATTCTTTAAGGGATATAATGATTATATTTTGTGTATAAAATTTTATTAAAATATACCCAATTTTTGAAAATAAATTTTTATAACATAAATTAAATATAAAAATAAAACGTTTATCCTAAGTTTGTGCAAGAAGAAAAGATGATAACAAAAAGTTTAAAATTTAAATTTTCATACAACTTTTTATTTCCCTTTTAAAGATCCTTCCACAAATTTTTACTTTTAGTGTCCCACTTAACCTTTTTTCTATTCCCGCACAAATTTTCACTTTTAGTTGTGTCCCTTGGATCCTCATCCAAGGATTAGGCCCAATTCCCAAATCAAACACCTCTAAGTAACTGTCTTCATCTTTCTAGCTTCCTTAAGAAGAAAAAAGTAGCAGTCATTCAAAATATTCCCATATTTTTTCCCTTTTCTACAAAATCCCTAACACTATAATGACCGGTGGGGGCTCGGGCTTCACTGTCCACGTCGTCACCATGTATTCATCTGTACCTGCTCTATTAGTCGATAGAAGGAAGAAGAAGAGCAATGGAGTCAAAATCAATCGCTCACGATCTCACCGGCAGCCATGACATCCTCCGGCTCGGGCTGGATAGAGTCAAGGGGGACATAGTCGGCTCTCACCTGCTCGAATCGAGTCAAGAATCGGTGAGAAAACCCTAATTATTTTTGTTGTAGTTTTTTTGGGACCATGGACGAAAAGTCCTAATTTGAGGTTCCGTTTGGTGTACTTCATGGTCTAGGCACGGAGGAACATGGAGGAGAAGAAGAGGATGATCAATAATGTCACCTATGGATCAGCGTTCAATCTCAGGAAGGATCTCGACAAGCAGATCCTCTCTAGGTCCGTAACCCTAACCCTAATCATGATGTGCTGCTGATTTCGTGCTAATGATGCTTTAGATCGATTTTGGAAGAAATTGTGGTCCTTGAAATTCTAATTAGCTCTATTTCGGACTGAAACTCTGTTATCAGGATTTTTTTAATAAAGTTGGTGCTGCTTTCCAATTAGTTTCTTTTTCTTTCTTTACTCTTCTTATTATTTCATCCATCTGTTGTTATTTGGAACTTGGACATCATTGAGGGGCTGCCAATACTATTTTATTGGCAATACTTATGTTTTAATTGCATGGCAGTTGTATCATTGACTAGTCATTTTCGTGCAGTGAATCCAAAATAATTAAACTTTTTTCAATAGGTTGTAGATGCAGTTCAAGCATTGAAGACCACAAATGCAAGGGGAGAAATTCTGTTAGAAGAATATGTGTCCCACACAACAAGGCCCATATTGTTAGAGTGTCCGTGCTTCCTAGTCCGGTTAGTATTAGGTTTATTAGTTCTGTTAGAAGAATGGGCTTACGAAAATTGGAGTGTTGCCGAGATAGAGACTCTGAAACATACTAGGACACATAAATGTCGGTTTCGTGTCGCCTGACAGTATTCTGTGGGTGTCCATGCAACATAGGTAATGCTTCTAATGCCATTGGAAAATAATATGGTTTTGATTTTGTTAAATTTTGAAGGGATGTAGCTAAGGATTGAATAGTAATAGAGTGTAGAAGTAATTTATTAATATAAAATAATAAAGTATAATGTATATAGTAATAAAAATGTTGTATTTGATATGTCACTTATCAATCACTAGTTTCATATTGAAATTGTCGAAAACAAATTTAAGGCAGTTCAATTTGGGAGCCAATATGTCTCAATATGTGTTTTTACTGATGGTTGAGGAAAAATATATAACCTTCAAAATAATGAGATATGCCACACTACCTCATATTAGAGTTACTTTTGGGAGCACAAAAACGTATTATTTTGAGTTTTGCTATTATCGATACATTGGGTGGTAGATTAACGAAAAATTCATTTGTACTTATAGTAAACTTTTTTGTTGATATTGCGTATTAATGAATGTTGTTAGTATTGACTTGAAAATCCATTGAGTTGATAAAGTGTGTGGATCGTGATTATCCTCCTTGATTATCTAAGACTTACCCTATCATTGTGGGTTGCAGTCAGACTGTACAGAATGATAAATCTCCGTGCCAAAATTGACATAGTTTATACCCTGCTATCAACCTGATGGCTACCCTCTTTGCTTGAGTCAAATTCCAAGCCAAGAAAGCTACAAGTAAAACACAACCTTGCTATACAATATATAATGCTTGTTGACGGAGGTAGACCGAACTTTTCAGTCATGCATATTACGCTTATTCAACATAGGAACACTGAACATTCTGGACTAATATGAAGGGTTACCTTTGTCTGTTACGTGTCCTCCAAGAGAAATCCTTTAAGTCACGGTGACGAAAAGTTTGGTAGAGGAAGCAAGAAACATAGTATATGGTCAAGAAGTCCTGTTATGGAAGATTTCCATGAGCTTTCACCTAGCAGTTCTAGTTTTACTAGTTATCTTTTTTATTTAATTAACCTTCATTTTTATATACTACACCCTATTATTACTGCTTATTAACAACTTCTCCATCAGTTTTGTACTTCTAACATTTTACTAGTTCTATGTTCTCTTTTACTATTAAATTATTATTACTAATGCATTCACTACTATGTTACAATTTGTATTCTAGGGGAGATATCTCTTTTACCCTTTTAAGTTCTTCGTTCAACAAAAGCCGGACTCACATGTCAGATCCATCTGAGCAGGATTCATATATATGACATAATATGCAATCTAATCACTTGTTTTAGAGGTTCCCTGCTAATTGCCTAGGATCCTTTATTTCTGTTTTCCTATCATTTACGACATAGTATTGTCAACAGTGTAGTAAGAGCCATTGCCCACGTATGGACAGTTTTGGCCAAGAAAATCTTGAAGGAATGACTAGTGGTTGGTAAATTCACCTGTTTTGTCAAGTTGAAATTTGAAAGGTTCTAACAGAAACCAGCAGCATCTTTGTGCATCCTAGTAGTTCATTTAATACGGCAGATACTTTTTTTTCCCTGGGCATCCTCAATCTGGCAAGGTAATGCATATGGGATCAATAGCAGTTGACATCATCTTCTGATAACTAGGCAAAACTGTCGATTTTTGTCCCTTTCTTACATTGTATCTTACAATAGTAGCAATTATTCTAGTCTTTTGTGGCTATATTTGCTATATTCTTTTATTCACCTGAATCTGAGCTGTTTGCTTTCAATATATGCTAAAATGGTGTTGTCCATTGTCTTTCAGTTAGGGAAATTAGAAGCATTCCAAAAGGCCCAATGTGTAAAGGTCAACCCTGATTCACCTCAAAAGCAAGTCCGGTTCTTGACACTCACAGGTTGATCTTCGTTCATGTTTCCCAACATATATACCATATGTTTTAAATGTACGAACAAGTTTTTTTTAATTGTTAGCTGATTAGTAAATATTACGTAAGTGGATTCCAGCTGCTGTTCATTCCAAATGCATGGATGCAATAATGATGTTCTGCTCAGGGCATACCTTGTCATGCCCTTCATATGAGTAGAAAACCAATCTTTCGTGTTTCGTATTTATTTTGGTACACGTTTAATTAAACGATCCTATTTGGTCCCTTTTCTAGCATTAAATCACATTACTGAATGTCTTGCTTAGCATATTGGTAAAAAAATAAATGACAACCCATGTCATCCTAAATTGTCTGTTTGTGGCAAGAGAAGAGTATATACTTTCACATGTTTTTGGCTATCAAGAATGGTATGTATCTAATGAGGCGGAAAATTTGGTAGAGCTTTAATGATCTGTATATCTTTTCTAACATGTTTTTGGCTATCAAGAATGCTATGTAAAACAGCTGGTATTGCACCTTTATGTACGATATTCTGGTAAAGATTCTGTGGTAGCATCAGGTATCTGAACCTTTGGCACAAAGAATAATTGGGTACTATATATACATGTTTGTCTATAAGTCATTGCATGCCTTCTCACTTCAAATTCACACTTTTATTAAGTCAATACATCTTTGAAATTGTAGGTGGGAATAAGTTGTTGACTCCTCAGCCATGGCTTAGGACTGGATTCTTTTCGATGTTACAGTCACAAATATTACCTCCTGGTAGCTTAAATGAGGCATGCACTTCAGTTGGGGTTGCCAAATTTGGTAGGCTTATTGGCTTGGATGAAAGACTTATAGTGGATCTTATAGTAATTGGATCAGTTGCTGTTGATCCAAACACAGGAACTCGTCTCGGGAAGGGTAAGGTACTTCTGCGAGCCATCAGTTAGTAGCTTTTCCTTGCTATATGCTAATGGTTGTTGATATCTATTTGAATTATGGTTTCAAGCTTCTATTTTTTTCTTTATGACAGTTGTACTTCTATTTCATGAACAAGCTTTCTTTCAACAAATTAGAAAATTTTCTGTTGTAACTGTATATTTCTATTTGCAGGTTTGCGCCACTAAAGCTTTTCGATTGAAAGAAAATGACACCCAACTAGCATTGAACCTTTTGACTGATCCTAACAAGAACTCAACTCTTCAGGTAAGGAAGTTATATTTGCAGAAGGGAACAAAGAATCTGGTTCATTGTAATTCTAATGTCGGTCATTTAATTACTGACTTCTTTTACTTATTTGGGATGACGTTTTCATACAACATCAAATTGGATCACGGAACAAGGCTCAGAAATTTTTGGAGATGTTGAGGAGCTTGTATCAATGTGGCACAAAAGAGTAGAAGGTATATTAGCTGACACATGCTTGTATCAATTTTGCTAATTATTTTGCAGAAGAAGATGCCTTGTCAAAGTTGGCCAAAGTGGAGTTGCTGACTACTGGACTTGTTAGTGGCGTAGTACCTAGACCATTAGGCTTTGGATATCCTCTACCACAAACTTATGGTGATGTACCACCATTGTATGACTCTTCAACCTGTGTTTTTAGTAAATGTCGGATATCTTTGTCAAATACTTTTTCTTCAATATATAACCCATACTCTGGAATTATACTGAAAGACACCTAGTAAGAAGAGGCTCAAATCTTGTAATAAGAAACTTATACAAGTGTACTTTCTTGATGAGGATCTTATCATTTTGGATATATCATTCCAAGCTTAACTGCATTATATTATATTTCAATATACTGAATTTCTTCTTCGACCAGATATAATGCTGGCCCAATGGGAATGCGATCTCCAACTTAGCATGTTCCTGCTCAGCCACAAACTTGGTTTCCTCCTCATACAGCTGTTCCAGTTCAAGACTGAGCTGAATGTGTACTAAGCTGCAAACAACAGTGAGACCATTCCCAATTTCCAGGTCAAGGGAAACTGGTATGCAAGGCCCTGCACCATTTACTTGGGAGAATCTAATTCAAATGTCATCCTCTCCCAAGAAATCATTGGAAGTACCACGGCTTGGCCAACAGATCATATTATGCCGTTTGAAGACTAGGTATGTCTTTAGTGCAGTACCTCTAAATGCTATACTAAATTCCTACACAGTATACTTTAATTCATGCACCCCTATGTTTTACTCACTGTTTTCACATTCTATTACACAGATGTAAAATAAGAACTAATCCTACACACTCTTTGATACTAATTTCTACTTATCTGCACACTTCTTAAATAATCTGAACTTATAATCTACTGTTTACTGAACACTAGAGCGTCTGATCTGATGCACATTAGAGACCAAATAATAACAACAATTACAAGATCAATTTTTCATCATGAAAATAGCATCCAAACAGTACCTGAAGCAACAAGTACAACTTACAAGTTCTGGCACAACAATTACAAGCACAATTTTATTAAAGCATTAATACATAGTTTACAACTTCTGGTAGAGCAACTACATAAAACAAACTTTCATTCTTTACTTGATTACTTGGATCAAACTGCAACAAATGCCAATTGGCAAAATATAAACAATAACGCATTTGTATAAAATATTTTTGGAACAAAATTGAACAAAAATAAGGATCCATTTAAACTTGATATCCTCAACTATATAATTTCCAATTTAATTCTCTAAATTTTAATATCAATCAATACCCTAAACTATTGAATAATTTAAAGTCAATATTCCTCCATACATAGAAATTAATTTTTTGTTACATTAAAAATAAATAATAATTCTTTTGACAACTTACTGAACTTTACCTACAGAAAACCTATTTTCCACTACACAACAGATATGGGAAACTGAAATCTTTGGTCTGTACTGATAAGTTTTTAGTATAGACCACATTTAGCGATATCAGCTTCATCTATATGAAAAAATGCACGCACTCAGTTGGAACTTATTAATCCTTTCAAGCTTTTAGTCAAAAAACGAGAAGAAGAGTTGAGAACACTTACAATTACAACAGAATATATAAACACATAAGACTCAATTAGTGCACTGGTAAGGCATCACTTTTTCTATCCCAATAATTTACTTTTCGTCAATTGTCTGCATCGGCTCGAGATGGTTTTTTCTTTACACTAATGATTTATCCTCTATTTTTGTGTAGGTTGGATGAAGGAAGAGGATGCTTTCTAAGGAGTTTTGGTTGTGGATAGGATCGAAGGGAGCTAAATGTTAGATAGTCAACATTTTGGGATATATGTAGCTGACTACACTGTTAATATTTAATTTTTGGACATATGTTTGGTACTACTTCGTTGTTCTACATGGAGAAATTAAGGATTTTGAATGTTTGGTACTACTTCATTGTTCTATATATATTAGACAGTAAAATTAATGAATTTACTTATGTTCGGAATTCATTCTGTGATTGATTCGCATTTAAATTTTTGAATACCTGCATTTTGTGTAACTGTGGCATTATCTGCAATAGTATTCTGATGTGCTGCATTCTGCAAATTTTCAAATACAGAATTTTGACTCTGTAATAGCATTCTGACATGCTATTGTTGCACATATAATAGCAGAAAAGAAATGCTATAAAAAGCAGATATATATCGAAACGCTATTAACAATCAATAACATACAGGAACGTAATTAAAAATAAACAGCGTTCAGGAACGCCATAACACATTTATAGCGTTAACAAATGTTATTAATGAACTACAGCATTCGTAAAGGCTATGTAAACTATATAGCGTTTGTAAGTGCTATAACATGTCTATAGCTTTCATGAACGCTACAATATATTAATAGCGTTCATGAATGCTATTAAAGTTCTATAGCGTTCCTAATTGCTATAACTATCATATAGCGTTTCAAAACGCTATACATTGTCTATAGCATCAATGAACGCTATAATCCATGAATAGCGTTCGTGAACGCTATAACTTTATAGCGTTCTTGTACATGGGGTTATTATAGCGGGGGCATATATAGCGGGCGAAATATGCTATATAATATGCATTTTACAGAGTTCAGCGCACGCTATCATATCCCATATCTGTTGTAGTGGTTGGTTGTAGACTTTTACTCTTGTTTGCGTTGATTGTTATAATATTATGATGTACCGGTGTTGAGTGTTCCACCGAAGGGGTCGACGAACCCAGGAAGAAAATGTTCTTGTAGTTTTTTTGTTATTTATTGAACTGCAGGTAGAAAATGTGAATCTGTGGACATTCTGTAAATTTTTTATTTTTTTGTAATTTAGCGACGTTTATCGACGTTTAGCGATGCAGCTAAACGTCGGTAAGTCACCAAGTATACCGACGCTTACCGACGTAAGATGGCGTTAGTAAATGTCGATAAACGTCACTAAACGTCCCAGGATTTCCCTCGCCTACAGAGTCGGTAAACATCGGTAATAACTAGACATACGTCGCTGACTGTTGCAGGATTTACCGACGTTGGCCAACGTTTGAGACGTCTCCATATTTCCGACGGGGCATCGGTGAACGTCGATAAATGTTCCAGGATTACCGACGTTTAATTACGTCAGTAAGCGTCGGTAAGAGCAGCGATTACCGACGTTTTGCCTGTTAGCGACATGGCTTTCCGCGACCACAGGAAAACGTCGCTAAATACGTCGGTAAACAGCTTTAGCGACATTTTTTGTCATTCTAGCGACGTTTTCTGGCGTCGCTAATATAACATATTCTGGTAGTGGGTGCAGTAATTGCTGGAGATGGCTGTTCAGGACAATTCTTAGCTATATATTGTCCTGATCCGCATCTCATACAAAAGCCAAGCCAAGGACGACAATTATTGCGAATGTGGCCCTGCTTTTCGCAGAAATGAAAAGTAGGCTTCTGGTAAGCCATGATTCTCTATTTTTGTTGCTGTACCATGGATCGTCTAATAGGTCCACCTTGCATCACTTTGGCTGGTCCAGCTGCTGAATTGGGACGCTTCTGGCTAGCTTCCCTTTTGTTGATTCTCTCCTGACGTCTGGCTGCGGTGAGAACGACTGAGTATGATGTAAGTGCTACCGATCCTACTAGCCTCTGCATCTTGAAAGTAAGCCCATCATAGAACTTCTTTTCCTTCTGTTATTCTATCTGGATCAAGTATGGTGTATATCGGCTTAGTCGTAGAAACTCCACATTGTACTCCTCCACCGTCTTGTTACCTTAAGTAAGGTATATAAACTTGTTCCGGAGTTCTGCTTGTGCCCTAGCTGGAATATACATCTCCCGAAAGAGTCTAGAGAACTCCTCCCATGTTGCTTGCTCAGTGCCTAGTCTCTTCTTTTCAGTCTCCCACCAGTGGTGTGCATTGTGGATCAACTACATCCTGACGGCAGTCATCCACTTTTCTTTTGGAAGTTCAGCTACTACTAGTTGATGCTCGATGTTGGTAAGCCATACATGAACTTTTGTAGGGTCTTATTCTCCAGAGAATAACTTGGGTATCATCTTCCGGAACTCAGCGATAGATCCGCCCCTAGGTTGATTTGCTGGTGGTGCCGCATGTGCCAAGGGTGACACGATGCTCTCTCAAAGTAACTCAGTCTATCGCTGTTGAGTCTGCTGCTGTATCACCTGATGGGCCTACATTATCGCATAAAATATACAGAATATTTGATGTACATCCATCGGCTGCCCTTGTGATAGAATGGGTGTGAAGGACATCTGCTGAGGAAACGGAGGAGGTGGTGGTGGTATATACCCTCCTTGGGGTACTGTAGTCGGCTGCACAAACTGTTACGACGGTGTTGCATACATCTGGGAGTATTGCTTCACCATCGATGGAGTCATGATAGACTGCCCTTACTGGAAAAGAGTAAATAGGGTTGCCATCGGAGGATGCGATGGGGTCTATTCCTCTTGAGTTGCTGAATCACCAAATGTGATAGCACGAGGAGAGACACGTCCGCTTCGAGAATTCATTTTACTGACACGAAGTGAATAGAAACGTTAGAATAGATTCAAACAGGAGGCAAGTCAAGCAATCAAATGGGAGTTCGAAAAATAAAATCAAAAGAGCGGATAACATAATGTGGATAAGATCCTAATTTCTAATCCTATGTGCAGGCTCGTATCAGTACAATTATGTAACCGATACGATATTTTCTGACCTTCATGGGCCACCACAAAATCATGTAATGCCCCAGTCCTATTTATGTTACGACTAGAAATATTTCATGCCAGATGTATATATCCAGAAATATAATATAATATATGGATAATCCCGATATATATACATAAGTTGTAAATGTGAATATAACAATAAATGTCTTAGGCAGTCTATCTCATCCACAAAAATATGATAATAAATTAACTAGTAAAAAATAGTAGTCAATATGAAGATAGCCGGGTGAAGACAGATCGAAACAACTATAACATAAGTCTGTAAAAGCAGGGTAGCTTTCTACACAAAATGATAAATGTCTCCAATGCTAAGATATGATCAGGGCTGATCGTACTACTACAAAAATCAATAACAATGACACTTTATAGATGACACTCACACTACCAAAATACAGTAAATTAGCGACCGAAAATTAGCGACGGAAAATTTCCGTCGGCGTTCGCGACGGCTTTGTGGCAACTAGCCGACGGATTACCGACGACAAGTCATTACATTTTTTATTTTATTTTTAGGGGAAGGAAAGGTCGCACATCCGTCGCTAGGGCGTCGAAGATATAGCGACGGATAGTTAGCCGTCGCTATGCAGTCGATTATTTGGCGGGAATTGTGTGGAGAATTGGCGGGACAATTCTTCGACTACGTAGCGACGGATATTCAGTCGGCAAGTATCCAAAAAATAGCGACTAATGGGCGACGGATTACTATCCGTCGCGAGTCCGTCGCTAAATGTAGGTGTCACGCCCCAGAACCAGAATACTGGAGAGCGGGGGCAAACATAGCCAGCTACGTATAACGGAATGGAATCCACACCGCTATACGGTCACGGCTGTCTAGATATGTGAGAGTTTCACTACAATCCATCAGTCTCTTAAGGTCATAAAATAGCCTATGGTCTCAATCTCAACCAACTAATAATAGTTACAAGATGTTAGATCACCAAATATACAATTGTAAGGCGTCCCAAACATTACATATCCAGATGATCATGAAGCTAGTCGTTACAAAATGTGAGGACTAGCAAGAGTTCAGTCATACATGATCAACCCCCGGGGCTTGTCAATCATGTTACAGCCCGTAGGCAGACAGTAAGTAAGTACAATCGAGCTAACACTTGCTCGTCGGCTAAACGCCTCAAAAGAATAATTTACAATATTACAGTGGAAGAACAAAAGAAACCCACTCGATGCCCTGGTTACGCCTGGTGACCACCATCGGGCTGGAAGACAGGTAGATCCTTTGCTGCTGGTCCGGTATCTGGCCATACAAAACCAGCTGGGTCAGACCCCAGGAAGAGCAAGTGCCACAAAGGAGGCCACAAATAAGAACCAAAGCCAGCAAATTAGCACAATAATATAATTATATAATAAAAGACAGTAATTTAAGAAAAGCATGATGGGTAAATATAAAAGACAATCTTGCATAGAATCACTAAAAGACAAGACATATAGAAAAGTATGACAGGATGATATACGATGAGATAACCATGGGACTATTCAGATAGCTAGGTTACAACCCGTAAACCAAACAAGGACCGGGGTTGTAACCCTTCGTCTGAACGGAACTTGGTTTCTCTCACCATTTATCGGCATGATAAATATAAGAAATCAGGTCAAGTAACAATCTGGAGTGACAATCATTATAGTGACAATCTCTCAATCATTCTGGTACAATCTTACAATCAATCAATTCTAGACAACCCTATACTGGACTAGACTCCATCCAAGCAATCACGGCCAATCCTTGCCTACGGCTTTCTACATTAACTAACTAGGGTTATCACAATCCTAGTTACTAGCAAGATGCAATGAGATGCTTCAAGTAGTCACAGGCCCTGCAGCTATCCAGGTTATCCAGGAAATCATTATAGTGACAATCTAGAGGGTACAATGCATTATAGTGACAATAGAGTTCAATCATTTAAGTGACAATGGTGGGTGCCCCACATAACAGTGGGCTGGAAATGTGCCCTACTCGTCGGCATGCTATAAGTCCAATCATTTGCGGCCGGGATAACGGGATCGCCTGTAACTGGGGAACATCTCTTCATGACTAGTGAATTATACTAATCATTAACCTTAGTCCAATTCAGTAGGTACTCCTGACCGTGGTACTCAGGAGTCCTCTCCTAGACATGATGCAAGACATGACTGGATTATTTGTACAAGCACAATCGCCCACGGTGCCAAGATTAATTATATGGGTCATGTCATGTCAGGTAGCCGTCGCAACAGCTATTCAAGATGTATCAGGTCAGGTTATCATATCAAGTGCACTAGTCAGGAGTGCGCCACGACGGGCCACTATCAGGTCATGCTCAATTATCAATTCCAAACATATCCAGTAAATTCGTGATTATCAAGTTCAGGACAAAAGGCGTAAGGATATAAAATAGACGTAAAATATCTAATAAAATATCAATATACAGGGCTGTAGAAGAGCCAAGCTTAAAGAAATAAAACCAAAACTCCAAGAGCCAATGGTTTGCGCAAGGGGTCAGGGGTTGGATTGCGCAGGGTGTCAGCTGCGCAGGGTGCCAAGTGCGCACGGGCACAGGGCGCAGGGGCAGATGGCGCAGGAATGGTTGGCGCAGGCTGTGAAGTGCGCAGACTTAGATTGTGCAGGCAATGGATGGCACAGGATGCAGACTGCGCAGGCTTAGATTGCGCAGGCAATATACAGACTGTGCAGGGGTCAAGCGCAGGAGCCGATGGCGCAGGAATGGTTGCGCAATCGGGCAGCGGCCAGGCTGCGCAGTCAGCGACCAACGTAAAGAGCACGGCGCGGAGAGGCTGCATGGTCAGTGCTGCGCTAAAGAGCGCAGACTGTAGATCTTCTTCTCCAGGCCGAGAGGAACATCAAGAACACCCAAAAATTCAATCTTTTATATTTTAGTCAAATCAAAGCCAAATCTAGATTTTCAAAGGTCTAACTTGAGTAAAATTGAATTCTCTTCCACATGGAAGCATCAAAATCCACAAAAAATCCAACCAAAATAGATCAAAACCATGTAAATCCGAAAATAGTTAAAACCTAGATCTAGAACAATGGAGACTCCAAATCACAAAATGTCAAGCACTAATGTTGATCACCATGACCTAATCTAGCTAATAAGCAAATAAAATGTGGTTCTCATGTGGTGGCAAGGTACACTTGCCTAGGGGGTGGGTGTTGTTGTGTGGAGGAAGAAGAAGAAGAAGAAGAAATTAATGGAGGTTGTAATGAATAGAGAGAGTGGTAGGTGGGGATTATAAAGAGGGGGGATGTGGTGTGTTGAGGGTGGAGCACAGGCTATGGTGATCCAACTCACATAAAATCGAACCAATCCAAATAAAACCGAGCCATGCCAAAACCTAAAATACGGGAAATACCGAAATCCCACAAGTTGAGAAAAATAAAAATACATGCCAAAAATCCAGATACGAGTATAAATACGAAATACGAGAAATACGGAAAAATGAGGGTGACAACTCTACCCACCTTAAAAGAATTGCGTCCTCGGAATTTAATCAAGGAGCTAGAGATTGTCACGACAAGCTACACTAAGCACCAACAACTACACTAAGCAATTCAATCATACAATCATACAATGCAAGGAAGGAAGAAAAAACGTAAGGCATAAGGAAAACATTACACCTCACGAGTCAAACAAGTCGGGATATCGCGATCGGATATCATCCTCACACTCCCACGTTTAACTCTCCCAAGGAGCGATGAACTCAAGCAACACGAACTAAACTGATAGTCTTGCGCTTGAGGTCTCTCTCTTTGGTCAAACAGGGACATGGACCTATCCTCATACGAAAAGGTTGGTACCAATAACCAGTTTTGAATGAACTAGGATATGGCTCAGGTCCGAGATGTACCGTTGTAATTAGGATACATGAAATACGTCATGCACCCCGCATAATGACGGTAGAAAAGTAAGATGAGAGGACACATATACCTCTCGGTCGATTCTGAACCTGAGCCTGGACTAGGGCAATCTGCCGCGGGTTCTGTTGCTAGAAAGTCTGGGCCTGAGTCGACAATGGCCTCGGGAACGGGAACTGCTGTTGCTGGTTAACTGGAGCTGGTATTGGTGCTGGTGCTGGTCCCCAAACCGAGGGACTAAATACTGTTGGTGCTGAATCGACTCTGAATGGGCAGGACCCCACCCTATGGTCCGGTGCCCCACACAACAAGCATAATCCCAGCGCCTTGTGACACTTTGACATAACGTGTCCAGGCTTCCCACAATAAGAACAGCCCGCGGCGGAAGGCTGCGCTTGCTTCTGTTTCTGCTGAGGGTACGTCGGGGTCGAGTGCTGAACCGACGTAACTGAGGTTGCTTGCCTCGGAGTTCTAATAGTCAAAGCCCTAGCTGCCGGGGCTGGTGCTGAAGACTGATTCATCTGACTATGGGACCGCTTCCGACCTCCAGTCCTGTCCACTATTCTCTGGAAGATATACTCGTGCCTCCTTGCTGCTCGCAACACCGCATCATAGGTCTGATGCTCGAACTGTTCTACTGCCAATATAATCTCTAGGTGAAGTTCCTGCTGGAACCTCTGCGCTCTGTCAAACTCGGTTGCCACCAAGGTGGGAGCAAACCGACTGAGTCTGGAAAACTCGACCGTATATCCGTCGACCGTCCTCCCCATCTGCTTAAGATTACTGAACCTGGTCTGCAAGTTATACCGAGCCACTGTATCATAATACTTGGTCTGGAACTTTTTGCTAAACACTGCCCAGGAGACAGGTGTTGTCAATCCCACTGCTTGTGCGGCCCACCAACTGCAGGCTAGATCCAATAACTGTAGGCGCACCACAGCCACCTTTTCGTCTTCTGGAGTCTTCGCGGCTTCGAGAATCACCTCTATATCTTGTAGCCAAGCATCGGCAGCAATAGCATCCTCGCTGCCATCGAAGAATGGAGGGTTCAAGCGCTTAAAACTGTTGACCGTACTGTTCCCTCGGGGTCCACTTCTATTCAGAGCATCTTCCACTGCCTGGTGCAAGGCATCGCCTCTACGATCCTGGGAAGCTAACAATGATCTGATGAGACCCACCAAAGTGACATTATCAGGATCTGCATGCTGGACTGGCTGAACTGGCGGCTCTCCTCCAGTAGGTACGACTCGGGAGGCTGCTCCTGAGTGCTGGGCCTGATCTTTTGGTTGCTGCTGGTCCACGGGAGGTGATCCACCTTGCTGATCGGCAGGTCCAGGTTCAATACCGCTGAAGAAGACGACATGGGTACAATAAGGAAGGACCAGGACAGATCAATGATTACAAGCATGTGATCAGGACAAGAATTTTTAGGAATCAAGAGGATACGAGCAGAGATCAAGGGCGAGTACAGATTGAGACATCTATCTGGTAAACTCCCACATATCTTGATTAACAAGACCTGCATGGGCCACCACTTAAACCATGTCACACCCCAGAACCAGAATACTGGAGAGCGGGGGCAGACATAGCCAGCTACGTATAACGGAATGGAATCCACACTGCTATACGGTCACGGCTGTCTAGATATGTGAGGGTTTCACTACAATCCATCAGTCTCTTAAGGTCATAAAATAGCCTATGGTCTCAATCTCAACCAACTAATAATAGTTACAAGATGTTAGATCACCAAATATACAATTATAAGGCGTCCCAAACATTACATATCCAGATGATCATGAAGCTAGTCGTTACAAAATGTGAGGACTAGCAAGAGTTCATTCATACATGATCAACCCCCGGGGCTTGTCAATCATGTTACAGCCCGTAGGCAGACAGTAAGTAAGTACAATCGAGCTAACACTTGCTCGTCGGCTAAACGCCTCAAAAGAATAATTTACAATATTACAGTGGAAGAACAAAAGAAACCCACTCGATGCCCTGGTTACGCCTGGTGACCACCATCGGGCTGGAAGACAGGTAGATCCTTTGCTGCTGCTCCGGTATCTGGCCATACAAAACCAGCTGGGTCAGACCCCAGGAAGAGCAAGTGCCACAAAGGAGGCCACAAATAAGAACCAAAGCCAGCAAATTAGCACAATAATATAATTACATAATAAGAGACAGTAATTTAAGAAAAGCATGATGGGTAAATATAAAAGACAATCTTGCATAGAATCACTAAAAGACAAGACATATGGAAAAGCATGACAGGATGATATACGATGAGATAACCATGGGACTATTCAGATAGCTAGGTTACAACCCGTAAACCAAACAAGGACCGGGGTTGTAACCCTTCGTCTGAACGGAACTTGGTTTCTCTCACCATTTATCGGCATGATAAATATAAGAAATCAGGTCAAGTAACAATCTGGAGTGACAATCATTATAGTGACAATCTCTCAATCATTCTGGTACAATCTTACAATCAATCAATTCTAGACAACCCTATACTGGACTAGACTCCATCCAAGCAATCACGGCCAATCCTTGCCTACGGCTTTCTACATTAACTAACTAGGGTTATCACAATCCTAGTTACTAGCAAGATGCAATGAGATGCTCCAAGTAGTCACAGGCCCTGCAGCTATCCAGGTTATCCAGGAAATCATTATAGTGACAATCTAGAGGGTACAATGCATTATAGTGACAATAGAGTTCAATCATTTAAGTGACAATGGTGGGTGCCCCACATAACAGTGGGCTGGAAATGTGCCCTACTCGTCGGCATGCTACAAGTCCAATCATTTGCGGCCGGGATAACGA
Source organism: Iris pallida (assembly GCA_029216955.1). Classification (NCBI taxonomy): domain Eukaryota; kingdom Viridiplantae; phylum Streptophyta; class Magnoliopsida; order Asparagales; family Iridaceae; genus Iris; species Iris pallida. The sequence goes on along the minus strand of JANAVB010010400.1, from coordinate 14,461,015 downwards.
GATCGCCTTTAACTGGGGAACATCTCTTCATGACTAGTGAATTATACTAATCATTAACCTTAGTCCATTTCAGTAGGTACTCCTGACCGTGGTACTCAGGAGTCCCCTCCTAGACATGATGCAAGACATGACTGGATTATTTGTACAAGCACATTCGCCCACGGTGCCAGGATTAATTATACGGGTCATGTCATGTCCGGTAGCCGTCGCAACAGCTATTCAAGATGTATCAGGTCAGGTTATCATATCAAGTGTACTAGTCAGGAGTGCGCCACGACGGGCCACTATCAGGTCATGCTCAATTATCAATTCCAAACATATCCAGTAAATTCGTGATTATCAAGTTCAGGACAAAAGGCGTAAGGATATAAAATAGACGTAAAATATCTAATAAAATATCAATATACAGGGCTGTAGAAGAGCCAAGCTTAAAGAAATAAAACCAAAACTCCAAGAGCCAATGGTTTGTGCAAGGGGTCAGGGGTTGGATTGCGCAGGGTGTCAGCTGCGCAGGGTGCCAAGTGTGCACGGGCACAGGGCGCAGGGGCAGATGGCGCAGGAATGGTTGGCGCAGGCTGCGAAGTGCACAGACTTAGATTGTACAGGCAATAGATGGCGCAGGATACAGACTGTGCAGGCTTAGATTGTGCAGGCAATATGCAGACTGCGCAGGGGTCAAGCGTGTAGGAGCCGATGGCGCAGCAATGGTTGCGCAATCGGGCAGCGGCCAGGCTGCGCAGTCAGCGACCAATGCTAAAGAGCGCGGCGCGGGAAGGCTGCATGGTCAGTACTGCGCTAAAGAGCGCAGACTGTAGATCTTCTTCTCCAGGCCGAGAGGAACATCAAGAACACCTAAAAATTCAATCTTTCATATTTTAGTCAAATCAAAGCCAAATCTAGATTTTCAAAGGTCTAACTTGAGTAAAATTGAATTCTCTTCCACATGGAAGCATCAAAACCCACAAAAAATCCAACCAAATTAGATCAAAACCATGTAAATCCGAAAATAGTTAAAACCTAGATCTAGAACAATGGAGACTCCAAATCACAAAATATCAAGCACTAATGTTGATCACCATGACCTAATCTAGCTAATGAGCAAATAAAATATGGTTCTCATGTGGTGGCAAGGTGCACTTGCCTAGGGGGTGGGTGTTGTTGTGTGGAGGAAGAAGAAGAAGAAGAAATTAATGGAGGTTGTAATGAAGAGAGAGAGTGGTAGGTGGGGATTATAAAGAGGGGGGGATGTGGTGTGTTGAGGGTGGAGCATAGGCTATGGTGATCCAACTCACATAAAACCGAACCAATCCAAATAAAACCGAGCCATGCCAAAACCCAAAATACGGGAAATACCGAAATCCCACAAGTTGAGAAAAATAAAAATACATACCAAAAATCCAGATACGAGTATAAATACGAAATACGAGAAATACAAAAAAATAAGGGTGACAACTCTACCCACCTTAAAAGAATTCCGTCCTCGGAATTTAATCAAGGTGCTAGAGATTGTCACGACAAGCTACACTAAGCACCAACAACTACACTAAGCAATTCAATCATACAATCATACAATGCAAGCAAGGAAGGGAAAACGTAAGGCATAAGGAAAACATTACACCTCACGAGTCAAACAAATCGGGATATCGTGATCAGATATCATCCTCACACTCCCATGTTTGACTCTCCCAAGGAGCGATGAACTCAAGCAACACGAACTAAACTGATAGTCTTGCGCTTGAGGTCTCTCTCTTTGGTCAAACAGGGACACGAACCTATCCTCATACGATAAGGTTGGTACCAATAACCAGTTTCGAATGACCTAGGATATGGCTCGGGTCCGAGATGTACCGTTGTAATTAGGATACATGAAATACGTCATGCACCCCGCATAATGACGGTAGAAAAGCAAGATGAGAGGACACATATACCTCTCGATCGATTCTGAACCTGAGCCTGGGCTAGGGCAAACTGCCACGGGTTCTGTTGCTAGAAAGTCTGGGCCAGAGTCGGCAATTGCCTCGGGAACGGGAACTGCTGTTGCTGGTGAACTGGAGCTGGTACTGGTGCTGGTGCTGATGCTGGTCCCCTAACCGAGGGACTAGATACTGTTGGTGCTGAATCGACTCTGAATGGACAGGACCCCACCCTATGGTTCGGTGCCCCATAAAACAAGCATAATCCCAGCGCCTTGTGACACTCTGACATAACGTGTCCAGGCTTCCCACAATAAGAACAGCCCGCGGCGGAAGGCTGCGCTTGCTTCTGTTTCTGCTGAGGGTACGTCGGGATCGAGTGCTAAACCGACGTAACTGAGGTTGCTTGCCTCGGAGTTCCAATAGTCAAAGCCCTAGCTGTCGGGGCTGGTGCTGAAGACTGATTCATCTGACTATGGGACCGCTTCCGACCTCTAGTCCTGTCCACTATTCTCTGGGAGGTATACTCGTGCCTCCTTGCTGCTCGCAACACCGCATCATAGGTCTGATGCTCGAACTGTTCTACTGCCAATATAATCTCTAGGTGAAGTCCCTGCTGGAACCTCTGCGCTCTGTCAAACTCGGTTGCCACCAAGGTGGGAGCAAACCGACTGAGTCTGGAAAACTCGACCGCATATCCGTCGACCGTCCTCCCCATCTGCTTAAGATTACTGAACCTGGTCTGCAAGTCATACCGAGCCACTGCATCATAATACTTGGTCTGGAACTTTTTGCTAAACACTGCCCAGGGGACAGGTGTTGTCAATCCCACTGCTTGTGCGGCCCACCAACTGCGGGCTAGATCCAATAACTGTAGGTGCACCACAGCCACCTTCTCGTCTTCTGGAGTCTTCGCGGCTTCGAGAATCACCTCTATATCTTGTAGCCAAGCATCGGCAGCAATGGCATCCTCGCTGCCATCGAAGAATGGAGGGTTCAGGCGCTTAAAACTGTTGATCGCACTGTTTCCTCGGGGTCCACTTCTATTCAGAGCATCTTCCACTGCCTGGTGCAAGGCATCGCCTCTACGATCCTGGGAAGCTAACAATGATCTGATGAGACCCACCAAAGTGCCATCATCAGGATCTGCATGCTGGACTGGCTGAACTGGCGGCTCTCCTCCAGTAGGTACGACTCGGGAGGCTGCTCCTGAGTGCTGGGCCTGATCTTTTGGTTGCTGCTGGTCCACGGGAGGTGATCCACCTTGCTGATCGGCAGGTCCAGGTTCAATGTCGCTGAAGAATACGACATGGGAACAATAAGGAAGGACCAGGACAGATCAACGATTACAAGCATGTGATCAGGACAAGAACTTTGAGGAATCAAGAGGATACGAGCAGAGATCAAGGGCGAGTACAGATTGAGACATCTATCTGGTAAACCCCTACATATCTTGATTAACAAGACCTGCATGGGCCACCACTTAAACCATGTCACGCCCCAGAACCAGAATACTGGAGAGCGGGGGCAGACATAGGCAGCTACGTATAACGGAATGGAATCCACACTGCTATACGGTCACGGCTGTCTAGATATGTGAGGGTTTCACTACAATCCATCAGTCTCTTAAGGCCATAAAATAGCCTATGGTCTCAATCTCAACCAACTAATAATAGTTACAAGATGTTAGATCACCAAATATACAATTGTAAGGCGTCCCAAACATTATATATCCAGATGATCATGAAGCTAGTCGTTACAAAATGTGAGGACTAGCAAGAGTTCATTCATACATGATCAACCCCCGGGGCTTGTCAATCATGTTACAGCCCGTAGGCAGACAGTAAGTAAGTACAATCGAGCTAACACTTGCTCGTCGGCTAAACGCCTCAAAAGAATAATTTACAATATTATAGTGGGAGAACAAAAGAAACCCACTCGATGCCCTGGTTACGCCTGGTGACCACCATCGGGCTGGAAGACAGGTAGATCCTTTACTGCTGCTCCGGTATCTGGCCATACAAAACCAGCTGGGTCAGACCCCAGGAAGAGCAAGTGCCACAAAGGAGACCGCAAATAAGAACCAAAGCCAGCAAATTAGCACAATAATATAATTACATAATAAGAGACAGTAATTTAAGAAAAGCATGATGGGTAAATATAAAAGACAATCTTGCATAGAATCACTAAAAGACAAGACATATGGAAAAGCATGACAGGATGATATACGATGAGATAACCATGGGACTATTCAGATAGCTAGGTTACAACCCGTAAACCAAACAAGGACCGGGGTTGTAATCCTTCGTCTGAACGAAACTTGGTTTCTCTCACCATTTATCGGCAAGATAAATATAAGAAATCAGGTCAAGTAACAATCTGGAGTGACAATCATTATAGTGTTAATCTCTCAAACATTCTGGTACAATCTTACAATCAATCAATTCTAGACAACCCTATATTGGACTAGACTCCATCCAAGCAATCACGGCCAATCCTTGCCTACGGCTTTCTACATTAACTAACTAGGGTTATCACAATCCTAGTTACTAGCAAGATGCAATGAGATGCTCCAAGTAGTCACAGGCCCTACAGCTATCCAGGTTATCCAGGCAATCATTATAGTGACAATCTAGAGGGTACAATGCATTATAGTGACAATAGAGTTCAATCATTTAAGTGACAATGGTGGGTGCCCCACATAACAGTGGGCTGGAAATGTGCCCTACTCGTCGACATGCTACAAGTCCAATCATTTGCGGCCGGGATAACGGGATCGCCTGTAACTGGGGAACATCTCTTCATGACTAGTGAATTATACTAATCATTAACCTTAGTCCAATTCAGTAGGTACTCCTGACCGTGGTACTTAGGAGTCCCCTCCTAGACATGATGTAAGACATGACTGGATTATTTGTACAAGCACAATCGCCCACGGTGCCAGGATTAATTATACGGGTTATGTCATGTCAGGTAGCCGTCGCAACAGCTATTCAAGATGTATCAGGTCAGGTTATCATATCAAGTGTACTAGCCAGGAGTGCGCCACGACGGGCCACTATCAGGTCATGCTCAATTATCAATTCCAAACATATCCAGTAAATTCGTGATTATCAAGTTCAGGACAAAAGGCGTAAGGATATAAAATAGACGTAAAATATCTAATAAAATATCAATATACAGGGCTATAGAAGAGCCAAGCTTAAAGAAATAAAACCAAAACTCCAAGAGCCAATGGTTTGCGCAAGGGGTCAGGGGTTGGATTGCGCAGGGTGTCAGCTGCGCAGGGTGCCAAGTGCGCTCGGGCACAGGGCGCAGGGGCAGATGGCGCAGGAATGGTTGGCGCAGGCTGCGAAGTGCGCAGACTTAGATTGCGCAGGCAATGGATGGCGCAGGATGCAGATTGCGCAGGCAATATGCAGACTGTGCAGGGGTCAAGCGCGTAGGAGCCGATGGCGCAGGAATGGTTGCGCAATCGGGCAGCGGCCATGCTGCACAGTCAGCGACCAACGCTAAAGAACGCGGTGCGGGGAGGCTGCACGGTCAGTACTGCGCTAAAGAGCACAGACTGTAGATCTTCTTCTCCAGGCCGAGAGGAACATCAAGAACACCCAAAAATTCATTCTTTCATATTTTAGTCAAATCAAAGCCAAATCTAGATTTTCAAAGGTCTAACTTGAGTAAAATTGAATTCTCTTCCACATGGAAGCATCAAAACCTACAAAAAATCCAACCAAAATAGATCAAAACCATGTAAATCCGAAAATAGTTAAAACCTAGATCTAGAACAATGGAGACTCCAAATCACAAAATGTCAAGCACTAATGTTGATCACCATGACCTAATCTAGCTAATGAGCAAATAAAATATGGTTCTCATGTGGTGGCAAGGTGCACTTGCCTAGGGGGTGGGTGTTGTTGTGTGGAGGAAGAAGAAGGAGAAATTAATGGAGGTTGTAATGAAGAGAGAGAGTGGTAGGTGGAGATTATAAAGAGGGGGGATGTGGTGTGTTGAGGGTGGAGCATAGGCTTTGGTGATCCAACTCACATAAAACCGAACCAATCCAAATAAAACCGAGCCATGCCAAAACCCAAAATACGGGAAATACCGAAATCCCACAAGTTGAGAAAAATAAAAATACATACCAAAAATCCAGATACGAGTATAAATATAAAATACGAGAAATACAAAAAAATGAGGGTGACAGTAGGTTCCAGACTTAAATTGAAACGGCGGAAGAAACTTTTCGTATTCCTCCAAATTCACTCTCTCTCCTCTCTCTCTCTCTCTCCTGCGGCTTTGGTGATCGGCGTCGGCATCCTCTCCTCTCTCTCTCTCCCAAAGGTAATCCCTTCTCTCTCTCTCTTTCTCTCTCTCTCGATCTCACGGTGTCGTAGGGGCAACGGGGGCGGCAGGCTTGTGGCAGGGGCGTCGGGGGCTGGGCGGCGGGCTTGGGGCGGGGGCATCGGGGGCTGGGCGGCGGGCTTGGGATGGGAGCGTCGGGGGCTGGGCGGCTGGCTTGCGGCGGGGGCGTCGGAGGCTGGGCGGCGGGCTTGGGGCGGGGGCGTCGGGGGCTGGGCGGCTGGCTTCGAGCTTTGGTCGGGGGCTGGACGGCGGGCTTGGGACGGGGGCATCGGGGGCTGGGCGGCTGGCTTGGTGCGGGGGCGTCGGGGGCTGGGCGGCAGGCTTGGGGCGGGGGCGTCGGGGGCTGGGCGGCGAGCTTAGGGCGGGGGTATCGGGGGCTGGGCGGCGGGCTTGGGGCGGCGGGCTTTGGTCGGGGGCGGCGGGGGGCTTTGCTTCTCAAATTTATCTGAGTTTATATATTGGCTAAATAATGTGTTATCCATTAGTTTGGTGGTATTTGGATTAGTAAATGTGAATATAGGATCTGGGTTCATGGTGTATACGTTCACTGTCTCAAGGACAGTGCGATTTCTTCATCTGCCTTCTTTGTTAAGAATATCCTTGGGACATTTGCTTCACCAAAGTCACTGAATAAGTAAAATTTTTCCTGGAAAACTGACCCTTAGAGTGTATCAGTTGTGTGCTTCTATATAGATGTATATATCTATACATCTAACTATGATATACATATGTGTATGTGACAATCTCAGTTAGCGACGGACTAGTGACCGATTAGCGACGGATATTTCCAGCTCTATTTGTATTAATCTACGGTACGACATGGTGATCAGGACATAGTCCCTGCAGCCATTCGACTAGCGAGGCAGAAACTATGTAGCCGTAGATAAAGTTGACTGTCCTCCAACCCTTATCCCTCGGTAATGATGATACGACAATCTATCACTATATCTTATATAGTAGTAGATGATGTTTTAGTATTACATTATATGAGTTCATCTTGATTCTGTTACATTCTTCAGATACTAGATACGATAAGAACATATACTACACCATATGTACAGAACATAGATAATTCACACTAATGTATGCTAGAAGGAATCTTGGGTTGTGTTCTGAGCCATCCGTTCTCACACTTGGAGATACATCGAATTATAACGACGGATATTAGGTTACTCTTCAGGATAATTGATGTCTATTTCATATTAATTTGGTTTGGTTTATATGATTCTTGGATAATTGCCGTGCATTAAATTCGCATATGCATATTTGGTCTATGTGATTCTTGGATAATTGGTGTGCATTATATATTTGGTCTATGTGATTGTTGGATAATTGGTGTGCATTATATATTGGTTTGGTTTATGCATATTTTTGTGAACAGGGAAAGTGCTGTAATTTTTTTTCAAAAAAATCTCAGTTAGCGACAGACTAGTGACCGGTTAGCGGCGAATATTTCCAGCTCCATTTGCATTAATCTACGGTACGACATGGTGATCAGGACATAGTCCCTGCAGCCATTCGACTGGCGAGGCAGAAACTTTGTAGCCTTAGATAAAGTTGACTGTCCTCCGACCCTCATCCCTCGGCAATGATGATACGACAACCTATCACTATATCTTATATAGTAGTAGATAATATTTTAGTATTATATTATGTGAGTTCATCTTGATTCTGTTATATCCTCCAGATACTAGATACGATAAGAACATATACTACACCATATGTACAGAACATAGATGATTCATACTAATGTATGCTAGAATGAATTTTGGATTGTGTTCTGAGCCACCCATTCTGATCAAGCATCTTCCTTCTCCTCTCCTCCACCATGACTCTGGACCCATCTGCTCCTCCCTACTTTTCTTCTTTTTATTTGACTCTCTCAGCCACATATGATATCCACCTCAAGTGTAGAGTCGGAGGAGAAAAAGTGGGCAGGAAGAGGAGGAGGAAGCAGCACAGCCGACGGCATGATTCGGAGGAAGTACAGATGTTTTCTTCAACATCCGTAGGAGAACTATACGAATATATCTTTTCACAACATGTCACCTTGTCAAAGACCCTTAATGTTAATATCATGTTACCGCGGTGTCGGAAGACTATCATGTCATAATTTTTTAAGCCGTGTGTTTTGACATAATCCTCCCAACTCTTTCCTCCTATGTAGTAATCTTGTATTACTACATAGCAGGAAAGAGTTTGGAGGATTATATCAAAATACACGGCTTAGAAAATTATGACATGTTAGTCTTCCGACACCGTGGTAACATGGTTGTCACATTAAGGGTCTTTGACAAGGTGATATGTTGTGAAAAGATATATCCTTATAGTTCTCCTACGGATGTTGAAGAAAACCTTTGTACTTTCTCCGGGTCATACCGCCGGCTGTACTGCTTCCCCCTCCTCTTCCTGCCCACTTTTTCTTCCCCGACTCTACACTTGAGGTGGATATCATATGTGGCTGAGAGAGTCAAATAAGAAGAAGAGAAGTAGGGAGGAACAGATGGGTCCAGAGCCATGGTGGAGGAGAGGAGAAGGAACATGCTTGATCAGAACTTGAGGTGGAAAAGTTGTGACGTTGATAGCATGAGAGAGGGAGAGGGTGAATGGAGGGAGGGAAGTGGCTGCATGCCTTTGGCTCACTCGAGCAATATTTATCCTCCGACCCACGTCCCTCGGCAATGATGATATGACAACCTATCACTATATCTTATATAGTAGTAGATGATGTCTTAGTATTATATTATGTGAGTTCATCTTGATTCTGTTATATTCTTCAGATATTAGACACGATAAGAACATATACTACATCATATGTACAGAACATAGATGATTCACACTAATGTATGCTAGAATGAATTTTGGGTTGTGTTCTGAGCCATTCGTTCCCATACTTGGCAATTATGCATATGAAATAGAACTGATTATGTTTAGTTTATCTTACGATACAGATTTTCACATCCAAATTGAAATGGATCATTACTTCGTTGATTGTACATGGATGTACTAGCGGATCAACCTCCTGGACCGTAGGTACTTATAAGTATTGACCGTATCAGATTAGTATCGATCTATCGTTTTGGTATGGGCCGTATCGGTTGGTATTGGTCTTAGCGAATTGGTATCATCCTATCCGATATGTATCGGCCGTATAGCTAGGATTCATATTGGCCTTATCGATTTGGTATCGGTCATATCCGATAGGTATCGGTCGTGTTGGATTAGTATAGACCATTTCGGATTAGTTTCGTGGAAGGTTTAGTAACAACTGTACTTGGATTTCTCTCTTCTAGAGCTAGATTACCATTGCAAGAGAGTCACGAGAGCGTAGCTGGCCAGTTACAGAACATACATACAGTTGTTACTAAACCTTTCACGATACTAATCCGAAATGGTCTATACTAATCCAACACGGCCGATACCTATCGGATATGACCGATACTAAATCGATAAGGCCAATATGAATCCTAGCTATACAGCCGATACATGTACATATCGGATATAGGACGATACCAATTTGTTAAGGCCAATACCAATCTGATACGTCCTATACCAAACCGATAGACCGATACTAATCTGATACACTAGATACTAAGTACATCCGGCCTATACCAGCGGATCCACCAATTACTGCACGATAGGCCCAACAACTCCAATTACATCCGGTTATTGGTGAGTACATGATTACATAGTAATTCTGTTAGTCTTGTGATACAGATTTTTACTCTCTCATGATACCAACGTCACAACTTTTCCAGTGCTGCTCCCTCTAATGATGATGAACGCAAAAAACCAACGTCACAACTTTTATAATTTGAGTAAATTTCTTTACCCTATATGGAAATTTCTGTTGTCAGAGAGATGGCTCCTAGGACTCGCCGAGGTGGTGCTGCTAGTCGAGGAAGGGGCCGAGGCAAGAAACCCTTGGAGGTCTACACGGAAGAAGTCCCCGTCGTCAAACAAGAGCCGGTGACTGTTAAGGAGAAGGTGTACCAATGGTCGAGGTCAAAGAAAAACCGATGACCATCAAGGAAGAGATTGCTCCCAAGGTTAAAGTTAAGGAGGAGCCACCGTCAGAGAGTAGTAGCATCGGGACCGACCCTCCTGTCCCTACAGAAGACCTCAACCAGATTGAGCCTTCGTATGCAAAGTGGCTGATAGAATGGTACATGCCTCAACGGAACTATGATCCCTGGCTGTGAGGATTCATCGTCTGACCTGCGGTCTTTGCTGAGGCCAAAGTCGATTTTCCTATCTGTTTTAGAATTTTGGAATATTTATGAAAATTTTGAAATATTTGTGGGAATTTTGGAATATTTGTGCTATGATCGGATTATAACGACGGATATTCGGTTACTCTTCAGGATAATTGATGTCTATTTTATATTAATTTGGTTTGGTCTATATGATTCTTGGATAATTGGTGTGCATTAAATTCGTATGTGCATATTTGGTCTATGTGATTCTTGGATAATTGGTATGCATTATATATTTGGTCTATGTGATTGTTGGATAATTGGTGTGTATTATATATTGGTTTGGTTTATGCATATTTTTGCGAACAGGAAAAGTGCTGCAATTTTTTTTCAAAAAAATCTCATTTAGCGACGGACTAGTGACCGGTTAGCGACGGATCTTTCCAGTTTCTGACTACTGTTCGACGGCATATCCGTCGCTAACTGGAGATTTAAAAATGTTTCCAGGTAGCGACGGGTGGTCGACGGAATATCCGTCGACAACGTTCTGGTGGAATATAGTTCGACGGAATGGCGACGACTTATCCGTCGCCATGGTTCTGGAAATAACAAGCATTTCCAGAACAAGGTCGACGGATAATCCGTCAGTAGTCCATCGCTAATCCGTCCTTTGTTAACGACGGTGGTCGACGGAGTAGCGACGACTCATCTGTCGCCATGGTTCTGGAAATGCCAAGCATTTTCAGAACATGGTCGACGGATAATCCGTCAGTATACCGTCGCTCATCCGTCCTTTGTTATCGACGGCGATCGACGGAATAGCGACGGAATGATACACTCTGATACGCTATTACGACGGTTTACCAACGGACCATTACGTCGCTATTGTCTACACAGTTCAGTATTTAATACTTGAAATGGACGAAAGTCCGTCGAAAAGTAGTCGCTAATGCTTCGTATTGTGAAGTCGAAATGCCATCGCTATTCCGTCGCTTGACGACTACGTAGCGACGGACCTTTATTAGCGACGAGCTGATTGCCGACGGATTATTTTGGCCAAAACCTGTCAATGATCGGTCGCTAACCGGAATTCCCGTCGGACGGGCGGCGGATCTGGCCGTCGCTAAATCGACAAATTTTGGTATTGTCATAAAAAGATGTCATTAATGATACTTTTAATATCAGTCCATTAGATGATCGTCATTAATAAATTAATCAATGACAAAAAAAATGATATCATAAAAAGTGTACTAAAATGACAAGTAAAAAGATAAGGGTCATAAAAAAAAAAATTTGTGTATGAAAGGAAAGATGTTTGACTAACAATGACACAATATTATTAAGAGTCATATTAAGTTTAAACATTGATAGAGACATGTTGTCCGTTATAAAATATTGATTAAAAATTGATACTATTGGATTGAATACAGATTGGACGAAGAAAGTATATGCTAGTGGTTGGTTGGAGAGTGGATAATGATAGGAATAGAGTTAGGATTAGTTTTTTAAAATTTAAAATTTAAAATTTGAATATAATTTAGTTATTACAATTTGAATTAGGATATTTTGATCTTTTTTTCAATTATGTTTACCTGACAAAAAATGTGAAAATTCAAGAGAAAATAAAATATTAAGGTTATCATTTTATTAATAAAAATATTACTATATATTAAAGAGCCAAAATTAAATAAGCTATATATTTAAATACAATTTAGTGTAGTTTAACTAAATTTTTATGTATTTTTAGTTGGCCATAGTCTAGTTTGCGTATAAAGAAAGTCGTGCACAAATGTCATATGTACATCGGATAGTACCTTTTGAAAAGTACTTTCTACATACTTTGTGGTTAAGACAAATTATTTATTAGAAAATATATATAGCAAGAGAATAATAAAAATAAATAAAAATAAACATAAAATAAAATAAAAATATTTTTATTTATTGTTCTTTTGCTTTTATTTGCTTATCAAAAATCAAAGGCTTGTATCAGCGCTGGAATACCTTTTGAAAACTACTTTCTACATACTTTGTGATTAAGATAAACTATTAAATAGAAAATATATATAGCAAGAGAATAATATAAATACAAATATAAATAAAATAAAATAAAATAAAATACAATAAAATAAAATAAAATATTTTTATTTATTTTTATTTTGTTTTTAATTGCTTATCAAAAATCAAAGGCTTGTATGAGCGCTGGGATGCACCCCCTCTCCTCTTCCCTTAATTCCTTTCACGAATTCTTATACTAGGGCTGGGATTCCTTTCAAAAATTCCAATCCAGAAACATCCCTAACCTTCCTCATCTCCTAGTCAACCCCACATCCCTTCTTCCTTAACCCGAACCTTCTTCTTGGATCTAGCGGCTACAATGACGACACCATCGGTAGATACCGATTCTTCCAATCTAGCTTCCTCCTTGAGTCCTCCCGTAGAAACTCCCTAAATCCCCGTCGAATTCTCCAGCCGACTTTCACCAGTGCCATCAACGCCTCCCCGCCTCCACATCGATGGCCCCCTTCCATCTAGTCGATCTGACTCCGACTCGTGGCCTTAGCCCCCATTGCCTTCTTTCTTATCTAATTTTCTCTAGATCCAGTGGGAGATCTCGACACATGCCCTCAGGCAGAGCGCATGCCCAGCCTGATTTTCTTTAGATCCAGTGGGAGATATGGTAATAATTTTTTTTGCATCAATTATAGTTCTTGTGTTGATAAGGATCCTCTAGGAGAATCATCTACAACTGTTTTAGTGTTTAGAAAGTAGGCTCAGTAAAAACATAACAATCAGTTTTACCTAACGACACGAGACACTCGGTCAATCCAAACTTAAGATATATGTCTACTTTATGTTTTATTTTTGGTCGAATCCTGGTATTTTAATTTCAGTTACTACTTATTAAGTCAGTTTTTATATATTTGATTTTGATAAGGGGAGGATGTGTTCGTTACAAGTATTGGTAGACTGATGATTATGTTCATTCCTTCCTGAGATTAATGATTTCATTTTGAAAGTGATTTTCTTTGCTATCGTGCACCCTTAGGTCTCCTCTCTCCAAATGTAGGAAATATCCGATGCTAGAGCCACCTAAGTTCATGAAATAATCAATCAGGTAGGTTACTATTAGCAAGAACGAAGTTTGTATCCAATTATTATAATACTGTAGTAATATGACGGTAATGGGAAACAAGTCATAATCTACATGTGTGATTGACTCTAAAACACATAATTTGATGTAATGTTAATATCAAAATACTAGTTTACATTGCTTTCAAAAACAAAAGAAGTCAATAACTTGAGAGAGTATCTTTTGAACACACAAGTATACAACAAAATTGTTAGTACCCTAACAGCAAACATATAAATTCTATATCAGCGCCCACATTCATACATGGAGAATATTTAGTTGAGAACAAACTTGGACCATATTCTTCTTCTTACATAATGCATAAACAAATATAATACAACACTAAAAAATATTTCCTTCATTTAAAGAATCTGTGTTAACAACTTCACTTTGACAAAGTATTGATATGGTGGACACACAATTTGATTTAGGTTTTTTATTTGCCTACAAAACTTGAACAATTATCTAATGTTGATACCAACACCGCCTTCACATGGTTGCTTAAAAACAACATGAAACCATGCAACAAAATGAAAGATCAGGGGTTCGGTCGGAATGACCTACCATTATTAGATTGGTTGGTAAGGAGAGGGATAGGTGTACAAGACATTTCCATATATGTAATCTGGATATCCATCCCATCTCTTAGTACAAACAGATGCAACTGCACCTTATGATCTTGTTGTGTTCCTCCAAGTCCAAACTTAATTAGAAATCAGTTAAGTCTTCAGACCAGAACCAAGTCTGATTGGATGTAGTTTTCTCCTTTCCATTGGTATTCTCATACATTTCCAAGAGTCATCCATCAGTATACCACTTCTCTTTCTATTGTGGACTAACATAATTTCTTCATTGCTATTTCTAATAGTGTTTCTCCTATATTTTGATAACAAAGGACAATAAGGACATGGTCGTAGATATCGTGTGAATGCATAGAATATGAACTACTCGTACTGCATTGCCTGTGTGCAGGTGCTGATACTGTTGCTCCTTGCATCAATTACACGAGCTGCTACTAGAAGCTGTTATTGTTGTTGTTGCTGCTGCTATTCTGCTCTGCCGAAACACACTTAGGAACCCCCTTCTAGCTTGTTCACTACAAACTGCTACTGTCTTCTACCCGCTGCATTAATTTCTGCAGTTAGCTACTACTGCTGCCAGTGCTAACACACTGCATTGCACTCACATGTTTACTGTATTTTGCAGTTCAGACACTGCTATTGCATTTTACTGCTTAATGCAGAAACTGCTATAAGGGTAGTTGATGTACTGCAGCACACACACGGTGTGCTCAAGAGTCGATAAGTGTCTATTAATTCTCCATTCAAGAAGAAATATGTCTAATTTTTTCATTCCTTAATTTTGATATATAAAGACTTGCTTGGTTTCGGGTTGTATCAAACAGCTTTTGGATCGGCCAGGACTTGGCATTTGCGCGAATACAACCTTCTAGGAGAATGCAATCACAAATGCTATTGACATATACAAAGATGAAAGGTAATTTACATTTCTATATCGAACTTCCAGAAGGTGCTTCCCTCTTGAGAGAATAATACATGCTAACAACAAAATAACATTCTTTTCCCTTAATTTTCTTATTCTTTACAATTTCTTGTAAGGATGACGTATGATTTATGGATTTAAATAAGGATAGAGGTATACAAGAGATTGACGTGGAGAGGTTTCAAGTCTTCAATCATTCTCCTTTTCTTTGGCTCCTTAATGTAGATTCTTCACATTTTCCTCTGTCCTTAATACCATTAAATTTTTCTTTAGCTCTCTAGGAAGCTTCACTCATATCATTTTTATATTATTGTGTGATTCCCACCTGACCATTGGCAGCATACATCCATAAACCCCCCATATGGGAAGTTGTTACCGTTGTTGGAGATCACTGTAACGACTCAAAATGGGAAGGTCATCTTTCAGGCCAATGTTCTTGTAACTTTATTCTAGCTTATTTAAGTAAGTAGAAAATCTCAATGTTTTTGGCGTTAGCTCTCTTTCTGGACGTTCATATACTTATTTTCTGAAATGATGGACAGGGATAGAATCATGCAACAAGCGAGAAGTTTACTCCCTTCGGTGGAGGTACAAAGCTATGCTCAGGATCTGAACTTGCCAAAGTAGAGATTGTTATCTTCCTCCACCACCTTGCACTCGTATACTTATATGTGCCCACTATCTTACACACACTACACAGAACACTAAGATATACACATGTAATAACAATGATACACTAAACTGCTCTCACTGCACCCTCACTAAATTGCAGTAAACTGCAACAAATATACACTTGCACCTACACGGCAACTGTAGTGCTACTGCTATACAATCACACTAAAAAATGTTGTGTTCATGCTGCACAACATACCCATACCTACTGAATACACAAGACAATACAGGATAGTGCACGCTGATGCTATAATGATATGTATCAGTGAGTCCAGTGATACACACATATGTACTGATACATGGGGCACTATACGATAACTCAATTCCCATGATATCATCTACAAATAAGGTTCAATACTATTCCTCTTACCATATGTGCAAATAATGCATAGTAATCTCATAAGGATACTTCCTTCAGATTCAGCATGTAAGTGGAGGCGTAGCGAGAAACGTTGCTGAGTGCATGTCGAAGGTCGGAAGTAAACCCTACATCATTAGTATTATGGGACTTGTAATAGCAGGTATCAGATTGCATTATGCATGGCGATTCTAACTCCCAGCCGGAAGTGTGGGCACGGGCACGGGCACGGACGACAGAGCAAAGAGTGTCGAGCCTGAGCAGATCAATTGTAGCTAAACTCAGGTCGAATATATGCTACATTTTTTCCATCTTTTTTTTGCTTCTTATATACATATGTTGCAATCCCCTATGGTGGAACAAACGCCAATATCTTCCTATCTTGTCAATGACAAGTCCTTGTTGACAATAAGAGATTATTTTACTGTAATGTCAGATGATTGCTCCATCGCTTGTTTGCCTCATTATGGTTTTTGCAGGCCTGATAATCGGGTGCTATCAACTGTTAGAATCTAGTGGCATGTGTCCAGTTTGAGGTAATAACATGTTTTATGCTCATAGCCTTCTTTTCTTGACCGTGTGGATGCCCCTCTTAACTTAGCCTTCTTATATACATCTGTTGCAATCCCCTTTGGTGGAACAAATGCCAATAACTGCCTATCTTGTCAATGACAAGTCCTTATTGACAATAACAGATTATTTTCCTGTAATGTCAGATGATTGGTCCATCTCTTGTTCGTCTTATTATGGTTCTTGCAGGCCTGATAATCGGGTGCTATCAACTATTATAATCTGGTGGCATGTGTCCAGTTTGAGGTAATAACATGTTTTATGCTCTTAGCCTTCTTTTCTTGACCGACGTGTGGATGCCCCTCATAACTTAGACCGCATGACTTGAATATCTGTCAACATATGCAAGTTCTAAGACAATTTGATATCTGGATGCCTAACCGATGTCTCTATCTACTCAGACTGATGTCTTACATTCAAGTCATGCGGTCTATTGGCAATGCGTATTGCCATAGCTACTTAATGAAGTTACTGCATATACTCTTTGATATATTATATCGTGCATAATTGTTTAGTCTTAAGAATGTAACCTAGTTATGTTTTACTAACTAGTTTGACTGGTTGTCTTCTCATCACTATATAGGGAGAAAGTGAGACAGAGACTGGTGTGTACCAAGGGGTTTTTCCTGTTTATATGGAATTTTTTATGATGTCGAGGCAATATTTGTTAAGGCTGTCAAATATGGTGGCTTCTCTAGTCTTATGCAAATATGAGAGGAGGGATGGCCAAATATCATCGATACTGTTAATGAAGACCATACCTAAAAAATAATGCATTAAAAAATTTGTATTAGTATTTTTTTGATTTGAAGTTTGTGAGAATGATGTAATATTGTTTTACTTCGATGTTCACTTTGACTTTGCATAATTATGAAATGAAATATTTTTGGTTGGTGTTACATAGTATTTTTTTTTTTCTTTTTCTTCTATGGGATATTGTCTAAATAATACAAATTGTACCAGGTACAAAAATGGGTACTGTAAATAATAACGAATATTTAATGATGCATAAAAGTAATCCTTTATAAATAAAGATGACACATAGAAGTCATTATATATAAATAAAGATGGCAATTATTGTAGTACCCTTGATAAACGTCCACTTTTGTAAATATAGATGACACATATGAGTCATCTTTTGTAAATCACTATGACGTATATAAGTCATATTTTATAAATAATAATGGCGTGCGTTGAGCTGTCATTATTTTTCCACGATAAAAGTCATCTACTATAAATAACAATGACACATGTAAGTCATCGTTTGTAATTAATAATGACGCATGTAAGTCATCTTTTATAAATAACTATGACGCCTAAATATCATCTTTTATATACAAAGATGACATGTGTAAGATGTCATTGTTGTCTCACGATAAAAGTCATTATTTGAAAATAAAGATGACATATAGAAGTCATCTTTTATAAATAAAGATGACACACATAAGTCATCTTTCGTTGATAAAGATGATATGTGTCGAGCTGTCATTGTTTTCTTCTGATAAAGATGACGGTAACATAGATGACCATCAAACAAATGTCATCAACTATCATTTTTGGCCGTCATTGTTAACTGTAGAAGCATGAAAATTTCAGCAGTCTTGACAACCATGCGCCTAAGCCAGGGAAGTCATATGCGCCCAAGTCACCAGAGCAAGCTACGCGCCCAAGTCATCAGAGCAATCTATGCGCCCAAGTCACCAGAGCAAGCTATGCGCCCAAGTCACCAGAGCAAGCTATGCGCCCATGCGCCCACTCTGGACTCCTCCAAAAGGGGGCGCATAGCCCTGTTTAAGGCTATGCGCCCAAGTCAGGACAGCCCCCGACTCGGTCAAACCCGCGATCAATCGTGCACCAAAGTATACAGCCACGTCAGTCTCCACGAGCAGTCGTGCACCGAAGTATACGGCCACGTCAACCACACAATCACGATCACGGAGTCTGCATGCGCCTACACTCTATGCGCCCAAAGCAGGACTATGCGCCCACATGAAAATTAGTATATTTTCTCGTGTGGGCGCATAACATCATTCCAGCACGAAAACGACTATTAAAAGGGGTCTCATACCTCTTCAAAGGACAGAACGGAGAGCATTTCAAGAGCCAAATTGCTGTATTTCTTGCCAGTGAGCCGTGAGTTAGCAATTTTTTTAGGTTTTCTCTCACTTTTGTAATCGGAGTGTCAACGAAGTAAAGGAGAAACTGCTGCTCGATCTCCATCGTCCCATTCCCCAGAATTCTTTTTGTACTCGGGGATCCTCAGCACAGGATCTCTCAGGCGTACTCGATTTGTGGTACCTTGCGCCAATAAGAAAAGACAGCATTTCTTCATCTTTTTTGTGTGAGTCCATAAAAATGGCGACTCTGCTGGAGATTACCTTTTCTCTGATCAGAAGGTGGTGACGCAATCCGATACCAATAAGAAAAGACAGCGTTTCTTCATCTCAGAAGATGTTGATCGTGAAGTTCGATCAGCAGGCGTTTGAAGAGATGCTCTCGAGGGATGGCTCTACTCCCTCAAAATCAGTGAAGCCAAACAAGTCTCGCAAGACTTGGCTTCTGAAGGTTGTGGTACATATCCTGCTAGTGTTATAGAAGATATGCAATCGAAGGACTCTGTCACGTGGGCGCAAAGGCCTTCCACATGGGCGCATGGAGCTCCTCTCTGGGTGCATAGCTCTGCCACAGAGGATCCTGACATAAAGAAGGCACATACCGTTCTGGGCTCCACTAGTCCAGCAACTTTCCTCTTGTGCAATCAACAACAGAGTGTTCAATGCTCGATACTTGGCAAAAGAAAATACTACGATGCCAGGAATCGAAGCGTTCGACGCTCTGGACAAAATCAGCGAGGTTCACAAAGGAAGGAGGTAAAACTGGAAGAAAATAATGCTGCTTCAACAAGCATGCGCCCAAAGCTATGTGCCCAAGAGGGTATGTGGGTGCATAACTCTGGCCAGAAGACTTCTGTCTTCGACAGACTATGCGCCCAAGGCTATGTGCCCATGCTCTGCTGACCCATACTATGCACCCACATCCAGGAAGCTCAGGCATGATGCCAAGACTTTTGGGAAGCATGTGCCCAAAGGCAGACTCCAGGGTGTATGCGCTCACAGCAAAAAGATAGGCCCCAACGCGTATAGCACGGGGCTGTCTTCAAGGTCATCACAGAACTTAGGTGTGGGGGTTGCCCTACACGTGATCTAAGTCCGGATGGGCCAACTCTCCTAAAAAACCCATATACAAAACACGACAATGCATGTGACATGGGTTTTAAGGCAAAACTCTCTTCCGCTGACTTATGCGACATGATAAATCATAAGCGTAAAGTGAGGGAGGATACGACAATTCATGGCGTACATCCGTGCACTAGTATTGTCATCAACTGTTGCTGCTCTAAAGCAACGAGAATGCCTCAGAGGCAGTCCGTGTTTCGACGACTACATCGCTCTGATGATGAAAAGTCGTTGTATGTTTCATCCAATATGGCTTCATGGGGTCCTCCTTACGGGATCCCAAATAAAAGAAGGTGGACCACAAACCCAACTTTTTATCTCAGTTCTGCGAATAAAAGACGAAGAAGTCTGCCAACAAATTGCCAGCGAGCTGTTACAACTGAAGGAGTCTATATGGGTACTCGGTCAAGGACGAGATCCCGTATAGATGACGAGGACTCCCAAGTTGGAGGTGATGATCCTTCAGCTGGGGGTAGTATTCCCTCAGAGTCTGAAGCAGATGACCTTCACACCGGGGGTAGCCTTCCAGATGACGATGATCTCTTCGAGTTTGACGGTGACTATCTACCTTCCTTAGCTGAAGACGAGGGACTTTTCAACTTAGAGACAGACAGTATCAGCACCAGTTGTACTGTTTCCTCTGTTCATCCTCGTATGTTATCTACATACATGGCGAATGGAGAAAGACCTAAAGAAGCCAGTGATCAGACCAACAAACGGCTAGAGGGTCTTGAAACAATATTTGCTAAGATCACTGATATGCTTACCAGTGTCATGGCAGTCCAAACTGCTGGGGCTGTTCCTCCACCTCAACCAAACGTCTCAGCACACGTTAGTCCGACTCATAGCAACAACCCTTCTTCACTACAGAAAGAGTATCATTCCGTTGTGCCTCCTCTAAATCTTACAAATGCTGGGGGTGGTCCTTCACCAACGATGCCTGACAACCGTACAACAGCTATTTTTCAACATCTACTCAATCAACATGATGTAATTGATTCCCTTGTTGCCCATCTCGATACTATCTCACACAAAGACGAGCTTCAAAAGATGGGGATATCTCAACCTTATCCTCCTAAATGGGAGAATGCTACTTGCCCTCCGAACTACAAGCCACCGACGCTAAATTCATTTGACATGATGACTTCTCGCCAACACATGACATACTTCAACATGCAGACTCTACACTTACCCAGGGATGATCCGTTCTTGTCAAAGCTATTTATTAGCACCTTTTAGGAGGTAGCTTTTGAATGGTTTTGTAGTCTGCCTGACGGTTGTATTAATTCCTTTAAAGACTTGGAGATGTTATTTCTCAACAGGTTTCACGACAGTGGCATGCATGTTAGTATGTCCACCCTCATCGAGACCAAGCAAAGGAGGATTGAGTCTGTCATTGCTTTCATCGAACGCTTCAGGCGACTAGTATTAAAGATGCCCTTCGGAATTTATGGATACTTGTCGACATAACTTTCTTCCTACAGTGAAGTTCTGTCTAGGTATACATAAGTATGATACATGGCCCGCTTTTATTGGAGCCGTTGATGCTGCTAAAAATGACATCCTTAATCTGAAATTACTAGGGTTGAAAACACCCAAATTTGAAGACAAAGACAAGCACCCTCAAACTATCCCTGTCCGTGGGGGTAAAGGGAAAGAAGTTTTGAAGGTCGACACTTCCAAGGGACTTCCAATTCTCAGGGCACTCCTGACAAACCTAAGGAGACTTTCTCCTTTGACGAGGACGATGTTATTAACATTTTTCACACATTGACGAAGGGTAATAAACTGACATTGCCTCCACCACGACGTCCTGCGGAGGCAAAACAACTCAATGATCCCAAGTACTGTCTTTATCATCAGTACGTGACCACTCTACCAAGGATTGCATCGTCCTGAAGAAGAAGATACAACAGCTTATCGACAGCCAAGTGATCAACCTCGAAGCTGAAGACAAGGTCGTATCTTCTAACATGATCTCTCTTCAATTTGGTGAGTTTCCTCCCACAGAAGTCCCAGACGGCGTAGTCCCAATCCCCAAGGCAATAATGGAAGTCATCAACCTGTCGCCAGCTCGTAACTCAACCTTGGTGCCACTCACGACTGAACGGGGTGAGATCATATGGGTCCATCCGGACCTTGTGTAAGAAATAATACACAGGTTAGTATCTCCTAAAGTAAAGAGGGGCAAGATATACAAATCATGTCATATGGTGTCTTCTCCCATTTACGAAGATCTATCTGGCGAGACGCGATCTGGAAAGGCTTACCTACAAACTTATGACCCTGTACAAGAAGAAGCAGTACCTTCTCAAGCTTCTACTGCCCTACCTTCTCAAGCTCCTGCTGCCCTACCTTCTCAAGCTCCTGCTGTCCCCAAAAGTTCAAAAGTCGGTCCGTCTAAGCCCTCAACTACCGACAAAGCCAAGCAGAAGGAGACACGATTTGATAAGTCTCTGACGGTGCCAACTCCCAAAGGCATGGATCGGCCTTACAACTTTGACATACTGGCACAGCTGGTCAATACACCTGCCAGGTTGTGTCAGTTCGATCTATTGTGATTTTCCAAAGAAACGTGGACGGTCTTAAGTGAGGCATTACTACATGTCGACTCTTATCTCGCTGAAGTCAAAGCCCCCGCTGAAGATCCCGTCTCCTGTCCTCACTGCCATAGTACTATGGAAGTGGTGCCCAACATCACCTTTTCACAGGAGGACATGCTACTAAAAAAATCGTCATGATAGACCTAAGTACTATATAGGGTATATCGGGGCGATTAAGATGGATCAGATGCATATCGATCCAGGTTCCTCCCTCAGCATCATTCCTAGAAGCTTACTCCAAATTCTAGGAATCCCTCTGCATAAGCTATCTGCAACTAATACAACTATCATGGCTTTCAATGCTGGAAGAAGCCACCCGCTGGGCAAAATCCGTCTCAAGTGCCAGATTGGTGATCTCCAAATAGAGGTTTCTTGTTCTGTAATCGACGCCAATATATCCTACAACGTCTTATTGGGACGTCCGTGGGTACACGAGAACATGATCGTTCCTTCTACACTTTACCAGTGCTTCAAGTACGTCAATAGTGATGGCGTCGTGAAGACGGAGTTTGCCGATGTCGATCCTTTTAAGGGCATTGAAGCCTACTATGGAGATTCGATACTTTACCAATCTCAGCCCTCCAAGGATGACGACAACGAAGATAATGATGAAGCTGAAGTGAGTTCATCTGCCAGTGCTGGTCCCCTGATTATCCGAGTCAAAGGACGTACTACTCCAAAAAGTACTCCAAAGTCTCTCACAATCTGGGTTAAAAAGAAGAACGCTGATAAGGTCAAACTATTGACCATCACTCTCCGCAAAATACCTCGGATGGAACCTGCTGAAGTCCGCCCTCCCGATCCTGAAGAGTTACCCTATGTGGTGAACTTGGCCAAGGCTGTGGCTCCTGTTCTAGACAGTGATCCTCTCAATAAGTATATCAATAGTAAAAATAATGTAACTTCAGTGGATGATGTTATCCCTGAAGAAGAACTTGCATATTTTCTAAGTAAATATTTATCTTTGAATTACTCCGATGGCTACCAATCTGTAAACCAGTATATAGATACGATATACGCTCTAGAGCACGGCATAGGACCATATCTCTGCATGCCGATCACGATGTAACATCTGTAGGAAAAAGTCTGGCCAGAAGATATCCACTATTTCATCATTCCAGCTAGAAAGAAGGGTGAAGAACTAATCATCTAGTCGAATAATTGGCGAAAGAAAGTTTGTTCTGGACTCTACTTCTTCCAATCACAACACCGAAGCTGACTATGATTCTAGAAAAATGCAACTTTACCGATATAGTTGGCAGGCCAAGAATATCATCCAGAATATAGGATATGATATAAAATGAGCAGGGGCTAAATTACGGTTAGGGACGACGGTTGCCAATACGTCACTTTGCTCCTCCCGACAAACCCGAGAATTATTATCAACAAAACGGTGTTGGTTTGGGTTACGTCACTCCTCCAACAACACCTGAGGGATCAGACGTCGAAGCAGATTATTGTTCTTATTCTTCTGAGTCCTACCTCTGGGATTCAGACTCCAGTATTAGAGACATATTCAAAGCAACCTTATCAGTCAACATGGTGGCAGTTGACCAAATTGTAGACGATGTCCAATCGATCGAGCTTGAACAATGGGCTCAAAAGATGGATACTAGGTGGGAGTTACATTTCGAACAACGTGAACCATCTACTGAAGACGAAGTTGTCCAAGTTAATTTAGGAGATGAATCATCTCTTAAATCAATCTTCATCAGCAAAAGTCTGTCTGGCAAAGAACGACAATCTCTTATACAGCTTATAAGAGAATACATTGACGTCTTTGCATGGAGCTATGAAGACATGCCTGGCTTGGACCCTAAAGTTGCTATGCACTGCCTAAATATCTCGTCTAAAGATAAGCTAGTGAAGCAGCAGCAACGACGATTCCGACCAGATATCATGGAGGCCATCGAGAGTAAAGTCAAGAAGCTTATTGTAAGTGGATTCATTCGCGAAGAACAACATCCTGACTGGGTCGCTAATATTGTTACAGTCATGAAAAAGAATGATAAAGTTCGAGTCTGTATCGATTACCGTGATTTGAACTCTGCATGCCCAAAAGTTGAGTTCCCTCTACCGATCAACGACGTAATGATCGACAATACTTGCGGCTTCGAGTGGATGTCCTTCATGGATGGGTTCTCAGGCTACAACCAGATCAAGATGTTCCCCGACGATACGAAGCACACATCTTTTCGAACACCATTAGGGGTATACTGCTATACAGTGATGTCCTTTGGATTAAAAAATACAGGGGCGACATACCAGTGAGCTATAAATACTTTTTTTGCGATCATTTACGTAAAATAGTGGAATGCTACGTAGATGATATTGCAGTTAAAAGTTGTCTCAAAGGCAACCACCTCCAAAATTTGAGAACGGTGTTCGAACTAATGTGTGCACACCAACTCAAGATGAATCCAACGAAATCTTTTCTGGGAGTCTCCAGCGGCAAGTTCTTTGGTTTTGTTATCACTTCAAAGGGTATACATATTGACCCAGAGAAAGTGAAAGCTATCCTCGATATGCATCCCCCAAAAAATCTCAAAGAGCTATGCGGACTTCAAGGAAGGCTAGCCTATATTAGACGATTCATTTCGAACCTTTCTGGAAGGTGCCAGCTGTTTACTCAGCTCATAAAGAAAGGCGTATATTTCGTCTGGACTGAACAATGTCAATGCACATTTGACGACATCAAGAAGTATCTCACAAGCTCCCCAGTATTGGTGGCTCCAATAATGGAGAAGCCCATCTTACTATATGTTCGTGCTATGGACCATTCCCTTGGTACCCTATTAGCTCAGAAAAATGAAGACGGCCATGAACATGCAATCTACTACCTCAGTCGCACGATGGTGGGTGCCGAACACAGATACACACCGATATTTGCTATCCAGAAGTCACGCCACTATGGGTCTTGGTAGACTATCCACATCATATCTAAAGTCAATCCTCTCAGAATACTCATGACTAAACCAGGTTCCCTTAACTCCCGTTTAGCTACATGGGCAATATTGTTCACTCCATACGACATGTTGTTCGTCCCTCAGAAGGCTGTAAAAGGCCAAGCGTTAGCCGATTTCCTAGCAGCTCATCCGGGACCAGAATCTTCCAAACTCTACGATGAAATCCCCGATGAAGTAGTGGAGTCTAATACTGGAACTGAGGAAATCCCTATTTGGCGAATGTTCTTTGACGGTGCATCAAGAACAGGACCTAAAGGAAACATCGTAGCCGGAGTAGGCATCATGCTTGTGTCGCCCGACCATCTGGTTATACACCATACATATTCTCTCGTGGAATCCTGCACCAACAACGTGGCCGAATATAGTGCCTTACTGATCGGCCTTCAATTGGCAAAACAACTAGGAGTTGACTATCTAGAAGCTTGCGGCAATTCTAAGTTAATAGTTAGTCAGGTCCGAGGGGATTATGAAGTTCGTCACGAAGATCTCATCCCATATCACAAAGCGACAATCGAATTGGCTTCTACTTTCGCTGGATTCTTCATTAAGCACGTGCCTCAACTACAGAATATAGAAGCAGATGCTTTAGCTGATCTTGCTGCTTCCTTAACCATCCCTACCAATACTCAACAGTCGGTCACATTGTCTAGTCGAGAAGTATTATGTGTGAAAGATGCCTTGCATATTCATCACAGTTACGCAACAAAAATAAATGTCAACGTTAAAGACTGGAGATTTTCTTTCATAGACTTCGCCATCTATGGAATCCTTCCTGGGGACCCAAAGGAAGCAGTGTCTTTCTAAAGGCGATCCCTCAAATTTTACTATGATACAGCTATAAAAATATTGTACCGACGCTCTTACGATGGGCTACTGTTTATCAGACACAGAAGCCAAACATGCACTCCATGAGGCTCATAACGGAGTTTTTGGTACATATCAACCAGGCCCCAAATTATAAGATCGCCTCAGAAGAATGGGTTATTATTGGCCCACGATGATAGTAGACGCTGTTGAATATACAAAAAAGTATAGGGTTTATCAGTTCTACGTCGACTTCATTCATCAACTTTCGAAGTTTCTACACCTGACGGCAGCATCTTGGCCTTTTGAAGCCTAGGATATGGACGTCATAGGCCCAATAAGCCCGTCATCTTCCAGAGGACATCGGTTCATCCTAGCTATAACCGATTACTTCTCCAAATGGGCGGAAGCTATACAGTTCACCGACGTGAAGACGTCGAACATGATCAGTTTCATCAAACAACACGTTATCTATTGCTTCGGCCTACCTCACAGGATCATCCATAATAATGGTCCATAATTTGGCAGCCATACATTCTATCGGCTTTGCGATAAGAATCGAAACCAGAATGTAGCCTCTGTTGCCTATAATCCAGCGGCTAATGGGTTAGCAAAAGCCTTCAATAAAACCATCATTAAACTTCTCAAGAAGTTCGTGTCTTCAAACAAGCGTGATTGGAATGAGAAGCTCGGCGAATTTCTCTGGGCCTATCGTACAACGGTCCGGACTCCAACAAGCAGTACGCCATTCTCTATAACTTATGGAAGGGAAGCAGTTCTTCCCATAAAAATCCAGATTATTTCTCTTCGAGTAGCCTTAGCCAGTGAGTTGACTGCCGAAGAAATTTACCGTCTGCGACAACAAGAACTCAAAGCGCTAGACGAAAATCGCTTATTAGCTCAGCAGCGTATTGAGCTATACCAAGCACGCCTTTCCAGAGCCTTTAATAAAAAGGTGAAGGAAAGAATCTTCCAAGTTGGTGATCTAGTCTTAGCAGTAAGAAGACCAATAGTCATGACGCATAAGACAAAAGGAAAATTTTAGCCTAAATGGGAAGGTCCTTTCATTATAGAATCAGTGTATTCTAATGGTGCGTATCGACTAACCAAGCCCGATGGTGACTTGCTCATGATGCCGATCAACGGTAAGTTTCTGAAGAAATACTATGTGTAACCTTTTTGAACAGCATTCACATATACCTTGTTTTAATTATGTAAATATACAGTGCAATGTTTATGTGATTCAAAAAATTATCTAACTATTATCCGTATTTCAAGAGTCTTGAATAAGCTATGGATAATAGGTCCTCTAAAAAGATTCCCCAGTGGAATTATTTTTGTTTTTGACTTTGCCCAAACTCGGTCTGACGAAAACAAGTCACGTTCCTATTACCTCTGAACTATTTTTCGATAATTATTTCCCTAGTGGGATGATTAAGGAACGTTTTGCTACGTCCATATAAACTCTGAGCAAAGTATTCATCAAAGATAATCATGTCCATATTACCTCTGAATTATCTACTCCTACCTAATGTTATATATCCTTCCACGTCCATATTACCTCTGGTTAGATATAGAACATCCTCTGCTATTACGTCCATATTACCTCTATTAGCAGCTTCTTTCAACTTATTATCTATATTCAAGAACCCTGAATATAGAATGGATAATAAGTCCACATTAAATTCCCCAACGGAATACCCACCAGAAATATCCTTACTATGTCTATATTACCTCTAGTTTGATATTTCACAAACTTCATTTATAAATTTTGAAAGCCAAAAGATTCTTTATTAAAACGTTTATCAAAAGACAGAGAAAAGATACAAGAGTCTTGACGGCTAAAAGAAACAGTTACAAACAAAAAAATTCTAAGGGATACACAATCGATTGATACTATCCCTTAGAACCGCAATTTCAGCTTTGGACTTCACGGTAGCACGGCGACGCGCCTCTTCTTAATGAGCAACCTAATCCTAGAAGGGGATCAGAATCATGTGCTCTCCCCCCAACTTCACTAGCTGTTCTTTTAAATGGTCGAAAGTTGTGGCAGTCATGGCAGCCTGAGCCAAATAGTTCTCCTGTTCAGACGTCGTTGTCCTCAAGCTGGCCTCCAATTGAGCAATCTCACTCTGGATCCGCACAATGTGATTATATTTCTCTGTAATCTGCACAGCCAGCTCATTCTTCGTAGTAGCACGTGCCTCACTCGCAGCGTTAAATTGTTCGTACTGATCAACCAATTCTCTGATCTCTTGAGCGAGGGCATCCTTCCTTGCTGGGAAAGTAGCCTCCTCCTCCGTGAGA
Source organism: Iris pallida (assembly GCA_029216955.1). Taxonomy (NCBI): domain Eukaryota; kingdom Viridiplantae; phylum Streptophyta; class Magnoliopsida; order Asparagales; family Iridaceae; genus Iris; species Iris pallida. Next base: position 14,432,392 of record JANAVB010010400.1, on the reverse strand, counting down.
GCTGTGATTAAAGCCTCGTCTTCTGCACGAAATAGCGACATCGGGCTCCGTTGTTTAGCATCCCGAATTCTGGCCACCTGACCCTCCAGTTCTTTCAGAACCTTCTTTAGAGCATTAGCCCGCTCTTCATAGCCGACGATTCTCTCAAGAGCCGCCACTTGGCATTTAGCAACAGCCTTCACAGGGCCAAAGGCGGCATTTTGATTCAGAACTCCACAAAGCATTACTTTTAGGATAGAATAGAAAGCTTTGATGACTTCCTGGGCCATCTCGTCGTCTTCGGTAGAGGTCGTCGGGGAGGAAGCTTGATGAGGTTCTTTCGCTCCAGGAAGAGATGCCTGACAAAAAGTCGAAACTGATAAAAAAATAATATATGCATTAGTAACCAAAAAAAAAAGAGTACGAAAGAGTTGTAATTTCATACCTTCGGCATGCTCAGCGCCATCTTGGGCTAAGTCATTGGTCTTGGCTTCAGGGAAAACTAGAGCAGGCCTAGGCTGTTCAAGAAGAATAATATCAAGGCCTCGAGCAGCATCAGGCTGGGTATTTTCCACGGCCCCAGCTGGATCGGGAGCAGATTCAGCAATAGCCCCCTCATTAGGTTGTTCAACCTCTCCTTCTGCAGTAGATGCCGGCTCACTAACAGCTCCCTCTGCACCAGTAAATTTAGAGAAACCAGGGACAACCTCTTTTTCTCTTCCAATGCCTTGGGATACCTTTATGAGTGGTTCCTTCTCTTTGTCTACAAGGGAATATACAATGATAGTCAGCCTCACGAGGAGCACGCAAAATTGAAGTCAAAAAAATTTCATCTGAGGAGAGGTGCAAAGATAACATACCCAGAGGTGGATGAGCAGATTAGACTTGATTTTTATCCAAGTCTTTCATCATAGCTCCTATCGCAGACATATCCTCCAAAGAAATGTCATAGGAGGGACTGGTTTTCTGATCGCCGTCATGGTCTGGGCCTTCACCCTGATCATTCCTTTGCTCAAGCCTTACAACTAGCGATGACCGGCCTGCATCCATCGGTTGAGGACGAACAGGGGACCTTGTTGTTATGTCCACCTCTTCAGACGAAGAAGCGCCTGCCGTAGTCGTGACTTCAACGTCCTGCGCAAAGGACAAATGCAAGGGTGAGAAAGCTTCTAATGGGTTGACCAAAATGGCTATGGATTCTATGAAGGGATCTACCTTCCGAATGATAATGGTACGCGATGTCGTTCCACTTTTTCCAGTTTGCCTGGAAGACCTTCTCAAGGGAGGTGAGCCAACACCCACTTCCTTGGCTCTCCTTAGGGCAACAGTCTTCTTCTTCCTCTTAAAAGTTGGCTCCTGGGCCAATTCAGTTGAAGCTTTTCTCTTCTGAGGAGGATTGGGATGAGCAGAATCATCTTTCGTGTCCTCCTTTGGAGGCACTGTCGGCTCCCTAAGGATAGCCCTCTGCCGTGGTGCTGCGGCTGGCTTCAGAGCTGGAGCAACGCTTTCCTTCTTATGGCACTTTTGTGCCTTTTGGGCACGATTTACAGAAGGGGGGCCGAACTGAGTCTTCAATATCAAGCTCTATTTACGATCATACCGGGGATAAAAGGTATTGATCTGAACATAAAACTTGGCGGCAGCATAGCACAGGTGGGTCTCAGGCTTATCCGAAGGCAGAGTGAAGATTGCCCCCGTGCATCCGGTATTATAATATATCCAGGCACGTGTTCCGTCAATTAAGCTGCCTATTGACTCCAAATGAGGGCTAGCATTTCCCAAAAGGAGCTGGCTGTAGCTAAATTGCTGCTCAAAATGACTCGGTAGGTATGGCTCCAGATAGGCATGGTTCCTGTTTCTAAGCACCAAATGCGACGACCTAATAGATTGAAGCCAGTAAAATGCCCCAGCAATCAAGATAGTGACATGAACTCCCTCATCCATTAAGGTACCTCCTGCACTACCGCTGCTGGACGGAGGAGATACCCTGAAGAACTCATAGTTCTGCAAGAAGCTTAAAGCCCTTCTACAAGCGGGTACACTAGTGACGGCCCAGTCTGTATCATAGAATCTGCGAAGAAAGTCGTATCCCGCCAAAGAGTCCGTTGCCGGCCTAGCGTTCATTAGGGTAGGACAATGCAACAGCAACCACCCCATCAAGAAATGATACGGAAGTTTGGTCCGGGCGAAGTTGGCTCTGCCATTAGGAGTCACCGCATTTCTAATAAAATCTCGTAGACCCCGTTCAGTGGCATAGACCATCGCGGGAAGCATGGCAAGCTGGTATCCGAATACCAGCTTCACAGCCGGAAGTATTATGCTCCGGCTCATTATCTCAATAGTCCCTGAACCCCCAGGGACTATACAGTCACGAAGCCAGATCATCAAGAAAGCTACCAGCACGGCTTTCTCCGACAACGGATATTCAACTTGACGGAAGTAGTGGCCGTTCGGGGACTTTCCCTCAGGATCATCACTATCCTCAGTATCCGTCGTATCATAATATGCCATCCGAACTTCTATCTCGGACTTGGTCATAGGTTTTAAAATTGAAAAGGAGGCCGAATCCTCTCATTCTCCTTGAACGAAGACGTAGCCCGTCCAAGCTCTTGTGTAGGGATTGGCCCCCTCGGTCCTTCCTTTCTTGGTGATCCTATGGCAGATGAGGAGGTAGCAGAATAACTCCTTGTATACATCCATCATCTCGGAGTTCTCATTCTCCAGGTCTCGGAGCTCCTCATCACAAGGCACGTACTCTTCATACGGCTCTGTGCCCCAAGGAACCTTCGACACTTCCTGCATCTAGTGGAGAGCCAATCCCATCTTCCCGTCCGGAGTAAAGAAAGTACAAGTGTGAAGTTAGTATAACTCCGCCAAGGAGACAAACATTGGCCAGTTGACCTTTACGCCATATTGGGTGGCCCTAATAGCATAAAAAGGCCTACAGTCTTCAGGGTGGCTTCATACGTAGAAAGCACCCAGTCAGTGAGGTTGCTCCAAAATAAAACTGGATACCTCCAGCCTTCTATCCATATCTTCCCTACGGGATACGACACGTCCTCCGACATCATCAGATTGTAAAGCGTATCGGCAGCATAAGGGTGGAGGTCAGTCGGGATGTCGTTTATTACGGCACCAGGTTGCTGCCCCTACGTGGATTAAGATATAGAGCCCCTGACACACTTGAAAGTGTCCTTCTTTCGATCTCCCGAGTCGAACTGTATTCTTTCGGACGACCCCGTGCAGCTCAGGGGTTAGCTTCCATTTCATCTGTCGCCGTACGGTTAAGACAGTGAATGCAGATAAAGGATACTGACACTCCATTAATTGTAGCCATATCCTCTAATTATTCAGCCTGACCACCAGTGTGTTTCTCAAGCATATCGTTTCGCCATCTTCGAATCCTATACTGTCACCAAACAGGAAGTACGGCTTCTTGAAATGACTTGCCCTTCCGAGCAAGAGCTTCTTATCGTTAATCATCTGCTTCTGGAAGGTCTTGTCTTATTCAAGTATAGCGAGCATCTATTCCGTAGGCTGGTTACGACAGATACTGGCCTGAACCTTGCTGACCATGTTGGTTATGAGGCTTGTGAAGTTGACTTGGCAAGCAGAGCCGAAAGGGATTCCACCAAGTTTCGGGACAAACATGTTAACTGCAAGGATAGAAGAGAAAGTCAGATTCATAATCTGTAGAAAAAACTAAGTGCTGGAGGAATCCTATGCGCCTAAAGGGCTACATGCCCAAAACAACATATGGGCACATAAACTTACAAATGACATGTGGGCGCATAACATGCAACAACATGTGAGAGCATAACATACAGTAGCATATGGGCGCATAACACACCACAGTGTGGGTGCATGATTCTGTGGGCGCATATGAATGCTCACAAAAATATGTTGCCTTGGGCACATATGTCCAGACAGAGGAAAAGTCTGAGCATCGTAAATCAACGCTCAAGACTTTGTTTTGAGGCGTAGCCTCACCCAGGATTGGGTCCTAGATTAGCGAGGACACTGTTGCAGGAGGAGAGCCACTCGGTGCAGCCCCCTTGCCCTTCGCAGATCTCTTGGCGGCCTTGGGAGACATGGTTCGTGCAGAAAATAGATGAAAAGTCTTTTGAAAGTTTTTAAAGGAAAAGAGAGTAATGAATCTTCTCTCTCTTCAAGGCCTATTTATAGGCATGTGCCAAACACTATGCGCCTACTACTCCTATGCACTTATGCGCCCACTACGTACTATGTACCCACTACTACTTATGCGCTCACATGAAGACCTAGTCTCTTACACATTATACGACTGATACTTGCTGACATGGAGAACGCATGAAGGATGAACCTCTTCAAATTCTACTCCGATGAATCTATCAGTTCAGATTTTTGAGGAAGATCTCAACAGCCCTCTCTCTGACAGTGTGGCAAAACTCTATGCGCCCAAAGGAAAAGCTATGCTATACGCCCACTGTATCACGAGAAGATGGTTCATGATTCTTTCAAAGTATTTTGAACTTGTTCAAGTATCGAAAACTTTGAAGGGGGTCTTGTAGAAGAATAAAAATTTTAGCAGTCTTGACAACCATGTGCCCAAGCCAGGGAAGTTATATGCGCCCAAGTCACCAGAGAAAGCTATGCGTCTAAGTCACCAGAGCAAGCTACGCGCCCAAGTCACCAAAGCAAGCTTTGCGCCCAAGTCACCAGAGCAAGCTATGTGCCCAGGTCACCAGAGTAAGCTATGCGCCCATATCACCAAAGCAAGCTATGCGCCCAAGTCAGGATAGCCCCCAACTCGGTTAAATCCACGATCAATCGTGCACCGAAGTATGCGGCCACGTCAGTCTCCAAGAGCAGTCGTGCACCGAAGCATGCGGCCTCGTCAACCCCACGATCAACCCATGATCATGCAGTCTGCATGCGTCTACACTCTATGCTCCCAAAGCAGGACTATGCACCTACATGAAAATTAGTGTATTTTTTTGTATTGGCGCATAACATCATTCCAGCACGGAAACTACTATAAAAAGGGGTCTCATACCTCTTTAAAGGACAGAACGAAGAGCATTTCATGAGCCAAATTGCTGCACTTCTTGTCAGTTAGCCTAGAGTTAGCAATTTTCTTAGATTTTCTTCCACTTTTGTAATCGGAGTGTCAATGGAGTAAAGGATTAACAGCCGCTCGATCTCCATCGTCCCATTCCCCAGAATTCTTTTTGTACTCGGGGATCCTCAGCGCAGGTACTCCATTTATGGTGCCTTGCGCCAATAAGAAAAGACAGCGTTTCTTTTTTTTTATCCACATTAACTATTTTTTTAGTAATATCAGTAGGGTACATCTCCTCGTCAACATAAACCATCTCCAGAGTTGATCCATAATCATGCTCATCTATACCTGGAGAAATTACCAGGTCCTCAGAGGGACCCAACAAGAAACATACAACATGCCAATATACTGTATATAAGTAAACCATACGGGTCCTCTAACCATTCTAAGTGAAATACAGTTTAGAACAAACCTCTGAAGCATGGGGGCTCTGGCTAATAAATAGGATCTGGCATAATTCCTGTTTGGGAATCTGGGGCCTCAGCACATAACGTTCCTCAGAACGACAATGGAAAACCTGAAAGGGTCATCTCACACCGTATCTCCAGCAGAGCTTCCGTGTTACAAAGAAAAAGTGCAACATGGCCCATTGTAACTATCGTTTTTCTAAAATGAGGATAATTTTGAACTTTGTAAAATTTACCATGTTTGTTATTAAATAATATATTTAAATCATATTAATAAAACTATTGGTGAATTTTCATTATCTCAAAAGCTATTTAAACTAGTGTATTGTGATTTTGGTCTTTGCTAATGATACCCTAGAACTACTCAGCCTAGAGACTAACCATGGCCATGGGGACCCATCCCATGTGATTAGAATAACTAATTACAACTTTTTAGGTTAAAGGTATTTTGGTCAGTTTTGACTTTTGGTGAAAATGAATTTTAATTAATTAATATTGTGCTAATCTTTATTTTAAGCCTAAGCCTAGAATTGACCTAATCTAGAAATTAGTCATGAGCCTAGATATTAGATTAGAAGCTTCCATCACATGACAAGGTTAGTAATATCTAGATATTTAGTTGATTTAGAAATTTAGTTAGAAACCCTAATATCTACTTGGGCCATTAACTTGAGGGCTAAGTTTACCTTGTAAAGAGAAGTCCATAGCCTCCATTTCACAAAACTCTAACCCAAGAGAGCTCATAACTGCCAAAGACAGTCCCTCTCCCCTATATAACATCTCTTTGGCTTCCCTTGCCTCTTTTTATAGCCTCTCCAAACCCTAATTATGTTCTTCCCCAAATTCACCCATTTTCCTCAAATTAACTCCAAATTGAGTCCAATCAATTGCAACACACTCCCCTACTATAGAAGAGGTTAATAGAAGCTTGCTAGCAAGGATTTGGAGGCTCTTTGACCTTAGCAATTGGAGAAGGACCACATTCTAGGCAATTTTATTGAGATTCTAACTCTCAATATGTAACGGCTCCTAAACCTGTTTAAATTCTGATTTCTCTTCATAGATGCATTCATTTAGGGTCCCCCTAGCTGTAGGCCAAGTTTGATAGGAAACCAAATCCATTTGATACGCGTATCGGAGGCGTATGGAGTGTAGTGTAAAGTGTTTGGTGAAATGCCACATAGAAATCAAATTTGTTAATTTCTAAGACTAAATATATGATTTTTAAGCTGATTACATGTAGATTCCATTTCTTTAACTCTGAGTTGATTTTATTGGGTTTTTTGTATCCAAATTGGATACGGGGATACAACACGAGGCTGTGTGCGCCTCCCCTGCTGCCCCGTATCCAGAACTGACACGACATGACACTATTTGACATAAAACTTTGTGGGCACGAGGGACACATGACTGACACTAGGCTAACCAAGTTTTATAGGATTTGATTTTGTGGGTGGAGAGAAATCTGACCCGTAGTGGTTCGACACAAACATGCACACACGAGAAATCATTCTCTGATACTCACTGTTTGACATGACATGACACGACTTTGACCCAATACAGTGACATACACACATGCCCCTATGACCCATGCACCTACCTATTGACACGACCTAATAATGAATGTTTGGACACTTCGTGTCCTATAGAGCCCGACACGTACCATACATATGCACCCTCTATACACTGTCTGTCCTTGGCACTTGCACTCTTGGACACGGCTTGACACTTGGAGACCTCTGTTGACACATGGGTGACATACTTGACACATGGCCATTTGACTTAGTGTTTGAGTATCTATTAGTTGGCCTAGTTAGGTATCTCAGTTTATGATAGGGGTGAGCTATGTATCAGGGTTTTATGTCTTAGTAGAGTATGAACCATAGTGTGATACAAGTTGCATTTTGGTGTTTAGAGGTCATAGAGTATTTTTGTGAGTGTGTTCTTGTGTTGGTCTGTGAGTAGAGTATTGAGTGTGAGGAGATCTCTTGAGGGTCATAGGTGTTAGAGGGGGAGGTTCAGGTTTGACTACCCAGCAGTAGAAAGGAAGTGCTTCTCATGACAGGGATGTTCATGTTCAGCTGAGGGGAGTGATGAATGGTAGGTTTGATTTGAGTATCATACATGTTCTAATACTTGGTATACTTTGAGTAGACAGCAGAATATGGCATGGTTGTGTATAGGATATTAGTTAGGGTGTGGTATCAGTCTTGTAGGGAACTCGTATCAGAAAACTAAAGAAGAAGGGAGTACATTAGTATAACAGTAGGAATAGCGAACTACCATCTCATATGCTTATCCATTAGTTCAACCCTTGGTCCCCAATTCATGTAGGTTGCTTGCATATCTTGCATTTTAAGCCCACACTACCTACAGATTATGCAGACCCATATTCCTTAGTGTCAACCATTGCATCCTAATATCCAGCCTTCATTTTTATTTCTTGTTTAGTTTATTTAGGACAGCCCTACTTCCTGATTTCCTATGTGGGTAATTATGAGAAGTTGGGTTGCATCCTATGGTATTTCCATATAATGTATTATGTGTTTGGTTTGATGAGTTGAGGGTTGAGGATAAGGGGTGATATCATATACATGATAGGTATATATATATATATATATATATATATATATATATATATATATATATATATATAAATATATATATATATATATATGATAAATAGATAAGATGGCTCCAGGCTCCCGCTCGGGCGATCTCTGGGCTCCGCGCCCCAGCTAAGGCTGTCGCCTACGCTCGCCTCCTGGGTCACCGCCGTGGCCGCTCCCCGTCCGGCAGTCCCCCAGCCCAGCCTCCCCTCCTTCTTCCCCATGGCTCAGACTCCGCCCGACCTCCTTGCTTTCCTTGGGCTCCCCGCCGACCCAGCACCTCTCTCCTCCTCCTCCGTGCTTCCTCCTGTTTGCCATGAAATATAAAAGAGCAGAACAATTATCGGAGGACTGGACTTTTACTTCATAATACAAACTCGCTTGTACAAAGAAAGCCTAGGAACGAAAACCTAGGTACAGCAGTCTAAGTACAATTATTTATTTTAGATTCTGGGGGGTGACGATAAAGACTCGGGAAAGCAATGGCAGCTCTGCCTTACTCCTTGGACGATCGGTACGCAGCCTTGACTCCCGAAGATTGCTTGGCGTTGATGAAGGAATGCTCACTCTTCAGGCTTTCTGGCTCTCTTTGTCTTTATGTGCGTCTGTCTCTGTATCTCTCTCTCTCTCTGTATGTATGTGTATTTGTATCTCCCTCTGTGTCTCTATGCAGGAGAATGACACCCTGCTATTTATAAGAATGGGGGGACATCATTAGAGTTTACAATGATTGCCCATTAAAGTGACGGCGGCCTGCTGATTAATCAATCTGGGCCATTAGTTTTGAGTGTAATGAATCTGGGCCATTAATGTAGATTGCAGCAAATCCTATCAGTAATTAATGCTAATTGAAATAAATCTCCATCATGATGATTTGATGATGTCTGCGAATTTGAATGAATAAATTTAATTTATTCTCCTGCCACGTGTCCCAGATTATTGGGATTTGACCCAATCTTTGATTACAGTAAATCTGAGAAATTGATTGGCTTTATGACACGCGTCCTGGGAGTCACTGAGCCACATAAGGATTGGGCCGCATAAAGTTTGAGCCGCATAAGCCTGGCCACGTGTCAGGACAGCTTGGGGAGTGGCCCCCGAGTCTTCGAACCGTATGATAATCTGGACCATACAATGGGTAGTGAGCCGCCTGGAGATGATCCTTGTGAGCCGCATAGGGCTGCGTCTGCTTTAGCTGCATAGGGCTGCTTCGACCTGGGACGTATAGGACAACTTCAGTCTGAGCCGCATGGGGGGTCTCCGCTCGAGCCGCATATGGCTGTCCACGTGCCAAGGCTGCATGGAATTTTCTGGATCTCGGGGATTATGTCAGAGATCTCCTTCGTTTCCCTAGGGGTCTGTCATTATGACAGAGTCATAATTACATCTTTGTGTCAGGGCTGTCGTCTTTTCAAAGCTGTCAGCCGTCAAGGCAATTAATGCAGTAAGGGAAGAGTTGTTTGTATGCTACGTGGCACCTCTCTGAGCCGCATGGAGATCACAAAGCCGCATAGACACGTTGAGCCGCATGAGTCTTCTGAGCCGCATGGGCTTTCCGAACCGCATGGGGTTTCCTGGCCGTATAGCTCTTTATTTATTATTTTCCATGCTTCTACAAGACCCCCTTCAAAGTTTTCAATTTGTGAAATTGAAATACTTTGAATAAGAAGCATGGCCATGTATTCTTCTGGCCACATATGATGTCTTGACCGCATGGGTGTCACGGCCGCATGGATGTTTTGATAGCATGGATGACTCGACCGCAGAGGTTTTCGGTCCGCATAGGTGTCTCAGCCGCAGGGATGACTCGGCCGCATAGGTGTCTCAGCCGCAAGGTCTTTCAGGCCGCATAGCTTCCTACCACGTGTGCGCGTCATTAATTGCCTCAAATTCGTTTTAGTGACGCCTTTAGGGGAGATCCCAAGGGTCGGCTCATTAAATCTTTTTGGATTTTATGCTCTGGGTGAATCTCCTTTATGAGAGAGGGGACGAAATCCGAGGAGTCGGTTTCGTCTTTTCCGAGGAGGTTATCAATTTACGTGTTCCCTCTAGGGCTGCAAACGAGCCAAGCCGAGCCAAGCTTTTGTAAGCTTGAGCTTGGCTTGACTAGAATTAATCGAGCTCAAGCTCGAGCTCGAGCTTGATAATTTTTTTATTTTAGAGCTTGAGCTTGGCTTGAGCTTGTTAATATTAAGCTTGAGCTTGGCTTGGTTTGAGCTCGAGCTTGGCTTGATAAGTAAGCTTGATTCAAGCTTGATAAACAAGTTTGATAAGCTCAAAATCAAGCTCGTTAAGCTTGATTAATTTCAAGCTCGCTCAACTTTATTTCAAGCTCATTAAGCTTGATTTCAAGCTTAACGAGCTCGATTTCAATTTAGTTAGGTTTGAATTCAAGTACCTGTAATATTAACAATTTATTTATAAAAATTTAATTAAAAAAGTTCCTTAATATCAATTATTAAGGACATATAAATATGTAATGCACACAAATATACATATATTTAGAATTCAACAAAGAACAAACGAGCTTCTAAACAAGCTCCTAAACGAGCTTCTAAACGAGCCAGCTCGCAAGCTCATCAACGAGCCAGCTCGCGAGCTCAAACGAGCCGAGTACTTCTAAGCTTGAGCTTGGCTCGTTTATTAAACGAGCTCAAAAATGAAGCTTGAGCTCAGCTTGTTTACCAAACGAACCGAGCTCAAACGAGCTTTTATCGAGTCGAGCTTCGAGCAGCTCACGAACGGCTTGGCTCATTTGCAGCCCTAGTTCCCTCCTCACTTGTCTTCCTATAAATAGGAGGAGTTTGAGAGAGAAAACTCCTTTACTTTCTCCTTCACTTCGAAATTTCCCTACTCTCTCGCCAGCTCCTTCCTTAATTGCCAATGGCTCCCAAGAAGACCGTTGCGGCTAAGGGCAAGAAGGTGGCATCTTCGTCGAAGAAGACTGCCTCTACTTCAACCGCGACCATTCCTCCGTCGGCCGTCGTGCCCGCAGCTCACCCTGAAGTCCATCCTCCCATTACTGGTAAGGACTTTATGTGGTTTCGAAGAACCCTAACTGCTATGGCTACGTCGCATGTTTTATGCACGGGCCTTTATTTTCATCTGAGTCGCATGTTCGCCCTATGGTCGAGCCGCAAGCCGCATAGAAATAGCCACTGTGGCCGCATACGCGCTTTGCCAACAAAGCCGCATAAGCTATACGGAGCCGCATGAATGTTCTGTTGAGCTTGAGCCGCATGAGGCTTCAGTGAGCTATAGCCGCATAAGTGTTATCCTGAGCCGCATGAGGCTTTGTTGAGTTGGAGCCGCATGAGCTCGAGAGCTCCCATTAGTTCCTTTTTATCCATCCTTCTAATTTATCTTTTTCTGTCTTCTCCTCAGTGAATTTGCCAGTTAATGCCGCTGGGGAACCCTTGGTGGGTCGTGCCCAATCTGCTCTGGGCTATAGGTACGACCATATAGTTAGGCGTGTGGCGGACCAATTTTCTATCGATGAGCCTCCGGTGAGATTGAAGGCCATCAAGAACCAGCCTTTCTATTTTCTCAATGCTATGATGACCTCAGGGAAATTCGAAGGGGAGTACCTGAAGCCTGCGTTCTTCTTTGGAGACGCCTTGACTGTGAAGAACAGTCAAGTTCTAGAGGTGTCAGAAAACTGGAGTTTTGTTTCTAACGGGATGGCGATCCGCATCCCCCAAATGGAGCGTCACTTCCCATTATCTTGGTTCAACATGCTCCCGTTGGACCGGAAGATGGAAGAATCTTTAACTCCTACCCGGAGTGGGATGTTCGTGGGAGACATCCATTATAACAACAGCCTGAAATCGGTGTGTGCGGGCAAGGTGCATACCAGCTGTTCTGTAATGGGGTTGGCCCCGGGTACGTTTTTGAATGTGCCGGGTCCCAATTTCACATTTTCTACAGCCGACACTTTTATGAACCAACTTGCTCGGAAGGGCTCTTATCCCATTGGTCGGTTGATGCTTCCCAGCTGGATACATCCGATTTCCTCATGGACCAATCTATCTACGTGGATTTTGCAAAAGTATGAGGCCTTTCTGTGCGAGATTGGTCTTTACCATGCTATTCGGGGCACCAGCCATGGCTTGCCTATAAATAAGAGATTGTTTATGTCTCTGCTGGAGATGTATAATTGCCGTACGGGGACCTTCTATACGCCCGTAGGGGAAATGGGGCTTGCGCTCCACGAAATGTATGCGATCTCCAAGCTTCCTTGGGGGGACGAAGCTTTTGAGGCGTATACTCCCACGAACAAGGAGTTTGAGGATTTGGAAAGACAGTATCCAGGCTTCGTAGCCCTTTACCAAGAGATATTATGCCACTATAGCACATGTCATCAGATAGCCAAAAAGAAAAGCAGCTCGGAAGGGCATGCTCCCCACACCAAGGACTGGCTGCGCTATCTCTTCCCGACAGATGCCTCCGATCAAATTACTTCCCGATATCCTCGGTCCCTAGAGACGGTCAAAACCTTAGTGTCGTCAGCTAAGAGGACGACCACTACTAGTGACACATTCGAGAGCAGGATCGACTCTTTTGGCTATTTTTATCATGATACTCAAGAATTGTCGGAGAAGGCACTCCTGGCGGGATTCTTAATGATATGCCTGCGAAACTGTGTCGTCTCGGGCGGAGCAGGTTCCATCGAGAGGATCGGTCGCAATTTTATCCTTTCTGCTGTGAAGCTAGTTTTGCGGGTCCGGCTAGCTCTCCTCCCGGCTATGGTGTGCAGCATACACCGCGGCCTTCATACTTTCACATCCAAGGTTATTGCTCGCGATGTGATGAAAGATTTTGAACGGACCGAGCTGCCTTACCATTATTTGATGGGGTGGCTGTTGATGCATTATCCGTCTTTGATGAGACCGGGCTCTGAAGATGGCGTAACCGATGATGTCGCTTTTATCTTCTGCTATCGTAATGAGTCTTGGGAGTTTGAGACCATCGTGCTTGCCGGATGGCACTGGCGAGGGCAGACATGTACAATATTTTTGCGTCTGTCCCTCGTTTTACTGATGAGGAATTGGCGGCTGTCCATCTTGACGGTATTGGGCCTCCTCAACTTCTGGACGGCCAGATGCTTCTGTGGCTGCGAAACATTCGCCCCTCTCATCTGGTGTATCGTAACCGTAACACTGTCTCTCTGGAACCCTATCTGCCTAGCAGGTTCACCCGGCAATTTGGGTGTAGTCAGCTTTTTCTAGACAGCCCCAGCTCTTGTCTAGGCTTTGAAGGTAGCCTTTTAGACGGCATCCGGGCCTGGCATTACTATGACACATTCCACACCCGTATCGTTTTCTCAGTTCCCGCTATGAAGGCGTCAGTAGATATCTTGTATATGGCAGCTCTGTACCACATCATGGCGAATAAGCCCCCTGTCGGTTTTAATCCAGGTACCAGTTTCATCGTTGGTACCGGTCTGGATGAGGGTTCCCAGGGGGCCAGGACAAAGAAGAGGAAGGACAGAGTCGAGGTGCCGGACTCGGACTCTGACGCTGCAGATGACGAAGGCAACGAGCCTGATGGAGATGACCCTTCCTTTCTGACGGCAGATGTAGGGGCGGGCCAGCCGCCTGTTTTGCCAGATGAGATGGTGGTTGACCAGTCGTCCGTTACACCCAGCCATGCGTAGAAGCGTAGCAGGCAGCTTTCTCCTATTGACGGTATTCCTCACTCTCGGAAACTGGCTGCGACCAGACACCGCGTGCTGACCATCAAGGAAAGAGGCAAAGAAATCGACCCCACATCAGAGGTAAATAAGTTACTACCGGTCCTCCCTTTCTTCTAGCTTTGATTTCAATCATCTTCTTCCCTCTTGCAGGCGTAAGAAGAAGAGGACTCTCGAGTTGCAGAGATCGTGCCCCGGGATGACGGGGGTTCTGGTGGACCTGCCCCTGAAATTGTTGAATTCTGTCCAGATGATGCTAATCGAGTTGCCTTTCCTTCTGAGATGGCTGGGTCAGAGGAGCTGGCCGAATTTAATTTGGAGACCGCGGGTGAGGAGACTCTCCCAGCTGCGAACGAGCTACAGCCTCGATGCTCCTCTCTTGGTAAGATAAGCCGAATCTTAACTCGCGAGGAGGCCTATCTGCTCTATGATCATATCCTCCGGGTCACGTCGATTGATCATTGTCATGGGCATGCAGGTCCTGTCTCTCCAGTGCTGAGGATGGACTTTGTTGAGACAGGCTCTGTCGAGGGGGCACTGGCAGAGAGGGGCGTACCTCCTCCCCCTCCGACTCGTCTTAATGGTTCTCTTGCGGGCTCGAGTTCGGCAGGTCCGGTGATGGGACAATCGGGGCAGGGGACGATGGTCCTCGTGTCTTCTTCTGCTCGGGTGGCCCAGAGAGTCGACCTCTCCGTCCTGCCAAGCGTCCAGGCTCTTCGAGTGGCAGAAGAAGAGCTAGCCGCTATTCGTGCATCATTTTGCTCGGAAGTCGCCCCTCTGGTGGCAAGTTCTAGCACCACTCCTTCGATGCTGCCGGCCACGCTTCCTCTGACACCGTCTTCTACAGAAGTCCTGGACGAGTCGTTACAGGACGTGGTCGACAGCTTTCATCGTCACTTAAAAAGGGGGATAGGAGCTACTGTGGACAGAGGGACCTCTTTCGTCTTGGCCCGGCAATGCGCCCAGGGTCAAGTTGATATCCTCAAGGCCCTTCCTGGTGGGGCAGGGGTGGCTGCACTCCTTGAGGCAAAATTGTTGGAGACTGATCAGCTGGTGGCCCAGCTTCAAGGATTGCGGCAGGTTGATCTATCCGCCGCTATCGATCGGGAATGTGGCTCTCTCACAACTGCTATAGAGAAGGCGAGGGCTGCTCAGGATAAAACCCGGCCGATCATATAGGAGGATCTCCGTACTCTGTCTGATCGCTATGATCAATTGAGCCATGAGAGTGAAGATGTCACAGCTCGGGAAGCGATTGTCTCCCGTGGGATTACTGAAATACGGGAGCAGATTCTTGAGCTCCAAAAGAAGTTAACTTTCTTTGAATCTGAGCTTGAGGCCGCCCGGATCGACAGAGGGCTGATTATCCAGGAAGCCGATGACGTCAATAAAGCTTCGGCTGACTTGGAAGTATCTCTGAAGATGTTGGACGACGACTGGCGGACACTCATAGACCTGGATGATGGGGAACGGTTGTCCTAGGAAGCTGAGCGCAGGGCTAGATAGAAGGTTGAGCGGGGGACTGTCTTGGTGAGAAACCGCCTCTTAGAGTTGTGTAACGCCGAACTATAATCGGCTTTTTCTTCTTTTGTTCCTTTTCTTTGAGAGGGACGTGGTCCCAAAACATGTAATGCTTTTTTTGTCCTTCAAATAAAGAGTACTTTCCTTTCTACCCATCATTTGTATTGCTTGTTTGCTTGTGATATTTGTGGCGATGTTTGCCCCGCATGGGGGGACTTGCTTGTGGACCTGTTACCCATGGCATACCTTGGTTTTAGGTACAGGTAACAAGTTTGAATGGGGATACTTGGAACAGTTCCACGATAAGGTGGTCGTAGACGTTCCTAATATCGGGATATAGAATGCCATGGAGCAGCTGGGCTCCCGGGGCATGATGAGGAATGGTGGGCCTGTACTAAGAGACTTAGCAAAGGACATTTGTGGGCCTATTATCCTCGGCGTACCCCGACTTAGGATACGAATAATAGGATGAAGGGGAACCGACATACTTACTCAGAGGTTATGAGGACATGGCAAGTACGAGGGTTTTGCCGTAGAGTCTTCCTACTCAGAGGTAATGAGGACATGGCAGGAGTGGACTCCACAGAGGATATTTGTGGTCAACAGAGGACATTTGTGGTCAACAGAGGACATTTGTGGTCAACAGAGGACATTGGTGGACCTATTACCCTTGGCGTACCCTAGTTCAGGGTACGGATAATAAGACGAGAGAGGACCAACATACTTACTCAGAGGTAATGAGGACATGGTAAGTATGGAGGTTTTACCGTAGAGTTTTCCTACTCAGAGGTAATGAGGACATGGTAGAGGTGGACTCAACGGAGGATATTTGTGGACCTATTATCCTTGGTATACCCTGGGGGTTTTTGTTTTGTGGTACGGATAATAAGTCGAGGGAATCATCATACTTACTCAGAGGTAATGAGGACATGGCAAGTATGAAGGTTTCTTCGACGGAGCCTTCCCATTCAGAGGTAATGAGGACATGACAGGAGTGGGCTCAATAAAGGAGGGTACATAGAATGACTCAGAGGTAATGAGGACATAGAAGTTCTATGCAAGGGGTGATTTATTTTTGGCGGAAGTGAAACGACTCAGAGGTAATGAGGACATGGCCGTTTTTGTGATTTCGTGGATCGGTTACCCTTTTTGTGTACTGGGAATGCGGGTAGTGGATCATGAGGAAGGATCTCTTTCAGGAAAAAAGTTTAGAGGTATGATCATACATGACTTACTATCTGAAAGAGTGACCGGAATGTGAGTTCAGAGGCACCAGCGGGTACATAACTCGATAATCTGAGATGAGTGGTCGTGAGTTCAGCGGCACCAGCAGGTACATGACTCGATAACCTAGAAATTTGGGGGTGTGAGTTCAGCGGCACCAGCGGGTACATGACTCGATAATTTTGAATGTTGTGAATATGAGTTCAGCGGCACCATCGAGTATATGACTCAATGATCTGCAATTTTGTTGATGTGAGTTCAGCGGCACCAGCGGGTACATGACTCAATGATCTGGAAAATGTCATTTAGACATAATATTTCTTCAGGAACTTGCCGTTGACGGGCAACATGAGCAAGTCTCCATTTTGTTTTGCGAGGCGGTAAGCACCTTGGAGAATACAGCCTCAATGATGAATGGACCTTCCCATTTCGGCTGGAACTTGCCGGTGGTCTTATGAGTCATGACCATCGGCCTCCGGACTGCCAGGACAGGATCGTCCACTTGGAATGTTCTGATTTTAACCTTCTTGTTGAAGGCTCCAGAGATGCGTGCTTGGTATAGCTCGATCCTTTGCTGAGCTAGGAGGCGCTTTTCATCTAAGGCCTCTAACTCTTGTAGTCGGCATTGGTAGTTATCATCCGTCATCAATTGATAAGTGAGGACGACGTGGAGTGAGGGTATTTGAGTCTCCAATGGGAGAACTTCCTCACTCCTGTACACCAGGGAGAATGGTGTGTTTCCTGTGGCTATCCGGACTGTGGTACGGTACGCCTACAAGCATTCACAAAGCTTCTCGTTCCAGTCACGTTTATTGGAAGAGATAAACTTCTTGAGTAACTTGATAATAGTTTTGTTGAATTCTTCTGCCAAACCATTCACTGCTGGATTGTATGGCATCGAAGCAAAGTTCTGGATGCGATGCTTGTCGCAGAATCGATAGAAGGCGTGGCTTGCAAACTGCGGACCATTATCATGGATGATCCTTCGGGGCAGTCCAAAGCGATAGATGACGTGATGCTTAAGGAAGCTGATCACGTTTGAAGTCTTTACTTCTGCAAGCGGGACAGCTTTCGCCCATTTGGAGAAGTAATCTGTGATGGCAAGTATGAAGCGATGTCCTCGGAAGGAAGGTGGAGTAATCGGACCGATGATATCCATTCCCTATACTTCGAACGGCCAGGACGCCACTGTCGGATATAGAAATTCGGATGGTTGGTGGATGAAGTCCGCATGGACTTGGCAAGCTTTGTACTTTCTAGCATAGTCTATCGCATCTGCTACCATCGTGGGCCAGTAGTAGTCCATTCGGCGAAGACGATCTTACAATTTAGGGCCAGGCTGATGGGCCCCGCAAACACCATCATAAGCTTTTTGTACAGCTTCTTTGGCTTCTGCGTTTGACAGACACCGAAGCAATAATCCATCGTAGGATCATCGATACAGCATTTTTGTCTCTGTATTGTAGAAGAATCTGAGAGAACGCCGTCTGATGGAGGTGGCTTCCTTTGAGTTCTCAGGGAGGATATCGTAGATGACGAAGTCAATGAATGGTTGTCTCCAATCCGGGGCATCATCGATCGTCTGGGCGGAATAACTCGCCACGAATTGCACATTGTTCTTAGGACAGACCAGTTCATGGCCTATCACATCCACCGATTGATGAGCATAGTTCAAAACTGCTAGGGAAGCGGCAAGGCCAGCTAGAGCATTGGCTTCGATGTTTCGGAGTCTGGGGACATGCTCGATAAAGAACCCTTCGAACGACGAGATGATGTCGATCGTTATCTGGTGATAGGGGATCATATTTTCGTGGCGGACTTCGTATGAGCCCCGGATTTGATTGACGATTAACTGAGAATCGCCGTATGCTTCAAGATATTCTATCCCCAGCTCTCTTGCCAGTTGGAGGCCAATAACCAAAGCATTGTATTCGGCCACATTGTTGGAGCAGGGTTCTGTACGAGAGTAAGCACGATTGATCACCAATCCGGAAGGGGAGACCAGTACCACCCCGACTCCGACGACGATGTTGCCTTTGGGTCCCGTTCTTGAAGCACCGTCGAAGAACATTTGCCATATATCATCATGAGAGGTTGCATGCGAGTCGGCGACCTCATCTGGGATCTCTTCATATATTCTGGAGGACTCCGAGCCTGGGTGGGTGGCCAAAAAGTCCGCCAGGGCTTGACCTTTGATAGCCTTTTACGGGACAAAGATCATATGATAAGGGGACAGCAATATTGCCCATGTAGCAAGGCGAGAGCTGAGTGCCCCTGGTTTAGTCATAAGGACCCTGAGAGAGTTAACTCGTGAGATCATATGTATTGTTCATCCAGTGACATAATACCGCGTCTTCTGAATGGCAAACACCAGGGTAAGGCATTCCTTCTCCACAGTGGTGTATCGGTGCTCTGGCCCAATCATCATTCGACTGAGGTAGTATATGGCTTGCTCATGGCCTGTATCATTGTTTTGTGCCAGCAGAGCCCCGAGGGAATGTTCCATTGCTCGTACATAGAGCAGAAATGGCTTTCCAGCAACCGGGGCCACCAGGACTGGAGGGTTCGACAAATATTCTTTGATGCTGTCGAAGGCACGCTGACATTCTTCGTCCCATACGAATGAGACGCCTTTCTTCATGAGGTAGGTAAATGGTCGACATCGCCCGGAGAGGTTAGAAATGAATCTCCTAATGTAAGCCAGCCTCCCTTGAAGGCCTCTGAGTTCGCGGAGATTTCTCGGGGGACCCATCTCCATAATTGCCTTTGTCTTCTCAGGGTCTACATGGATACCCTGGGCGGTAATGATGAAACCCAAGAACTTTCCGCTGGATACGCCCAGGAAGGACTTCGTAGGGTTCATTTTCAAATTGTGTGCTCGCATCAGGTCGAATACCGTCCTCAGATCCTGTAGATGGTCTCCCTTACAGCGACTCTTGACGGTGATGTCATCAATGTAGCACTCTACCGTCTTACGTAAGTGATCTCTGAAGATAATACTCATGGCTCTTTGATATGTGGCACCGACATTCTTCAAACCGAAAGGCATGACTGTGTAGCAGTATGTGCCAATCGGTGTTCGGAATAATGTATGCTTTTCGTTGTCAGGAGACATCTTGATTTGGTTGTATCCTGAGAAGCCATCCATAAATGACATACGTTCGAAGCCGTAAGTGTTGTCAATCATGATGTCTGTGATAGGGAGAGGGAATTCATCTTTGGGGTATGCCTCGTTCAGATTGCGAAAGTCGATGCAGATTCGAATCTTTCCATTCTTCTTGAGGACGGGTACTATATTGGTGACCCAGTCAGGATGTTGCTCCTCACGAATGAAGTCGCTGGCTATTAGTTTATTGACTTCGGTTTCGATCGTGTCTATGATGCCCGGGCGGAAGCGTCGCTGTTGTTGCTTGATTGGCTTTGCATCTGGCCGAATGTTGAGCTTGTGAAGAGCAATATTAGGATTTAACCCTGGCATGTCTTCATAGCTCCAGGCAAACACATCGATATATTCTTTGACAAGCCCTAGTTGTGATTCTCGCTCTTCGTCTGTTAGGCTTTTACTGACGAAGATTGGTTTCGGAGAAGATTCGCTGTCGAGGTCGACCTGCATGACTTCGTCTTCAGTAGAAGGTTCTCTCAGTTTGAACCGCATTTCCCATTGTGCATCCAACTGTTGGGCCTACGGATCTAGCTCGAGGATTTCAGGAATGTCTTCGTCTTCTTCATAAGCGTCGGCGAATGCCATGTTGACTGACAAGACTTGTCTGAATGTCTCCGATGCTGGTATCTGAGTCAGAAGTTGGTGACCCGGTTGAATGTGAATGCCAGTCGCATTCTTCATCTGAACTCTCAGGAGTCATCGTAGGTGTAACATACCCCAACCCACATCGAGTCTTGTTATAGTAGTCCCATGATTTGCCAGCCGAAACCGGTGGCTTTAAAGGTAATCATCGTCCGGTGCCGTAATTCAAGCCTGGCGTTGTCTCCAGATCATACCCCTATTTTTGCATGAGATGTTTGGATTGGGGGCTATAAAGATACAGGGGCAGTCTTCCGGCATCTGATTCAAGGTCGACTTCTTCTACGGTGAAGGGCTGCGGATCGTCCTTTCGGCCGAAGATGATTGTATGGTCCCCTCCCTCGATTATGCGGTAAGTGTCTTCCACTGGAGTAAGCTGGATTGCAGTGTACACATTTGTCACCTGTGTGTGTAGGTGAGTGCCTATACCGTGTTCCATGGCATACATTGTACAAAGCTTATTAAGCTCGAGGTAGTTCAAAGATAGCCCTTTATTGATGAAGTAAGGTATCTTTTCTAGGGGGATTATATCATCTGCGGAGGGAACATCAGTGTGGGCAGCCACATACTTGGCTAGCTCCGGTTCCTCTTCGGCTACCCCCTGTATAAACGAAGACTGAGAGGACGATCTGGGCAGCTTGATCGTCAGGGGTTCAGCTGGTGGAGCAGAGCGTGGAGTTGTTGGCAGACTAGCGACCCCCAGCTTGGTACTCGATGCTGGGCGGGGAGTGGTTGGTTCGCTAGAAGTTCCAGGCCTTGCATCGGGGTGACGACCCTTCTTGGGAAGGCGTATCGTCATTGGCTTGTGGGTGGGATTGAGCTTCTCCATTTGCGGCTGGTCGACTCTTGGCAGCCTGATTGTCAGTGGCTCCGTTGTGGATCTTGGCACTTGGCCAGACCTTGGCAGCTGGATTATCATCTGCTCTTCTTGTGTCGATAGGATGATTACGTCCTTACGCAGAGTGGCGGTAAGGGGTACCGACTTGCCAGATTTGTGAGCTTGGAGGTGGATCGTCAGAGGTTCTTCTGATCCTGTGGCTGTCTCGGTACTAGCTTGTACATCTCCTTCACCAAGATGCTTCTTTGACTGTTCGTACAGACAGGAGTCTGAGTAGTAGGATTTGACCCCTTTGAAGGGATCGATATCAGCAAATTCTGTCCTCACGAAGCCGTGTTTGTCGACATATTTGAAGCACTGGTGCAGTGTGGAAGGCACAATCATATAATCGTGTATCCACGGGTGACCCAAGAGGATATTGTATGAAGTGTCTGCATCTATGACGTAGCAGGTGACTTCTGATTGGAGATCGCCAATCTGACACTTCAGATGAATCTTCCTAATTGGGTAGCTCCTGCCTGAATTGAAACCACTGATGGCGGTGCTTGTAGGCATCAGGCGAAGCATTGGGATACGGAGATGATGTAACGGACCCTTCGGAATAATGCTTATGGAAGAGCCAGGATCGATGTGCATCTGATCCACCTTTACGTCGCCGATGTATCCGGTATAGTATAGCGGGCGATCATGCAGGTTGGTTTTGATGAGCATGTCCTGCGGAGTGAAGACAATGTTGGGCATTGCTCCCGTGCAAGCGCTGTCTTGGAGATCTGCAGGCGGGTTTTCTCCCGTGTGGTTGACCTGAGCCAGGTATGCGTCGACATTTTGGAGTGCATCGCTCAAAGCCGTGCGGACATCCTTGGAGAGTCTCAGGAGCTCGTATAATAACAATTTGGCCGGTGTGTTGGCCAATTGCGCTAAGATATCGAAGTTGTAGGGCTTCTCCAGCCCTTGTGATGCCTCTTTTCGGAGGGATTTGTCAAAGCGAGTCTCCCTCGGCCTAGGCTTGTCGGTCGTCGGAGGCTGAGCCGGTCCCGAAGCGTCAGTTGTAGTGGACTGATGATCTTCAGCCGGGTTGTCAGCCGCAGGTTGGGATTGTGCCCCGGACCGAGTGACGATGGCTGTAGCTTCTTCGATATCTGCCGAGATTATGCGGCAGGACCTGACTTTTCCACTCTTCTTCTTGCCAGTGGAAGATGGCATGGGCTGAGTTACTTCAGATACCAAGTCTGGATGAACCCACATGATCTCCCCTCGTGATGTGGTAAGAGGCACTAGACCAGCATCCTGATCTCGGAGAGGTGGGAGATTAGTAATCTCTATTGTCGCCAAAAGGACGGGGACCACACCATCTTAAGTTTCCGTCGGAGGGAAGCTGCCGAATTGTACTGACACCATGTTGGCTGCCATGGCTACCTCTTCGAAATCGATAGCCAGAGCATTCGAATCGATGAGGTTTTGGATGTACCGTTTTAGCTGGTAGCAGTCGTGTGTAGCATGGTGGACGTAGCGGTAATAATGGCAGTATTTCGGGTTCTCCATCTCTGTCGGCCGCGGTTCCCGTCTTGGTGGAGGAAGCTGAATTCTGTCTCCTTGTATGAGCATGTCTAAGATGGGCTTGACGTGACCGTCTTCGAAGGAGTAAGTGATTTGCGGCCATTGTTTGTCTACCGGCTTTGGCTCAGGTTTTTGTGCTGTGTCGGCCACCATAGCCTGCTTGCCCTTGTTGTCTCGATTGTTGGTGGAGCTACCCCCATTGTCGTTGTTGGTGTAAGGACGCTTGCCCTTGTTCTCTCCCTCCGAGATGTGCAATCCCAGTTGGCGAGCCTTCTTTAGTCGTTCTTCGGCGCTTGTGGCACTGATGATAAACGTCTTCCAGTCCTTGAATTGACTTTTGCCCATCCAAAGACTGATTGTTGGAAGTAGTCTCTTTTGGCAAATTTCAATCAAGGAGGAATTTGGATTTCCAGACGGCAGCTTCATTGCGGTTTGGCGAAACCGCTCAATGTAGTTCCTCGTGAGCTCTTTCTCCCCTTGGACGACGTCCATGAGGGTGGACATAGTGATGTCCTGCCCTACTTCATAGAATCTTTCAAAGAACATGCGCTTGAAGCCGGCGAAGAAGTGGATGCAGTTGTCCGGCAGATTACGATACCAGTCGAATGCGACTCCTTCCAACGCCCAGATGAATAATCGTGTGAGGATGGCGTCGTCATGGGGCAGATGGTCGGTGGTGACCTCGAAGTAAGTGATGTACCGACTTGCGGAGGTCTTGCTATCATACGGATTGATGTTGAACGGCTTATATCTTGGTGGGAAGGGGACATCCCTCCATTCAGCAGGTTATGGTTGCCGTGTTCTGAGGTCTTGAGAGTTTTCTCGAGCGTGAAACATGGTTCGGAGCTCCTGGACCTCTCTTTTTGCTTTGCGGGCCTTATCCACAACGGTAGGGGCCGTTACTTCAGGGGGATTGTTGCCCGGGTTCGGTGCTGCTGAATTCGAGTCCACATTGACCGCGAGACCTGCGCTTGTTTGGCCAGGCGTCCCTCCTTGCAGAGTTAGAAGGGCCGCTTTGATCTCGTCTACAGACTTGACCAAAGCAAGCAATATAGCTTCGAGCGTGTCGATGCGTTAGCAATCACTGGAACCACCTTGGCTGCTGTCTGTCATGAATATCGTCTTTACGTGAGGAGAGACGGACGGAGCGGTGGAGGAAACGGCCTCCGAATCATACCCTTGTAGTGAGAAGTCATCGGGGTACATAGGTATGTTCTCTTCTGGTTCAGATTCGGAAGGAGCGGTACCCCCAGTTTCTGAGTTCGTCTCATCTTGGGAGTTGTGGACGTCCTCAGAGACGTCGGGGTTTGCTGTATCTGATGGGAGAGTTATTTCCCCCGGCTCGTCTTCTTAGAATATCGGGTTGTCGTGGAGGTTCGGAGGAGTGCTACCCCCAGTTCCAGCAACCCTCAGCATTGTGGACGACGAATCTCCCACTGTAGCAGATTTCGTCTTAGAACGGGTGCCTTGGAAAACTCCGGTGGTGGGCACCCGCTTAGATGACAGTCTTTTAGTCAAAGTGGTTGAAATCTTCGGGTTGGGAACATTTGTCTTCTTCCCTCTCCCATCAGCGAGGACTTTCTGAGCAGAGTTGCAGGAGACGACGGGAAGCGCCTCATCTCCTGAAGACGGCTGTTGCAGTCTTTGAAAGACGGACTGCCGGTCTTCTCGTACCATCGCGTTATTGCAGCAGCAGTTGACGATGACTTGGGTGCAATAACGTCCGTGGGAGGACTCTTTGCACCCTGATGCATCTTCTCTTTCCTTGCGTTTGTGGAGGATGGCCTAACGCAAGTCAGATGGGTCGGGATCGACCATGTTTGCTCCCTGGATTTTGGAAGACTTTTGCGAACCTCTCTGTCCATTTGCCGTCGGGGGCTGGACTCGAGTGGTCCTCTACAACTTCCCATCTGAGGCCCGTATAACGGTATGCGAGATGCTTGGATGGTCAGAGGTTGGGTCAGCGGATCGAGCTTGCTAAACTCGCGCTGCCCTAGACTTTTTTGCTCTAGTGCGTAGAGGCACATAGTAGGAAGAGTCTAAGTGATACTGGAGAGAGTCAGACATATCTTCTTGGGAGCACAAGAGATCAGGACCATAAGATAGGCGGTCGAAGACAGAGCCACGTGGAATAGATGTCATACGGCTATCATCAATAGTCTTCATGCGGCTGGCAGACGTAGCCGCATCGGTTTTCTTCATGCGACTGGAAGTCTCAGCCGCATGAGATTTTTTCATGCGGTTGGATGACTTGGCCGCATAAACTTTCTTCATGCGGCTGGCTGATTCACCCGTATGAGTCTCCTGCATGTGGTTGGCAGATTTGGCCACAGGAGTGTTCGGCTTCTTCTTGGGGCGTATGGAATCACTCTTTGTCCCTGAAAGTCCAGCATCGTAGTGCTTTCCTCTGCTGGACTTGGGGACAGCATGCTCTATGGCTCGAAGTGGAGCCGTATGAGAATCGCCTTTGCCGTCTTGGGTAGCAGAGAGTACCCCGTCCAGAGCTTGTGGAGGAGCAAATGATTTTGGCCTCCACTCGCAGCGAGCTTTCTTTGTGCGGGTTCGCTTCTAGATCAGGCCAGCACTTCCTTCAGAGAGTATTTCTTCAAACGCCTGTTGGTCGAAGCGGACGACCATCTTCTGTTGCGTGGAGCCAAGTTTGGCTGCATCCGATTGCGTCACCAACTCCTCAGCCGTGGAAAAGTTTGTCCCCAGCAGAGTCACCATCGTGTTTGCCATGAAATATAAAAGAGCAGAACAATTATCGGAGGACTGGACTTTTACTTCACAATACAAACTCGCTTGTACAAAAAAAGCCTAGGGACGAAAACTTAGGTACAGCAGTCTAAGTACAATTATTTATTTTAGATTCTGGGGGGTGACGATAGAGGCTCGGGAAAGCGACGGCAGCTCTGCCTTACTCCTTGGACGATCGGTACGCATCCTTGACTCCAGAAGATTGCTTGGCGTTGATGAAGGAATGCTCTCTCTTCAGGCTTTCTGGCTCTCTTTGTCTCTATGTGCGTCTGTCTCTGTATCTCTCTCTCTCTGTATGTATGTGTATTCGTATCTTCCTCTGTGTCTCTATGCAGGGGAATGGCACCCTGCTATTTATAAGAATGGGGGGACATTATTAGGGTTTACAATGATTGCCCATTAAAGTGGCGGCGGCCTGCTGATTGATCAATCTGGGCCATTAGTTTTGAGTGTAATGAATCTGGGCCATTAATGTAGATTGCACCAAATCCTATCAGTAATTAATGCTGATTGGAATAA
Source organism: Iris pallida (assembly GCA_029216955.1). Lineage (NCBI taxonomy): Eukaryota > Viridiplantae > Streptophyta > Magnoliopsida > Asparagales > Iridaceae > Iris > Iris pallida. The sequence continues at coordinate 14,406,386 of JANAVB010010400.1, read as the reverse complement.
ATCTCCATGATGATGATTTGATGATGTCTGCGAATCTGAATGAATAAATTTAATTCATTCTCCTGCCATGCGTCCCAGATTATTGGGATTTGACCCAATCTTTGATTGCAGTAAATCTGAGAAATTGATTGGCTTTATGACACGCGTCCTGGGAGTCACTGACCCGCATAAGGATTGGGCCGCATAAAGTTTGAGCCGCATAAGCCTGGCCACGTGTCAGGGCAGCTTGGGGAGTGGCCCCCGAGTCTTCGAACCGCATGATAATCTGGACCATACAATGGGTAGTGAGCTGCATGGAGATGATCCTTGTGAGCCGCATAGGGCTGCATCTGCTTAGCCGCATAGGGTTGCTTCGACCTGGGCCGCATAGGACAACTTCAGTCTGAGCCGCATGGAGGGGTCTCCGCTCGAGCCGCATATGGCTGTCCACGTGCCAAGGCTGCATGGCATTTTCTGGATCTTGGAGGATTATGTCAGAGATCTCCTTCGTTTCCCTAGGGGTCTGTCATTATGACAGAGTCATAATTACATCTTTGTGTCAGGGCTGTCGTCTTTTCAGAGCTGTCAGCAGTCAAGGCAATTAATGCAGTAAGGGAAGAGTTGTTTGTATGCTACGTGGCACCTCTCTGAGCCGCATGGAGATCACAGAGCCGCATAGACGCGTTGAGAAGCATGAGTCTTTTGAGCCGCATGGGCTTTCCGAACCGCATTGGGTTTTCTAGCCGCATAGCTCTTTCTTTATTGTTTTCCATGCTTCTACAACCCCCTCGCCACCTGTCTGTCCTCCCCTCCGCTCTCCTCCCTCAGCATACCTCACCGTTCTCCACCCCTCATCATCACCTCTCCCTCCGCCCAGTCCCAGCCTACATCTTCGTCCCACCCATTAGACTCCCTGGCCGCCGTCTTCATCCTCCCTCGTGGGTCTCCCGGTCGGTCCGGCGCCTCCCTCCCGAAGTCGCCGGATCAGGGCCAGCCGCCCCCTCATTGGGTTCCACACTGCCCTCCCGCCCTCCTGTTTTTTCTTTTTTGAATTCACCTGGGGAACAGCGCAGGTGGCCACGTGCCCCCTCGGTTCCCGACCCTTTGTTGGAGGTCGTGAGATCCACTTGTACGATCAATTTTAGTCGACCACCCGGCCACGTACCTCTGCCAGAGTGTAGCACACTTCTCGACGCGGGTGTTGTCGCTCTCTCGAGCGCAGACAACCTTCGTGCACCATGTGCGCCTCTTAGCTCGGGTGTTGTTGCTCTCTCGGGCGCAGTCAAACTTGGTGGACCTCTGCCATAGCCTGGTTGCTATGCACCTCTTGGTGCGGGTGTAGCAACTCTCTCGGGCGCGACTTTGGGCACAGTGTGAGAGGGGCCCGGCCCACTTACTCTGGTTACGCATAGTATGGGCGCAACCCATTCCCTTTCAACCCCCTTGCTGGACCTGGCACACTTGGGAGTGGGGAATCCACCTCTTCCCCTTACGCCACCTGTGGGCGCATCCCAGTGCGTGGGCGCTAACCTCTTACTCCCCTTGCATCCTATCCCATCCTCCTCGCTTTCGTCGGGCGACGTGATGCTACTCTCCGACATGGCCGAGATTCTGTGCCCGTCGGGCTGCGCCGCTGGTCGGCCGAGCTATCCGGGATAGGCGCATCCCGGACCCACCATCGCCTCCCACCTGTCGCCCCTTCTGGGCGCAACCCCTCTCCACTCACCGGCGCGGGTGCGCCCAGTTTCTCCCCGGAGCCATCCCCAGCGCACTCTCCCCCAGCCTCCTGGTCTCACCCAAGAGGATCCCACCCCCCTTATGGGCGCAATCCAGCCCCAACCTTATGCGGGCGCAACCCAGGTTCTGGTGCTTAGGGCAACCTCTGCTTTTGCTGGCGCAACACAACTTCCGGCTCAACCATCTCATCGCCAGACACCCTTCTTCGCTGACATCCTTCGTCCAGACAGGACTCCCAAGTAGGGACTCATGTTCCCAGGCGTCCCTCTTCCCGAGGTCGAGTATCCGCCGGCATCTTCCATGCCGACGGTGCCCTTCACTGATCAAGAACTCTCTTCTCTGGCCACCTAATTTCCCTACTCCTTTGTCCTCAAATTTTCATCTAGCTGTCCCAAACTAGCCAGGGTCATAGAGGTTATAGCCAGTTGGCGACTATCGATAGAGTACCGGGTAGCCCCTCTCGACCCGAGGCATATTCTGCTACACCTTTCCTCCGACCTTGACCACAGGACGGTGTGGTCCAAAGGCACCGGGAGAGTCGACTCCCACCAAATGAAGATAATCAAGTCATCACCGGACTTTAAGACCAAGGAAGACTCAACGACGGTGGCCGCCTGGGTCACCCTACCCAATCTCTCCCTCATTTACTTCGTTTCGGCGGCTCTTAGGCGGATTGCTAACTCCTTCGGGACTTTCGTGGCTGCCGCCGCAGAAACTAGCAACCTGACCAAAGTGTACTACGCCAAGATATGAGTGGAACTCGACCTCACCTCAGAGCCTCCCAGCCACATACTCATAGAACTTGGCATCCAAACTCACACATAGTAAATTATCTACGACAATCACATAATCTTCTGCACACACTACAATTTACGCGGTCACTTATCCAAGCATTGCTTCCGTCTGCATCTTGAGCTTCAGAAGAAATCGGAGCGGACAGGAACCAGTACCAACGAAAATCGGCACCAAAAACTTGCCCAACCACCCCTGATTCTGCTACCGAACTCCCACACCAGATTCAACTCCAGTGAAGGAAAATGTGGCAGAAACAACTCAATGGAAAAAGTTGTCATCCTCTACCACCCACATCTGTCCAATCAGTTCGACGCTCTCGTGGCAGAAGCTATTGACTCCTCTCAGGAGACGACCGTTCCTACAAACCTCGTCAAGAACCCCGATATAAACTCGGAGGACCTCTGCGCTCCACCCCTTGAGGACAAAGAGGAGCCCCTCCTAGCATCCCCGAGTGCCAACGACCACCAAAAAGCATACGGCAACCCCGCCATTGAAGCTTTGGCTATTCTAGGGCCAGAGCAGGCTCGTAGAGGCCTTCAAGTCATCGCTGCGGGATTCCCCCTCCAGACGGAAGGTGACCAGATTGTTATCTACGATGACTCCCTCCTCATCCCACTGGAGCAAGCCGACCTAGATTCGGCCGGAGAAACGGTCGCACACCAACATTGCTCCGAGGACCCAGGTACTTCCTCCAAGAAGGCGAGGGTAACATTTATCGCTACCAGGAAATCGGATAAGAAAGGATCCGCAAAGTTCCCGTCCATGCACACCAGGTCTGCTGCTAAGCGGTCGAACCAAAACCACCCAAACCTCCATTAATGCTGAACATTTTCTCTTGGAATGTCCGAGGTTTGGCGAACAAACCAACTATGAGGAGAATTACCAGCCTCAAGAAAACTCACAAGATCGACATCTTGATTATCCTCGAACCCAAAATCCCCTACAGGAAACTCAAATCCATCCAATTGCAGTTAGGCTTTCACTCGGCCATAGCTGGCAGACACGACATTTGGATCCTCTTCTTCCAGGCCGTCAGATCGGCTTCATCCACAATTCTAGACAAGCCCTTTCTTGCTGGATGAAACACCCTTTGATCCTAAACCGCGCTATCATTTCTGCGGTTCACGGCAGCTGCGACATCGCAGACCGCAGAAACCTCTGGAACGATCTCGTGAACATCAACAATCACAACCAGAACCTCCCCTGGCTTTGCATTGGGGACTTCAATGCTGTCACCTGCAGAGATAAGAAAAGCGGAGGCCGACCTCCCTTCCCGCCATACAAGACTTCAACAGCTTCATCTTCAACTCTCACCTTACATCCATCCCGTTCACAGACAACGCATTTACCTGGTGTAACATGCAGGAGGACGACAGCTGGAAATTCTTTCGCCTCGACAGGACTTTAGTGAATGCTCACTAGCTAGCGATGGGGGCTACCTCCAAGCTCTCTCACCTTAATGCTACCGAATCTGATCATGCCCCCTGCTAGTCAAAATTGCTAACAATTCCAACCAATCAAGGAAAAGTTTCCGATTCTTCGACTTCTGGAGCGAGCACCCACAATTTTTGGGGGTAGTCACGGAAGCTTGGAACAGCACAGACTCGCTCGATCCTCTCAATCGGGTGGCCAACAAACTCTAAGCCACGAGGAAAGCCCTGGCAGCCTAGAGCAAGCAAGCTTATGGAGATATCTTTCAAGCCATCCGCGAGGCTGAGGATGACGTCACTCGCGCCGAAGCCAGGTACATGACCGACTGTTCGCCGGATAACAGGAAGGCTCTGAAACTCACCAAAGCCATCCTTAAATTCAGGCTAAAAATTGAGACTGATTTCTGGAAGCAGAAAGCCAGGATCAAATGGGACAGCGAGGGGGACAACAACTCGAGATTTTTCCACGCTTGCGTAAATGGGCGTAGACAAAAACTCATGCTTAACCAGATTACCGCAGACGACGGTACCAACATCAAAGATCCTGAGGTATCCAAGCCACGGCTGCGAGGTTCTATTCCAGACTATTCTTTAAGGAAACTGTCCTCAAAGATAACACCTTCCTGGATAAGGTTCCCCATCTCATTAGCGACACTGACAACACCCGGCTCGAACAGCCCCCTTCAGAGGACGAAGTAAAATAAGCCGTCTGGGCCATCGACGAACACAGTGCGCCAGGGCCAGATCGATTTTTGGGGACTTTTTTTCGTAAATGTTGGGACATCATCAAAGTTGACACACACAATGCGGTCTCAGCCTTCCTCCTAGGAGCTACTTATCCCAGAGCCGTCTCGAGGACCAACCTAATCCTTATCCCAAAGAAAGACAACCCAGAGACTTTTCGCGACTTCCGCCCCATCAGTCTCTGAACATTCACCAACAAGATCATATCCAAGACCATCGCTTCCCGCATGGCAGACCTTCTCCCCAAGATCATCTCGAAGGAGCAGAGTGGCTTTGTTCAAGGGAGAAAAATCCAAGATAACATCATGTTGGCCCAAGAGTTAGTCACCTGCATAAAACTCCCAGCAAGAGGGGGAAACATAGCCATCAAATTAGATATGGAAAAAGCTTACGACAGACTGGATTGGCAATTCATAATTTGGGTCTTCATAGCCTTCAGATTTTCCGAAACATGAACCAACATCGTGTGGAGATCGATCAGCAACTCGTGGTTCTCCACGATTATTAATGGCCAAGCGGACGGTTTCTTCAAATCTAGTCGTAGGGTTAGGCAAGAAGACCTTATTTTCTCCACCATCTTCATCATTACGACGGACGCATTGAGCAGAAACCTTAATAAGATGGCAAGTTCCTCCAACTTCTAGCACTATTACATAGCCAGCGACTGCCTGATTATCATCCACCTGGCCTTCGCAGACGATATCCTCATATTCTCATCCAGGGATACAGGATCGGTGGAAGTCGTCCACAATACGCTCTAGAGATACGAAAGGTGCTCTGGACAGAAGATCAACCCAGATAAAAGTGTTGTCTACACCCACCATAAAATCAAGAGCGAGCAAGCGGCCAGCATCTCCACCACCACCTCATTCCCCATCCAGCACCCCCTATTCTACTACCTGGGATGCCCCCTCGTGTACGGCAGATCTAACATCGGGATTTTTGAAAACCTGATCACTCGTATCAGGAAGAAGCTCGAGGGCTGACACAACGCCACGCTATTCCCGGAAGGAAAGATGATCCTCATCAATCACGTCCTCACTTCCATCCCCATCTATACCCTTGCAGCCTACTCTCCACCCAAGAAAGTCCTATCCTACATCGAAAGTATCTTCAGCAACTTTCTCTGGGGACATAGTGGCGGCCACGACAAGCACCATTGAGCCAGTTGGGATACTATGGCGCGTACCACCGAGGAGGGAGGCCTGGGGTTAACCAAACTATCCCACATCGTTAAAGCATTCTCTATGAAATTGTGGTGGACGCTTCACACGAGTAAGAACTTACGGTCCAGGTTCATGAAGGCCAGATACTTCAAGCACATCCACCCGTCTATGGCCATCGCGAACAGCAGATCTTCAGCGGCCTGGCATCGCATTCTCATCGAACGGTCCCTAGCCGAACCAGCGATCCGCCTTAAGGTGGGCAACGGCGAAGCGTCGCCATTTCTGGAGCGCTAGGTCGGCAATATTTTGCTGCCCAATATTTTTGCTACCCCAGGAACAGCACTATCAAGGACTTATAGGACCGTTCGAATAACACCTAGAATAGGAACAAAGTTCGGGCATGGGCCAGAACTGAGGCAATCGATTACATCCATCGTATCGGAGTTAAGATCGAACCGGACGTTGATGAGTTCGAGTGGTCCCCCGATGTCAACGGTACATTCTCGGTTAGGTCGGCCAGAAAAGTGATCCTCGGGAATACGGCTCCATCTACTACAATTGCGTCCTTCTGGCAGACCTGCATCCCCAAGAAGTGGTCCTTCCTCATCTGAGAGCCCTTCGCAACACCCTCCCCACCGACGACACTCTCAACACTATCGGGTACAGCCTTGCATCAGCTTGCACATGTTGTTCTGATCGACAATCGAAAATAGACAACCACATCCTCAGTCAAGGGGATCTACCAATCATGGTCTGGAGAGCTCTCTTCCAACGCTGCAAACTGCCTCATAGGGGCGACAACCTTCAACACCTCATGGCAACCTAGGCATCGGTGTCACATGGTCATCAGATCGTCGCCGCGGCTGCCACGTGGGTTCTCTGGAAAAATCGGAACAAGGCTAGATATGAAGGACACCAGTACAACGTCGCCCAACTAATTTGGGAGACTGTTCGACAGTGCCGCAAACGGAGATCCCTCTGCTCACATGGCCAGGCAGGTTTCTGGAACTCTCTCCTTTCCCCGGATTAGTCGGGGCTATTCTAGGTTTTCTCTTATTTTGTCGGTATACGTGTATATGCATCGGCATTTCGTGTCTCATGGTATACTTGTAAAGGTAAGGCCTTTCGGCCTTTATAAAAAAAATGGGTGGTTTTCTCTCTCTCTCTCTCTCTCTCTATATATATATATATATATATATATATATATATATATATATAATACGTAAGGTAGCATGAGTTAGGATGGATTCTAGACATTGTATAATGTGTATATAATACTTAGGATATATTGTCTATACACTAGGTTATGCCTTGAGGGTAAGGTATAGGGGATGAAGTTAGAGACATACTTTATACCTTGTATTAGTGATTTGGTAATTAGGAGTCTAGCCTTAATGTAGAATTGACTAGACTATAGAGACCAATGAAGACCCAAATAGTCTAAACTTGACTTGTTGAATAGAGAGTTAACTTTGACCTAGATTGACTTAGAATCATGTAGAATGGATTGTAAACTTCAAATATTGCATTCTTGTATACGTCATAATCTGTGTGCTCTATTTAGGACTCAGACACCTCAATTCAAATATCTATTTTCACAGTCACTCAGGATCTCAGGCGAATATATTCTCTGATAGTTTCATACTTGTTAGGACTTATATTCATGCTCTAGATTACTTTATTTGATGCTGACACTTGTTATCGTGGGTTGGTACTATATGGATCTTTTTATGAGATGTTATCCCCCTTAGCGGGCGCATCGGGTACTTCATGTCATGTGTTTCATGTACATCACGTATTCTTTTCTCTCGTCTTATTCATGTACTCTCATGTGCACTCATGTACGCTCATGTACTTTCATGAGTTCTCATGTACGGCCATATTTTCCTATGTGCTTCATTTATAACCAAACCATCATGTGTATAACGTAACTTGACTAGATCCTTGTGTATTGATTGGGGTAGGGGTGCGTATAAATGGTTATGTGATCTTTACCATCATATGCAACTCTGTTACTTATTCATGTGAAACTGTGTTTTTTATGTGCAATACAGCTCTTATGTACAACTCAGATTATTCATATGCAAACCTAAGACGATTACAAACCATCTTGTGCTCTAAATCACTTAGTCACTTACAGTTCTTACTTCTATAGATACATATTTCTCGTTTATTAAATCTCTCTTTTTTACTCTGTATGTACATTCTTACAGTTCCTATATCTTACTCGATTGCTTGCTTTACATTTCTTGCCATGATATGAACTATTTGAGAGATATATGCTCGTTCCTATCCTGACTGGACCTGTTGAAAATATTATAGAGGATGAGGAGGATTTTTATCCTACCTACTACGGAGCAGGCATAGATGACACTTGCAACCTGGACCCCTGGAGGTTCAGGCAGTTGCTGAGGATGTTACCATTGTCTAGATTAGATAGCTAGACTACTTATCTTATTTTTTTTATGTCATTTGTGTTTATGGATTCAGAGTTTAATTATTTTGAGATGTTGAGACTTGATGTTGTTAAACATGGATTTATTTCCCTTCTATTTATATCTTCATTTGAAGATTTCATATCTATCATATTGTGCTATTTTCATCTTTAAACTTATGATTGAGTTGTACCTTCTGTGATTTGGCCTCCATTTGGAGAGTATATCATATTGTGGTTAGTTGTGATAACGACCTAGAACAGCGTTCTACCACCGACACTACGATGTAGGCTGGATGTACCCACTTCTCATGCCCCTACACTGGTGCGGGTCGTGACACCCATACGGTAAGGAACTATCCTCCCCACCCCCATGTCTATCCATGTCATGTCCATGACACATATGATTATCTAATAACTGCTAAGTCCACCAAACATGCATATATTATCAGCAGTTATATCATAACCGTCGCACGTTCCATACGTAACAGAGGCCAACCGTATATGCAAGACCATGTCCTACATGAGAATCATAACTCGTGGTATACATGTGCCAAGGCCATAGAAGATATGCCAATATCTCGCATCAATGGGGTGGTCAACTACACTAATTCAATACAATTATATAAACAACTTGAATAGTAAACGACTAAAAATAACCATTCGCACCCAAGTATGACTTGGACGCACAGTATGATAGAACTAGACATGAAATAAATACTGAAAAAATAACAGTAATAAATGAACATAAAGAACAGTAAATCATGACAAGGTTTCTTGCCTGGAATGGTGTGAAGAATCGATAATGTCCAAATCATCAGAAAGCAAAGGCTGTGAACGTCAACTCTCACAAACGTCTCCGGATGCTGAAACAAATCACGAACACTTTTGTCATCAAATAAATGTCTAAGATTGCCTACCCAAAAGTCTAATTCTGGACACAGGGGCAAAATCATAATTTTAGGTCAATTCGGTTTCTGCCATTAGATCCACTTTGCACTGAAAAGCATGCCAGAACTAAGGTCTCTAAAAATCATCCAATTATATATCTACGAGTCTAGTTTGATGATACGAACCCAAATGTATATCCAAAATTGGATTTCGGTGGGCCGTGCACAAATTCACCCGTTAGATCGGGATGCGGGCCCGCCAAAATAGCGTTCCGGTCAATCTTCTCAGAATCAGACCAAACTAGGTCCACAGGACCAGAAAAATATTCTGAATCCAATGGTATAAGTTTCATCTCATTCCGATGAATGGCTTGAAATTGGACACAAAGTTTGTAAAATGTCGATACGGAGAACTTTCGACGGATACGGTTCGATTTCGTCGTGCACACACAACGAAATTGAGTTCCGTCGAATCCCAAATGTTGACAACAAATATACGCATCTTTTGATGCTCATGGGTTGCGACCACAGTGCTCGGTTTGTCGGGGCGCACGCCGTATCGAGAAATTGTCTAAATTTTTTTGTTCTAAAAATAGGTTTTTCTCAAACTTTACAAACGAATAACTTTCTGCACAGTGAATGAAAAATAAATCTACAAGAAGGATTTTTGCAGTGCTACAAGTGATCTATAACTTCTATTTAGGAAGTTCTCAAAAAATGTAAACAGTTTGGTCAGAAATCGTCTCCAAACATGGGTACATGAAATCCCAATTCTGTCATTTTTGACAGTGAGTTTTCGTAGACTTTGCGTTGATTTTTCCATCAATCTAGGACTCTTTAAATTCATTCTACTTGAAGGGAGTCCTAGAGGGTCACGTAGGCTCTCCGTAACTTTTTACGGTTCGTAAAATGGACAAGTATACGCAAAGAAATAGGTCGAAGAATAGCAGTGCCTAACTGTGATGTGGGTGATGTTTGGGGCGGGTCTAGATTGTGACGCCGGTGGTCTGGGGCAGACGGCAGTAGCTGGACGTGGTCGTCGAGATCGCGGGGTTGTCGTGCTTGGCTGTGTGGAGTGGTCGAAGAAATTTTCTCCTTTAAAATGAATCCAAAGGGGTCGCACGGTTTCGAAAGGATGCGTTCGTTTGTGAAGGGGGTATTCGGTTCTGTTTAAAGAAATGCGTTTCGCGAGAAATTGGTTTCTCGCGAGAAATTTGTTTCTCACGAGAAATTTAAAAAAAACTAAATACATGTATATGTATATAAAAAACACATCTAAAATTTTTTCAAATAAATTCTGAAAAAATCCCAAAAAATTTCTAAAAATAGTTTTATAAAATTTCTAATGTTATGATGTACATTTCGTCATAAATGAACATAATGTGACCATTGACCACTATGACGATTAAATCAAAATAATTATATTAATAAATAAAAAAGCCTAAAAATTAATAAAATATAGTTTTTATATAAAATAAATTTTTTGAAAAATACAGGGGTTTATAGTTGGCAAATAAGAAACGCCTTCTTACCAACCGTCTTTCTTTCATATAATGAATGAAGCTTCTGTCACAATACTTTTGCAGAACTCTCAATAGACACAATGTGAAACACTGAATCGTCCAACTATTGGCGGATGAATCCCATGACATTTTGATGCAGTCATTTTCAGTCTTCAGCAGCTTTGTCAGATGGCTTTGTGCTGCCGCCTTCCAATGGATTTTACAAGTCCTTACACCAGAGTAGATCCTCCATCCTTGGCTTCTAAATTGCCTGTTTTCCTCTATAATGGTGATCAAACAAATATTCATCTGCTCCATAGACTTGGTTGTCAGAACCAAAAAAGCTTTGATACTAGAAGTTGGTATTAGACTAGAATGAATAAACCTCACTTTGATACCAGATGTTGGAAATTAAACATTCCCTATAAGCATTCTAATAACGTGTTTGAGACATTTTTGTAGTGTAAACTTATGACAACCAATCTGAAATAACCAACCCCCGCGTAACGAACACCAAGTACGTATAAAGACAAGTATATAGTGAGGACTACGTCACCTGGACAAATCTCAATCTATATAACTCAGATAGGATGACAAAAAATCTATTTTTGGATGAGAAAAATATATTTTTGGTCAAATAGGATTTCCTAAATATTGTGTTACATTTGTGGATGAGAACAATATTTTGTTACACACTGTGGACGAAAAACCTATTTTAGGTCATAATAAGATGATACCAACCCGAATCTCAACTTTGTGTTATATATTATGCTTCCACCCTCACCCATACACATAGGATGAGAAAAACTTATTTTAGGTCATAATAGGATTTTCTAAATATGAAGCCCTAAGATAAGAGTCATATTACACCTAAAATAGCCTATCAACGTTCTATTTTAGATAATAATAGCATTTTCTAAATCGGAAACACTAAAAGATGAATCATATTTATATCTAAAATAGCCCAAGTACACCAATTATAGGCATCCAAATCTAATCGAATCAAATATTTAATCAGATTTGGACTCCATAAATATGCTGTTACCAAATCTTGACTGGACTCCAACAGTTGACCTATATATAATCATCAAAATTTAAGAGAGAGATTCATATGTCTAATTATCAAGAAATATACAACATAATATAACTTCTCGTCACGTCCCAGTTCTAAAATACTTAGGAACTAAGACATGAGCATGCCAGCTGTACGAACTAGAATAAGCTATCCAATTTAATGGACTTACGCTAGTCGTAGTTGTCACGACCCGTACCAACTTTTTGGGATACGAGTGCGTGTCCAAGCCAGCCTATGCCGCAGTGTCGGCGGTAGTACGCTGTCAAGCCTACAATAAATAAATGTTCATAATAATCTTTATTGCTCATTCAAAATTGCTAAATTAATGCAACATTTACAAGAATTATATTTGAAAGAAAGTATAAAATCTCATCAAATATATTACAACAAATTTAAACTAAGTAACTATCTTCTAGGTTTTTGGCCTGCAAGAACGCTCGTATCTCTCAAAGTTAAGAGGAACCACGATCAACCTAAAAAATGTTGGTTTCCAGTCAGGAATGGAACAAGCACACAAACTGACAAGCTATTCGCAACATAATAGGATTAACAATACATGAAAATGACATATGTAGAAGGAAACTAGAAAAAGACTGATGTCATGGTATAACTAGAATGAAAGCAGTAATCATAAAACATGGCATGTCAAATAGAACACTACAACAATAATACCTTTTAATGACGGCTAAAAAGCGTCATTAATTACAAACCATGACGCTTTTTTTCAATCCAAGTGTTATGAAAACGGGTGTTGTAAATAATTTTAAAAGCGTTATAAATAATTCTTCCAAAACCGTCATTAATAAGTTGAATTTCTGCAACGGTTTATTTTCAAAGCGTTATGAATAGATGATCTGTATATGGTCATTGTATCACATTTATAACGCTCTATACTGCATGTTATATATTACATTCCAAATACTGCTCAATTCAATTCGAAAACAACCACTTTGAACCATATTCATAACAAAATATTGAAATGTAATATAAAGTACCATTCTCCATTTCAGTGTCTCAAAATAGGGTACATCAACATCTCACAGATATAGAGTACTTAAGCTTGCTATATTTTATTGTCTCAAAATAGAGTACTTTAGCTACCATTCTATATTTCTCCATCTCCATTTCATTGGTGACTTGAATGTATACAAGAGTAACTGTTGACAACCACCTGAATGATAGCAGGATCAGTGTGTAGAGAAGTGGTCTAAGCAGGTGGTGAAGCTTTAACCTGTAAATCCTACAAATTGCAAGAGAGTTTATAAATATATCAAGTTCAGAAGTATAAAAAGATAACTCCAAAGCTACAGTGGAGTCCTTGAACATAACATAATGATAAATAAATAATACTGCTGAGTCCAAATTACTGAACGAGCAGATGTATGGTATACCATCCTTGAACAAGCAACAGCAAGAGAAACATGCTTGACATCATCTTGATTCTCCAAGGCAATTAATAATGCAACCATCTTGATTCTCCAATAATAGCAGCAAGAGAAATTTCCTGTTTATAAATAAGTCTACAAATTTTTGCATAACAAACCAGTCTAAGTCTATCCACATGATCAAGCATATTAATGTAATAATAATAATAATAATAATAATAATAATAATAATAATTAAATCTTAATATAAGAAAAATTGGGCTCATAGATTTGTGTACATGGTTCATATTTCATCGTACCAATGCTGCAAAAGTTACTGAACTAAAACCATACACTGACAAAAATACTCAAAAGTTTACAAAAACTGATACTGCATACAGAAGGCAGCATACGAAGAGTTAGCAACAGTTTTCCCACAAAGCCAAGTGATACTCAAATCTAAGTGTTACTAAAGCCCAAACAAAAGTATACTCAAAGCCAGTGAAACTCAAAGAGAAGTTAATACTCAAAGAACCTGGGTACTCAAAAGTAGAAGTTAATACTCAAAAGTATACTCAAAGCCAAGTATCCATCATGAAGTGATACTCAAAGATACTCAAAAAATGATACTCATCTACTGATATCAAATCCTTTTGCCTAATCAAAATTAGGCAACCATTCATCATCATAGCCCATTGAAAAACAAAATCCAAGAACATGAAACTAGGGTGATACTCAAAGAGAAGGAATACTCAAACTGTGTTTGAATGGATACTCAAACTGTGATTGAAGGGTTACTCAAAACGCTCAAAAGAGCAAAGCATGATCCTGACAAATATAACCCCAAGCCACACTCAAAAGAGCAGAGCATGAAACTCAAAGCCACTGATACAAAATAAACTATTTAGCCATTCAATAGATATTTCCAATCCCAATTTTACCAAATCCAGTGATACTCAAAACTGATGATACTCAAAGAGAAGTTAAAAGTCGAAGCCATAAAAAAATACATCTGAAACTAAATCCCAAACAAAGGTATACTCAAAGCCAAAAAGAAACATTGGAAAGAGAATATATAAAGTTGTTAGGAAGAAAAGTGAATACCAAAAAGAAAAGAAAAAAAATCATGAATAAGACTTTTACAAGAGTGTCAATTGAACATGATGTGTGTGAGGAGGCTGTTTAGGTGAGTATAACTCACATTATCCAGGAAGCAAGTAACAAATCTAACCTTCATTAAATTAAAAAGTTATGATCATGGTGCTCCAAAGGTGTGGCAAAGCCAGCTGCTAGAAAAAGAAAGAACAGGACGAATATGTAGCATTACGATCGTGGTAAAGCCAGACGGCATTAACAAATTTCTTAAAAATGAAGATCCACCAAAAATTCATGCAGGCAGAGACAAAATAGACTCCCAAAAATTCAAAACTAAGGTCAGACAACAATGAAGAACAGGGCATACATTTACATATAAGATTTTAATTACCATTTTCACTTTTGTTGAACATGTACGCATTCGTTTAAAGAATCTAACATGCTTGTACAAATTTTTGTCTTAGATTTCTATCAAAAAGTTAATTCATACACATTAAGAGATAAAAAATGATGATACAGCAAATATAGTTTAATAAAAATGTTTTAGACCTTATGTAGTGCTTCCACCAAAGCCGAAATAATGTAGTCAAATAAGTATTTAACATATGACTCATCCTGGTCAAACCCCTACGCAGTGCTTTCTGGTCAAATCCTTCAATAAATGCCTGTATGAGCAAGAGTTTTGATATCAGCAGTGCAAATTAAAATAATTTGTAAATGCAAGACACTATAAAATCATTCTTCCTGTTTCCAGTTAAAGATTTATTAAACTTTCTACATGCTTACAGTACGGAAAAATTTTCATGTTTCATATGATTTCATTAGCATTGCAAAATTATATAATTTCATTAGCAGCATTAAATGCTTAAGCATTTAAAATTCTAGCCAACTTGTTTAAAATTCATGTTATATAGCAAAAAAGGAAGTTAGACTATATGATAGTAATATACGAATCATGTTATACAAAACAAGAATCTTGAGGATGGTACAGGAAGAAAAACAATGTATTTATGCCAACATATAAAAACCACATCAAATTTGTTAAAAACAGTGTATGATTATTAAAAAGGATCTTGTCAATGGCCCGACCCGGCCGGCGCCACACGGGTACCTGGATCTTGTCGCGGAACCGGCCATAGCCGTCCTGTAGGAGGGCGGTGAAGACGTTGCCCCAGGCGCCCGTGCCGATGCCGACGATCTTGAGCGGGTTGCCCGTCGGCTTGCCGAGGAGGCCACGGAGCTCGTCGAGCTTAGCTTCAGCTGCCCCTGCGGTACCGAAGCTACGGAGGGATCCGGAAGAAACCCTAGTATATAGATTCTCCTATAGGAATACATCGGTCAGAGGATCCGGAAGAAAACCTAATTTTCGAAGAGAAATCCTAATTTGAGAAAAATGAGAGAGAGGGACAAACCCTAATTTTGGCAATTACGCCCTTCTTTTCGAGCGTGCGAGTGACGAGAGTCTTCAAATCCATCATCTCTCGAGCATAATCCATCATCTCTCGGCGAGTTGGGGAGTTGGGGAGCGGGGGGAGAAGAAGAAGGAGAAGGAGAAAGAGAGAGGATGAGGGCTAGGCTTTTTTTTAAGTACAGAAGAAGTACGGGGGAGTGGAGGTTTTGACTTAAATTTTGGTTCTTTTTTCATGATGCTCGTATGACTAAAAGACTATCAATAACGTTTATACTGGACACCGTCATAGAATAGAGTCTTGCTGAAATTTGATGACGCTTCTTTATCAGCCGTTATGAAATCCACTTATCAAGCGTCATTAATAGGTCTTTTTGTTGTAGTGGAAAAGAATATATAAACATGGTTACATGGCAAGTGGTGAGAAAATAAATAAATGAGACAACTATCTACTTGTGTTGAAATATCTGTTTCGACGTGTGAACAGCTAGGGGTAAATCAGGCACCCCACAGGTGAAATGTGTGACTGCTATTCTCCATGAAAGACACGGGGGATAGAAAGGGTAGTTCACATGTCTACTGAGATATTTTCCCTTCCGACTAGTACACATGGACACAAATAAGTCACAAAACACGAAAACATGGTAAGACGAGAATATAATAAGTAGGGTCCATGATACTTTCTCGTATGTCCATCGTGTCATCAAGCAAGAGAGCATATGTATAATATGTAATGAACAAAACTATCAGAAGTGAAAGCAGCCAGAGAGTGCACTTGTCTGAGGTCCTTTGTTGGTGAAACCAATAATCCTGTTGGGTTCAGATTGGTCGAGGATGTCATAACTATGCAAGACGATCGCTAACGATGAGATAAACCATGCCATTGGGTTCGAGACAATCCGATTAGCCTAGGATCGATATGAAGTAGTCAGAATCGGAAGTAATAACAATATATGACTAGTCACGATTAAGGGCGATCAAATCTAGGAAAGAAATCTAATCAGGAAATACATACATATATATTAAGAAAACATTTATAACTGATTAGAACAAAATAATTTATGTAGATACGTTTAAATCATCTTAGGCAAAACCTTATTATGGTAACATATGTTCATAAATCTATTAGAAGAGTATCATATTTGAAACTATACTAAAATGTATTAAAATATGGAAACTCCTTTTAGGCCAAACCCTTATTTGTCAAAATATATATTTTTGGAAACATTGATAACTATTTCACAAAATACTTATTAGGCCAACTCTTATATTTTTCAAAATATATATTTTTGGAAACATTGATAACTATTTCACAAAATGTATTTTAGAATATCATTAGTAACATACTTTATTAAAGTTTTCACTTTGATTGATTTGAATACTTTCGTATCTATTATTTTTTATAAGTATAATTTCTTGGTTATCTTTGGCTAATAAAAGGATTTTACTCTATTTTTAAGATCGAGATATAGGATAGGATACTAAAGGATTCGATAAACAAGTATTTTAATTTATATTTAGATAAATATATAAATTAGTTTTGATCCTAATCCAGAGAAATACTCTCCGAAAACGTGTTAACATTATTTTATTTTGTGCTTCAAAACTAATTCGAGTTTTGATCTTTCTAGGTATATATAATTAGTTAGAGGCTGCCATATCTTGGTTTCCTTTGGGTCCTCTTAATGGACTTTTCAGTCTTTGGGCCCAAGGTTTGGATTATATATATATAATATAGTAAAATGGGTTGGGCTTCTAGACTTTCATTTGAATAATTATTTTCTAAAACTATTAATGGCTCTTAATAAAGTTTATATGGGTATTGCAGTATAAATATTTTTCTAAAAAGATTTTATCGACGTATTTTTAAATAGAGATTTGAATTATAAAAAAATATACTTTATAGTATCTGATAACCTAGAATATCATTTCGATTGTTTTGATAAACATTAAGTATTATTGCAATGTTATTATGTTTACCTCCTATTTGATTTGGATCTAAATTCATGTGATTTAGTTACATAAAAATATCAAGTGTTGATTTTACATTACTATTACTATTATCCATTAATGGAATAGGAATAGATTATTTTGTATTAAACTTGATTTGCTTTAAACCTTTGCTGATCTTAAATTTCGAATAGGGATAAAACTCTCTCAAAACCAATCATGATCCATACGCTCTCCAACATGAGTCTATATATATATATATATATATATATATATATATATATATATATATATATATATATATATATATATATATATATATATATATATCCTGCCATCAACGTAACCCATTCGCTCCTCCGCCATGACCTACTCTCTACTATCGACACCATCCCAACCAGCCATCCAATATCCCAACATGTCCATCATCACCATCCTCGTAGCACAAATCCGAGCCGTCCCCGACCTTCATCTCAAACGAAACCGAACCACCGCCATCTCCCTGCTTCTCGTCGACACACCATCGTCGTCATTCTACCTAAACTATATTGTACCTAAACTACATAGTTTAGGTACATTATACGATATTTTCTCTGTCTTAAATCCTAACATCATGTCTCCAAATTTCAGAAGGTTCTTACAGAAAATAAGACAGAGAATTTTTGATGGCTAGAATATAAGACCAACGATTATAGCCTAGAAAATATTCCATAAATGACTTGTAACTTATTTCTCCAACTCACTGTCCTTATCATCTCAATCAACATTCTCCATTTTTAAAATTTACCTCAAGAATATTCTAAAACTTTTCTCGATTTCTATCAGTAACCTTTAGGTCAAAAACTCAAAACTTGTTATGATCTTTAAGATTACGTCTCAAAATCACAAAATCATAATTACCATCTTCGATATTCGACCTATAATCCTATATTGATATTCATCCCCAAAATTTAAATTTCCTAAAGATTTAAATCCTCCAAGATATTTCAAAAATAAAATAATCCCTCATCATATTCTTCTAATTTTTTTATTCTTTATCGACGACATATTAGATTATCCTTTATTTTCGTAATATCTCCTTCCATTATCCTTGAAATTGTGTTTATTTCCTTTCAATAAGATCACAATGTCATTTGTTTCCAATTATCTTCTACATTAATTTAGCAACCTGCAATATCGGCCATAATTACTGTACCATTAGTTAGTAACCATCTAGGATCATATTTGTCTTATTCCTTATCTTCAATAATTTTGAAATTCCATTTCTTGTAAAACAATGGCAATGAATTCCTCTTTGATTCTCTACATCACACGTCTATCATGTCAACTTTCTCGAAATTTAAGGGATGCCTAGGACAACCATGCTCGATTGGTCAGGTAGAAAAGATGGAAGAATTTTATAAGGAGGAAGGGAATGATCAATGAGATAAAAGATAATATAAAATCCTCTTAACGAAATAAAAAGATAATAAAAGTCCTCTTAAGGAAATGAATAAATACTTTTTTATATAAAAAAAGATAATGGTGAAAATGAGATAATATATAATTATATGATTAACGATTATGGTTCGGGGAAGTATTACCTACGTGGCGTCGAACTATTCACCCACCTATCTTATAAATAGGTATTCTCAAGAATATATCAAAAATCTTCGATCATAAAATTTAAATCGCTGCCCAATATCTATCATAAATTTTAACCTAAGAAAATCTCTCCAACTCCATATACTAAAATATTAAATTTCAAGCTCATCTTAATATCGTGACTTAGCAATCATCAATATCATTTTATCAAATTTCCAAACCTTAATCCAATTCGATAATTATTCTCAAAATTTAAACTCTTCCAAAATAACTTATAAATTCACTTTGCATATCGTCCCCAAAATTTCAAGTTTCAAAAATTAAAATCCCAATAATTAGAATCTTTTAAATTCATAATTTTTTTTTAATTCAAATCCTTACAAAATCTCCTTCAAGATTTAAATTCAGTAATTCTACAAATTTTCATTATTACATTTGTCAATATTCCAACCTCTTCAAGTTTGTGGTCTATCATTGACTTAATCGAATATTCTTCAAAATTTAAGCTTCACAAATGAACAAAAGCTATTTTAAATCCACTCCTTCATATCTCCTTCCAAATTTTAAATTCAAAATCACAATACAACAATCTTTAGACTTCAAAACTTAGTTCTATTTTGTCATGATCCCCTCAAAATGTAAACTTCACAAAAGTTTAAATGCTTCCGAATATTTAAATCCAACTTTTTATAACTCCTTCTCAATTTCAAAATCAAAATCCAAAATACTTGAAAATGTAAATACTTGAAAATTTAACCTTAAATTTTCTCTTCTTTTTTTTCTCCTCTTTTTTTTTTGTAAAAGTCTCATCAAATTTCAAATTCAGTAATCTTAGTTGAAGACCATCTCTTTTAAAGATGACATCCACCTTTGCATACTTCCTCCAAATTTTCAAATCCAAAAAAAAAGGTTACAACCAAAAAATTTAAATTCTTCAAAATTTGAATACTAAAAAATTCAAACTTTAAATCTATTCTGTCATAAATTTAAAAAATTCGAATTCAAGAAAACTACAAGGATTTTCTACAATCCTCTTTATTGTTAATTAAATCAAAATTATTTCCTTGTAAATTTTAAAAATATTCAACCCTACCAAAATTCATCAAGCGTATAGGTATTTTAACCTCAGAGGCACCAAAAGCTTACAACTTTAAAACATTAATTTATCAGTTGAAAACTTTACCCTACCTTGGATTAATGTCATACTATCAAACAAAACTTTATCACAAAACATTTAAAATTCATAAAAGGTATCTCAAATTTAATGAATATTATTAGCTTAATCATGTAGTCTATATATGTCTCAGAACTCAACGCACATCATTACCTTAATCTATGCAACAACCTTAACTACCCAAGAATTCGATCTGAAATAAATCTAAGGGTTGTCCTATAGGGCGCCTAGTCCTAGTCCTAGTCATAGTCATTATCCTAAAAATTAAATCGACCTAGTCCTAGTCCTAGTCATAGTCCTAGTCCTATAGGGCTCATAGTAGTACGACTAATATGGTACTACCGTGAGTTCGCACATTTTGCGAAAACAGACCTGCATGGGCTACCACAAAAACTTGTCACGACCCGTACCCACTTTTTGTGACACAAGTGAGTGTCCAAGCCAGCCTACGCCGCAGTATCGGCGATGGTACGCCGTTAAGCTGGTAATAAATAAATGCTCATAATAATCTTTATTGCTCATTCGTATTTGCTAAATTAATGCAACATTTACAAAAATTGTATTTAAAAGAAAGTATAAAATCTCATCAAATCTATTACAACAAATTTAAACTAACTAACTAGCTTATAGGTTTTCGGCCTGCAAGAACGCCCGTATCTCCCAAAGTTAAGAGGAACCACGATTAACCTAAAAATTTGGTTTTCAGTCAGGAATAGAACAAGCACACAAACCGACAAGCTGACAATACATGAAAATAACATATGTAGAAGGAAACTAGAAAGTAGACTGATGTCATGATATAACTAGAATGAAAGCAAGAATCATAGAAGATGGCATGTCAACTAGAAAAGAATATGTAAACATGGTTACATGGCAAGCGGTGAGAAAATAAATAAATGAGACAACTATCTAAGTGTGTTGAAATATCTGTTTCGACGTGTGAATGGTACGGGGTAAACCAGACACCCCGTACGTGAAATGTGCGACTGCTATTCTCTATGAAAGACACGGGGGATAGAAAGGGTAGTTCACACGTCTACTGAGATATTTCCCCTCCCGACTAGTATACATGGACCCAAACAAGTCACAAAACACAAAAATAGGGTAAGACGAGAATATAATAAGTAGGGTCCATGATACTATCTCGTGTGTCCATCGTGTCATCGAGCAAGAGAGCATATGTATGATATGTACTGAACAAAACTATCAGAATTGAAAGCAGCCAGAGAGTGCACTTGCCTGAGGTCATTTACTGGTGAAACCAATAATCCTGTTGGGTTCAGATTGGTCGCAGATGTCATAACTATGCAAGACGATCGCTAACGATGAGACAGACCATGCCATTGGGTCCGGGACAATCCGATTAGCCTAGGGTCGATATAAAGTAGTCAGAAGTGCAAGTAATAACAACATATGACTAGTCACGATTAAGGGCGATCAAATCTAGGAAAGAAATCTAATCAAGAAATACATATATATTTATTAAGAAAATATTATAACTAATTAGAACAAAATAATTTAGGTAGATACGTTTAAATCATCTTAGGCAAAACCTTATTGTGGTAACATATGTTCTTAAATCTATTAGAAGAGTATCATATTTGAAACTATTCTAAAATGTATTAAAATATAGAAACTCCTTTTAGGCCAAACCCTTATTTGTCAAAATATATATTTTTGGAAACACTGATAACTATTTCACAAAATACTTATTAGGCCAAATCTTATATTTGAAAGGAAGATAAAAATAATATATTTTATATAACTATTTTGGGAAAAAGTTATTATATTTAAACGGTGTAAAAAGGTACTATAATAAGTGTAACAATACAAGGTTTGTTAATACAACATATACACAAAATGTCAATCCTCTATTTAAATACTTAAACTTAGGCTCGATATATAATCAATCCTCAAACATATCTATAAATTTTATATAAAAAATTATAATAACTTCCATAAATTCCAATATATAAAACAAACAATTATCTTAAACACATATATAAATATAACAAAACCTCAATACTTGTATATCTGTAAATAGAGATTATTTGCAAGAAAAAGACCTACTTTAACTGCAAGCTATCAAAGCCCAGTCCATCACTTAAGCTCAACTAATATTACAAAACTAAAATGAAAGCCTAAAGGCCCAATTAGTGACTAATAATACTGATATAATTTTAATCCAAAACCTAGTACTTATATATATAAAACCTAATATATAATTTTAGGTACTGATATTTGTTTATAAGTTAAAAATAAAGCAAGCATTGAAAAGCAACCCTCACTACTCAGCAGCATTCAATGCGGGTAGTAATGAAAAGCTCATCACTTACATCTCCATTCTTTTAAATAGATAGAAAAAGAAAGTTGGAATAGAAAGAGAGAGAGAGAGAGAGGAAAGAGGGATTGAGAGTTCACCGGGGTTTTTTCTCGAGCTCGTCGGTTGGCGACCCGCTGCCAACATAGAGATGCGGCGCTAGCGGTCCGCGATGCCGGAGGCGACGCGGCCACCGCACGGCAGAGGTGACAAACCACCGGAGTGCGGGAGGCGGGCTCGCCATGATGTCACGGCGCTCACGTCCAGGCGGCACTGGAGGCTAGCCAGTGGGCGCCGGGTCTTCTCCGAGGCGTGGGGTGCACTCGATACGGCGAACGGCTCGGATCGGAGTGGGGACTGGCCCGAACGTCGATGAGGTGTGGCGCTTGATCTGCAGGTTTGGGTGCCCGATGGAGGCACGACAGGGATGGGCCGGCTTGGAAAGGAAAGGGGCAGGGGAGGCATGGCTTCGATCATCGTCGATAGCACCTGAGGTCGCTGCTTGCGGCTCGGCTCGGCAACTGGCTCTACTACATGCTGGCGGTGGCTCGATGAGGTAAGGTTTTGGTTTTTCTCTGGATATGGGTTGTGTCGGTGATTTGGATTGGGAAGTGTTCGTTATTGGACTCAATCTTATGTGTTGTGGTGTATAAACGAAGAGAATGAATATGGCCCAAGATGCGGATACGAGTCTGGGCACTCGATAATTTTTGTGGTTGATACGATAATTTCTATAGTGGACACAAACACACGACACAGCTATTTCATTATGGTGATGGCGGTAATGTAGATGGGCATGGACACGTGATGGTGGCCGTTTTTGGGTTGTCGAAGGAGTGGTAACGATGGATGGTGACGGTGTGGCCGGGGCGAGTTGGGTCGTCTTGTAGGTGGATGGGGGCTGCGATCCCTGATGGTAATAATGATGATGGTATGTCGACGAGAAGCAGGGAGATGGTGGTGGTTCGGTTTCGTTTCCGATGAAGGTCGGGGACGTCTCGGATTTGTGATACGAGGATGGTGATGATGGACGCATTGGGATATTGGATGGCTGGTTGGGATGGTGCCGACAGTAGAGAGGAGGTCATGGCGGAGGAGCGGATGGGTTACGGTGATGGCAGGATATATATATATATATATATATATATATATATATATGACTCAAGTTGGAGAGCGTATGGGTCAGGATTGGTTTTGAGAGAGTTTTATCCCTATTCGGAATTTAAGATCAGTAAAGGTTTAAATCAAATCATGTTTAATACAAATTAACCTATTCCTATTCAATTAATGGATAATAGTAATAGTAATGTAAAATCGGCACTTGATATTTTTATGTAACTAAATCACATGAATTTAGATCCAAATCAAATAGGAGATAAACATAATAGCTTTGCAATAATACTTAATGTTTATCAAAACAACTGAAATGATATTCTAGGTTATCAGATACTATAAAGTATATATTTTTTTATAATTCAAATCTCTATTTAAAAATACGTCGATAAAATCTTTTTAGAAAAATATTTATACTGTAATACCCATAAAAACTTTATTAAGAGCCATTAATAGTTTTAGAAAATAATTATTCAAAAGAAAGTCCAGAAGCCCAACCCATTTTACTATATTATATATATATATATATATATATATATATATATATATATATAATCAAAATCTTCGGCCCAAAGACTGAAAAGTCCATTAAGAGGACCCAAAGGAAAACAAGATATGGCAGCCTCTAACTAATTATTAAAAATAGAGTAAAATCCTTTTATTAGCCAACGATGACCAAGAAATTATTAATTAGATCGACCAAATCTAAATTAATACTTATATAAAATAATAGAAACTAAAGTATTCAAATCAATAGAAGTGAAAACTTTAATACTATATGTTACTAATGATATTCTAAAATATATTTAGTCCAATATAAATTTAATACTCCACAAACAATAATAAATATCTAAAAATAATTCTTTGAAATAATACGCCATATTAAATAGGATTTGAAACTTATTATCCAATCTTGAAAATAAATAATAAATCTAAAAAAATATCTTTTATAAAACAAATCATGTAAAATATTTTGGTAGATTCCTTCATTAATTATAATGTCTTTTTTACGATAAAAACACATCTTTCTAACTGGAAATAAAATTAAAAATAAAAATATCCGGTAGGAGGAGTTACAGTAGTACATTATACCTAAAATACATAGTCAAGGCAAATCCATAATCTTTATAATACTATAATCTCATCCATAGAATCAAACAACAACAACACAGACAGATATATAATAAATGAACTAAAATAAAATATAACAAGAACTAAATATCTAATATAAATGATATATTTGTCAAAATATAGACTGATGGAAATATCCATGAAAAAGTAATACAATAACAAAATAAAGAAGTATTGAAATAAAAAATAACCAGCCAGCACATCGGCTAACTAGATAATAATGCAAAAGGCTCTAACTGAAGCATCCTCCAAGCTCATGGAAAGTCCTCGGGCAACACCTCTATGTCCTCAGTAACATAACCTGTCCCAATCCCCGCTCCATAGACAGTAGGATACAAATGCTCATCCGGATCTAAAAAAGAACCAGGTCCTCAGAGTGATGTAACAAGATACAAAAGGAATATGCTAATCTAAACTGAATAAATATAAAATAACCTGGATCACAACATGGTCTACTAACTCATCATCAAAATAGTGAACCATGCCTACAACTAGATAAGAAAAAGGGTGATACATTGTTCCGTGATAAGACAATATTCCACGGCTATGTGAGTGCATATTAAAGACAACGTTGGACGTATGGGTGGGTGATAAGATTATGGTATCGAGTCACAGGCGGGCGTCGAATCATGAGCCAATATCTTTGAACAAAGAACCACACAGACAACTATGAACCTATCTATAAGGCTTATAATCCCACAATCTCCTTCGAAGATTATATAATCTAATAAGGTAATTCCATACGTCTTTTTATAGTCTTTTCCGTCCATTAACTTACATAAGTCACATCCATGACTCGGATAAACCATATCTTAATGCCAAGTTATCCTACCTAGACACAATCTAACTATCCAATAAGTCAACATACCAATGGCCAGTCAATGCGCAACTCATGCATATAAAATCTTAATTAAGGTATCGTGTAGTAATACGTGTCAAGGCCATAGAAGCTATATCAATAACTTCACCACTAAAGGTAAGTCCACTAACTCTAAGTCAACATACGCACCCACAAGTCATCGATGGTATCCAAGTCAAACTTGGACGCACACTACTATTACTGTAATCAACAAAAAGAACAGAAATAGTGAGCATAATTTAAACATTAAACAAAGATAATGTATCTTTCCTAGATTAACAACAAAAGTATAGAATATCGGTCCATCTCCAACTGCTGCAACCGACTGATCACGATCTCCTAGAATTATAAAATAAACTAATAAATATCACCACAAGCCTTACCATATCTACATACTTACCTTATTTAATCTAAACTAATCACAAAATAGTCAACTAGTCTATACTAGTATTCTACCATATATAGCAATAAGTTATAATAGAAAAATATTATTTATATATCATAAATATGCACTTTAAATTCTGGAAAATATTGATATCAAATTTTAAATATATATTATACAAATATCTTTTAGAAAAATATACTAAATCGTTACATTTAAGTATCATCACAACATGCCACATAGAATTTCAATTCGAAAGCAAAAATCATGAAAAAATATAAAAATTATTTATTCTGGAATAATCAGGATTAAATATAATTTTTATCTAAATTTATCATATTTATATTATTTTAAATCCTATGAAAGTTTGGACTCAAATAGATGGTTTTGATCGGTGTGTCCGTGTTCGAAAATTGATAGAAACAAAGTGATGACATATCAACATGAAATTTTTGCAAATATTCACAAAAAAAAATCTAAATGATAGCTATAGTTGTTAAAGATATTACCAATATTTTTTATGAGGTCAAACGGGGTTCAAATTCGTCGAAAAAGTCGTCGCACCAAAATTGGTTAATTTTGGATACGTTTCGGTGCAACAGACGTAACGGACAAAAAAAGTGGAATGGTGTGAGATAGCGATTGAAAATCATAGAAGACATGTAGGAATATCTATTATATTTGGTTTCAGCCGAAATAGATGAGAAAAAGTATTTTTAAACTATTTTAGAAGATGACAAAACTACTGGTTCACACAAAATTGTGCTGCTGGAATAGGCTGACTTGTAGTGCTATTTTGTTGTATTATAAGAATCTATAGATGTATGTGGTTGATAGGATAGTAGAGGGTCATATTAGCTTTGCAACGAATATTCATGGTGCATCACAGGAGGTCAAAAAGGAGTCGAAACTGTCGTTACGCCATAAGATGTCTCCGACGGCCAAGGCTGAATGTAATTTCAGGATTTGCAAGGTGGGGAGTAGGGGTGGATGTTCTTATGAGGTTAATATATAAGGTTTTGGGCTCATATAAGTTAGGATTACTAGGTTTGAATTGATTTGGTCATCCAATCAACTAATATGGCAACATGGGTTAGTGAGTTTTTATATTTGGAAATGTGAAAGATTGAGTCAAATATACGTGAGTTTAATGTATATGGAATGATATTATATGTCTAAAAATTAATTAAATATGGTTATACTATGGTTTGGAACCCTAGAGTGGTCCCGACTAAGTCAGGTTGGCAACGATTAAGTCTCGAAAATATTTCCAATAGAATTAAATACCAAAATGACTATAAACGGATCTTATGTGCTATTTGAAAATAAGTAGCACATGGGAACTCAATTGAGTGGGACACCATAGGTATGTGTGTAGTAGGCTCAAAATAGATCAAAATTATATATTGGGTCATTTAGGTTGGATCAATGTTGAGTCCTGAAATTAAGTTGGAAAGTACGACAAGTTTTACGGTAGATAACCTTTTGGTCTAAGTTGACCCAAAAGTTGTGCGACACAAATAAGATACAAGATAATATATTTGAGTTGGACATTATATATCAAATTGAAGATAAACTTGTCTGAATCAAAACTAATAAAGGATGTTTTCAGAGGTTAGCATTTCTTTTGCTCTAAAAATCAAAGCTATGAAAGGGTATTCAATAATAAAAAATAATACTAGAAAATATATATTAATAACTATATTAATCCAAAAAATAATAATAAAAAACTCTAAAGTAATATGTCATACTATAGATATATATCCTATCATTAAAGTAATATGTCACCACTATATTAATAACTATATACTAATACTAGTGGATTCTAAGTGGTCATACTATATGTTTAATATGTACATAGATATATATCCTATCATTAAAGTAATATGTCACAACTATATCAAAAGAGAAAAACAGATGCTATATCGTATTGGGGTAGAAATACATGCTTTGGCTAGTTTTAGGCCAAGGAACTCTGTCGCAACTTTGGTTCATAAGCAATCGTAGCACAATAGTCCAACCGTATAACAAAAACAGGACAAGGGGTAAACCTTGCACCATGACAGTCCATGTCCCTCGGCTACTAACAAAAGGAATAGATCACCATTAATCAAGCTTATGATCGTCCATTCATCCCTGATATATGGTAATCTTTCTTGTACTTCTATTCTACCGGACACTATAAGAAATATGTATCGGATTCTACCACCTTAGCTATTTACCTAGTCCTGTTAAACATGAATTCCTATCTTCTTCTAATAAATTTTTTCAATTCTTAGACAAGGGTGAAGTAACTATTCTATAAATGGCTATATACTACTATAGATAATAATAAGGTATTCAAACAATATAATTGTAGCAATGGTACCCGAAATAGGCACATCTGTAGGTAACTCTCTACCATGCGTCTGTGCTTCTTCCTGATGTATGGCTCTCTAGAACTGGGCCTCTGATGGTGGCAAGGTGGTCCTCTCTGGTGTCCTTCTGGTGTTGTGGATGGCTGCGCTTCAATTGTTAGAACTGGTATCCAAGGTCCTTGATGTTCTGGTCGTTGTAGTATATGCAACCCTCCGTTCCGATGCTATAGACACTCCTTGGCTCGGTTTTGATTAGATCCACATATCAGACACTGACCTAGACTTCTTCTGTAGTCTTTCTGAACATGCCCCTTCTTGCTACAGTAGTGATAAGTTGGGAGTTCTTGTGCTAGATACGGGGTGACTCTCTACTGATGAAGTTCTTATGGCTGTCGGATGGGCCCTTCTTGCTTCTCTTTGGCTGGTACGGTTACGACAATAGGGCGCTTCTGAAGCACTGGGGTCTGGGTCTTTGTTGATAGCCTCCTAGAGATGGGCTTCTCCTAATACCTCGACGTACGAAACTCTGGACTGTGTTGTAGTATACCTCTGGAGCTCCTTCGCCAATCTATGATGAAACCTCCATGCCTTCTCTACTTCGTTTGGTATATGGATGGTACCGAACTTACTGAGATGACTGAATTCAGTATCATACTCTTCTATGATCACATTCTACTGCTTAAGATGGAGAAACTGATCATAGAGAGCATCTCGAACTATAGTGGGGAAGTATTTTGTCTTGAAATATTCTAAGAACTGCTCCCAAGTATGACTTCTGTCGATGTCTTGCTCGATCGACTCCCACTAGTGATGTGAATTTCCTTCAAGCTGAGTCCTCATGACCATCATCCACAAGTTTTTGGAAGCTGCAGTGTCTAAAAGCTTCTGGGTGCTGATCATGGTGGTCTCCTCTGGCATCTCCTTGACTTCAGGGAGATTATTTTCTTTTCCTTTCTTGTTGTTTATTGGTTTGCATTGCATGACGTAGGGACGTTGATAGTTAGTATCCTTTTGGTAGACGGATATCGATGTCATGATGATGGCACCGAGTATTGACATTAGGCATTACATGCATATTGTCGTATCTATTGACACAAATGACCACAAGACACCGACACATTCATGTTGCCAGGTTTACATGATTATTTGTGGTATCAACTTCGTGATAGCATTCTAGATCGTTCATAATTATTTTTATTGTTATCGAGATGACTGTACTGACTTGACATCGCTAGACTCTAGACATAGGGTTAGGAAGAACTTGACTACAGTATTAGACCTGTTGTTGTGTGGCCTATTATTTGTGTGACCCTTTAGCTCTGTAAAAGAGTAGAGGTTATCACTGTCGAGATTAATTATCCTTGGTCCCAAGACACGGTACTGGGAACGATATCCTGCTAAGGAGCTTGTCAGCCTCAGTAGAGAGGTCTGATATATATTCTAAGAAAGATTCTCACTGGCATAGCAAAATGACCAGATACATAGATTACCTTAGATCATATTTTACATATATGTACCATGGTATGTATGTTATATACCTTGCTAGTCTCCTGAGTACCTGGCTATTTCCTAGGCTTAGACGAAGCTGAAAACTACCCTAGGATTTACGGTTCGAGAGCTGAGATCGGAGACGTACCGACATAGGAGGACAAAATAGTGCCAGAGGATTTTCGTGAGCATGTCATCACTTTATTTAGACTTGCGGCATTATTTTCTTTCATCTTAGCAGACTTTTAGTTGATTATTACTTATTTTTATTTTCTGTGGTTTTAGGATATATTTTACCCACATAGACATTATCACTTCTACTGTTGGATATTTGATATATTATTAGATTTCATATCTTTGTAGACTGTTATTCTGTGGATGTGATTAGTTATATACATGTAGACTGTGTTATGTTTATGTGTTGATTATCATGATTTACAGTTTAAGCATTTTGCTAATAGGTTTGTGATGAAGTTAGTCCATTGGTGACGTTTTGCTGGTATGTACTTGTTGGCCCATTGGTCATGGTTGAACCGATTTTGATAATCATCTAAACTCAGACTTGATATAAGGGCTACTCACAATGTGCAACGATAACTAGAAATGCTACCGTTCGATATTTGTACAGTCATCGCATTTGTCCTTATTTTTCATCTGAAATGTTTTTTTTACTATTTTATTGAGTCAAACATATAAACCGTATCGTACTGGCAAATATGCTTAACCAAAAATGTTTTTCAAACTACCCAATTTTACAAATAAAACTTGTTTTAAACAAACCCAAAAATCTGCATCTGAAAATAGTCCAAATAGCCCAAAAGCAAGCTTTAGAATATTTATTCTGACCTAACAGTCATACCAGAGTTCGGACGGAGTTCGGCCCGAACTCGATCCGAACCCGGGTACCATGATTTCGTACGACCTACAAACCTATTCTTCCTGCAGATTCCACTACAACGGTCGATTTTTTGAACATTTGGCATCCAAATCCGGCCAGAACTCGATATTTCGTAATCCTATAAATAGAGAAAAGTTTTTCATTCTAAATTACTCATTCACTTTCTATTAGCGAAATGCTTAAACTATAAATCGTGATAATCAACAAACCTATTCAAAGTGAATTAGCGAAATAGCTGAGAAAGTGAATGAGTGAAAGATTTGAATAGCTAAAAAAGTGAATGAGTGACGTGCTGCTGGAAAGATTTTATTTTTAAATCTCAAGCCTGTTTAACAACCTCTAGTCAACATGCCAATACGGTACGGTCTAGAAGTTTTAGAGAGTTGTAATTAGAGGCTTGATCAAGAAGTTCACACTTCACAATGCACTTCGGATCTAATCTCAGTGTTGTAAAAAGCGATAAGCGCTCGGTTTAAAGCTTGTATTTCCGATAGTAGATTTCAACTCAGTGCAAGAGTCCTCCGGCCTGGACTTGTCCTCAAAAGAGGAAAACTAGGATATATTGTTGTATTTGCGTTTGCTCTCTGTCACTCTTATTTTTTGTTTATATATAACTATGATATTGCCACTGTGACACGATAGTGATATAGTAGTGCTTAATTTTTAATTGCTAATATTCTGCTGTACACTCTATTCACCCCCTATAGAGTATATATTGCAATATATCGATCCTACAATTGGTATCATAGCAGGTTAATTGACAAGTGTCCTCTTATTAGTTAACCATTTCTATCATTTACTTGCATATACTCTCTAGAGACACCATCACTTGGCTAATGCACGTAAAGGACAAACCACCAACAGACCCCAGTTTGATGGAACCATCTTTACTTACTGGAAAACACGAATGAGCTTCTACTTTAAGTCACTAGATTTTGACCTTTGGTCAATCATTATTAATGGCTACAAAAAGCCAGTACGTATAGTTGTTGATGGTGAACTTGTTGATAAACCATACGACAAGTACACTGATAATAAAAAGAAACAAGCTAGTCTTGATGTTCATGCTATTAATGCGTTATTTTGTGCAGTAGACAGGACTGAATTTAACAGGGTGTCCACTTGTACAATATCACATGAAGTATAGAATCTTCTAGAGGTTACTCGTGAAGGCATGACTCAAGTCAAAGAATCAAAGATCAGTAGATTAACTCAGAAATACGAGGAATTTAAGATGAAGCCAAATGACATGATTACTCAGATGTTCACCCATTTTCTTAACATCGTAAATCTGTTGTCTTCTCTCGGGAAGGAATACAACAATCATGAAAATATTCTTAAAGTACTAAGGAGTCTTACAAAGAACTGGAACCCTAAGGCTACAACAATCATTGAAGAGAATGACCTCACAACAATGTCACTTGAAATGCTCATGGGGAAGCTGATGACTCACGAGCTAGACCTACAAGATTTTGAAGAATCAGCTTCAAAGGAGAAATCAATTGCTCTCAAGTTACAACACAAAAGAATAGTTGAAGAGGAGTCTGAAGGCGGTGCTTCAGACAGTAAAGAGCAAGCTCTTATGGTAAATTTTTTTAAAAAGTTCCTAAACTTCAATCGTCGAAACAAGAACATCAACAACAACCAAAATAATAATGAAGAGCAAATATGTTATGGATGCAAAAAGAAAGGACACATCAAGAATGACTATCCGTCAGCATCATCGACCAAGAAGGGTAACAATATGCGAAGAGTTACATGAAGAAATCAATGTCCAAAAAATATGTAAACACGAGCATATAGCACGAAAGCGAAGCTAGCAACTCATAAGACGATAGCTCTCAAGATGCTGCAAATATATGCCTAATGGCATTTGATCAGGTAACTGCTAACCCTCTATATAAAGTCTTCACTTTTGATGAGCTAGATGATGCCTATAGTGACCTCCTAGAAGACCATAAAAATTGTTAGATAAATACAAGACTTCTAAGAAGGTGCTCAAGGAACACAAACTTGAGATAGAAAGACTGACCTTACTATTAGAAGATGTTAGAGATAATCAACCCTCTAGTGAGACTGGTGAGTTAGCTTCCATCAAGTTATAATTACACGAAGCATCACGCACTCTTGAAGAAAAAAACAAGACCATAGCTTAGCTGCAAGAAGATTATCAAATCGAGAAGAAGAAGAGTATTAATATGCTGATTAGGAATGATGTCCTAACAGATGATTATAATAAGTTATTTGACACTTCCAAAAAGTTGGAAATTAGGCTAAAAATAGCCGGTATCGACTGCTTTCTCTCCTAACACGTGTCACTTACCTAAAAGAAACACTGTCTAACTGAAGATTGTCAAACCCAAGAGGTATAGCAATCCTAGACATGCCTTTTATTATAAGTATCCTCTGAAAGCCTATTGGACTACCAAACAAATACGCAAGCTCAACACTTTATCTAACATTTATGTATATGTTAGATGTCACTACTATGGCACCCTGGTCATATTTTTCCTACATATGGAGTTAGAAGATTAGTTAATTTAAATATTTGTACTTGGGTACCAAAAACTAACATGTCAGGACCCTATAAGAATAGGGTACCAAAAGTTTTATCTATAAATTATTTTGTAGGTGGAACATCCAACCCATTATAGAAATAAGTAGATCTTCGATAGCGGTTGCTGATGACACATGACCGGCGATGCATCTTTGTTTGCAACACTGTCGAAGAAGAAAAAAGGACATGTCTCCTTCGAAAACAACTTAAAAGGGTACATTATAGGTATTGGTAGCATTGGTAAGTCTCTCTATCTCATTGTTAAAGATGTATGTCTTGTAACAGAATTAAAGCATAACCTACTAAGCATAAGTCATTTAGCTGATCGTGGTTATGATGTTAATTTCATTAAAGATAAATATACTATGTTGATAACTCAAATGGTAGTACTATTTTTGAAGGTATTAGGGAAGATAATATTTGTGTTTTTTATCTTTTGGAGAATACTAACATTGTAGGTAGATGCCTATACGCCAAAAATGACAAAAGTTAACTATGACACATAAGGCTAGGTCATACAAATATGGACATAATTGCGAGATTATCCACAAAGAAATTGGTATGAGACTTAGCATAGATCGTTTTCAAGAAAGACATGGTATGTAGCGATTATGAAAAGAACAAAGTTACTAAATCAACTTTTAAGTCGATCAACGTTGTAAGTAGTACTCGATCTATACAATTATTGCATATGGATCTATTTGGATCCAGAAGAGTTGCTAGTCTAAATGGTAAGCTATATGCCTTTATAATCGTAGATGATTACTCCAGATACACATGGGTATATTTCCTTGCTCATAAGAATGACACACTTTCAGAATTTATCACATGTTGTAAAGAAGGTACAAAATAAGAAAGGCTTCATGATCACTCATATTCGAAGCGATCATGGTTGCGAATTCAAGAATGGTGACTTCGAACAATTTAGTGACACACACCGATATTTGTATGAATTTTCTTGCCCTAGGACTCTGTAACAAAATGGCATTGTGGAACGTAAGAACAGAACTCTTAGCCAAATGGCTAGAATTATGTTAAACCAGTTTAGCCTACAAAAATGTTTTGGGGCTGAAGCTGTCAATACAACATGCTATGTTCTGAACAAGGTTCTGATTCGACCTAAATCGAAAAAAACTTCCTTTGAACTATGGTCCATTAGAACCCCCTATGTTTCTTATTTTAAGATTTTTTGTCGCAAATATTTTATTTTGAATATAAAAGATAATTTGGACAAATTTGACTCAAAAGCCGATGAAGGTATTTTTTAGGTTATGCAGTCAAGAGCAAAAGGTTATCGAGTTTTCAACAAAAATCAATGTTAGTTGAAGAATCAATCATCTTCACCTTCGATGAGATAAAAAGTCAGATGAACAACGATAGTGACGATGAGGACCATGGTACACCAAGCAAAGTACCTACTAAAGCGGAACCCAAAACTAGCTACTTGAAGAGTCTGCCAAAGAGAATAAAATTTATGGCTGACCACCACCAGGACTTGGTAATATGTGAGATCACAAAAGGCATAAGTACTCGTTCCTCAACTAGATATATATTTTCTAGTGTAATATTTTTTTACAGTTAGAGCCTAAGAACATAGAAGAAGCTTGTAATGATATTTATTGGTTAGATGCTATGTAAGAAAAATTGAACCAATTTGAACGGAATTAAGTTTAGAAACTTGCTTCCAGGTCCATTGATCATCCGATAATTGGCACCCGTTGGGTATTCCGAAATAAACTTAATGAGAATGTTTTAGTTACATGTAACAAGGCTTGACTTGTTGTAACACCCAGTTTTCCAGATGAGGGTAATTTAGAAATTTTGTAATTATAATTATTATTTATTGATAATTATTTCATATTATGATTTTTGGTAATTTTTAATCATTTTTAAACTATTTAAAATTATGACTTGTGATTTTGATATTTTACTATTGTTTGGTTTTAATTTCGAGGAATTTGTCCCCCCCCCAGTTTTCAGAAACGGAAGTATTTTTGTCATTTTGTATTTTTGAAATATTTTTGAAATTTATTTTATTATTTATGAAATTGTTTTGGGGTTATTTGAGTCGGGTTCGAATTTCAGCTCAATCCGACTTGAAACGGGGACCCGGGGGTAGTGTTGACTTTAGTGGACCCACACATTAGTTAGCTATGGCCCACATGATAGAAATATTTTAGTTAGAGGTTAGACTAATTATTATGGATAAGGTTATTGTGATTAGAGACTTTAGAATGACTAATTTAGCCCCAACCAATTAGCCCTTTCCTAATACTAATAGAATAGGTTAGTGGGGACATTTTAGACCTTACCATAATAGGACAAATAGCCCCATATGGTCGGCCACTTTGGGAGAGGATAGGCTCAAGTTCATTTCATTATTCTCATCCACACTCTCTCTCTTGTTCTTTCCCAAATTCCTAGAGAGCAATCCCTAGCAATTTCTCCACCAAATCTTTCCATTTTGCCACCAAATCTTCTTCTTTTCTTCTCCATTCTAGCCAAGAAGGAAGCTACCCAAGTTTGGGAGGATTCGGAGCTCGTTCGTGTCCTTTTGGAATCTCTACGTGTCGGTGTCGCTCCGGGAAGACTTTTCTTCGATTCGATCTACCGGGAGGTATAAATCCCTTCTTCTTTTCATTTTCTTATGCATATAGGTCTATTTTGAACCCATAGGAATGACCCCCATGGTTGTATCTCTATTTGTGTCCATTTCGTGTCCATTTGGAGGTCATAGGAGTGTCCTTTGTGTTGTGGTTGTGTCCATATGGGAAAACCCCAAATTTGGACACACTATGTGTTGTTGTTATGTATGAAAGAATTATTACATGTTTAATCTCATATTTTTGTATTGGAGATGTGTTCTATAGTGTCTCATATATATATATTAGTGTAGAGAGTGAGTTCTTGATATATTATGTTATATACTTGTGTTCTTTTGTCTCAAACTATCCAAATTTGTCATAATTTTTATCTACGTTTTTAGTAGCAATAGCAACTTAGAAATGTCATAACTTTTAGCTTAAAACTCCGATTTATCTCCTGTTTTTTTAAAAGAACCGTATCGAAGTTAGCTTTACAAATATATATTTTAATAAGTGAAATTCTTTCTATAACTTTCTGTAGAATTATTTGAGTGTCAGTTGTACGAAAGACGAATGCGTTTCGGTATTTTCGCAATTCCGGAAGTTTTCGGACACGAAAATGCGATCCGTTTGAAGTTTCGGAAAGCTAACATGAAGTAATACAACATACTTTAATCCTAGAATTTAGTGAATGCCCAATTGGTACAGTATTGGTTTTAAGTAAAAGAGTGACTATACGATATATGCATTTTGTGTAACCTATGAGCCTATGTAGTATGGATATTAAATGAATATAGAGTATGTAATGCATGATATGTTAGATGAATGAAATGATATATATATGATGTATATTCTATTTACATTAATGTATATATATGGTTGAATGCAAGCATGTAGGAATGTAATTAATGTAATATATGTAAGCAATGCATAAATGCATGAATGAAAGAATGATATACAATGCATGCATGAAAGTATATAATGAATGCTAGATATAAATGCAAGGTATATATGTAATGATAGATATGAATGCATAATATATAAATATTATAAATGCAATATCAGATTTCATATGTAGACATAGAACCAATGCATAGCTGATATTTAGATTGAATGTTAGTTCATTTTAGGTTGTTCGAATACTGAACTGTCCATGTAAGCATATACCTTCCTTTTCCTATTGCCAAGCCAATTTTAGTTTTCAATATAGTGGAATGTCTATGAATGTAATGTTAATCTTCAACCCCTTAATTCGAAATGTTAGTTAATTTCAGTATTAGACAATGCATGAGCTGTATGCATATGGGATGTTGGCTTAATGGCAGATTTCAGATAACATGGTTCATTTTATGTGGTTAGTTACACCAGTTTATGGGATAGCTCACTTTAGTTTATATGTAAATGTGGAACTAAACTGAGAATGAACTTCACCCTCTGCACAAGGACACCCCACTCTATATCAACCACCATGCCATGTAACCCTTCTCTAAATGATTGCTATAATATATATAGATTTATGTAAAGTATAGATGCATGTTAGTTATAACTTAAATAGTCTCTACTCTAATGTATATAGATGTATACTTGTAGCCATGCATGTTAAGTATAATACATGTGTAATGTAGATGGGTTAGCTTTGTGCCATGTGTAGTATAAACTCATAACTAGTGTTGATTTCTCTTTTCATGTACACCTCCATGTTCACACACACACACGTAGCTTTACATGTTAGTTCTTTTCTCTTATATATATATATATATTTATTTTTTCTCTTATATATATATATATATATATATATATATATATATATATATATATATATATATATATAATGTTGAATATGCATGAATGTGATGTATCTTGATATGTGACTTGTGTTGGCTTGTATAGCCTTGGATTTGTATGGTGTGTACTAGCTAGGGTAGACTGGTTAGGCCTAGTGAGACTTTATTGAGTCTATGTTGACCCAGTTGACCTAGCTTTGACTAGATAGTTGACTAGAGTTGACCAAGTATTGACTTTAGCCTAGTTTGACCTTGACAGCATATAGATGCGCAGTCTATTTCCTTATTTTAGACATGTTGTAACTTGTGTTGCTCTGATTAGGAGACAGACACCTCTCCTCAGGCAGTACATTTACTTCAGACATTCAGATACGAGGCGAGTACATTCTCTGACCGTTTCATACTTGCCTGGATTTACATTCTTGCTCTAGATTACTGTACTTGATGCTGACACGATTGTTATCACGGATTGGTACTATAAGGATCTTCTTTTAGGATGTTATTCCCTTGTATTCACTAGATACATATTGTGATGTGCGTTTCACTTCCATATTGTATTTACTGAATACCTATATCCTTTGTACACTCATTGTGCATATTGTACTCTCATTATCACATGAGTTCCAGGGATAGACCATTATACACTATTGTATAACATTGTACAACTATTGTATAACATTGTACACCTATTGTATAATATTGTACATCCATTGTATAACATTGTACACTATTGTGCAAGATAACGTAACTGGAGTGGATCCTTGTGTATTGATTGGGTAGGGGGAGTAGAATTAGTTATGTAATCAAATTCTATTGTACAAGATTGTATAACTATTGTATATGTCTATTGTACACCCACGTACAATGGAGTTACCATTGCATTTTCCTAGACCGTTTACATAACCATATTGTACTCTAAATCACAGTAGGCTTACAGTTCTTACTTATCATATTTAGATATTTCCTGTTATCAAATCTCTACTATTTTTCATACACTTTTT
The DNA here is from genome assembly GCA_029216955.1 of Iris pallida. NCBI lineage: Eukaryota > Viridiplantae > Streptophyta > Magnoliopsida > Asparagales > Iridaceae > Iris > Iris pallida. The sequence goes on along the minus strand of JANAVB010010400.1, from coordinate 14,367,584 downwards.
TTCTTTCAGCGTTTCATGTACCTTACTCTATTGCATGCTTTATATTTTCTAACATGATATGAACTGCGTGAGATATTTTGTGCTCGCTCCCGTCCTGACTGGACCTGTTGAAAATTTTACAGAGGATGATGAGGAACCCTGCACCCTTACTTAGAGTTTGCCTAGTTGACACTCGCGAACTAGACCCCTGGGGAGGTTCAGGCAGCTCCTCAGGATGATACCTTGTATAATGTAGATAGCTTAGACTGTTCCTTCTTTTCATGCTTAGCTGTTGTCTTTATTTTCAGAGTTGTATATTTTAGAGATGTTGAGACTTGTATTCCATTTCTGCTGTACCTCAGTTGATGATTTCTTATCTATTTCTATCGTGCTACATTCTACCTTAGATTGTGATTGAGTTGTACCTCGGTGTTGGCCTCCTTCAGGAGAGTATATTTTATGTTATGTAGTTATAGTTCATGACCTAAAACAGCGTTCTACCGCCGACACTGCGGCGTAGGCTGGGCGTTGTTATGTTCTTGTACCCTCACAGTGGGTGCGGATCGTGACACGTTTTTAGTGGTGGCCCATGCAGGTCGAGTTTTTGTAGTGGTATTCGAACTAGAGTATCACTACAGCCTGCAGTAGGATTAGGATATTTTAGAGGTACTCAATCACATTAGGAAAAACTCTTAATCAGATTCCTTTTTGTCAAAAATTATTGCTTATTGACTTCCCTTGAATATAAACTGTCCTCCTTTGAATTTTTTGCTTCATTCTCAGAAATTGCTTCTTGTTTGATCAGTTTTTATGATGGTTATGAAGACACGATCTCATCGCTTCGGTTCGGGGGATACTATCGAGAGGCTGGCCACCTCTCGTCCTGTTCATCAGGGCCTCGAGACCGCAGCTTCTGTTGTGCCGACTCAGGTTGGCGTTTCTGCTATATTGGAGGTGCACCTCTATCTGTACAGAGATTTTCTCCCATCATTTCTGATTTCTCTCAGCATCGGTAATTCATGTAGCATCAGCAGCAGACCAGGAAAAACTAGCAGGGCGAGCTATCGTCAGGACAGTCAAGGATGCACAAACCATTGGAGATCTTGCTGCAAGTTCCATTCTTCTCAATTCCATTCCCGCAATTGTCTTTTATAATTACCTTGAAATCCGATTCCATCTGTTCCTTGATGATTGATTAATTTTGTCATGTTACTCTTTTATTGTGTTTGTTTTTTCTTCTGAGAAAATCATATGGGCTAGGTCGCCTAAATCATTGAATCTAGAATCCTCGATAGTCGTGTTAGTTGGCATAGTGAGGACATGTAGTCAGATTTTAGATGTATTCTCGGGTATGGGAATTTAAGGTTTTTGCCGTCGCATGCGGCAGTGCAAAAATTTTAAATATCATGAACCTAGAGGTACGTACCTTAGTCAAGGACTCTGTGATTATCGTAGCCTTGCTCACTAGCATGATGAAGACTCTGGACAACATGATTTTGGACAGACGCATATGATTAACAGATTGTATCTTGAGAAGGTTTAAACATCATACCCTTTTGATTGTTATAAATGACTTAGGAGTAGGGATATTTAGTTTTGTAGAGCTTATTCATAGGTAGTTCCTTCATAGTATAATGGTATGATGACTTGTAGAGTGTCTGTACCCTAGAGGTAATAGTTAGCATTGGTGTTAGAATAGTAACCCATTGCAGATAATTCTCCTGTTATCTATAATACCAACCAGTTACACATAGGATGTTAGTACGCCTTACATCCTTGATGATTATTACTAATTTCCCTTACCTTTTCCAGTGAGGCACCCATGACCAGAGCCTGCCTTTGAGTATAGTTGTAGTTTCACCTAAGACCGAGAGGTCTATTTGCATAGATAGATTGCAGATGATATTGGCATATGGGATATAGGTTAGTTGGTATCTATAGGCCATTGTTGTATAGGGTTATAAACATGTTGTTTAGCCTATACTTGGTTCAGTTTTCCATTTTAGTTAAGTTCCCTTCGTGTTGAGTTCCTTTGTGTTGATCATCTTTATAGGCAGTGTGCAGACCCTTCACTAGATACCATGTCCCCTTGATTCAGACCATTCATCCTTAGCCTAGTTCGAAGCATTGTTTCAGACCCTTATAAGTTTAGTCTGCCTTAACTCTTGGTTGATCAGTCATGTATATATATAGATGATATACTTAGGATATATGTGATGGGTTGTTGTTCTTGAGCATATATATATATATATATATATATATATATATATATATGGTATTTGGTATTCATGTGCTTAGCTTGTAGGTATTTAGTTATAGGTGACTTGATAGGATTGGAAAGTTAAGAGCTAGTCTATTATAGAGTTTCTCTTTTGCTAAATTCTAGTTGCTAACACCTAAATAGCTAGCATAGGTAAAACCCTAAGAAGTTGACCAGTTGATGACCAAGTACTTGGATGTTGAGAAATTGACTAGTGATTGACCCTTGACTATGTCTGACCTAGAAGGGGGTGCGATCATCTTAATTTCGAGGACAAAATTTTTATAAGGTGGGTAGGATTGTAACACCCAATTTTCCAGATGAGGGTAATTTTGAAATTTTGTAATTATAATTATTATTTATTGATAATTATTTTATATTATGATTTTTGGTGATTTTTAATCATTTTTAAACTATTTAAAATTATGACTTGTGATTTTGACATTTTACTATTGTTTGCTTTTAATTTCGAGGAATTTATCACCCCCAGTTTTCAGAAACAGGAGTATTTTTGTCATTTTGTATTTTTGAAATATTTTTGAAATTTATTTTATTATTTATGATATTGTTTTGGGGTTATTTGAGTCGGGTTCGAATTTCAGCTCAATCCGACTTGAAACGGGGACCCGGGGGTAGTGTTGTCTTTAGTGGACCCACACATTAGTTATCCATGGCCCACATGATAGAAATATTTTAGTTAGAGGTTAGACTAATTATTATGGATAAGGTTAGTGTGATTAGAGACTTTAGAATGACTAATTTAGCCCCAACCAATTAGCCCTTTCCTAATACTAATAGAATACGTTAGTGGGGGCATTTTGGACCTTACCATAATAGGACAAATAGCCCCATATGGCCAGCCACTTTGGGAGAGGATAGGCTCAAGTTCATTTCATTATTCTCATTCACACTCTCTTTCTTGTTCTTCCCCAAATTCCTAGAGAGCAATCCCTAGCAATTTCTCCACCAAATCCTTCCATTTTGCTACCAAATCTTCTTCTTTCCTTTTTCATTCTAGCCAAGGAGGAAGCAACCCAAGTTTGGGAGGATTCGGAGCTCGTTCGTGTCCTTTTGGAATCTCTACGTGTCGGTGTCGCTTCGGGAAGGTTTTTCTTCGATTCGATCTATCGGGATGTATAAATCCCTTCTTCTTTTCATTTTCTCATGTATATAGGTCTATTTTAAACCCATAGGAATGACCCCCATGGTTGTATCTCCATTTGTGTCCATTTCGTGTCCATTTGGAGGTCATAGGAGTGTCCTTTGTGTTGTGGTTGTGTCCATGTGGGAAAACCCCAAATTTGGACACACTATGTGTTATTGTTATGTATGAATGAATTATTACATGTTTAATCTCATATTTTTGTATTGGAAATGTGTTCTATAGTATCTCATATATATATATATATATATATATATATATATATATTAGTGTAGAGAGTGAGTTCTTGATATATTATGTTATATACTTGTGTTCTTTTGTCTCAAACTATCCAAATTCGTCATAATTTTTATCCACGTTTTTAGTAGCAATAGCAACTTAGAAATGTCATAACTTTTAGCTTAAAATTCCGATTTATCTTCCCTTTTTTTAAAAGAACCGTATCGAAGTTAGCTTTCCAAATATATATTTTAATAAGCCAAATTCTTTCTGTAACTTTCTGTAGAATTATTTGAGTGTCAGATGTACGAAAGATGAACGCGTTTCGGTATTTTCGCGATTCCGGGAGCTTTCGGACACGAAAATGCGATCCGTTTGAAGTTTCGGAAAGCTAACATGAAGTACTACAACATACTTTAATCCTAGAATTTAGTGAATGCCCAATTGGTACAGTATTGGTTTTAAGTAAAAGAGTGACTATACGATATATGCATTTTGTGTAACCTATGAGCCTATGTAATACGGATATTAAATGAATATAGAGTATGTAATGCATGATATGTTAGATGAATGAAATGATATATATATGATATATATCCTATTTACATTAATGTATATATATGGTTGAATGCAAGCATGTAGGAATGCAATTAATGTAATATATGTAAGCAATGCATAAATGCATGAATGAAAGAATGATATACAATGCATGCATGAAAGTATATAATGAATGCTAGATATAAATGCAAGGTATATATGTAATGATAGATATGAATGCATAATGTATAAATATTGTAAATGTAATATCAGATTTCATATGTAGACATAGAACCAATGCATAGCTGATATTTAGATTGAATGTTAGTTCATTTTAGGTTGTTCGAATACTGAACTGTCCATGTAAGCATATATACCTTCCTTTTCCTATTGCCAAGCCAATTTTAGTTTTTAATATAGTGGAATGTCTATGAATGTAATATTAACCTTCAACCCCTTAATTCGAAATGTTAGTTAATTTCAGTATTAGACAATGCATGAGCTGTATGCATATGGGATGTTGGCTTAATGGCAGATTTCAGATAACATGGTTCATTTTATGTGGTTAGTTACACCAGTTTATGGGATAGCTCACTTTAGTTTATATGTAAATGTGGAACTAAACTGAGAATGAACTTCACCCTCTGCACAAGGACACCCCACTCTATATTAACCACCATGTCATGTAACCTTTCTCTAAATGATTGCTATAATATATATAGATTTATGTAAAGTATAGATGCATGTTAGTTATAACTTAAATAGTCTCTACTCTAATGTATATAGATGTATACTTATAGCCATGCATGTTAAGTATAATACATGTGTAATGTAGATGGGTTAGCTTTGTGCCATGTGTAGTGTAAACTCATAACTAGTGTTGATTTCTCTTTTCATGTACACCTCCATGTTCACACACACACACACACATAGCTTTACATGTTAGTTCTTTTCTCTTATATATATATATATATATATATATATATATATATATATATATATATATATATATATATTTTTTTTTTTTTTTTTTTTTTTCATTAAGTCTATGTTGACCCAGTTGACCTAGCTTTGACTAGATAGTTGACTAGAGTTGATCAAGTATTGACTTTAGCCTAGTTTGACCTAGACAGCATGTAGATACATTGTAGCAGTCTATTTCCTTATTTTAGACATGTTATAACTTGTGTTGCTCTGATTAGGAGACAGACACCTCTCCTCAGGCAGTACATTTACTTCAGACATTCAGATACGAGGCGAGTACATTCTCTGACTGTTTCATACTTGCCTGGATTTACATTCTTGCTCTAGATTACTGTACTTGATGCTGACACGATTGTTATCACGGATTGGTACTATAAGGATCTTCTTTTGGGATGTTATCCTCTTGTATTCACTAGATGCATATTGTGATGTACGTTTCACTTCCATATTGTATTTACTGAATACCTATATCCTTGTACACTCATTGTGCATATTGTACTTTCATTATCACATGAGTTCCAGGGATAGACCATTGTACACTATTGTATAACATTGTACAACTATTGTATAATATTATACACCTATTGTATAATATTGTACATCCATTGTATAACATTGTACACTATTGTGCAAGATAACGTAACTGGAGTGGATCCTTGTGTATTGATTGGGTAGGGAGAGTAGAATTGGTTATGTAATCAAATCCTATTGTACAAGATTGTATAACTATTGTATATGTCTATTGTACACCCACGTACAATGGAGTTACCATTGTATTTTCCTAGACCGTTTACATAACCATATTGTACTCTAAATCACAGTAGGCTTACAGTTCTTACTTATCATATTTAGATATTTCCTGTTATCAAATCTCTACTGTATTTCATACACTTTTTTTCTTTCAGCGTTTCATGTACCTTACTCTATTGCATGCTTTATATTTTCTAACATGATATGAACTGCGTGAGATGTTTTGTGCTCGCTCCCGTCCTGACTGGACCTGTTGAAAATTTTACAGAGGATAATGAGGAACCCTGCACCCTTACTTGGAGTTTGCCTAGTTAACACTCGTGACCTGGACCCTTGGGGAGGTTCAGGCAGCTGCTCAGGATGATACCTTGTATAGTGTATATAGCTTAGACTGTTCCTTCTTTTCATGCTTAGTTGTTGTCTTTATTTTTAGAGTTGTATATTTTAGAGATGTTGAGACTTGTATTCCATTTCTGCTGTACCTCAGTTAAGGATTTCTTATCTATTTCTATCGTGCTACATTCTACCTTAGATTGTGATTGAGTTGTACCTCGGTGTTGGCCTCCTTCTGGAAAGTATATTTCATGTTATGTAGTTATAGTTCATGACCTAAAACAGCGTTCTACCGTCGACACTGCGGCGTAGGCTGGACGTTGTTACGTTCTCGTACCCTCATGGTGGGTGCGGGTCGTGACACTTGTATCTCAAGGATACAACTAAGAGAAAGGTATCAACTACGATAAGACTTATGTTCCAGTTGCGCATTTAGAATCCATTCATATGTTATGTACTTTTTCTTATTTTTATTATTTTAAACTTTTTCAAATAAATGTTAAAAGTGATTTTTTAAATGGTTTTATAAAATAAGAAGTTTATATTAGTCAACCTCCCAGTTTTACTGATTTCAAAAATCCTGAATTTGTTTTCAAGTTAAAAAAGTCTTATACGGACTGAGGCAAGCCTCTCGTGCTTGGTATGTCCGTCTAAACTCTTTTTTACTTGAAAAAAGATTTTTCAAAAGGCAAGGTTGATAGAACACTTTTTATAATTTTTTTGAATAATTGTCTTTTATTAGTACAAATTTATGTCGATGATATTACTTTTGGTTCTACTGATGAATCACTTTGTTACGATTTTTCTAAGTATATGTAGAGTAATTTTGAGATAAGCATGATGGAGGAGTTGAAGTTCTTCCATGTACTATAAATCAAGCAAACCACAAATAGAACATTCATCAATCAAGCCAAGTATACAAACGACCTACTAAAGAAGTTCGATCTGGAGTCAACAAACCGCTTGAAACTTTGATGGAAACTTCAACTAAGCTTGACATAGATGAACAAGGCAAACCAGTCGACACACGTAAGTATTGAGGTATGTTCAGTAGTTTATTGAATCTAACTGTTAGTTGTCCAGATATAATGTTTAGTATTTGCTTATGTGCATGATTCCAAGCTAACCCTAAGGAATAACACTTGCGCATTCTTAAGCGTATCTTTCGATACCTCCAGAGAACTTCTTCTGTTGGTTTGTGGTTTCAAAAAACTACATCTTTTGACCTAATCAGTTATTCGAATGGTAATTTTGCTGGATGCAAAGTGGACAGGAAAAGTACTACCAGAATGTGTCATTTCCTAAGAAAAGCTTTAGCCGCTTGGTTTAGCAAGAAACAAAATTCTATTGTATTATCAATTACTGAGGTCGAGTATATCGTCAAAGGACGTTGTTGTGTACAAATTTTGTAGATAAAGCAAACCCTAGAAGACTACAATCTACATGATTCACATATTTTCATATTTTGTGACAACACTAGCACGATTAATTTGACTAAAGATCATGTATGTCAATCAAGCACCAAGTGTATTGAGATATGACATCACTTTCTTAGAGATCATCAACAAAATGGAGACATTAATTTTGAATATGTTGACACAGAACATCAACTAGCTGATATCTTTACTAAACCTTTGGCAGAAGATAGATTCAACTATTTACATCGAGAATTAGGAATTTTAGACATCAATAATATTACCTAATTTTACTTATTGAATCAATTCTAATACGTAATAATTATTTTAGAGACAAGCTTACAAAGGATCTGTCTATCACCAAGGCGATAAGTGCTTAAATGAAACGAAGCTTAAGAATCCCATGTGGATCTCCGCTAGCTGAAACAATATCCCTACAGCAATCTGAGACAATCAATGTGTAACAAAAATTAATTTGTTAAATAATTTTAATTATATTAATTAAGATTTAAACTAATAATTTTTGAATTAAAAAGTTGAAAGGATTTGATAAATTGGCATAAGTGGATATTATTCTTGGAGTAAATAGTCAAAATAGAGTTCAATAGAGTTTTGGACGAGTTCGGTCCGAAATCGAACTGAACTCTATTGGCTAATTTACAGTCTACCTAGTGGGCCCCACTTCTCCAACTTATTACCCCTTTTCATCTTCTTCCTCTACTCCACGAACAATAGCTCCGAACCCACTAAAACCCTGACCCTAGTTCAATTTTTCCTCCCTATTTACTTGTATTTTTGCCTCCAAACTTCAGATTCGGGATCTCGAGTTCATTCTCTACATCATACTTAATTTCTAGAAGGTATAGTCTCTATTTTCCTTCTGTCTCATATTTTTAGAACTTTTCTTTGTAACGGTTCCAAGTTTTTTAGAAAGAGAAAGAAGAGTGATGAAGGATCATCATCCTCTCAACAACATTCAATTTTTAATTCGGTCCAACTGGACGACGGATCATTTTACGGTTTCTTATTCACAATGCTAGACCAATCCATAGAATGGTTTAGTGACTTTATGACCGCACCGTTTGTGTCGGCGCCCCGATAAATTTTAATATTTTTTGGACCATCTTACAGTTTTTTAGCTTATATAACTCAATGACTTAGTAGCAACTTCATTTCCTATCTTTCTTAATTCTATTAGGTTATTTTACTATAATTTGACTTATGACTCTGGTGTTATTTCTTTCTGCATCGGAGGAATTGATATTAAATTTGATACGGGCGAATTAGGGTCAATCCTTCGCGTATCCAATAAAGGAGAAGCGCTAACCGACCTCTCCAAATTTAACTTTCCTCCCGACATGTCTTTGAACATATTCAAAGCTTCTATTTGCCATCCTGGATCTTGTCCTATCGACAAACTTAATGCAAAACACTTGAGTTTGTATTTCTACAATATCCATAGAATCATCTTCTCTACTATCCTTCCAAAGCAGATTTCTACAGATGATATCACTGCTCTTGAGTTATCTGCCACTTACCATATTTATTTTAGAATTACCTTTTCATTACCAAAGACTTTGATCGAGATGATGGTACGTGCTTGCATGAACAAGATAAATCTTGTTTATTTGATGTACTTGCTTTCGGCACTTTGATATTGACTTGGATGAGTGCAACGTCCTTGCTGAACCTGCACATCTTAGTGCAGCTAGGTGTTCTGAGATTTTTGCTACTCCTGTTGCTCCACCTCCTGCTCCAGCACCTACCACCCCAACCATTGCTGCTCCACCCACTGATTATCCACAGACTAATGAGGGTCTTTACCATATCATGTGAGATCACATGCAACTGATCCAGACTCTACATCAGGCTACTCTTGATCGAGTTAGTGCTTTAGAGACTCGCTAGACTGAATGGTTGAGAGATTATGAGTACCGTGATGTCATTCGCACTCAGGAGATCTCTTATACACTACCTGATCTCTGTTTTGCTCAGTCCCATCATTTGGACGGCCCTGGCTTCTTTTTTATATATCCTACATTTTCTGGCTACCGTGTTGAGGATCAGGAAGTATGCCAGTACTTCAATCCTGCTGGCACATATGACTGGTTTAGATCTTCTTGTGAGTCTGCTCACACTTCTGGTGGTGATGATGATGTGTTGAACAGGATGTAGGCGATGATTGATGATATCTTGATGTCATTGTCTTTAGTCTAGATATTATGTTTAGTAGATTTTCTATCTATTGTAATCAAGTCTTAGTATTAGTTATGCAGTTTTTCTTTGCTAGTTGCTCTTGTGGATTAAAACTCTTTCAGTTTCATCTGTACTAAGTCGTTATTTTCTTTATGAAAGCTAGTAGTTGTTTCTTTCTATTTTTAGCAATATACAAATATTTCATACTTAGTATTTTATCTTAAATACAGCTTCTTACATATGCTTTGTGTCATATCTGCTTTATTGTTACTATATCTTCACGTTTGTTTTTTAATGCATACATTGAGGGGAAGCATTTTGGTAAATGATAACGGGGAAGAAAATACAACACTTATCAAGAGCAGAGGGTACAACTACAACTTTGAAGAGTTGATTAAGATGTTATCAATCAAGGTTTTTCAATTATCAGAATGGGGGAGATTATTGGCCCATTGGTCATGGTCGAGCCGATTTTGATAATCATCTAAACTCGGACTTGATATAAGGGCTACTCACAACGGGCTACGAAAACCAGTACTGCTACCGTTCGAGATTTGCACAGTCGTCGCATCTGTCTTTATTTTTCTTTTTAAATATATTTTTTACTATTTTATTGAGTATAGGAAAAAAATGTAAACCGCGTTGTACTAGCAAATAGGCTGAACCTAAAAATATTTTTCAAATTACCCAGTTTTACAAATAAAACTTGTTTTAACCAAACCCAAAAATCCATTCTGAAAAATAGTCCAAAGAGCCCAAAACTAAGTTTAGAACCTGGATTCTGACCTAACAGTCATACCAGAGTTCCGACAGAGTTCGGACAGAACTCGGGTACCCTAATTTGGTAAATTCGGTAAACATGTTCTTCATGCAGACTCGGCTGCAACGGTCAAATTTTTGAATGTTTGGCATCCGAATTCGGTCATAACTTGGTTTTCAGCAATCCTATAAATAGAGAAGAGTTTTTCATTGTAAATCACTCATTCACTTTCTATCTTCTCTTCTCTTAGCTTTCTCAGCTATGCAAAAAATTTAATTTCAAATCCCAAGCCTATTTGAGAACCTCAACTCTACTTGCCAGTACGGTATGGTATAGAAGTTTTAGTGAGTTGTAATCAGAGGCTTGATCAAGAAGGTCACACATCACAATTGAAGTCGGTCTAGCACTTCGGATGTATTCTCGATGTTGTACAAAGTGACAAGTGCTCGGTTTAAAGCTTGTGTTTCCAATGGTGGATTTCAACTCGGAGCAAGAGTCCTCGGGCCTGGATTAGTCCTCACAAGAGGGAAACCAGAATGTATCGCTATGTTTGCGTTTGTTCTATGTCTCTCTTATTTACTGCTTATATATATTTGTGACATAGCTACTGTGACACGATAGTGATATAGAGTGCTAAATTTTTAAATGCTAATATTTTGCTGCACCCTCTATTCACTCTCCCTCTAGAGTACATATTGCTACATATTGGTCCTATAATACTCGTATACCTGGTCCTACATATTTTGGGTCTGGAATATTACATCTATGTAGGTCCAATTTCACAAAAGATTACGAACCTGTGGTAGTACTTAAGTTAGACGTACTACTACAAGCCAGCGGATATAATTGTTGTTAGGAATTAAATAATTTAGGAGATTTTCATTTCATCCACAAATAGAACTTTCAACCCTACGAGTCTGTTTTACATTTGGATTCTCTTGTCTATTATTTTCATCCTGCTTAATTTCGTCGGTGATTTCTTTCGTATGATTGCATCTGGCGTTCTAACCATGTCATTTTTGTCCTTTTCATTTCGTAATTGTTGATACAAGGGGTAGTACGATCTGCTAGGGTAAAGAGTAGTTGACCCATATGTCACCCAGAACCTAAGAGTTCCACACCAAACGATGTTGAGTTTGTAGAAACTTTAATAGTTATAATTGATAAATAGGGTGCATGCTTAATTAATTGGTAGTATACATAGGGTTAGATGTATTGATTTAGTTACCTTTGGATTCCTAATCCTTTATCTCCCCATGATCTAGTCTAAGAGTTATTGTTAGATTGCATATAGAGTTATATATTATATTATGCTATTTGTGACATTTAATTTTTGAGGACAAAAATCTTTTAAAGGGGGTAGTTTGTAGCATTTGGTTTCCTAGAATTTTTTTTGTAGAATATTTTTTATTGGGTATTGAGAGGTTAGATCAAGGTTTTGATTTTTTAGATCGATATGCTAACATTAGGTCACATATGGTCACCAGGGTCTCTAGATAGCCCCATATATTTTATTTTATTATTTTATTTTTTTAGATTTCTTCGAGATTTTTGGATAATTAAAACCTATAGAATTTAGTTTTTTATTAGCTTTTGGGATTAACTGTAGGGTCACACAAAGATATTTGAGACAAAAAAATTTATTTAGTCTCTAGACACCTGAAAATATTTTCTAGAATTCTCTAGGATTTTTTTGGATTTATTTGGAGTAAAATTTTTTTTTTAATGAATTTATGTAATTAAAATAAATATTTACATAGTCAATAGCACAATAAGCCATCCAGCCAGCCAAGAGGGGCCCACCTATCGGCGCCATATAGTAACCGCCTCTATCTTTCTATATTTATATGTATATTCAATAAACTCTAGTTTATTTTTTCAGCCTCCGTAGTGGTTTGATCTTGGAGATCCAACAACTTCACGAGACGATTGCGATCAACTCCAATATCCGTTTCAAGTGCCATTTTTTTTCTTAGAATCATATCGAGGTTAGCTTTCCGAAAATATATTTTATTTTCTGTAATTGTTAACGTGAATTTTTGAGAATTTATTTGAGTGTCAATTGTCCAAATATTGATTCATAGTACGATTTTTGAGATTTCGAAGATTTTGAACTCCGTTTTGTGATCCGCCTAAAGTTTTGGAAAGATAACATGAAGATCTACAATACGTAACTTTTCCAAAAATTCTTATGATCATCTATTATTTTATTTAATTCATAGAATTTAGTTTTGGCCGATGATTCGTCGATTTGATCACGGTTAGCCATAATGGTGATAACTTGTGACCAAATCATGATTTTATGGCACCGTTTATTCTAGTGCACTCGTGGTGCTAAAATCTACTTGATTGCACACTCAAGTTGTTGATTCATTTATGTCGTTTGGCCACTTAGTCGACGGTACGCCTTAATTTGCGTGCTAGGCATCCTGAATTGGGAACCATGATTTTCCTTGGCCAAATTTTTTCGATTACATTTTACTTCAAGTTATAATTAGGTTAAATTAGAATTTAGATGATTTATTTTAGAATTAAGTTGGATTAAATTATAAAGCCTATTTAGTCAATTCCAATGGTTTTATAAGTGGAATTTTTTTATCTAACTTGTCATTCTTTATGTTGTTGACCCAAACTGGATTACAGTCAACCTAATTTTGAGTATTAACAAAAATGATATCTGTTATGATCCAATAATGACACATCAAGCCAAAATCAGAACATCATCATATATCGGTTCAAGATGGACGTCATCAACATATGCTGCTATTACTTGTATTCTGTGTTTGTATTTTTATATTTATTTGAGTCTAGGATTATGTACACTGAGTAGCACTGAGTATCTTAAACCTAGAACCACTTATCCAAAGCTCCACCAAACAATCACCAAACCAAACCAAGCTGTCACGCCCCAGAACCAGAATACTGGAGAGCGGGGGCAGACATAGCCAGCTATGTATATTGAAATGGATTCCATCTCGCTATACGGTCACGGCTGTCTAGATACATGAGGGTTTAACTACAAGCCAACAGTCTCCTATGGTCATGAACAAGCCTAGTGTCTCAATCACAAGCAAGTAAGTAAATATTACAAGATGTATGATCATTAAATATACAATAATAAGGTGTCCCAAATATTACATATTCAGCTGATCATGAAGCTAGTCGTTACAAAATGTGAGGACTAGCAAGAGTTTAGTCATACATGATCAACCCTAGGATCTGTCAATCATGTTACAGCCCGTAGGCAGACAGTAAGTAAGTGCAATCGAGCTAAACAGGTGCTCGTCGGCTAAACGCCTCAAAAGAATATTTTTACAATAGAGTGGGAGAGCCAAAAATAATCCACTCGTTGTCAGGGTTCCGTCTAGTGGCCACCATCTGGCTGGAAGGTCGGTAGATCCTCTGGAGCTGCTCCGAAATCTGGCCACACAAAACCAGCTGGGTCAGACCCCAGAAAGAGCAAGTGCCACAAAGGAAGCTTTACTTAGGAACTAAACCAGTAATCAGCACAAGAGTATAAATAAAAATAAGAACTGGAAATAAAGAAAATACATCAAGATGAAATACGACGAGATAACCATGGAACTATTCAGATAACCAGGTTACAACCCGTAAACCAAACAAGGACCGGGGTTGTAACCCTTCGTCTGAACAGAACTTGGAATTCTCACCATTTATCGGTAAAATAAATACAGGCATTCAGGTCATATAGCAATCTGAAACAGGATCAGGACAAGACTCGACTGGTTAGACTCCATCCAATCATTACACGGCCAAGCAAGAATTACGGCTTGATACTTTAACTAACTAGGGTTGTCACAAGCCTAGTTACTATCAAGATGCAATGAGATTACTCCACAGCCACAAGCCCTGCAGACCATCCAGGTTACCCAGGACGAAAGATTAGGGTTGAATTCAGGTGGGTACATCGTCCAGGAAACGCATGTACTCTTAAGTAGCTTGAAGGGTGCAACACATGACAGTGTGCTGGAAATGTGCCCTACTCGACGGCAGGCTACAGATCCCAGGCGCGCCCAGGTAACGGGATTGCCTGTAGCTGGGGAAATCTCTTCATGACTAATTTATTAATCTAGTTATTAGTCCTTAGTTCATTTCAATAGGTACTCCTGACCGTGGTACTCAGGAGTCCCTCCCTAGACATGATGCAAGACAGGACTAGTTTATTTGTACAAGCACAATCGTCCACGGTATCCATATTATTATACAGGTCATGTCATGTCAGGTAGCCGTCGCAACAGCTTATCAGATATATCATGCCAGGTTTATCATGTCAAGTGTACTTGTCAGGAGTGCGCCACGATGGGCCACTATCAGGTCATGTCAGGTTTTCTTGTCATGAGTGCACCAAGACGGGTCACTGTCAAGTCGTGCTCAATTATCAGTTCCAAACGTATAAGTAAAATCAAGTTCATGACAAAATGCGTAAGGATATAAAATGGATGTAAAATATCTAATAAAGGAGTTACGAAACATGGGCAAACAATGATAAATAACAGTACACAGGACCATGAGAAAGTCATGCGGTTCAGTCATATGCGGCCAGAAAAGGAGGGGGCGCATGCGGCTGGAAGTACAAGGGCGCCAGCGGCTGGAAATGTAAAGGCGCATGCGGCTGGAATTAATCGAGATCATGCGGCCCTGACTCAGAAGTCCATGCGGCCAGGGTCTAGGGTTCTCATGCGGCTCGGGGATCAGGGCCAATGCGGCAGGCAAGTGCTTGAGCTTATGCGGTTCAGGAAGGTGAGCGCATATGCGGCTCGAATTAGAAAGGGGTCTTCATGCGGCTGATGGCGAACTCAAGTCCATGCGGCTCACATAGCAAAACCCATGCGGCCCGGAAGAAGTGAGGGCGCATGAGGCTGGGTCAATGCGATGGCTTATGCGGCTGGGGGGGAACAGTTGCATATGCGGTTCGAGAAGAGTTCGTTCCCAGCCCTGCGACTAAGTCCATGTAGACTCATGCGGCTGATGGGAAATGAGCCCATGCGGCTGAGTATGAGACTCAGCCTCATGCGGCTGGGACTAAGTTCCATACGGTTTAGAAGTACAAGGGTCTCATGCGGCTGATGGCGACTTGCCGCATGAATACTCATGCGGTCAAGTACAGCCATGCACCAGGGAACTGTTCTTCTTCTCCAAAATTTCGAGGAGAAGAACACTAGGAACCCATGCCTTCCAAGCTTCATAAAACTTTCATCCGGAGCCCAAATCCAAACTTTCATAGGTCAAATTGGGGTAGAACAAAATTTTCTACAACATGGAACCATCAAAACTAGGAAATAACAAGATTAAGTAGCTCAAAACCCAAAAATCCGAAAATAAAGTAAATATAGATCTACAAGAATCTAGCCATGGAAAGTGAAAATGCCAAGTTCTAAAGTATGTTAAAATGCTGTAAGGAAGAGAATGAAGCAATAAAATCGGAGTTCCTCCATGAAGCAAGTTGCACTTGCCTAGACCTCTCTCTTCTCTCTCGGGTAGGTGAAGGAAGTAAATGGGGAAGAAGAAGATGATAAATGAAGAGAGAGAGAGAGGAGAAGGGGGTAATAAATATGAATGGTGGTGGTAGGTAGGGGGTTCATCCATGGGTTCATCATGAACCCAAGCAAAACCAAGCTAGGCCGAACCAACCCAAGAAAAATAACCAAACCAAGCCAAGAAGGAATTAAGCAAGGAAATCATGCAATACAAGAAATATACACGTATTCCAGAAATACGTAATACGAACCACAGGCATTACACAAGCCCATTTGAACATCCTAACCCAATTGATCATTCTGGCCCAAAAAAGTAGAATTCGGGCCGAACTCTGCCCAGGCAGAGTTCTGGCCGAACTCTGGTTCCTGAAAATTAGGATCCTAATTTCTAGGGTTTGCTGGTTGCTAGTTGTCCAACGACCAAAAATTTGAATTTTGGGACAGAGTTCTAGCCGAACTTTGCCTCCCTGGACAAGTTTATATAGGCCATGATTTCTTTCTTTTTCATTCACCTCTTCATATCATCTTCTCATCTTCTATAGCCTTATACATTCTAAGCCTGCTCTTCCTATCTACTAGCCACACAACTTCCTAAGCCCCAAGGTGCTTAGTACAATTCAGCTTGAAGTTTTGTACAAGAGTTTGAAATTAGTCGCTTGGACAATTCCAAGTTTTGCCTCAGCGAAAGTGTAAGAAGTTGGCGTGTTCTTCTGAGTAAAGGCATGCGGTGTACCTCTATTTCACAAATAGTGGATTTTAATCCTGAGCTAGAGTTCTCAGGCCTGGACTAGTCCTCCACGAGGAAACCAGGTTAAAACTGCTGTGTTTGCGTATACTTTTCTGATCTCTTTTATTTTCGTATTAATACTCTGATTAATTATTCTGTTGGTGAAAGAGCTATTTTTTATTTGGTTATTATCTACACAAACTCTATTCAACCCCCCCTCTAGAGTTGCCTATACGTACTTCAATTGGTATAAGAGCTCTGTTCTCTTATATCGGAATAACATCCTAGAGCTGATCCATGGCAACCATACAACCTATCTTTACCAACTATGGTGAGGGACATTCCACAAATAGGCCACCGATATTTGATAGAACCAACTACACATATTGGAATACTAGAATGAGTTTTTATCTCAAGTCTCTATACTTTGATCTTTGGACCATCGTTACTGATGGTTACAAAAAGCCTGCTAGAATTACTGTCGAGGGGACTCTCACTGAAAAACCCTATGACAAATATACCGACCAGGTAAAGAAACAGGCTAGTCTAGATGCTAGGGCTATCAATGCTCACTTTTGTGCCATAGACATGACTGAATTCAACATGGTCTCTACATGCTCCACCTCACATGAAGTATGGAAGCTTCTGGAGGTGACCCATGAAGGAACCACACAGGTTAAAGAATCAAAGATCAGTCGTCTGACACAAGAATACAAGGCATTCAAGATGAAGCCAACTGAGACAATCACTCAAATGTTCACAAGGTTCCTCGACATTGTCAACCCGCTATCTTCCCTTGGCAAAGAGTACTCCAACCATGAGAAGATCTGCAAGCTGCTCAGAGGGCTACCAAAAATCTGGAAGCACAAGGTGACGGCAATCATCGAAGGTAATGATCTCACCAATATGTCAATGGAAACTCTTATAGGCAAGTTGATGACTCATGAGCTCGATCTCAAAGACTTCGATGAACCTGCTCCAAAGCAAAAGGAAATCGCGCTTAGAGCTCATCGTCGAAGAACCATTCCAGAGGAGACAGACGACAATAACTCCGATGATGATGATCAAGCACTCTTGGTACGCAACTTTAAGAAGTTTTTATGCTTCAACCAAAGGAAGAAGGACCAAAAGAAAGACGATGAAGAACCCACTTGCTTCGGCTGCAAGAAGACAGGACACATAAGAAAAGACTACCCTATAGCAAAGAAAGGAGGCAGATATGAGAAGCCGTATAAGAAGTCATCCTCACGGAAGTATGCCAACACTAGTATTTGGCATGAAAGCGAAGCCAGTGATTCAGACGAAGAAGATGACACCCTAAGACTCGGCCAACGTCTGCCTAATGGCAACATCTAATAAGGTAACTCGTGGTCCTCTTAATGATTTCACTTTTGATGAACTTTGTGATGCCTTTAGTGATTTGGTTGAAGACCACAAAAAGGTTATTAGCAAGTATAAACATGCTAAGGATAAAATCATGGCTCATGAAGTGGAGATCCCTCGACTTTCTTGCTTACTAGATAATGTTAAACATACCTCCTATAGAGGACACTGAGGAGGCATTCAAGCTTAAATTAAGCTTACACAATGCCGAATTTATCATTAAGAATCAAACACGTGAGATTTCAGCTCTCAATAAAGAGCTTGCTGAAGAGAAAAACAACTACATGATTGCTACTGCTAGAATTAATAGTTTTCTGCTAAGTATGATGAAGTGTTTGCTGCCTCTAAGAAATTAGAGATCAGACTAGGAAAACAGGTTGCTCAACCTTAAACTCAGTCTCACAGTCATAACACATACACTAAACACCAACACAGTAGAATACGTCATCATAATACCATGCATCCACATACTACACGTAAATATGCTTTTATGTACACATATTCTTATGCAGCACGTAAAACACCCATACGTAGTTATTACCATAATCCTGTTGCTACATATAGTCACAATCATCCTGCCACTACATGTAGTCACTATCATCATCCTGCACCCATATATAGATATCACTATCATCCTACACCAAACACAAATATGCATGCTACATGTACATACCATGGTTTACATAGACACGTATCACCACAATGTAGAATTAGAAAATTAGTTGATAAGAATCTATATCCATGGATACCAAAAACTAACCGTTCAAGACCCTCAAAGATTTGGGTACCAAAGGTCACATCTACTTGTGGTGTAGGTGGACCTTCCTTTACCAACTAGAAGCAAATGGATTCTCGATAGTGCGTGCTCGCGACAAATGACTGGAGATGCTAATCTATTCGCAACACTATCGACAAAAAAGGAAGGATATGTATCATTCGACAACAATCTGAAAGGTTATATCATAGGTAATGGTACTATTGGTAATCCTTTTTCTCCCATCATTAAGGATGTCTGTTTAGTGACCGAGTTAAAGCATAACTTGCTCAGCATTAGTCATCTTGGTGATCATGGATATGATTTTAACTTCGAAAAAAGTAAATGTTGTATCTATGATAGATCATCTGGAGACATCATTTGTGAAGGAATAAGAGAAGATAACAAATACATTTCTATTTGTCTAGAGATACTAACAGTGCAGGAAGATGCCTCTACGCCTACAAAGATGAAAGGCTATTATGGCACCAGCGTCATGGTCATGCTAACATAAACACTATATCCAGACTATCTACCAAGAAGCTAGTAAGAGGAATGCCTAATATCACATTCAAAAAGGACACGGTATGTGCCGAATGTGAAAAGAATAAGGCTACCAAATCTTCTTTTAGATCCATCAACACTGTAAGTACCACTCGACCTTTGCAATTGCTTCACATGGATTTATTTGGACCTAGTAGAGTAGCCAGTCTTGGCAGAAAACTCTATGCTTTTGTTATTATAGACAATTTTTATAGATTTATATGGGTTTTCTTCCTTACAAACAAAAGTGATACAATTTCTGTTTTCAAAGTATTTTCTAAAAAGGTTTAAAATGAAAAAGGCTACATGATTACTCGAATCCAAAGTGATTATGGTGGTGAATGGTGTTGTGGAGTAGAAAAATAGAACTTCTCAACAAAATGGTGTTGTGGAGTCAAATGGTATTGTGGAGCAGAAAAATGGCTTTGATCATGAATTTTTGTGTCCTAGAAATTCTCAACAAAATGGTGTTGTGGAGCAGAAAAATAGAACTCTTGGCGATATGGCCAGAGTCATGTTGAATCAATTTTCTCTTCTAAAATATTTTTGGGCAGAAGCTGTCAGTACAGCATGCAATGTTTTGAATAGGGTGTTAATTCAACCTATTTCGAAGAAAATTCCCTATGAACTTTGGTTTGGTAGGACACCTAATATTTCTTATTTTCGAGTGTTTGGTGGTTGTTGTTTTATCCTAAATACCAAAGACAACTTAGGTAAGTTTGATGCCAAAGCTGACGAAGGTATTCTTCTTGGATATGCTGCCAAGAGCAAAAGATATAGATTAATCAACAAACGCTCTATGATTGTTGAAGAGTCTACTAATGTCACAAATTGATGAGAGTAATAGTACAGTTGCTATCCCCGGTGACAATATTGACGCTCATATTGAACCATCAACCTCTACACCTGTGGATACATCACCCGAAACCAGTTCTCTGGAGGGCTTACAAAAGAAGTTCCAATTCACACCTTCACATCCAGAAAACTCGATAATAGGTGAGGTATCAAAAGGGATAACTATTCGATCTCCTTTAAGAGACTCTATGGCTAGCACTGCATTCATTTCTTAGATATAACCCAAAAATGTTTTAGAATCTTTTAACGATAAATTTTGGATATCTGCAATGCAAGAAGAACTCAACCAATTTGAAAGGAGTCAGGTTTGGGAACTTGTTCCTAAACTTGTTGACCATTCGATCATTGGTACTAAATGGATATTTCGTAACAAAGTTAATGATCGTTCAGTCACTCGCAACAAGGCTCATCATGTAGCTCAAGGATACAACCAAGAGTAAGGTATCGACTACGATGAGACGTATGCTCCTGTTGTACGACTTGAATCTATTAGGATTCTTTGTGTATTTGCAAATTTTCAAAACTTTAAACTTTTCAAATGGATGTAAAAAGTGCTTTTCTAAATGACATTATTAAAGAAGAGGCTTTTGTAAAACAACCGCCTGGTTTTGAAAATCACAAATTTCTCGACCACGTTTTCAAACTTAAGAAAGCTCTATATGGCCTCAAACAAGCTCCCAGAGCCTGGTATGAACACCTTAGCACCTTCTTAGTAGATAAAGATTTTTCAAAAGGAAAAATTGACACAACACTTTTCATAAAATCTCTTGATGACACCATTCTGTTAGTCCAAATTTATATAGATGATATCATTTTTGGGTCTACTAATGAGTGTCTATGTAAAGAATTTGCCAAGTGTATGCGGAACGAGTTTGAAATGAGCATGAGGGGGGAGCTCAACTACTTCCTTAGACTGTAAGTCAAAAAATACTCGCAAGGCATCTTCATCAGTCAATCGAAGTATACAAAGGACATACTGAAAAAGTTTGAGCTTGACAACATCAAACCTATCAGTACTCCTATGGCTACTACAACAAAGTTGGAACCTGATGAAAGCGGCAAACTTGTTGATCAACGTAAGTAACGATGTATGATTGGTAGTCTATTGTATTTAACTGCTATTCGTTCCAATATCTTGTTTAGTGTTTGCCTATGTGGTAGATATCAAGCTAACCCTAAGGAATCACACATGACCGCGGTTAAGCGTATCTTTAGATATCTTAAAGGAACTATTACGGTGGGCTTGTGGTATCCCAAAACCACTACTCTTTGACTTAATCGGAAATTCCGATACAGATTTTACGGGATACAAAGTCACCATAAGAGTACTAGTGGCACGTGTCATTAGTTAGAAAAGGTTTTAGTCTCATAATTTAGCAAAAAATATAATTATGTCGCACTATCCACAACAGAAGCTGAGTACATCGCAGCTGGTCGTTGTTGTATACATCTGTGGATGAAGCAAACTCTTGAAGACTATAACTTACTATTCAAGCACATATCTATTTTTTGTGATAACACGAGTGTAATTAATTTGACCAAAAACCCTGTATGTCACTCACGCACAAAGTATATAGAGATTAGACATCATTTTTTGTGTGATCATCAACTGCATGGCACCATCAACTTAGAATTTATTGACACTGAACATCAGCTATCAATTTTTTCAAAAAACTAATAGCCGAAGAGCACTTCAACTTTCTTTGTCGAGAGTTTGGAATTTTAGATGAAACTGTCATACAATAAGTTGCACCCGCATAAATATCGGTTATAACATATATCATTCTTGGTGTCATTGCTTTGGGTACAAGGAGAAAGGGCCCTTCTGACAACAAGGCATAAAAGCCTAAGCGACATGGTGCACTAGTCTTTGGACTACCGTTAGCTGAGATCCGTCCCCTATAGCTAACCTGAGGCAGTTCGACTATGCGGATAAGTATTTTAACAATAATTTACTGCCTGGTTTAAATTATTTTCTGCCTAATATCTTTCAAGATTACTAAGTCAAGACAAATCCTATTAAATCCTTCTTCAAAAACTTTTTTTTTTGAACTTTTTGAGTTCTGGTACCAAGCTCAAAGAGCTCGGGCCAAACTCTGTCTGCTGAGTTCCAGAACCTCCAGCAGTACTCAGCCATCTATTATTTCCATCCAAGGGCCATGATTTGTTGCGAACAGCCGGCCCTAGTCTTTAAATGCCAGAATTTCCTATCTCTCTCTCTCTTCATTACCACCTTCTTCAACCTCTCACAAAACCCTTCCTCTCCAAACCCTAACCCTATAACTCTCAATTCTTAAGGATTTCTCTCCCTAAACTCATGAATCAAGGGTTTGTGGTGATTCTCCTCCATATCCAACGTTTTGTTTGAGGTATAAATCACTCTTCACCATATTTTTCATTATCTCTTTATTTTGATTGTCAATGGCTCCTAGATTGCTTAATAGGGGAAGAGGCCTAGAACTGAAGGTGCTTCTTCATCTAATCATCCTCCTTCTCCATAAATTGTTCAACCCATCTATCCTTTATTTAATCCACCAACTCCGTCCAATGCCAACACCTTTTATGAACAAATATTTGTCTCATTAGATGCTTCTAATGAGTGGTTTTCGGATTTTAAATCAAGGAGTGTTGAGCCGGGGCATCCTATCAACTTCACCATTTTCTCCGACTTTGATCCTAACTTTAAGGATCTTTGTTTAGATGAACTTGTGTCTACCCAATCCATCATCTATCTAAATGCCATCAAAATGTTTTACTGTAATATGACACATGACGACACTAAAATTTATTCATGTTTCATCGTCATTGACATCTCTTTCGACGATTTTGATCTTGCCGAGTATGTCGAACATCCCGATCCCAACTCTTGGAAGAAAATCACTGATGCTCATAAATTCCAATTCGCTAGAGACATCACTCTTGAGGGTTTCAAGGATATGATGTGTGAACCTAACACACGCCCTCGCAAACTTAAGGAAAAGTATCTCAATAATCACTTTTATGAACTTCATCGGATAATCTTTTCATCTATCTTGTCCAAAGCGGGATCCACCGATGAAGTTACTTATCATGAGATCACAGCCTTTTACTACATTCACTTCACTATCCCCTTCAACTTTTCTCGCACGACGATGGAGGACGATTAATTCAAGGAAGAAACCAAAATCGCTTGTCTACGTGATGTATCTACCCTTGATCTACCATGCCTTTTACGTAACTTTGGATGAATGTCATACTTACCTGCTCCTGCCTTTTTATCCAAGGCCCGCAGAACTACTGCTGTCGTAGTTTCTTCTGCGCCAGTTGAGGAGGTACCATCTGATCCTGATGCACCCGAGCATCAGCCTCCAGCTGCCCTTGACTCTATCTGTGACATATTGCGTGATCGCTTCCGTTTGGAAGATGATCGTTACTGTAAGCTCCATGAATTTTTGGATATATTATTTAATGTGAATAATTAATATTAATTTATATTTTAAGACAAATTAGACTTTTACAAATTTTCTTTATTGTAAATCCTAATGACACAATCTCTAGTCCTATTGAGCTACCGGCTGACTTAGCTAGTCCAAACTCAACCCAAATATTCCCATACCTCCACAAGGTTCATACCAAACATTATATACTATTGTCCTATCTACAAAACACCAAACATATTGATATGACATCCAAAACCTAACACTTAACCTACTAGAAACAATTTCAGCCCTATATACTTTGGACTTGACCCAACCATTAACTCACCACTTAACCACTATAGGTTGGACTCAAGTGTGGTCAAGTACACTAAATGGGCAGCCAATCCTTCCCACTTATTCATCTTCCATAACCCCCAAGCACCCTTAACCATTCCCTTTCCATAACCTACAAAAAAATACCCAACCATTAACTCTCCACTCAACCCTTCACCTCCCCCTTAATGGTTGGCTATATATAGACTTCTCCTCACCTTATTACCTCATAGCATCTGAACAAAACTTCTTCCTAACCCACTTCATAATATTTTCTCCTCACAAACCATCCCCAAAATCATTCTCAATTTTTTTCCAAACAACCATCTTTCCACCCCTACCCAGGCTGAATCCGAATTCAACTAGTCTCCACCATTCCGGCCATATCTCTCTCTACAATATGTATTTCTCTCCCAAATTTAGTATGCTTCTTCCTCACTATGTTCTCACCATTTTCTCTTCACAAACTTTTCTGCAAAACTCACTCTAACTCCCTCAAAACAGCCCCTCCATCAGAGGTGTCCAGGCTGAAACTGAATTCGGTGCACTGCTGTTCGCGCACCCTTAGGAGACCCCATGGCAGCAACTAATCCTTTGGTAATGTTCCTAACACTCTTCTACAACATCCCACTATGTCCAAAATTCATTCATAAAATTTTATGTATATATATTTGCTTGCAACTTCATTATTTTTGTCACCGTAATCAATGATTCGCAAAATAGA
This sequence comes from Iris pallida, assembly GCA_029216955.1. NCBI lineage: Eukaryota > Viridiplantae > Streptophyta > Magnoliopsida > Asparagales > Iridaceae > Iris > Iris pallida. The sequence goes on along the minus strand of JANAVB010010400.1, from coordinate 14,342,774 downwards.
ACTTGTATAGATTTATGTCCTATTTGTCCTACTAAAATTCGATGGTTAAGAATATTAAATTCTATGGTAATATATTCTAAATATTATTTATATGTTTATTAATTTCAGAATATAAAGTGTTATATTTTTAATAATTTATCTGGTCCGAATCAACCGAAATTGGACAACCTAGTGAGATTACTTAAATGGGCTAACTGGGTAGCTTAATTTTAGTATATAAAATAAATATAATATGTTTGAATTATTTTCAAATATTATTTCAGAATTAAAATATTAATTTTTCTATTATAATTGGTTCCAAATAAATAGGTATGTTGGCCATATTGTGTCATTAATTAGACATACTAACTAGATAATTATTTCATGTATATATTATCATCAAATAATGTTTATAAATAGTTTTAAATTATATTTCAGAATATAAATTAGTATATTTTATATATTAAATAATTTATTTTTGCATAAGTTGGCAACTTTGCATGCACAAACTAGTTGTCAAGTTGCTAAAACACCTAGTCGATATGCAACGAAACATTGTATATACAACGACAAATATTTTAATATTTTTAACTAAATAAATATAAATTCCAGAAATTAATTCTTATTAATTTCAGTTTTATTTGTTGTCGACATGCGTATTTGATAGGCTATATGCATGTTCGAAGTATCGTTTAGCATCGTCGTAAATTTGGGACATCGTGTCGTATCTACATATGTTTAGGATTACACGTATTGAAATCATATAAATGCCTAAATGTACGTATGATAACATGATGTTCGAGACCCACACGACGTAATAGAAAGTAGCATGGTACGTGGTTATTAGCACGTTTTCAAAGGCCACACAATTGTTGGATCGTTGGTATGAAAGTCACCATACTAGTTGACGTTGTGCAAATGATCACATTCTTTTTATATTAATTGAATTAGATTGTGTGCATTGATTAGAATATGTTATAATAGGACAACTTGGATCCGCTGTACCTCCAACTGAAGACATCAGTCAGGTGACACCGCAGCAGGCAGCAGACAACAGGCAAGTGTACCTTGCCATCATGTATCTCAGTTCTTGCTCTATTTATTAGTATTTAGTTACTATAGCTATTTGATAGGATTGGTTTGTGTGTCTACCCTAGGGTAGTGAGACGATACTTAGTGTCCGAATAAGGTTCGGGTGCCAATATCTGTCCGCGGAGTCGGGTATCGTCAGTTAGAGAGTTGTTACCACGAACCCATGATACATTCTTGTATCCTAAGCATGACAGACCATAGGACACTTGACCCTATTACATGTAACAGAATCCTTCTTGAGGTATTCATGGTGATTCTGTGTAGGCTCATAGGATAGATGATATGAGATAGGTATATAACATATATATTATTAAGACTCCTTGCATTAGTTAGAGGTCATGATCTTACGTGTTATGGACATGAGACGTCGTGGACATGATATGTGAGGTTACATTGGGAGGAGAGAGTCTTCATCGTGCTCTGGGCATATTCTATATATTACCTATCTACATGAGTACTGGACTTTGGGTTCTCTATACAGAATCTGAAGTTCATATATCTACATATACTATCCTTTATTGGGTTCCCACACACGGAGCCTAGAGGGTACTGTCTAGCATACAGATGAGTCCTTGAGTACCAGCCCGGGGTACGATACCATACTCTCATTTGCATATCACTTAGATGGTTACAGTAGTTTATCATTGAGTATGTAGCATTATACTGTTTTACTTTTGGCATATTATTTCTTGTACCTTGTTATGTCCTCCTGAGGACCTGGTCCCTTGCCAGTTTTGTAGCTTAAACGGTTGTGGAGCATGTCTAAAGATGCTGAGTCTAATCGCCTTGATATACGGGCATTGGTATAAGGTACTTATTTTGTTTCTACCGAGGTATGTTATTTAATCATATTAGTTACTCCTCTGCTGCCATAGCCTAGTTTTAGCCTAGTTTTTTATAGACTCATATTTCTTTCTCGAGTCTATTCGAGTTCCTGTGTTATTGGGCAGTCGACTTTAATACATGTGGCTCTTTACTGTGTTTTATTTTATTGTGGATTGAGACATAAATATAGTTTTATTATGTAGATTGTGTCCATTATAACACAGCTTATGCGTATTCGAGTCAGACCATAGTCTGGTCGAATGCGCAGCTGGCATGTTACGTATTCCTAGTCCTATGTATTTTGGGACTGGGGCGTTACATGTTTTTGTGGTGGCCCATGTAGGTCAGAGTATATCGTTTCGGTTACGTTACTCTACCGGACGAGCCTGCAATATGATATTGTAATAGGATCTCAATCCATAATTGCTTTGAAAATTCTTTTGTTTTATCAATCGCCTTTGGAACTCATAATTTAAGTCGATCATCCTTCTTGAACTCCCTGTCTTGGACTCTCGTCTATTCCTATTTTGGAAGGACGAATACTTGTGCTTGATGAACTAATTGGATTATGTTCTATCATAGCCTAGAAGGTATTGACAGAGTGTTTTATAAAGGGAATTAGTTATCTACGGTGGTAAGGGTTTGGATAGACATCTCACTTAGATTGACCACGTAGATCGGACTGACAATCTAGAATTATTATAGGCTAGTTAACCTTAATGAGAGACCCTATGAGAAATTGACTACAACCCTTCTACTATTCACCTATGGTGGATGGAGACAGATTAGAATACCTTTGTTATATAGAGATTTGTTATATAGAGATGGGATAGAGGTATAGCACAGTTTAGTAAGGAGGGCAAGTTATGTTCCTCTATCCTAAAGATTGAGTGGTTGGAAGACTATGAAGTAGACATTTAGAGTTAGATATTGTTTCCTAACTAGAATATGATCACCCACATGAAAGACTATAGTTGAAAGAATTCGAAAGTCTTAATATGAAAAGGATGAGGTACAGTAGATAGATATGAATCCTTATAGGCATTGTATGGTTGCAAAAGGTTTTCGTATTCATTTGAAGGATATAGAAGTTATGATAATATGCATAAGTAGGAAATAAAGTTACCTTGGATAGTGACCTGAAGGATCTTCACTAGGGAGATTCCTATCGAAGGAATGAGTCAAAATGATGCTTGATGATAGGTTGTGCCATGGTGTGGATCTAGGAATATTTGTTGTATAATGGCGAGGACGGTGTTAGACTGGATATACCCATATACATAGTAGGAATAGCTTGAAAGGACCTATTAACAACCATGACTAGAAGATTAGTTGAAAGGTAAGTGGTTGTTAAGGTATCATACATAAGCTTGTCCACTGCCTAGTAAACAAGCATAAAAAGATTAAGCATACATGTAGGCATTGCATGGCTTCCTTTAAATTAAAAGGGTGGGTTGTTAACCATATTAATAAGAAATTTTGATAACCTATAGGAAAATGGGATAATGTGATTAAGGAATGATTTATCGCAATCCTAACCTCTGTAAATAACACTTGAGAGTAGGATTAGAAATCTTATCTTAAGTAGACAAGAAGTCGTATGCATAATAAAATCCTTCATCGATATAGGTTAGATAGGAACCCCAAAGGACTTATAGTTACAATAATTGTATTGAAATAAAATACACATAGGGGTATAAAGATGAAGGATCATAGATTGAAGAACTGCAAAGGATTAAGGATGGTTAGGACCTAGCATAAAATATATATATATATATTGCTAGGAGTGATGATTGAAGAAAATCCAAGCCACAGAAGTGGGTGAACTGGTTGGAATCAAGAATATGACCTCTAAGGTAGTATAAGTTAGAACATAACTTTAAAGGTTAGCTAGTCTCGTCCTTAGAAAATTATGATAGATAGTTTATACTTTAAAATGAGTCGGGAATCATCATCTCCAGGCAGATTGATCATTGTATCGTTCTGGTGACTCGAAGTATAGTTCTCCATCAACCGGTTCAACCACCTGACAGGAGCAAAGGTATTGAGATCAGGACACCATCAGGTGACGGCACGGAAAGAGGATACTCCAAGGACATCATTCAGATTTTGCCATGGCAACTACAAGATTGTTGACACTTTTTGGATTAATAAATGTGCCTGCTATAATTATGTGTTTGATAAACAAGGTGTCCCATCAGTACCAGGACTAGTGATGGTAGATTTGATTATATTTTATTGTAGGATAAAAATTATATTGGTAAAATATTTCATAGGAGGGTGATTATCTAAGGTATGTACGAGTAGGGTAGAACAACTATGCTAGAAAGACCAACTATAATGGTGGCAATCTATTTTCTATGAGTTTTAGTTTGGTAGAAAATCATTCTTAGTCGAATGATAGGTATTCCTAAACATGTCCAACTAGATATGATAGATTAAAGACTTTTGGGATGAATAGATTGGTTTGGTAAGCCTTGTATTTAAGGCTAAGCTTGTATAGAACCATTATTCTAAAAAAATTGAAGGAAATAGGAATCCAGGATTACATGATTAGGTAAATAATTAAGGTGGGTAGAATTTCGTAGATACTTTCGCAAGGAATAAGTTAGAATATAGTTCAGTATAAAGCCTAACCCTAACAAGCAACCATTAGACCAAATTCTGCTATCATTGCCTAAGATAGGGCCTATGATAGAAGTACTAGAGAAATTATTATTAGGATGGTATATGAATAGAGTAAGAATATATGTGTTAGAAAAGATGACCATCTCTATACATGTTAAGACTAGTCTTAAAATGACCTAGGGAAGTCCAGGATTATAAGGATGACCAATAGGTTTATTTGGCTGTCTAGTTCAGCCTCGACCTTTACCCTGCAGTTAGGAATCAATGGGTAGGCATACTGTAAGGATTGCTTATGAATAGAAGGGGTGGATCGCTAATTGAACTACTATAGAAGTTAGTGATGTAACCTATAGGAATATAGTATAGATTTGAAGGATTGACAGAGTTATGGAGGGATTGTGATTTTTCTATCTCTATGGTTAGTTATAGATAGAGATTTAATACCAAGTTTGAAGCCTTACCTCTAGATTAGTAACATCTCGATTTTAGAGAGCGTGTTGGAGAAGTGGCATTTCATCTTGCATGACTCTCATCTCTGGAGGGAGTGCATGATGTGTTTCATGTCTCACAGTTGAGGAGATATGTGACTGATCCAGTCATGTGGTCAATCATTCTGAGATCACAGTGGAACCCAGTTTATCATACGAGGAGCAGTCAGTTGAAATATTAGATACTAGCAAGAAGACGCTTAGAGGGCAGAAGATTAGGTTGGTTCGGGTTGCATGGAAGCACCATTCCCCTGGATAATCTAATTGGGAACGATAAGATTCCATGAGGGATCACTATCCGCATTTATTCGAGGATTCTGGTAAGATTCTAGAACTAACTTTAGTTCTATAACTTTATAGAGTTCTAGTTATAGTTTTAATTTTGAGGACAAAATTTTCTAAGGTTGGTAGATTGTAAGCTCCATGAATTTTTGGATATATTGTTAAATGTGAATAATTAATATTAATTTATATTTTAAGACAAATTAGACTTTTACATATTTTCTTTATTGTAAATCCTAATGACACAATCTCTAGTCCTATTGAGCTACCGGTTGACTTAGCTAGTCCAAACTCAACCCAAATATCCCCATACCTCCACATGGTTCATACCAAATATTTTATACTATTGTCCTATCTACAAAACACCAAACATAATGATATGACATCCAAAACCTAACACTTAACCTACTAGAAACAATTTCAGCCCTATATACTTTGGACTTGACCCAACCATTAACTCACCACTTAACCAATATAGGTTGGACTCAAGTGTGGTCAAGTACACTAAATGGGCAGCCAATACTTCCCACTTATTCATCTTCCATAACCCCCAAGCACCCTTAGCCATTCCCTTTCCATAACCTACAAAAAACTCCCAACCATTAACTCTCCACTCAACCCTTTACCTCCCCCTTAATGGTTGGCTATATATAGATTTCTCCTCACCTTATTACCTCATAGCATCTGAACAAAACTTCTTTCTAACCCACTTTATAATATTTTCTCTTCACAAACCATCTCCAAAATCCTTCTCAATTTTTTCCCAAACAACCATCTTTCCACCCCTACCTAGGCTGAATCCGAATTCAACTAATCTCCACCATTCCGGCCATATCTCTCTCTACAGTAAGTATTTCTCTCCCAAATTTAGTATGCTTCTTCCTCACTCTGTTCTCACCATTTTCTCTTCACAAACTTTTCTGCAAAACTCAATCTAACTCCCTCAAAACAGCCCCTCCATCAGAGGTGTCCAGGCTGAAACTGAATTCGATGCACTGCTGTTCGCGCACCCTTAGGAGACCCCATGGCAGCAACTAATCCTTTGGTAATGTTTCTAACACTCTTCTACAACATCCCACTATGTCCAAAATTCAATTTTATGTATATATATTTGCTTGCAACTTCATTATTTTTGTCACCGTAATCATTGATTCTCAGAATAGAACTTGTATAGATTTACATCCTATTTGTCCTACTGAAATTCGATGGTTAAGAATCTTAAATTCTACGGTAATATATTCTAAATATTAATTATAAGTTTATTAATTTCAGAATATAAAGTGTTATATTTTCAAGATTTCATCTGGTCTGAATCAACCGAAATTGGACAACCTAGTCAGATTACTTGAATGTGCTAACTGGCTAGCTTAATTTTAGTATATAAAATAAATATAATACGTTTGAATTATTTTCAAATATTATTTCAGAATTAAAATATTAATTTTTCTATTATAATTGGTTCCAAATAAAAGGTATGTTGGCCATATTGTGTCATTAATTAGACATACTAACTAGATAATTATTTATTGTATATATTATCATCAAATAATGTTTATAAATAGTTTTAATTTATATTTCAGAATATAAATTAGTATATTTTAATATTAAATGATTTATTTTTACATAAGTTGGCAACTTTGCATGCACAAACTAGTTGTCAAGTTGCTAAAACACCTAGTCAATATGCAACGAAACATTGTATATACAACGACAAATATTTTAATATTTTTTAACTAAATAAATATAAATTCTAGAAATTAATTCTTATTAATTTCAGTTTTATTTGTTGTCGACATGCGTATTTGATAGGCTATATGCATGTTCGAAGTATCGTTTAGCATCGTCGTTAATTTGGGACATCGTGTCGTATCTACGTATGTTTAGGATTACACGTATTGGAATCATATAAATGCCTAAATGTACGTGTGATAACATGATGTTCGAGACCCACACGACGTAATAGAAAGTAGCATGGTATGTAGTTATTAGCACGTTGTCGAAGGCCACACAACTGTTGGATCGTTGGCATGAAAGTCACCATACTAGTTGACGTTGTGCAAATGATCACATTCTTTTTATATTAATTGAATTAAATTGTGTGCATTGATTAGAATATGTTATAATAGGACAACTTGGATCCGCTGTACCTCCAACTGAAGACATCACAGCAGGCAGCAGACAACAGGCAAGTGTACCTTGCCATCATGTATCTCAGTTCTTGCTCTATTTATTAGTATTTAGTTAATATAGCTATTTGATATGATTGGTGTGTGTGTCTACCCTAGGGCCGTGAGACGATACTTAGTGTCCGAATAAGGTTCGGGTGCCGATATCCGTCCGCGGAGTCGGGTATCGTCAGTTAGAGAGTTGTTACCACGAACCCATGATATGTGCTTGTATCCTGAGCACGACAGACCATAGGACACTTGACACTATTACATGTAACAGAATCCTTCTTGAGGTATTCATGGTGATTCTGTGTAGGCTTATAGGATACATGATATGAGATAGGTATATAACATATATATTATTATGACTCCTTGCATTAGTTAGAGGTCATGATCTTGCGTGTTATGGACATGAGACGTCGTGGACATGATACGTGTGGTTACATTGGGAGGGGAGAGTCTTCATCGTGCTCTGGGCATATTCTATATATTACCTATCTACATGAGTACTGGACTTTGGGTTCTCTATACGGAATCTAAAGTTTATATATCTACATATACAATCCTTTATTGGGTTCCCACACACGGAGCCTAGAGGGTACTTTCTAGCATACGGATGAGTCCGTGAGTACCAGCCCGGGGTACGATACCATACTCTCATTTGTATATCTCTTAGATGGTTACAGTAGTTTATCATTGAGTATATGGCATTATACTATTTTACTTTTGGCATATTGTTTCTTGTACCTTGTTATGTCCCCCTGAGGACCTGGTTTCCTGCCAGTTTTGTAGCTTAAACGGTTGTGGAGCCTGTCTAAAGATGCTGAGGCTAATCGCCTTGATATACGGGCATTGGTATAAGGTACTTATTTCATTTCTATCGAGGTATGTTATTTAATCATATTAGTTACTCCTCTGCTGCCATAGCCTAGTTTTTTATAGACTCATATTTCTTTCTCGAGTCTATTTGTGTTCATGTGTTATTGGGCGGCCGACTTTAACACCTGTGGCTTTTTATTGTGTTTTATTTCATTGTGGATTGAGACATAGATATAGTTTTATTATGTAGATTGTGTCTATTATAACACAGCTTATGCGTATTCGAGTCGGACCATAGTCTGGTCGAATGCGTAGCTGGTAAGTTACGTATTCCTAGTCCTACGTATTTTGGGACCGGGGCGTTACAGTTACGTTGCGTTGGATTATCGCATTACTCTTCAGATGAGTGCCCTCAGCAACACACTACATGACATCCAGTACAACATGGCTCAGTATCCCACTATGCCATTTCATATGGGGCGTGACCCTTCTCGCGAAGGTTACCGGATCGACGACCGATGGGCCATGCGGTATCTTGATCCGGACGTAGCGTTTGTTGATCCTCGTCGTTCTGCTAGCGACCCCTCAGACACAGTTGGACCATCCCGCGCTCCATAATGGTTGTGGTTTCGTTCCTGCTGTTGTTGCTGATGACTTCGTTATGCTTTAGTTATGCATTGTAGTTTCCTACTTTTAGCACTATGCTTTGTAGTTTCTTTTCTTCATTGTATGACTGCAAGTTGGCTTAGTTTAAATTTTTTATAAACTACTAGTTCTATTTTCCATGGTTGTGTGATTGCATTTCTTCTCCTTATTAATCATTTATCTGTTTATGGGGGAGCACTTCGATTTTTTTTTTGTGATAAATGACAAAGGGAAAGACATATTTGATTATATATGTTTGTATATTATCATGTTGTGTCTGGATAAAAGCTTTATCTCAGGACATATCTATTTACGGGGGAGCCGGCATATCCATCTACGGGAGAGCTATTCATTCCATTCATTTTTTGCTCTTACCCCCTACAACATGTTTCCAGGTATGAAAATATCGTTTTGTTAATTATCAAAATAGGGGAGATTGTTGACCCAAACTAGATCACAGTCAACCTAATTTTGAGTATAAACAAAATAATATATGTTATGATCCAACAATGGCACATAAAGCCAAAATCAGAACATCATCACATATCAGTTCAAGACGGACGCCATCAACATATGCTGCTACTACTTGTATTCTGTGTTTGTATTTTTATATTTATTTGAGTCTAGGATTATGTACGCTGAGTAGAACTGAGTGCCTTAAACCTAGAATCATTTATCCAAAGCTCCACCAAACAATCACCAAACCAAACCAAGCCCATTTGAACATCCCAGCCCAATTGATCATTCTGGCCCAAGAAAGAAGAATTTGGGCCGAACTATGGTTCCAGAAAATTAAGATCCTAATTTCTAGGGTTTGCTGGTTGCTGGTTGTCCAACGGCCAAAAATTTGAATTTTGGGACAGAGTTCTGACCGAACTCTGCCTCCCTGGACTTGTATATATAGGCCATGATTTCTTTCTTTTTTTCATTCACCTCTTCATCTCATATTTTCATCTTCTGTAGCCTTATACATTCTAACCTACTCTTTTCATCTACTAGCCACACAACTTCCTAAGCCCCAAGGTGCTCAGTGCAATTCAGCTAGAAGTTTTGTGCAAGAGTTTGAAAGTAATCGCTTGGACAATTCCAAGTTTTGCCTCAGCAAAAATGTAAGAAGTTGGCATGCGCTTTTGAGTAAAGGCACGTGGTGTACCTCTATTTCACAAATAGTGGATTTTAATCCTGAGCTAGAGTTCTTAGGCCTGGACTAGTCATCCAAGAGGAAGACCAGGTTAAAACTGATGTGTTTGTGTATGCTTTTCTAATCTATTTTATTTTCGCATTAATACTCTGATTAATTATTCCATTGGTGAAAGTGTTATTTTTTATTTTTTTATTATCGACACAAACTCTATTCAAATCCCTTTAGAGTTGCCTACATGTATATTACATATGACGAGGTAGATCGGGCTAAGATATCTTGAGTTTGTGACTTCATCATCTATTAGAGTAGGCAAGTATCAGTATGACCTATGTTGCCTTTATTTTGTACTGCATGGATCTTCATATCGTCTTTTTACTATTACTTCTTTATAATTGATGTTGTCATTGTTCATGATTACTACTTGTGTACGAGAGTTAGAATCGTAGGGTATATGTACATGTTTATGTCTTAGTTCTCTCTTATCATGTTTAATATTTATCGTGTTGCTAATGTTTTAACATAATGAACATGCATCATGAGTGTGTCGGACAGAAGAATACAACAAGTAAGCATGTGCTCAATGAATTGAATACAGACTCCTATACATTGATTGCGTAATATCATTCTGCACCACACGTATGATTGACGTATATCCCAAACCGTCTACGTACAGAAAGTTAGTATTCTAAAATACACAGTACACAACTTGATTATTCTTTCTATATTGTTTATTATTGTCTTCCATCGAGTTTATTTTATTTTGTTATCATGTCATAGTAGTACTCTCCTTATCGTACCAAGTCATACTTATAGTTATCTTCTTTTACCTTCCCTATTATTATTTTTTCATCCATGTATGCTACATTGTGTAATATAGTGTTATGGTGATCTTGCTCCAATCCTGACTGGATAACTACTTTTCAGCTTTAGATGACATGATCTATCCCGAGGTCTAAGGTGAGTGTGTTGGTGACACTGACGTCACTGACATACCTGATTCAAGTACTGATGTCACGCCCCAGAACCAGAATACTGGAGAGCGGGGGCGTACATAGCCAGCTACGTATATTGAAATAGAACACATCTCAACTACACGGTCACGGCTGTCTAGATATGAGGGTTTACTACAAGCCAACAGTCTCTTAAGGCCAAGCCTACTGTCTCAATCTCAAGCAAGTAATATGATCACAAGATGTTTGACCACCAAATATACAATAAAAGGCGTCCCAAATATTACATATTCAGTTGATCATGAAGCTAGTCGTACAAAATGCGAGGACTAGCAAGAGTTTAGTCATACATGATCAACCCTAGGATTTGTTAATCATGTTTACAGCCCGTAGGCAGACAGTAAGTAAAGTGCATCGAGCTAACAGGTGCTCCTCGGCTAAACGCCTCAAAAGAATAACTTTACAATAGAGTGAGCGAAACAAAATAGAAAACCCACTCGTAGCCCGGGTTCCTTCTAGTCGCAACCATCGAGCTGGAGGTTCGGAAGATCCTCGGGAGCTGCTCCGAAATCTGGCCACACAAAACCAGCTGGGTCAAACCCCAGAAAGAGCAAGTGCCACAAAGGAGGCCACGAAATAAGAACAAAAGCCAGCATATCAGAACATAAGAAAAGAAATGGAAGAAGGTATAAGTAATAAAGTGTGCAACGGGACAATAAACGAATAGTGACGTAGGACCATTCCGGGAGCCAGGTTACAACCCTTAAACCAGACAAGGACCGAGGTTGTAACCATTCGCCTGAACAGCACTCTGTCTCTACCCATTTATTGTTAGAGATAAGTAAAACAAGCATGTACAAGAGTTCCAGGTACAGGGGCTAGACAGGACTTAGACAAGGCTGGACTCCATCCACTCATAAGCGGCCAAGCAATTTCTACGGTTTACTACTTAACTAACTAGGGTTATCACAAGCCTTAATTACTAACAGGATGCAAGTGAGAAATTCCCAGTCCCAAGCCCTACAGACCATCCAGTTATCCTTCCGCGGGTTGAGAGTATGGTTGGGTACATCGCCCCGGAGACGATATACCCTTAGGTGACTTAGAGGGTGCAACACATGACAGTGTGCTGGAAATGTGCTCTACTCGTCGGCAAGCTACAAGTCCAATTAAAGCGCCCAGATAACGAGATTGCCTGTGACTGGAAATTCTCTATGAACTATAGTTTGATCTAATCATTGGCCTAATCCAGATTCAGTGTAAATCCCTGACCGTAGGAACCAGGGAGTCACGTCCTAGACATGATGCAAGACAAGACATATGGATTGTACAAGCAAGCAAGCAGGAACACCCACGGTGTCAGAGTTGGTTATACGAGTCAAGTTAGCCGTCGCAACAGCATCAAGATAAATCATATCAGGGTACTTGTCAGGAGTGCGCCACGACGGGCCACTATCATGTCAGGTTGGTCATGTCAGGAGTGCACCACTACGGGTCACTGTCGTGTTATGCTAGTTCCTTGTCATACCATGCCATGTACAATAGTCATTCCAAACATATTAAGTAAAATCAAGTTCATGACAAAAGGCGTAAGGATATAAAATGGGCGTAAAATATCTAATAAAATATCAATATACAGGGCTATAGGAGAGTCAAGCTTAAGGAAAAATAAAACCAATTCACCATGATTGGACAGATTGTGCAAGGGTCCCTGGGGTCGGGTTGCGCAGGAGTGGATGGCGCAGGAATGGTTGGCGCAGGAATGCACTGCGCAGGAATGGTTGGCGCAGGAATAAACTGCGCAGGAATGGTTGGCGCAGGAATGAACTGCGCAGGAATGGTTGGCGTAGGAATGAACTGCGCAGGAATAGTTGGCACAGAAATAAACTGCGCAGGAATGGTTGGCACAGGAATGAAATGTGCAGGAATGGAGTGCGCAGGGTCCAAGCGCGCAGGGTTAGATTGCGCGGGAGCCAACCGCGCAGGGGTGAGCTGCGCAGGGGGCTGAGCGCAATTCGCCAAGGGACAAGCAGCGCGGTCCGTGCTACGCTAAAGAGCGCAGGCCGAGAGGGGATGCGCAGTCCAGCACTGCGCTAAAGAGCGCAGGCTGTAGTCTGCTACTCCAGGCCGAGAGAAACTCTTCAAGAACACCAAAGTTCAAATCTTCATATCTTGGTCAAATCAAAACCAAATCTAGATTTTCAAAGGTCTAACTTGAGTAAAATTGAATTCTCTTCCACATGGAAGCATCAAAACCCACAAAAATCCAACCAAAATAGATCAAAACCATGTAAATCTAAAAATAGTTAAAACCTAGATCTAGAACAATGGAGACTCCAAATCACAAAATGTCAAGCACTAATGTTGATCACCATGGCCTAATCTAGCTAATAAACAAATAAAATGTGGTTCTCATGTGGTGGCAAGGTGCACTTGCCTATGGGTGTTGGTGTTGTGTAGAGGAAGGAAGAAGAAGAAGATGGAGAAATAAATGAGAGAATTATGGAGGAGAGAGAAAAGTAGGTGGAGTTTTAATGAGGGTGGGTTGTGGTGGAATGAGGGTTGAACATAGGCTAAGGTGTTCCAATGCATGTTAAACCAAACCAAACCAAATCAAACCAATTCTCCTCCACAAAATAAACCAAGCCAGGTAAAACCCAATTACGATAACCAAAATCTGCAAGTCAAGCCAATTACAAGTACATGCCAAAATCCGAAAAAATAATTACAGGTCAGAAATACATGCAAGCTTGACAAAATACGTATTCAGAATATGGGTGTTACAACTGATGTGAATTAGCATACTTTCTTTCTTATGCATTCACATTAGTTAGTAGTTATAGCTATGGATTATAGTTTAGCTATTTCATTTTTTGCTACCAGGTTTATTTTTGAGACTATCTGAGTTGTAGTAGATTATTTGACGACTATCTTTAGTTTATTTATTGAGACTATTGGATTTTTTTGGTGAGTATTGATGGCTTAGTTGTGGATATTATGTGCGTATTGTTCTTGTTGTGGACCATTGTTATCATAGACATCATATTACCGTCGATGCTGCATTGTAGGCTAGACTTGGTCATGCACTCGTATCCCAAAAGTGGGAGCGAGTCGTGACATTTGGTGAGTAACTTATTTGAGTAGTCCCTGATGTTAAACGTTTGTGGCTGAAAAGATAGAGATTTAGGCAAATGGACGCAACAATAAGTAATTTAAAGGATGCAGATAGATCTTGAGAATGCCTAGACCAAAAATGATATCTAATATGTGCAAGTTGAATTTGGGAAAGAGAGTTGCACCTGTGGATTATCGAATCGTAGTAGCACGGACGTTGACTAAAATACAAATATTTTGGGGACGCCTAAAATATATGTATGAATCCAAACGAAGTGGTAGGCTGCGACCAAGATAATACTAGAAAATTTTGGTGAATCAATGAGAAGTGTAAGTATTTTTGAAAAGGAAAAAAAGATGGATTGTATCATTGATAGATAAATTTGTGCGATTGGATCTAAATTTAACATTTGTCTAGAGAGCCGAATAGAATATTGAAAAGAAGCTGAATGAGTAACTTATTATGACTAAGTGAATTAGTAGAATGAGTTGTTTTGTTAAGTTTCAAGGACAAAACTTTTTCTGAGTGGTATATTACGTAATGCCCCACTCAGCGGCGAGGCATTTGGTTGACTTATTGGATGTGATCAGAATGTTGGCCCGTAACTTGTGCTGAAAATCAAAAGAACTGAGTATGATACAGTCTCTCTAAGTTGGCCGGATGGATGAGTTAGGGAACATGGTTCGATATTATGACTATGTCAAGTGAGGAATATCGTACTTTGTGTCAAATCAATCTCTAGAGGACCCATTGAGCATATCTATGATCGGAATAGAATTATCGTTTGTGCAAGTGAGTAGAATTGTCCCTTCTCCCTTACTCCTTTATTCATAATAAAATAGAGTATTGTGTTGCCATATTATGTTCCTAAGTGTCCCATGCCTTAATTGCTGAATAGTGGAGATTCTCATATTGAATACTGCTGAATGATAATACACGAACATTGAAATGCTAATGTGAATTGATGCCTAGAAATGAATTGATAATACTACTCATGTTTAATGCTGCTGAAATGAATGAAATACTTGAATCAAGAACACGCTATGTAACTGTTGCAAAGATATAAAAAGTTGCATATTTTCTATAATGAATGAAATGATGTATGTCCTTTTGAGAACTGAATGATATAATAATCTTACAATGTAATGAATTGTTGCAATGTGGAATAATGTTGCTTGGGTTCGATAAGATCACAAAGTGTGGGAATGATGTGAATGATAGAAATGATAAGTCGTTGAATATGACTTGGATGAGATAAAATAATACATTGTTGCATTTAGTTAACTTTAATATTTTACCATGCGATTATTGTTAACCACCAAAAATTTTAATTAATATTTTGAGTTTTTTTTGTATTTTATTATTATTTGTTTTAGATTTGTGCTTCAAAAATAAAAAAATTCTTTAATTTCTATAAAAAGGAAGTCATAAGTATTTTGAATAGTAAATATTAAAAATGTGCCAATTATGTTTAAATAAATACTTTGAATTTATGTAAATATACATTAATTTATTAGGATAACATCGAATATTATTTAAATTATTTTGAAGATAATAAATATTATTTTAAAATTATTAGTGTGATCGATTATTGATTAAATTTATCTAGTTTCAAATTTATTGATTTAAATTTCCTGATAAGTATCAAATATGGCTTAAATTATTTTGATAATATTAATTGTTAATTTGAACTATTACTCAATATGTAAGCTTGCACTAATTTAATTTTATTTACTTTTGAATATTGAATATTACTTACACTACTTTGATAATATTAAAATTATTATTGATAGGATCATTAATTTGTAATTTGAACTATTATTGATTAATATCTGATTAATCTACTTTAGACATTAAATATTATTTTAAATTATTGGTATATGATCATTTAATATATTTTGAATTAAATATTAATTTGGGATTAGGTTAACTTAGTTTTGAATATTTATTTGAATTATTATTGTAACCAAATAATATATTTAGATTTGATTGATATTGGTTTGAAATTATTGAATATTATCTTTGACCAATAAAAATTTATTTGCTAAATTATTTATATAAGATTTTGAATTATAAAAATATAATTTTAAATTATGTATGGTAACAAAATATTGGAGTAGATTTGATTAGTTAAGTTTTAAATATTTTTTGATTTAAATTTATAGAAAGATTTGATCATTTGTTTCTTAATCCATATTTTTATTGCAACCAAATAATATATTTAGATTTGTTTGATTTTGTTTTAAAATTATTGAATATTAACTTTGACCAATAAAAATCTATTTGCTAAATTATTTTATATAAGATTTTGGATCATAAAATTATGATCTTAATTATGTATGGTAACTAAATATTGGATTAGATTTGATTAATAAAAGTTTAAATATTTGTTTGATTTCAATTTATGGAAAGATTTGATTATTGTGATTTTAATCCATATCTATTTAGCAAATCTCTATCTAAAGAAAGCTTTTCCCCTTCCAATCTAATCATAATTCAATTAGGCAATTGTTACTCATTATATATATGCTATTGAACTTATAAACATCTCTCATCTTTTCTTTTATCAAATTTCTCTCTTTTTTGTCCAAAATATTCCAACATTCGCCATAAATTTAGCCTCATTTTTCAAATGTTGTAACAATTTCGAAGGGCCATAACTCCTAACTCCGAACTCCTTTTGACCTCCAGTTTTTTTGTTTGAACCTTATTGAGGTCAGCTTCGATAAACTTTACTTTATTTTAGCAAATTCATAATATATTTTTTGAAAAAAATTTAAGTGTCATTTGTCCGAAAATCGACGTGTTGCACTATTTTTGAGATTTCGGGAGATCCCAAATCGATTTTACGATCCGCTTGATGTTTCAAAAAGCTGACATGATGATCTAAATCATGCAAAAAAAATCAAAAATTAATTTTAAAGTTTAGATTTTATTTTGGGCTAATGTATATTTATATTATTTCATTGTATTTAAAATAAACTTTTGACCTAAAAATATTATTGTAATATTTTCTACCTAATTAAATTATAGTTTTTTCCCCTAAAAATGATAATTCTAGATTTTTAAAGTATTTATCTAAAATTATTTTATCTAATAAAATATATTTTCAAGTATTATATAAATTTTCTAAATTAGGTTACGAATACTTATACTAAATAAATATATCCATTTTCTTTATTAAGAATTTCCTTTTTAAAAAAAATTATATATAAGATTGGATTCCTTTTGATCGTGACTAATCGTATTTCCCTATTTTCTCGCGAAACTGAACCACTTCATATTGACCTGGCTAGTTGAACCAATATAGACATTTTCAGATCGTTGCACTACCTCCAAGCAAATATACCTTGCCGAACTGACATTATTTCTTGCATTTCCTATAATACGGTTTCTTTTTCTGACATACTTGATTACCTACTTCTCATGTTCATGCCATAGCTAATTTTTTTTTACGTGCACGTACGTTATTTTCTTCATTCTATATATCACTGCTATTTTATATATAGATCCCGATAATGTTGCTTAGTGACTTATTCCTGTGCTACTTTCATTTGATATGTCTTGACATGTTACTTGCACTTGACTTGAGTCGACTGGACTGGACACTTGTATAGTTCATTGAGACAGAGATGACTGTTCCTAGGTATGCGGGCTATATGATAGTTTTCTGTTGGCCGATAGTTTGGAAGAGCTTCGGTTGTGTTGATGATTATGTTGGGCGTTAGCTCTTGCTACGGTTGTGATATTACATTGATCGTTATTCTCAGAGGAGATACGATTGTGATTATTCTGTTGGCAATTAGTTTCGAATAAGCTACGGTTCTGATGGTACCTGTATATGTTAGCACAAGTGTTGATCAACATTGTCCTTGATGTTGCATTATATGTAGTTTGTTTAGAAGTAGAGTGCCCTATTTCTGTCTTTTACTTATGCATATTATTTACTATCATAGTAGGTATTTTTTTTGTATCTTGTTGCGTTCTTCTGAGGACCTAGTGATCTCTCCAGGTGTGTATGTTTTCTTGACTTTCTGCAAGAGTTTTAGCCAAAATCGTGATCTTCTTCTTCCTATCGAAGATGACATGCTCTTAGATTATGCTTGTTGCTTGTATTCTTTTTTTTGTTATTTTCTTTCTTCTAGTTAAATGCTTGGTAGTAAATTTGTCTCTGTCTAGTAACTTGTACAATAACATTTTATATCTGATTCTATAATATCTTTATTCTTTTATTTTGTGGTTGAGATTAGTTGGCCGTGATTATACTGCATTTATAGCTTACATATATTTATTATACGTCTGATATGTTATGTACCTAGTCCTACGTATTTTGGGCCTGGGGCGTTACAATTATGTTCACTTTGTAAAGGACACAAATTCGTATGGTCATGGACAACTTGTACACAAGGTTTGAGATGAGTTTGCTCGGATGGTATGTCTGGGGCATTGGGGCCGATCCGACCCGGAAGAAAAAATTGGCGTGATTTGGTAGCACGAATTTTGGAAGGCATTCTTAGAGGCAAGCTACCTACTTTGAATGGTCATTGCATTACCTTGAAGTCATATATGGCAAAAGTCTGTATGGTATAACAACGCTAGTGACCATGTACTAAGGATGCAAGATAATAAATATTTTGTGCAGGCAGCATAAATATATCATATAACCTGTATTTGATGCAGGTACGAAATTACTTAAATATGATATGCTATCATACATGCTGAATTCAACTTTCCTGCTTAACATGTTAAATATAGTATGCTACAGTATTGCCTTTACAGTATTATGTTAACTGTAATGATGCTACAATGATGCCTTTACATTGTCACGCTCCTACCCAAAAAATCGTTCGTCTTCGTATCGATTTATCTGAATCATTCATCCTCACAGAGGTATCATGTCGTACAAGTCTGAAGTTGCACTCGAACAAGACAAGATGACAAGTTCTTAAATGGTTATCTTTGATTTGATATTAGCAATGGAAGAAATAGAGCATACGAAATAATTTATTTTATTGATAATTGAACTGAGATACAAAGGATTTTAATAGCCCAACTGAATTTGCTAGATTAGCTTACAACACTCAGGTCCTCTATTGTCCATAAAGGATTTCACCGTTCCATACATCATGTCTTCTATATTTCGGTCGTATCATCCTGTTGTAAGTCCGAGCGTCAATGCGGTCGTACGCCTCAATACGCTTTGGCAATCCATGCCTCAGTGTGTTAAAGCGAAGATCTGCCGTGAGCAGACCATTCCCTGAACCTGAGAGCAAACTAGTGGAAGATTAGTACTTTCGTCCTTGCTGTACTGATCAAAGACCCCCTTTACCTAAACTAACATTAAGTAGATGTATTGAATCACGCAGCATACAATTTAGTGATCTTTCTATCATTGCCTTAGGATCAGTTCATGGTATATTCGAAAGCAGGTAAGACATGTTATCATGGCAAGCATGTTATTTGATTCGTATAATCAAGCAGGCACCCAATGGCAATCTTGTGTTATTTCGTGACTTCTTACCAATATCGACGCACTCGCTCTTGCACTGACGCAAGGTGAATACGCCTTATTCCTTCCATGTCATGTTATAACTACTCTGTGCAGGATCTCTGTGTTCCTGCACTTTTGGCCTATCGTTCTTTAACTATATGAAGGTCGTTGGCGTATCCGCACCAAAATGGACTAAAGTTGTTTCTCTTTTCTATTCTTTTCTTTTTTTACCTTTTTTTTTTCTTTTCTTCCTTTTCTTTTCTCAAATTGGGTAGCCCGACGCCTATCGGGATGTGTTGCTATCCCAATAACCGAAAGCTTACTGTTGCATACCAATCATTGCGGCTTTCACATCAATAATAGATCGCTAAACGTCTTAGAGATGTGTGTCCATCAAAGTTTAACATCCCCTCCTAGGTCAAACGATCCCGATGCCCCGGGCCAATAACTCGTTCGAGGGAACACCCATGCACGGAAGATTATCTCCAGTCTATTCGACCAAGCAAAGCGGGTCTTATTCAAACAACCAAACATAGTATTGAGTCTGAGATCAGACTTCACGCCGTCTTGTAGTAGCACCATTCTCTCTTTCTATGTTCTTACATTCTTTGTGTCACACCCCGACCCGGGAATCGCTCGTCCTTGCTAGATTTCTCCCGAATCATCGTCCTCACTGGGGCATAATGTCACATGAGCCTGGAGTTGTGCTCGTGTAAGGCAAGATAACAGGTTCACATAAGATTATCTCAAATTGATAACATAAGCAGTGGAAGGAAACATAGTATACAATAAGAATATCTTTTATTAATAATGAACTGAGTGTTACAAAGGCTTGAAAAGCCCGCCTGAATATGCCAACTGGCTACAACGCTCATGATCTCTCTAGCTCACAAAGGATTACATGATTCCATATATTATGCCTCTTTATATCCAACAAGTAGTCTTCGGCCGAACATCTCCATGTTGTAAGTCCGAACGCCAATACGGTAGCATCTCTTGAAACGCTAAGGACTCCATGCCTCGGTGCATCCAAGCCAAGCCCCACCCCGAGCCGAACATAACCTGAACCTGTAAGTAAACTAGTGGAAGATTAGTGCTTTCGTCCTCGCTGCACTGATCAAGACCCACTCGCACCCAAACCAACACTAAGTACATTTAGTGAAACAAGCAACTTTATTTGGTGATCTTTCTATTTAGCCTTAGGGTCAGTTTCATGACAATATTCAAACATAGCAACTGAATATAAATGTATCAAATACCATATCCTTGTAATAGATACAGTTAGACATAATATGGATATAAGCATAGTGATCGTGCATGTTTTCGTCTCTTTTCGCTTAGCATGCAATCGTTAGAAATATGCATAACCAACAATACAATTCATACAGCCAACCAACCAAACTTCGACATATGCATAAGGGTGGCAGGCCCTACGCCTGCAGCCAATTATAATATCAGTCCACCGGCCCTATCTATATAAAGGTCTCGGTGTTTCGTACCGTAATGGACTTGGCATCTTTATGTGTAAGCCTATGATCGCTCCATTACAGGTTGCTAGCCTAGTATCCGAAGGATCCTAAACTTATTGACATCATAGCTTATCACAACCCTGGCCGGTAGCAACCCGTCCTAATGAAGTGCACCATAAATACAAAACATAATTCCCTCCTAGGCCGAACTGTCCCGGTGCCCCGGTCGTAACCGTTCGAGGGAAGCCGCAACCGTGCACGGGCCATCCTTGTCCAAACAAGTCATATCCTTCCAGCCAATCTGACTTTCCATAAACATATTCCATCATCTCTATCTCAAGTTCCATCTGCATTATGCCCCAACACATCCGTATTGATGCATGACACCCAACGGCTTAACACTTCTCGTTCTTATACTCAATGCGTTCCATTCATAAGTTATTTGTATAAAGGAAGTTCCGTATCAATTGTGCCACAACTTCATACTTCGATGCATGAAGTATATCTTTCAATGTTACGACGGGTTCCACGACATTACACCACAACTTGCCCTATTTCGCTTACTTAGTCATTTTGTAGCTTCCATGCGCAAGGGCATGCTCAACGCTATAATCAATGTTCTAGGTCTAGTGTTCAATGTTCTCGGAGTCGTACACGTGATGCACATCTTGATATTGCCTTCCAATGTTCTACCATCACCGTCCTACCGCAATCCATACACTTGATGTACATCGCTTCAATTGTTCTATGTTCAATGTTCTATCTTAATGTTCGACACACACTAAGACCTTTACTCGTTCGAGCTATGCTCGCTAACTCAATAGCCACAATAGCATACAAGGGATATAATCTTATTAGACATGAAGAAGTCGGAAGAGAGAGTCAAGAACCCGCCTACATTAAGCCGACACGCCTGGTCATTTTGCCAAGTTGATGCAGCTCGATTTTATAACTTGGTTGCACGGCTAACTCTCTTGACTTAGCCATTCTGTTGAACTATTCGACTGATTTGGCCTACCATGCCCACGCCACAATCCGTTGCAAGGTGACAATTTGGTTTTGCAGACATCATTTCGAATAAGGAAAAATATTAACCCTTTACAATCTAGCATAAAAGCATAGTTTGTACACCAAATCAACCGAAGTCAACACTTTGTTCAAACCGAACTTATGCTTTGCATTGATTCAATTTATTGATTCGAATCAACTCAATGCTTTCTTTCAGGCTAACGTAACACGTGCATCCACTACTAAAATAACCTAGATTAGCGACGTCAGGAGACGTCGCTAAATACAGGAAATACGTCGCTAACAATGATTTGCGACGTATTTAGCGACGAAAAACCTACGTCGCTTATAGGCAAGTCGCAGATGGCAATTTAGTCGCTAAACGTCGCTATTTGCGACGCGTAGTTAATCGTCGCTAGACGTCGCAAAATAAGTGACAGATAGCGACGTATAAGTACGTCGCCAACATTGCGACGTAAAGCGACAACTAGCGACGCTTCAAAAGTTTATAAATGATGACGAGGCACGGCATCCACGTGGCCACGTGGGCAAAGTAGCGATGTATATTAGCGACGTCGAGCGAGAGAAGCAACAAACATAAGCAAGGAAAAATAAAATCCTATAATGTGAAGTAGGCATGCACGAAGAAAATTTCTTTTTGAGCCAACAAGATTTGTAACGATCCTAACATTTGGAAAGAATTAACATCACCATTATATATCATAATAAATCACAAACATAAGCAAGGAAAGGAAGTAGTTAACATGGCATTGTCTTCCAAAGTTCAAAATGTCATGAGCCCGGTTCATGTCCCGCTCTTACTGCTACTACTACACCTACTTCGGTCCATTTGAGTCACATCTATTCTCTCCTTTCTTTCTTTTTTCTTTTTTCTTAGTACCACTTGCAATATGTGACAGAGAAATCTATCGACCAATATTAATGGCAGTAGACCAGCATTCAATGGAGACCAAGAGGAAGAGCGAGAGAAGCAACAAAATCGTACTCGATAAAGAAAAGTGGCAGACTGTACCCACCCCAACCCTCCCCTGCCTTCCCTCCCCCCTCCCCCCCCTCCCCCCTCCCCTGCCCCCCCTTCCCATACCCCTGCACCCACCCCAACCAAAATATACACTTCACCCCTGCCCCCCTCCCCCTACCCCTGCACCCACCCCAACCCTCCCCTGCCCCCCCTCCTCCCTCCCCCCCTCCCCCCTCCCCCCTCCCCTGCCCCCCCTCCCCATACCCCTACACCTACCCCAACCCTCCCCTGTCTTTCCTCCCCTGCCCCCCTCCCCCTGCACCCACCCCAACCATGCCCCCCTCCCCCTACCCCTGCACCCCCCGAGTACCCCCACCCCTCCCTCCACCCCTCGACAGTAAGACCCCCCCACCCCCTGCACCCAACCCCACCCCTCTCCCCCCTCGACAGAAAGACCACCCCAGCAGCTAGGGTTAGAGTTCTCGTGTTCGTGTCTGTGTCTAGATAGCTAGGGCTAGGGTTAGGGTTTACCTGAGGAGGGTGGCTTCGTCGGAGGATGGAGGCGGCGAGGAGGGTGGCTTCGTCGGAGGAGGAAGCGGTGAGGAAGGCTCCTTCGTCGGAGGAGGGAGGCTGGTCGCCGGAGGGAGGGGTCAACGGGCGAGCAGGGTCTCCGGGGGGAGAAGGGGGAGGGTCTCGCCGGAGGGAGTGGTCGCCGGAGGGGGAGGGTTCGCCAGGGGGAGAGGGGAGAGCGGGAATAAATTTTTGGGTGAAAATTTTGGGATTTCGATTGGGCCAGGAACCCTATATGAAATAAAACAGCGGCGCCTACATAAAACGTCGCAAAACGTCGCAAGCCAGCGACGTAAATTATACTACGTCGCTGAACGTCGCTACTCAGCGACGTACAGCGACGTGTAGCACAAGACGTCGCTATATGCAATTATCAGCGACGCGTATTTTCGCCGTCGCTAATATACGTCGCTATTTAAGCATATTTTAGTAGTGATCGATTCGTATCGATACTTCATCGGGCCAATGCAACTCTTCGAGTCAATGACTCATCGTAATGCACCATGCAGAGCGGGGAATTACATAATATACCACTCAAAATAAGGTTCGTCCTCGAACCAAACCAACACTTGTGCTTCACTAGATTGTCTCCCGATCTCGTGCCATTATCGTTTGAATCATACAACTTAGTTTGGCTCATATAGGCGTCCCGCTAATATATGCATTTCAGCCAAGCTTAGTTGTAGGATACCGGGACAAAGCTAACAGGCTCAACTTAAATTCTCAAGCATCATCTATTCCGTATTTGACTTAGGCAGATCTTAGCGTCTATTCCCAAAATACTTTCCGTATGTATTATTCCATAACACGTGATCATCTTCCAAAAATTTTTGTATATAACTTAACTCAAAACTGTTACTTCGATCCCATAAGTTTCTCACCGGCCATCTAAAGCACGCATTACATTAAGTCATTGCGCATCCGATCGCAATAATTTTTCGTAACATCTACTCATCAAATCATTTTCTATCTCTCGGACAACTCAAGTCTTTCATCTAATCGTTCATAACATTTGGCCTCAACGACATGGATTGAGTCCAACATGTCCTAACTTCCTTTGCCTACCAGTCGCACCAAGCCTCGCACGCCACTATTCCGATATGATTCATATTCTCTTGCTTTATCAACACATTGCGTCTGGGACTACCCCCGCTAGATAACTTATCCAGACATCATGCTTAATCTCTCTCGACACTAGAGGTCAACTTGAGTCTACGATGCTCAAAGGCAACAATCTTTTCGACCTAAGGTCTTCTACGATACGCCTATCTCCGATTCTTGATTGAATAAGAATTTCTTACTCAATTTTTTTTGAATCAACCCTAACTAGTTCATTTCGTAACACAGATCATGCGCTCAAACACACATAGTCTAACCATTACTCAAACCGATCTACGACACAACTCTTAGGGTTGTTCTACTATTCGTTACTCTCGCGTATTGCAGAATTCTTGTAATCGTCTTACCGTATAACTATGCTATATACGTTCCTCAACATCTCGATCATCGACCAACTAAGTCTATTTACGTACTCATTTGATCGATCATAAATTTTATGACCATATCGATCTAGTTGAAGGCTACTCGCTAACTTCCGAAACATGATACTCAATCGCTTAGACTTATCCTCAACATATACTACATCAACCTTTATCCTCGACGAAATTTCTTATGCAACTTCATTGGGTCATCCTATGGGACTTCAACATTCACTTGGTTTGGTGGTCAAGTCTTCTAGGGTCATCTGTCCCGAAACTACAATCGATAATTGAAGATCATCAATGAGGGACAGTTACTACGAACCATGGTATATCATATCGCAGAACCAAATCAATCCCCAACAATTCTTATGAGACTTTATCCAATCCAACAAAATTTACCAATCTATAATTTATCAACCCCCGTACAACTGATGTGCCGTTTACTACTCGAATCACTTATGCACTACCATTAACAATACCGCTAACCGAGAGATACTTTTTTGTCTCAAGTACGAGTCTATCTACCCACGGTCAATATCTGACACACTATATGCTTATCGCAATAATTCTTAAATTTACCTTCGCATCAAACCATAATCCTAAATCTAATTTGGCACGCATTGTAAGTTCGACCATCCCCGCTGGATATGAATCACCATACCAGCGCAGAATAGTTATCCTAACCGGCATGATGCATATGCGAGACTGGTGTTGTGTTCGCACAAGACAAGAACATCAATGTTGTGGCTATCGTCGAAACAATCAAGACACTTTCATTGTCGTACAAGTAATATATCGATCCATCCTCAAATTCTTTGAAGCATTCCTACCATTATCATCCGAACTGCCATCAACTTAACTTGCATCTCATTCATCCAACAACAATGCTTAACACAATTTTTGTTCATTTTATCAGAGTATCCCCAATTTATTGCATATCGTCTTTGATATGCCTCAATACCAACGTTGATATGCATAACTTGAACATCTTCTTCTCTCATAAGCTCCGATTCATTGCAATCACTGTTATCATCAGAACTTGAATACGAATTAAGTCTCGCACGCATCAAGATCCATTCCGTTGTAACTAACTATCATCATCGAGACACGATTTCTGATTCATGTATCCATTCTCATATTCCTAACTCGCACTTCCAGATCGTGCTACCAACTCTTCGCGCTCACTCAAATTCGTTTGAACGATTACTTCATACCTACTCAACTCGTTCCGAACAGTTTTTGCACCAACTTAACTCAATTCTGACTAAGTCAACTATTTCCTCAACACAACATTCCCTTGGTATGTTCGTCCTATCGTTTGGCTTACACTTCATGAATCCTCGTCCGACGTATCATTCATGGATACGATTTTGCACATAATCATTCAACTCAATTTATCGAAGCATACTTGCATCGACTTCTATCGAGTCATTCCCACTCGAGTCTTATCACTACTCCGTCCGTATAGGACAAACCTATCATAACCGACACAATCATCTCAACACATTCTATTGCAAGTCACCAAACGACTTAATATAGCTATCGCTAAGTGGTATTGCATATACCAATCAGAAATCGAGCCTATCGTTATCGATACAATGCTTCGTTGTGCTGATCGCACAAGTGGTATTGTATATACCACTCAAAATCGAGTTACTACTCAACATTACACCCCGCATAGGTATGTTGTCTATTTCAAATCAACTATCCCGTGTGGCAATCTTTTCTGATCCTAGCTCTAACGTTCTCTTACTCGAGTTGGGTACAACAACTTGGCCAATGTGCACTACCGTTCACTCAAGTTCGGCATTCATTTTCGAGCTAACCGTGCCTTGGTGATCATGCCGATCACACATGCAACATTCACTTATTCATAGCTCAATACAATATTCGGCCAACATAAACGTTCGCTTACTTCGAAACTCGATTCAACCCGGCCAACTCACAAGTTTGCCTACTCAAATTCGACTAGCGACCAACTCGACTCGTTGAAATCGCTCTGCAATTTCTCAATCCTATCGTTGCAACTCATACAACGATTCCTTCTCAATACTCAAGATCATTAATAAAATCATTCAACATATTGCTACCCTTTCACATAGCCACATAACATACATCGCCTCATGTATCGAATCATTGCACTTCATGCAACCAACAACACGTATCTCTTCGCACTTTGTGCGACAAACAACACGTATCTTATTGCACTTCGTACAACCAACACCCCCTTATTCGTTGCACTTTGTGCAACCAATGACTCGTAACTTTGTTGCACTTCGAAAAACCAACATTTCATAACTTATAGCACTTCGTACAACCAACATTCCTCGATGGCACTCAGAGATAGCACGATAGTCACGACATACTCGTAGCAGACATATACACTTAATATAGACATATTGTATGAAACATCCAAGGTAGCATCGAGTAGATCCATGAGCCATGCGGTTGCGAAGAGAACTTAAGTAAACTAATTTCGATAGCAAAGCAACTGAGGTCAAAAAGATTCATTTACGGTCCAGAGGATGGAACCACTTTAATATCAACTTGTCACGCCCCAACCCGAGAAATCGCTCGTCCGCACTATATTTCATCCGAATCATCATCCTCGTTGGGCGTGATACCGCACGAGCCTAGAGTTTCGCTCGTGCAAGACAAGATAACAAGTTCATATAAGATTATCTCAAATTGATAACATAAGCAGCAGAAGGAAACAAAGTATACAATAAGAATCTATTTTATTAATAATGAACTGAAGGTTACAAAGGCTTGAAAAGCCCGTCTGAATATGCCAACAGGCTACAACGCTCATGATCTCTATAGTTTACAAAGGATTATATGGTTCTATACGTTATGCCTCTTTATAGCCAACAAGTAGTCTTCGGTCGAATATCTCCATGTTGCAAGTCCGAACGCCAATGCGGTAGCTCCTCCTGAATAGCTAAGCAGTCCATGCCTCGGTACGTCCAAGCCAAGCCCCATCCTAATTCGAACATAACCTAAACTTGCAAGCAAACTAGTGGAAGATTAGTGCTTTCGTCCTCGCTGCACTGATCAAGACCCACTAGCACCCAAACCAACACTAAGTACATTTAGTGAAACATGCAACTTTATTTGGTGATCTTTCTATTTAGCCTTAGGATCAGCTTCATGACAATATTCAAGCATAGTAACTGAATATAAATGTGTCCAATACCGTGTCCCTGTAACAGATACAGTTAGAGATAATATGAACATAAGCATAGTAGTCGTGCATGTTTCCGTCTCGTTTCGCTTAGCCTACAATCGTTAGAAATATGCATAACCAACCATACAATTCATGCAGCCAACCAATCAAACTTAGACATATACATAAGGGTGGCATGCCCTGTGCCTGCATCCAATTCTAATCTCAACCCACCGGCCCTATCTATATGAAGGTCACGGTGTTTCGTACTGTAATGGACTTGGCATCTTTATGTGTAAGCCTATAATCGCTCCATTACGTGTTGCTAGCCGACTACCCGAAGGATCCCAAATATACTGATATCATAGCTTATCATAACACTAGTCAGTCGTAATCCATCCTAATGAAGTGCACCATAAATACCATACATAATTCCCTCCTAGGCTAAATAGTCCCGATGCCCCGGTCGTAACCGTTCGAGGGAAGATGCACCTGTGCATGGGCCATCTGAGTCCATTGACCATGTAATACGCGAAAGCAAACAAGTCATATCATTCCAACCAATCCCACGTTCCATAAACATATTCTGTCATCTCTATCTCAAGTTCCATCGACATTATTCCCTCACACATTTGTATTGATACACGATGCCCAACAGCTTAACACTTTTCGTTCTTATACTCAATGCGTTCCATTCATAAGTTGTTTGTATAACGGTAGCTCTGTAGCAATTACGCCATAACTGCATACTTCGATGCACGCAGTATATCTTTCAATGTTACGATAGGTTCCGCGATATTGCACCACAACTTGTCCCATTTTGCTCACTTAGTCATTTCGTAGCTTCCGTGGGCAAGGGCACGCTCAACTCCATAATTAATGTTCTAGGCCTAGTGTTCAATATTCTCGAAGTTGTGCACGTGATGCACATCTCGATATTGTCTTTCAATGTTCTACCATCACCGTCCTACCTCGACCCGTACACTTGATGTACGTCGCTTCAATTATTCTATGTTCAATGTTCTATCTTAATGTTCGACACATACTAAGACCTTTAATCATTCGAGCCATACTCACTAACTCAATAGCCACAATCGCATACAAGGGATATAATCTTATTAGATGTGAAGGAGTAGGGAGAGAGAGTCAAGAACCCATCCACCTTAAGCCGACATGCCTTGTCGTTTCGCTGAGCTGATGCGGCTCGATTCCATAACTTGGTTGCACGGCTAACTCTTCTGACTTAGCCATTCTGTTAAACTACTAGACTGATTCGGCCTACCGTGCCCATGCCATAATCTGTTGTAAGGCAACGATTTGGTTTTGCGGACATCATTTCGAATAAGGCAAAATATTGCCCCTATACAATCCAGTATAAAAGCATATCCTGTACACCAGATCAATCGAAGTTAACACTTTGTTCAAACCAGACTTATGCTTTGCATCGATTCGATTTATTGATTTGAATCAACTCAATGCTTTCTGTCGGGCTAACGTAACACTTGCATCGATTTGTATCGATACTTCATCGGGTCAACGCAACTCTTCGAGTCAATGGCTCATCGTAATGTACCGTGCGGAGCGGGGCATTACACATTGTACGATTTTATTCTTCATTTCAATATTCACTGGCACCATTTCTCAACTCAATGTTCGTAAAATAAATGACCCGAAGGTCCTGAACATTTCCTAGGCACCATGCCATATTCGACAGTTTTGTCACATTCATGCCACAACTGTTCTTTTCACAACGAAGCCGTATTTTATGATTCTCGTACACATATGCACGATTTGACATAATTGTTCTCTATTCTTCGAGTCATGCATGTTATGCATGCCTTGATACCTTATTTCCATGTTCTATATCTTAATGTTCAATATTCATGGCTCGTGCACTAGGGCACTTGCCTCAATAGTCTTTCAATGTTTCTAACTCGTACGTGAAGGCACGAATGACTTGTGCACTGAGGCACTCGTCGATATAGTTATCCCATATTCTTATGGCTTACGCACCGAGGTGCTCGCCTTTCCGATATTCAATGTTCAATAGTGACTCGTGCATTTGATGTACGTTTTATTTCAATTATTATATCTAGTATTCGACCCGTACTATGTTCATCTCTCGATAGAGCCATACCCATGGTCTCGATAGGTTAACTTAGCATACAACGATGTATATTACTTAGGCATGAAGGAGTAGGAAAGAAGAGTCAAAGTCCTCCCACCTTAAGCCGATATGCCTTGTCATTTTGTCAAGCTGATGCGGCTCGATTTCATAATTTTATTGCACGGCCAACGGCCATTGGAGCACTTTGTGCTTTATTGAATTATCCGACCGATTTATCTTACCGAGTCTATGCCTCAGTCCATTGCGAGGCGGTGAATTAGATTTGCGGACCCCGTTATAAATAAGGCAAAATGTTGATCTCTTATATTTTAGCATAAACGTATAGCCTGCACACGAAACCAACTAAAATCAATATTCGTTCAAATTAGACTTATGCGTTGCATCGATTCTATTTCTTAGAATCTTCGAACCGACTCAATACTTTCTCTCGGGCCAACTTAACGCTTGTATCGATCTTACTCGATGCGTTCCTCAGGTCAATGTAACTCTTTGCATCGATTCGTATCGATACATATTTTGGGTCAACACAACTCTTCGAGTCAACGACTCAGCATAACGCACTATGCGGAGCGAGGTATTACATAATATACCACTCAAAATAAGGTTCATCCTCGAACCAAAACTAACACTCAATTCAAGTGTTTCTCCAGATCTTTCACGATCTCATCCAACTATCGTTGTTCTTTTTCAAACACTCGAGCAAGCTTTCATTAACTTTCAGTCTTTTCTGTAGCACAATTTGAATTTAGTATACAACTTGATTTGGATCATATACCTATTCAAGGTGTCCCAAAAATATATATATTTTAGCTAAGCCCAGTAACTAATAGTCTGAAAATAATTATAGTATATAATTTTAAAACAATAACCTTAATAATAATTATCGTAGTAATAAGTATATTAATAAACTAATAATTTTTTTACAAATCATAAATATTATAATTAATACTGACAACATTAATAATATTTATTATTATAATAACTAAAATGATAATAGATAAACAGTTTGATAGTAACAGTACATATTGTTTACTGTGACTCCACCAGTAAAAGTTATAAACATAATAAATAATAATAATAATAAGTAATAATAATAGTAATAATAAAAAAATTGATAGCAGTGCTGTCCTATTCTCCCTCTTGAGAAAAAACTCAATACATAGCTACTAAAAATTTGAGAACATCTGTTCTCAAAGTCATAAAACAATTATAGAAAAAGAAAAGCAAGGATATGAGAAGAAGAGGGTGAGCGAATGCGAAAGTGGGAGGGATAGGGGTCTGCAGCGGGAAGGAAGGAGAGGTCGGGAGATAGGGGAAGAGAGGGAACATACCGGAGAGGATGCTGGAGGCTAGAGGGCCGACAGCTCCTGGGAAGAGGCTGTATACGTACGACATGAGTGGAAGACGCCAGGACGTGGCGGCAGCTACTATCGGTGTTCCAATAGTACGCTGTATCTCGGAGGCGGTGGTGGCTGATCGGGGCCACGGAGGGTTGCAGATCTTGGAGGAGGAGGCATCAGGGAGCCGGTCGAAGGCTCACCGGGAGGTTGCTAACCTGGCGAAAGTGGCACCAGCTCAGGTTAGGTTTTGAGGTAGGATTTTTTTTTCTTTTGTTGGTGTTGTTGTTTGGTTTTGGGGCGGCTGCGGTCGGCGATAGCCTTGGCGGGAGCGGTGCGTAGTAGTCTAATGATGATGATGGTGGGTTTTGTTACGATGTTTGGTTTTGGGGCGGCTGCGGCGGTGATGGCCTTGGCGGGGGCAGTGCATAGTGGTCTGATGATGAGGACGTGAGGTTTTATTACTAGCGGTGATGGTGGGTGTGTTCTATGGGGTGGCGGTTGGCCGGGAGCCGAGGAGGGTTGGCGGATGGCCGAGTTGGCGCTCGTCGGGGAGGTTGGCGGGTGGCGGTTGTGCTGGGTCTGGAGGTTTAGGCGTTGGTGGACGCGACGGTGATTGTGGTGTTAGCAGCGGCGGTGAAGTAGGTACGGTGGATGGTCAGGCTAGGGGAAAGAAAGTCTGAGGGTACTGGTTGTGATGTTGGGGTGAGGACAGTTTGCTGTAGAGGTTGGTGAAGGTGCTGGCAGTGGTGGCGGAAGACGGCAGGATTCGGGGAGGTGCAGCTGTGTGGTAGCCGCAGCCAGGGGTGGCACGTCATCTAGGTTTAGGATTACGGCTGGGTTAGGATTTGATGGTGTCGGGAGTGTCCGACATGAGAAAAATGATGTATCTGTAAAAGAAATTTATTGGAAAGACATCCGGGGTCGGAACCGAGGCCTTCACGACTAACATGACGGAGTTTGGACACTGACACGGTGTACGACACTGTGGTGGAGATAATTTGGCTATGAAAATTTCTATAAGTAAGAGCGACGGGGCTATCCATATATAGGAAGTGGACTCCCCTAGTTGGATATGGATTAGTAATGGTTTAAACTCCGATGGATAATTCTATCTTTTAATTCAGATCAATCTAAAATTATTTCAATCAAATCCAAATCGATTTTAAATCTAAATAAACACCATAATTAGCTTAAACTATTAATAAAAATCAATAAGATAAATTCAATTTAAATCACCAAATCAATTAAACATTTAATTCAAACAAAGTTGTAAAATATCTTTTTCGAATAATAAAATAATGATAATAATTAATTTCTAAAATTATAATAAATCTTTAAATATTTGAAATATCTTTCCTAAATAAATAAAGAATTACAAATAGGTTTTTTTGGAAATCAAAGTAGCCATAAATTTAATTTTATGTTCCTCGCAGAATATTTTTCATACTTTTATAAATTACAATAAAATAAAATAGCCTTTTTACACTATATAAATAAAGTAAAGATTTAAAATCTCGACACGGCACGTTTTATAATTTTAAGCAAATAGAAAAAATATTTATCACATATTATTTTGAAAACTATATTTCTTCTATATAAATAAAATCTATAATAAAACTTTTTATAAAAAAATATGCATCTCGCATAAACGAACGTATTCGGGTAAGGAATAAAGTTTTTCAGTTATGCACGAAGTAGAGTGTACTTAGGTTTAAGAATCGAGATGAAAATAATTGAGGACTCGAAAGATATCATTTCTAGAGAGAAGATAGTCTTCTAGGTTAGAAAGATATGATTTCTAGATAGAAGATAGTCTTCTAGGTTAGGATACGGTCAAGAAAACGATTATAATCACTCTCGAGTTTCAAGTGGTTAGAAGGTCACGATAATAGATCTAGGGTTGAGCGAAGGTCGAGTAAGTCAAGGTGAAGATATAGTTACATGGCTTGGTCGATGACTAACGACACTTGTGTATGTACAACAATCATGGGCATGGGTGATATAGCAACTAATGTGGAATACTTGTGTCTATCATGGTTTGCCTATCAATATAAAATCTAAATCTATGAATTTGAGCCCCTCAAAAGTTTCTCAATATAATTCTCAAAATAATCTACCAAAATTTCTTAATCATTCTAAGGCATCAAGCATAATTGTAACGCTCCAGTCCTAAAGTATTTAGGACTAAGTACGTAGACATGCCAGCTGCATAAATACGAAGTATAATCAAATATATGGAAACCTCATATATACATAAGCTGTAAAATACAGTAAACCAAGAGTAGTCTAATCTCATCCACAAAATGAAAGAATATAAGATATGTCATAAATCAACTTTGAGTTATCATTGTACAAGATGTTGGACGGAGACAAATCCACTACCAACTGTTTATATGAACAGAAATAAATATAAATGAGAGAAAATGTCAAGCGAAGCGAATGACGATCCAAGAGCACGTCATCTATAAAGAAATGGAGAAGATCATGGCTATGGCTCGAATACCTGTGGATGACAATAGCACACACCTGGAGAGATAGTCAGGTCCTCAAAGGGACGTAACAAGATAAATAATATCATGCCATATAAACTGAATAAAAATTGCTCAATAATAAGTCAATCAGATCATAACATGATCCAATACCCACCTTTGAATTAGCGTACCATTCCCCAACCAAATAAGGACAGGAGATGGCACACTAACCCACGATGAAGTATCTTTCCAAGTCACGAATCCAATACGGTATTCGGACCACAACAAGGTTCAGTTCCTTCTCATCGGAGTAGTGAGCCACACCTACAACCAAATAAGGACAAGATGTGACAAACTAGCCCGTGATAAGTTACTGTTCCAAGCCGCGATCAGATACAAGTACCCAAACCAAGAGTACTCATACCTAACGGATAAGGGAGCCTAACCAATCTAGGTGAAATACAGTTTTAAGAACAAACCTTCTACGTATGTGCCCTGGCTAAATAGGATCGGCATGGTCCCCCTAAGGGTACCAGAGGATCAGGAAGAGCATAACGTTTTGTAGAACATCAGTGGCCGTCAGTATCCATGGGTAATCTCATCCACGTCTCCGACGGAGCTCACAGGTTACAAAAGGTAAAGTGTATAGTAGCCCATACGCTAAGGTATTGTCCTCTCCGTCCAATACCTAATATGTTGTATCCACAACATAGAGCCTCTATTAACTGCTAAGTCAAACTAATCATGCAAACTCTATTGGCGACTAATCCTATCGCACGGCATATACGTACCGGTGGCCAGCCAGTCACGCATGTTCGAGTTCTATATGCGACTCGCAACAACGTAGTACAAATGTGTCAAGGCTTATGAATGCAACACACAAAGTGTGGTCCCTTAAATCTAAGTTCAATGTGTAAGAAAATAGTACATAGCAGGAAATAGAACCGAACAGTAAGATTCTATCAAATTATGTCATGTATCACAGTTTATTTTGTAGAAAGTAAATAATAAGTAAATGCATGAAATATGAGCTAAAATAAATAGACAGCAAATGGCAAGGTATCTTGCCTGGTAGCGGCGCCTGGTTTTTTGCGATGATCAATGTGCAACATAATATGACTTCTGTGTTACAACTATGCAAGACGGCCACCGATAATTGCACGGACTGTTTTCTTGGGTCCAGAGCAGTTGGATTAGTTAGGGTCGACATAAGGTTGTCCAGAATTGGTAAGAGATTAGAAATAATGGACTTAGTCGAGGACAGGAGGATATCGAAGAAAATTGGAATAATATATACGATTTTAGAACATATCAATAATATTTGGAAAATAGATTTTGTTAGTAAAATCAATTTTTATGGAAAATAACTTGAAAAGTCAAAATCGTTCTTTCGGGATAAACTCTAAGTTTTGCCAAATAATATTTTATGTTTGAAATCTATATTTTTATTAATCCAAAATACTTTTAGGTAATACATACTGAAAAGTTCCAAAAATAATTTAATTAGAAAAATACTACTATATTAATTTAGGTCAAAAAATTTATTTAAAATATCATGACAACAAATATATATTAGGCTATTGAAATTTAGTTTGAAACTACATATAGAGTCAAGCACATTAATTTATTTTGTTACCTAGATAACATTGCAAAAATGATATTTTATTTTTAATTTTAGAAATATATACAATATTATTAATAAAACTAATAATATGATACTAATATATTTATACATCTCACTATCATACTCTATACCAATTTATTACTAATAAAATTAATAGCAACCACAAAAATAGTATAATAGTAATCAAAACATAAAATAATAATTATAATAATAGTAATGTAATAATGATAAAAATAATTCTAATAGTACACCTACTGTTTTACTTAACAATCATACTTAATATAAATAAGGAATTAAAATAATAAAATAATAATAATAATGCTGATAATGGGAACAAGACAAAGAAACAGCATCAGCGACAAAAACAAAACAAAAACCACAAAAATAAATAAGAATAAAATAATAATTTTAAAAAAACCATTGAAATGTCAACACAGCAGCTGTGCTCCTCTTTTTTTCGAGAGAGTCACCAACCACAGAAAATGACTAACCATTCATAATTAAACTTGTATACACAATTATAATAATAAAGTAATAACTAAACAAATGTCTACTAAAACAAACAATAATAATAATAACAACAATAATAATAATTAATTATAAACCAATCAGCAATTACACTGCTCTCTCCTCGTTTGTGGAGGGAAAAAAAACTTAAGAACTTTTATAAGAAGAAGAGGGAGAGAGCGGAGTTAGTAACAGAGAGGGGGAGAGAAAGAAGTCGAGCGGTCGGGGAAACGATGTAGAGAAGGAGGCGGGAGAGTGATGAAGAGGGTCACGTTCGGTCGGCGGGGGGCGACCGCTCCGGCACGAGGGGTCCCGCGCTCGCGGTGGCAGAAGCGCAGGGAGGCGTGCAGCGGGTGCGCGGGCGTTGGAGAAATCCGACGGCGGATCTAGCCGGAGAAAGCGGAGCAGTGGTGATTAACGGAGGCGAGGGGTCCGACGGACGGCGCGGCTAAGGCACGGTGGCAAGCGGAAGCTGGTCTCTCGGGGCATCGGTTAAGCATGGCTCGGGAACTCGCCAACGCCAACGCTGATGGGTCGGCTGTGGAAGGGAGTTCCGATGCGGCTTCATCGAAGGTCGGCGACGCGAGCAAGAGGATGCTGGTGACGGATAGGTAAGGGTGGTGATGGTGGGGTTTATTTCGGTAGATTTGGGTTTGGAGATGCCGGCCACGGCGTGGTTGGCCGGGTTCGACGGTGGTGGTGGTAATGGCGACGATGGATGATGGGGTTCTGTCAAGGTGGTGGTTGTCGGGGTGCGTGGTGAAGGGGGCCGGAGGAGGTTGTGTTGCGGTTGTGGGGGCTAGCTGCTGGTGGGACGGGGAAGACGGGTTGGTGGTCGGGGCTGCCGGTGGTCGGGATTCGACAGTGGTGGTGGCTATGGGGGTAACGGCAGTGGAGGAGACGGGTCTGGGTTAGGAATTTAGGATTTCGGGATTGTGTCCATATGTCGGACACGAAAAAGATGACGGTTGGATGTGTCTGGAGTATCAGACACAGGAAGGAAAAATGTAATTATAAAGATGAACCTAGTGGAATGACACCAGGGGTCGGACCCGAGGCCGTCACGGCTGACACGACAGAATTTGGACACCGATACGATGCACGCACATCTATGGTGGATTTTGGCTAATGGAAATTATGGGAAAGGAGCAAGGAGCCTCTCCTTATATAGGAGGTGGACTCCTAGATTGATATGGATTAGTAATGATTAAACCCCTTTAGATAAATCCTATATTAATTTAAATCGGTTTGAAATTAATAAATCTAATTCTAACTTAAATCTAGATAATCCAAATTTAAATTTAAATCACAACATTAGTTTAAAAAGAAACTATCTTAAAATAAGATAATCCAAATTTACATCACCTTAATAATCCAATACTAAATTAATCTATTTCCAAAATGTCTTTTTATATATAATATAAAAATAATAAAAATAAATTTCAAAAATCACAATTAATATTTAAATCTTTAAAATAACTTTTTGCTAAATAAATAAATATAATAAATTTTGAAAATATATCATGTACTTCACGTGCGAGAGTATATGTCATTTATAACATATAATTTCCTAAATTATAACCATTACTTTTTACAATAATAAAATAATCGTTTTATAATAAATCAAATAGACAAAGTTATTTACTCATACTATTTTGAAACAAAATATATTATTCTATGATAAAACTTTTTTATAAAGATAAATTATTTCATATGTACGTGTTCGCACTCGAAGTACAATACCAAAACAAAAAATAATACCAAAATAGAATAAAAATTATAGTAAAAATTTAGGAGTTTTACATCCTACCCAACTTACAAAAATTTCGTCCTCGAAATTAAGAAATAAGTAGGGTATGTAGGGTTGAGAGGATGAATGGTTTTTCTCTTAGGAAAACATGAACAAGGCAAGAATGATGGACAATGAAATAGGCAATTTAGCAAGTCACGATTTCGATATCTACAAAAATAAATCATGGATATGGTATTGAACGAGGGTCGCTAGTTTACGAAGGATTAGGGTTTAAGCAAATCAAGACTTAAACACGAAGTAAAGAATAAGAAATTAAGCGAAAATGAATTAGAGTTTTTGGAAATATGATTCCTTGAGAGAGAGAATTGTATGGTAGACGTCAAGGTTGAGATATGATTATAGGAACGCTTCTAAATATTCTTAGGTTTCCAAACGATTAGAAAGTCGTGATATAAGATATAGGGTCGAAGGAAAGGTCGAATAGTTTAAGACAAGGATATAGTTACATGGGTTGGTTGATGGCTAACTACACGTGGCCATAGGTGATTGGATAACTAAAGGGGATACTCTGTGCGAGCGATTTCGTCCTTCTAAAATTGGTGAATGACGAAAGTAATAAAGGTTTAAGAAGATACGATTGAATACAATTGCGATTTTCAAAGGCAAATGAATAGTTTCAAAAGGGATTGTCAAGGTAAACGTGGATGAGACACTAAAGCGCTAGTACATTTTTTAACTATATCTCAATCCACGTCGAGTAATCGTAAGAAAGGTGAAACAAAATGCACTTGGTTGATCATGCCATCATACACCGGTCCTGATTAGACAATAAGTTACACTACCAAAATTTGTCGATTTAGCGACGGCCAGATCCGTCGCCCGTCCGATGGGAATTTGCCTTTGAAAATTGCACCAAGCCAGCCGCCCAGCCCCCGACGCCCCCGCCCAAGCCCGCCGTCCAGCCCACGACGTCCCCGCCCCAAGCCCGCCGCCCAGCCCCCGACGCCCCCGCCCCAAGCCCGCCGCCCAGCCCCCGACGCCCCCGCACCAAGCCAGCCGCCCAGCCCCCGACGCCCCCGCCCCAAGCCCGCCGCCCAGCCCTCGGCGCCCCAGCCCCAAGCCCGCCGCCCAGCCCCCGACGCCCCTGCCCCAAGCCTGCCGCCCAGCCCCCGACCAAAGCCCACCGCCCCAAGCTCGCCACCCAGCCCCCGATGCCCCCGCCCCAAGCCTGCCGCCCCCGCTGCCCCTACGACACCGCGAGAGAGAGAGAGAGAGAGAGAGAGAGAGAGAGAGGGGATTACCTTCATAGAGAGAGAGGAGAGGACGCCGACGTCGACGCCGATGCCGATGCCGATCACCGAAGCTGCGGGTGAGAGAGAGAGAGAGAGAGAGGGAGGGGAGAGAGTGAATTTGGGGGGAATACGAAAAGTTCCCCCCGCCGTTTCATTTTAAGTCTGGAACGTATATTTAGCGACGGACTATAATCCGTCGTCCGTTAGTCGCTATGTTTGATACTTGCCGACTGAATATCCGTCGCTACGTCGTCGACGAATTGTCCCGCCAATTCTCCACACAATTTTTGCCAAATAATCGACTGCATAGCGATGGCTGACTATCCGTCGCTATATCTCCGACGCCCTAGCGACGGATGTACGACCTTTCCTCCCCCTAAAAGTAAAATAAAAAAATGTAACTGCTTGTCGTTGGTAATCCGTCGGCTAGCTGCCACAAAGCCGTCGCAAAAGCCGACGAAAAATTTCCGTCGCTAATATTCGGTCGCTAATTTACTGTATTTTGGTAGTGTTAGTGGGAGCTCTTCCAATAACATATGTCATGAACAAACTTGATAAAGAATGAGCTTGTAAAACTAGGCTAAATTAGCATCATTAGTAAAGCTAGTCCAAAAATATAAGATCACAAGATAATGATTGAAAGAAAATATGAATAGTTCAATTTTCTTAAGAATTTAAGTCTTGTTGGGGTTTCGTGCCTATATCGTCGTCCTACTATCTCGTTGTCTAAGGTTTGGTCAACCCTATGGGTTAAGGAACTTTATACTGGATAGTCTAGATAAACCTATTAATAAGGGTCACAAGGGCAAAGGAATGTTACGTTAAGAGACATCTACCCAACTTACAAGAGTTAAGCTAGTAGTGTGATGGGATAATGGAACATATCTATCTAGTATGGGTATCTTCCTAACCACTATCAAGCACGAAGGAAGGATAAGAATTTACGGTAGAGGGAATCAAGCAAGATACAAATTAAGGAGTCAAGCGAGAGTTTGAAAATTGGAAGCAAGGAAGTAGGTCAAGTATGTGGATGAGATCCTAGACTCTTATCCTATACGTAGGCTTGCTTGGTACGGTAAAGTAACCAAAAAATTTATCGTAGAGCTGCATGGGCCACCACAAAAACATGTAACGCCCCAGTCCCAAAATACTTAGGACTAAGTACGTAGACATGCCAGCTGCATACGTACAAAGTATATACTCCAATATATGGAAACCTTTATGTATACATAAGCTGTAAAATTTAGTAAACCAAGAGTAATCTAATCTCATCCACAAAATGAAAGAATTTAAGATATATCATAAATCAACTTTGAGTTATCATTGTACAATATGTTGGGCGGAGACAAATCCACTACCAACTGTTTATATGAACAGAAATAAATACAAATGAAAGAAAATGTCAAGCGAAGCGAATGACGATCC
Source organism: Iris pallida (assembly GCA_029216955.1). Classification (NCBI taxonomy): domain Eukaryota; kingdom Viridiplantae; phylum Streptophyta; class Magnoliopsida; order Asparagales; family Iridaceae; genus Iris; species Iris pallida. The sequence goes on along the minus strand of JANAVB010010400.1, from coordinate 14,301,932 downwards.
AAGAGCATGTCAACTACAAAGAAATGGAGAAGATCACGGCCATGGCTCGAATACCTGGGAATGACAATAGCACACACCTGGTGAGATAACCAGGTCCTCAGAGGGACGTAACAAGATACATAATATCATGCCATATAAACTGAATAAATATTGCTCAATAATAAGTCAATCGGATCATAATATGGTCCAATACCCACCTTTGAATTATCGTACCATCCTCCCAACCAAACAAGGACAGGAGATGGCACACTAACCCACGATAAAATATCTATCCAAGTCACGAATCCAATACCGTATCCGGACCACAACAAGGTTCAGTTCCTTCTCATCGGGGTAGTGAGCCACACCTACAACCAAACAAGAAGAAGATGTGGCAAACTAGTCCGCAATAAGTTACTGTTCCAAGTCGCGATCAGATACAAGTACCCAAACCAAGAGTACTCATACCTAACGGATAAGGGAGCCTAACCAATCTAGGTGAAATACAGTTTTAAAAACAAACCACCTACGCATGGGCCTTGTCTAAAATAGGATCAGCATGGTCCTCCCTTGGGCACCAAAGGCCCAGGAAGGGCATAACGTTTCGCAGAATGTCAGTGGCCGTCAGCATCCATAGGTAATCTCACCCGCGTCTCCGGCGGAGCTCACAGGTTACAAAAGGTAAAGTGTATAGTAGCCCATACGCTAAGGTATTATCCTCACCGTCCAATGCCTAATATGTTGTATCCACAACATAGAGCCTCTATTAACCGCTAAGTTAAACTAATCATGCAAACTCTATTAGCGGCTAATCCTATCGCACGGCTTATACATACCAGTGGCCAGCCAATCACGCAGGTCCAAGTTCTATATGCGACTCGCAACAACGTGGTACAAATGTGTCAAGGTCTATGAATGCAACACACAAAGGGTGGTCCCTTAAATCTAATTTCAATATGTAAGAAAATAGTACATAGCACGAAATAGAACTGAACAGTAAGATTCTATCAAATTATGCCATGTATTATAATTTATTTTACAGAAAGTAAATAATAAGTAAATGCATAAAATATGAGCTAAAATAAATAGACAGCAAACGACAATGTATCTTACCTAGTAGCTGCGCCTAGTTTGTTGCGATGATCAATATTGCACATAATATGACTTCGGTGTTACAACTATCCAAGACGACCTCCGATAATGGCACGGATTGTTTCATTGGGTCCAGAGTAGTTGGATTAGTTAGGGTTGGCATAAGGTAATCCAGAATTGGCAAGAGATTAGGAATAATGGGCTTAGTCGAGGACAGGAGGATATCGAAGAAAATTGGAATAATATATACGGTTTTAGAACATATCTATAATATTTGGAAACTAGATTTTGTTAGTAAAATTAATTTTATGAAAAATAACTTAAAAAATCAAAATTGTTCTTTTGGGCTAAACTCTAAGTTTTGTCAAATAATATTTTAAGTTTGAAATCCATATTTTTGTTAATCCAAAATACTTTTAGGTAATACATACTCGAAAGTTCCAAAAATAATTTAATTAGAAAAAAATACTACTATATTAATTTAGATCAAAAACTTTATTTAAAATATCATGACAAAATATATATTAGGCTTTTGAAAGTTAGTTTGAAACTACATATAGGGTCAAGCCCATTAATTTATTTTGTTACCTAGGTAACGTTGCAAAAATGATATTTTTATTTATAATTTTAGAAATATATAAAATATTATTAATAAAACTAATAATATGAATACTGTAATATGATACTAATATTTTTATACATCTCACTATCATACTCTGTACCAATTTATTACAAATAATATTAGTAGCAACCACAGAAGTAGTATAATAATAATGAAAACATAAAATAATAATAATAATAGTAATATAATAATGATAACAATAATTCTAATAGTACACCTACTGTTTACTTAACAATCACTGTTAATATAAATAAGGAATTAAAATAATAAAATAATAATAATACTGATAATGGGAACACGACAAATAAATAACACCAGCAACAAAAACAAAACAAAAACCACAAAAATAAATAAGAATAAAATAATAATTAAAAAATACCATGGAAATGTTACCATGCAGCTGTGCTCCTCCCTTTGTTCGAGAGAGTCACCAACCACAAAAAAGGACTAACCATTCATAATTAAACTTGTATACATAATTATAAGAATAAAGTAATAACTAAACAAATATATACTAAAACAAATAATAATAATAATTATTACAATAATAATAATAATTATTATTATTATTATTATTATTATTATTATTAAACAAATCAGCAGTTATACTGCTCTCTCCTCGTTTGAGGAGGAAGAAAAAAACTTAAGAACTTTTATAAGAAGAAGAGGGAGAGAGTGGAATTACTAACAGAGAGGGGGAGAGAAAGAATTTGAGCGGTCGGGGAAACGAAGCAGAGAGGGCGGCAGGAGAGCGATGAAGAAGGTCGCCGTTCGGTCGACGAGGGACGACCGCTCCGGCATGAGGGGGCCAGCGCTCGCGGAGGCGGAGGCGGAGGCACAGGGAGGTGTGCGGCTGGTGCGCGGGCGTTGGAGAAATCCGATGAAGGATCTAGCCAGAGAAGGCAAAGCAGTGGAGATTAACGGAGGCGAGGGGTCCGGCGGACGGCGCGACTAAGGCACTGTGGCAAGCAGAGGCTGGTCTCGCGAGGGCATCGGTTAAGTGCAGCTCGGGAACTCGCCGGTGCCAACACTGATGGGTCGACGGTGGAAGGGATGTCCGGATCTGGTGATGCGGCTTCGTCGGAGGTCGGCGATGCGGGCACGGGGACGACGACGGCAGATAGGTATGGGTGGTGATGGTGGTGTTTATTTCGGTGGGCTTGGGTTTGGAGATGCCGGCCACGGTGGGGGTGGTCGGGTTCGACGGTGGTGGTGGTAATGGCGACGGTGGATGATGGGGAAAGAATTTGTAAAAGTGACAAAAGACGATCCAAGAGCAATCCTTCTCGATAGAAAAAAAGACCACGATCATGGTTAGAGCACCTGTAAAACATCATAAAGCACACACCTGGAAAAATCACCAGGTCATGAAGAACATGCCTTATAAACTGAATATAAAATATGTTACGAAGTTACAAGTAAAATAAAGTGTGCCAACCATAACAATATTCAATATCCCAACAACGAAGCAGTGGTCCACCCCTAGAACCAAACAAGGACAAGGAATGGCGCATCATTTCGTGATGTGATATTGTCCCCTACCATGACTAGAGCAGAGCGTGACATGACATTAACTTGGTCACTTAACCATTCTAATGTGTTCATATAGTTAAGAACAAACTTTCTGCACATGGGCACTTCTGGCTATAAATAGGATCCAATATAGTCTCCACTTGGGCACCAGTGACCAAGCACATAACGTTCCAATAACGTCAGTGGCCAACCTGAGAGGGTAAGGTTGCTCGTATCTCCAGCGGAGCTTTCGGGTTATAAGAAAAAGTGTAATAGTGGTCCATACGATAAGAAAATGTTCTCCCTACCCTATGCCCCGACTAAGTCGTATCCACGACCATGTACCTCTGCTAACTGCTAAGTCTTCTAATATACCTTTATTAGCAGTTAGACCTAACGCATGCGCACGGGTGATCACCCTGTGCTCCTACTAAGTCGTATCCATGACAAAGTTTATGGACAACACTAACAGACGGTAGTCCCTTAACTTCTAGGTCCATATACATAAATAAAAGGCAAGAAAGAAATAATACTAGCACTTGCATTGAGTATAACAGGAAGCAAGTAAGTAAATCATGAATAGTAATTAAAGGTACAACTGGATGAACTGAAAACAAACAGGCAGTAAATATACAATAACTAAAATAAAATGCAGACTAATAAAAAATAGTAAATATGATAAGATATCTTGCTTGGTGTCATCTGGTGTGGTGCGATAATTCGACAAGTCATGTTTGTCCAATAGCCAGGGTCGTTGGGCGTAGGTCGGAAGTTGCGAGGAATTAGGAGTATGAATTAGTCACGATCGAGACTTTCTGATCTAAGAGAGATTTTGAAAAGAAATTTCTTAATATGAAAATATATATTTATCTAGAAAACTATTTAGAAATTACTTAAAATGTTTTTAAAACAAGATTTTATTAGAAAAATCTGTTTTAGAAAAAATACTTTTAAAAAAACCAAAAATCGTTTTGGCTAAATTCTAAGTTTTTATCAAACTGATATTTTTGGTCGGATATATACATTTTCAAGAAAAAATATTTGTAAAATAAATACAAAGTAATTATAGTAAACTATTTAAGGCTAAACCAATTTGAAGTCGCATAGATAGATCTAGCCCCTATACTCCACCTATAGTTTGAAAATAATAATAGTATATAATTTTGAAACAATAACTTTAATAATAACAATCATAGTAATAAGTATATTAGTAAACTAATGACAATTTAAAAATCATAAACTAAATATTATAATTAATATTGACAACATTAATAGTTATAATAATTAAAATGATAATAGAGAAACAGTTTGATAGTAACAATACATAATGTTTACTATAACTCCAATAGTGAAAGTTATAAACATAATAAAATAAATAATAATAATAATAATAATAAACAATATTGACAATTGTGTTGTCCTATTCTCTCCCTCGAGAGAAAACTCAATACACAGCTACTAAAAATTTGAGAACATCTGTTCTCAAAGTCATAAAACCTTTATAGAAAGAGAAAAGCAAGGATATGAGAAGAAGAGGGTGAGAGAGTATGAAAGTGAGAGGGAGAGTAGGGTCTGGAGCGGAAAGGAAGGAGAGGTCGGGAGATGGGGAAAAAGAGGGAAAATACCGGAGAGGACGCCGGAGGCTTGAGGGCCGGCAGCTCCGGGGAAGAGGCTGCACGTGCGCTGCGCTGGAGCGGAAGGTGCCGAGATACGGCGGCAGCGGTGGCTGCTGTTGGTGTTCCGGTGGTGTGCGGTATCTAGGAGGCGGTGGCGGCTGATCAGGGCCGCGGAGGGCAGCGGATCTGGGAGGAGGAGGCGCTAGGGAGCTGGTCGGGGGCTCGCCGGAAGGTTACTAACCCAATGAAAAAGGTGCCAGCTCATGATAGGTTTTAAGTTAGGATTTTTTTACTTTTGTTGGTGGTGATGTTTAGTTTTGGGGCGGTTGCGGACGGCGAAGGCCGTGGCGGTACATAGTGGTCTGAAGATGACGATGGTGGGTTTTGTTACTGGCGGTGATGGTGGGTGTGTTTTGTGGAGTGGTGGTTGGCCGGGAGCCAAGGAGGATTGGCGGATGGCCGAGTTGGCGCTGGTCGCGGTGGTTGGCGAGTGGCGATTATGCTGGGTCTGGGGGTTTAGACGTTGGTGGCCACGACAATGATTGTAGTATTTACAGCAGCGGTGATGTAGGGGCGGTGGATGGTCGGGCTAGGGAGAAGGAAGTCCGAGGGTGGTTGATGTGATGCCAAGGTGAGGATAGTCTGTTGTGGAGGTTGGTGAAGGTGGTGGCGGTGGTGGCGGGAGATGGCGGGATTCAGGGAGGTGTTGCTGCACGGTTGCCGTAGCCAGGGACGAAATGTCAGCTAGGTTTAGTGTTAGGGCTGGGTTAGGAATTTAGGTTTTGATGATGTCGGGTGTGTCTAACACGAGGGAAATGATGTATCTGTAAGAAGAATTTATTGGAAAGACACTCGGGGTCGGACCCGATGCCTTCATGGCTGACACGATGGAGTTTAGACAACGTTACGATGTACGACACTTTGGTGGAAATAATTTGGCCATGAAAAATTCTATGAGAAAGAGCCACGGGGCTCTCCTTATGTAGGAGGTGGACTCCCCTAGTTGGATATGGATTATTAATGGTTTAAACTCCGATGGATAATTCCATCTTTTAATTTAGATCGATCTAAAATTATTTCAATCAAATCTAAATCGATTTTAAATCTAAACAAATACCATCTTCTGCTTAAACTATTAAAAAAATCAATAAGATAAATTCAATTTAAATCCCCACATCAATTAAACATTTAATTTCAAACAAAGTTTTAAAATATCTTTTTCGAATAATAAAATAATAAGAATAATTAATTTCTAAAATTATAATAAATTTTTAAATATTTTAAATACTTTTATAAAAAAATAAAGAACTATGAATAGGTTTTTTTAAAATCAAAGTAGCCATGAATTTAATTTCATGTGCCTCGCAGAATATTTTTCATAGTTTTATAAATTACAATAAAATAAAATAAAATAGCCTTTTTATACTATATAAATAAAGTAAAGATTCAAAATCTCGACGCGGCACCTTTTATAATTTTAAGCAAATAGAAAAATATTTATCACATATTATTTTGAAAACAATACTTCTTCTATATAAATAAAATCTATAATAAATTTTTTTATAAAAAATATGCACCTCGCATATACTTATGTATTCGCATTCGACGAACAAGGACAAATAAAAAAATTAATAGCAAAACAAATAAATTTAATTTTTAAAAAGTATAGTAAAAATTTAGGGGGTTTATAATAAATTTTTATTCACATGATTACTTGGTGTTAGTTTAGGCGAGTGGGCTGGTTATGCTCGCCAATGCATGATAATCTGATCACTCTTTCATGTGCTCGTGCTTGGGGAAGTTCAGTACACTATGATTGGCTTGATCAGTCCCGAGGCATCGAAGATTTATTGGACGTGCAGAAGCACTCCTTGCAAAAGATAATATCTTCTGTTTGTAAAAGGCATAATGTACGAAATATTGTATATCGGTTGTACCAGTGAGTTGTAATTAAGCCAAGTTGACATATCCAATTATAAGTCCATGTATCAAGTATCAAATATAAGCCTATATGGCATGTGTTTCAGTTGGCTACCAAGTGTAATATGAGATACGTAATAAACTTTATATTCTGCTATAAGCCATGTACTTCATTTCAATTATCAATAAAGAAATATATTTCGATATACCTAATTATGACTTCAACTTATCTGTTCATTTTTGCTACTATGAATCAATAAGGTGTTATGTCCAATATGAGAGATGTTTATTATTATCTTTAATTTGTTTGCTTGTGCCGCTGCGATGTGTTCTTATTTGAAGATTATCAATTATGTATCGTCGTTGTCTTGTACAATTGCAATTTGGACTTGTACGATATCACGTCTAAGCGAGGATGATTGATTTTCAGAGATATATGAGAACAAATGACTTTGCAAAATCAGGGTGTGACAGCTTGCGTACGATCATGTTGACACGTGGCACCGATTGAACGTTGATTGGCTACAGAGATCATGAAAGTCGATTTGAAGATCCCGAGTTGTGACAATCAAGAGTTATGGCTGATTGCTACATGGCTTGGTCAAGAATGATATATAGCACATATAGTAACTAAGGGTAATCTACCACTTGAATGGGACAGTCATAATACACAAGCCATAAACACGAGAATTAAATCAGGTGGCCCGATACCGTTGATACGTGGCATAATCCATGATTTGGAGGAAATCTCTCGTTTCAATGGGATGGTTATGACTCACACACCATAAACGTAGGATTTAATCCTTTCTGCTATTGATTTTAGGATCTGGGTGGATCGACGAGGGGCTCGAACCATTCGTCTTCAGGAATGCATATTATATAGAGATTTTGGTCTCGTGAGAGACCTTCTAGGACATTTGGGCCATTTGACACCTTAGCCATATGAGGGGTTCAGGGAAGGGAGCCGTATGAAGTCATCTGCCTTATAGAGAGGCAGCCGCATGAGAGGACTTATTGTCTTCAAAGTTGCAAAGGGCATGCCATTATGGCACTGTTGCGTCGTTATTTGCTTTGGAGACGGCAAAGAGAATGTTCGCATTGTACTTATAGAGGAAAAAGTGTCTTGGGACACCAAGTGTCGTTGGACTTGGTGCTTCACCAGGGGTCCATATGAAGAGCCGCAGGGGTTCTTCTGGACTTTGTATGAAGAGTCTGGTGTAGCCGGAGCTGAACAGGCTTGGAAATTTTCTATGCTTCTATAAAACCATTAGATGTTTGCGACACTAAATACACATTGTACGATCCCTTCCCTCATAAGTACCCATATGAAGACCAACAATCATGGTCTTCCATAGTTTATCGCCTGACAGAGCTAGGGCCTACGAAGAAGTATCACACTCTCCCTTTTGCTAGTATAACATGTCTTCGAATGCCTCCTCAGAGTGTTAAATACTTATTTTACATTAATATGTCGATAGCCTACAAGTAGGTATTGTTGGAGTAGAAATATATACGATCACTCTATATCCTAAGGCCTATATGAATCTACATGAATCTATATATCCTAAGGCATATGGAAATAAATAAAATAATACTATTAAATCTATATAATACTTGTATAGCTTTTTGATGCCTTATTGTCGTTCAACTTTTCATTCTTACTATGGATAGGTAGGAAGATGGTCACCATAGTAGAATTATCTCCCTTCTCCACCTAAAAATATATTTACAATTTAGTTAAGCAAATATATCATAAATTAAACTTAAAGTAATATCTATGTACCTAGAGGAGTACGGTTATTGCTATAAAAATACTCTGTTATCAGGATCGAGCATTGGCCCAAGCTGCTTTGGCTTTCTTCAATTTTGTCTTGTATCGAGTATCATTAAGTTTAGTCTTGACTTCAGTCCACTGTTCAAGCGTGATGCAACCTTACTTGCCGTAATTAGTTCTGAAAATTGAAATGAGTAGTAGTAGTATCAATAAGGATATCCTTATAATTAGTTTTAAAAATAGAAATTAGTTGGTTTTCGTAAAACCCAACTAAAGTACTGTTTTATAGACACTATAATAATAATAATATAATTAAGAAGACTTACTTGCTCATGGCAGCACTGAGCCAAGCTTGTGAGTACCTTAGCTTACAAGGAATGCAAAATAACTAGTAGCTGTTAGGATTTGGCTCATATTTAGCTATCATAATAATAACATGATTGGAGCAAAGTCCTAGTCATAATTACTTAATGAGTTTTCCTTGTCTATCTACATAGGATTATATTTCTATATATGGATAAATGACATACGTACTATTTTATAAATGTGTCTAGGGTTCCTTGTATAATATAATAATTTTGCACAAAGAAAGACATTGGGTAACTATAACGCCCCGGTCTCGTAGGATTGATCGTCCTCACTAAGGCGTGATACCGTGTGAGCCTAGATTGCGCTCATGCAAGGTAGGTTTCATAACGGGCGATTATAGGCTAAGCGAGGGGGTCGTCGCACAGAAGTCCTAAGCAGAAACATTGAATAATAGTAGCAGAAATTTAAATACAAAACACAAGTTATTCAAATGCACTTCATTGATATTGAAACAAAGATTATAATGTGGCACGAGACCAAGATTACAATCACTCAAGCTCACTCTTCTCACATTACAAGTCACTCTTCTCTCTCTCATCTCTCAATACAATTTGAGTTGGCCAGCAGAAGCTTCGAATAGGCGACGTTCATACATTATGTCTCGTATAAGTCCAGTCTTCAATGCGGTTGCACGCCTCGAAAAGCCAAGGAACTCCGTGCCTCGACGCATCCAAGCGAGCTCCGTGCTGATGAGCTTCTACCTGTGCTTGTACGTAAATATTGTATGGGTATCAGTACTCAACTGTACTGGTGGAGTGAGCTCCTCGTCCACCCATACAAAATCGACACGTTTATTTACTTTGTGCAACATAGCCCCTTATGATTGTCTTTCTATTCTTGCCTTAGGATCCGTTTTTTTAAGATATAGACGACTTGGTCTAATTGTGTCTCTAGACCGTTTGTCGTGCTATCATACCGATAAATTTTTTATGCTTGCCTCTAGACCATTCTCGAGCTTGCAATATCAACGTACCGACTCGTGTTTGCCATACTTATGGCCAATACTTGGAGACGAAACGACATGGTCGTGCCATAACTTAGTGTGTGCCTTAACATCGAGGCCGTGCCTCACAACTTAGCATGACTTAACCAATACTTGCCTTACGGCTCTTATTGACTTAACTTGGAACGACTCAAGTCTAACTTATGCAACTCTATTCCAATAACTTCTTACTCAACACCACATCTCGTGCCAAAGCACAAGTTTTTGTTATAGCCAAATCTTAGGCTTATTAAGACTTGTATTGCAACCGTGCATACCATTTTTATTCCATTCGTACCGTGCTTGCACTTTCTTATATTCGATCGATACCGTGCACGCGGATTGCCGCTCAGCACGCCAACTTATCTATATAAAAGGTTAATGGCAATTCAATCCATCTTGGACATGTTGGTAGTGCAAGACGAGGACCTTGTAGCTAAAGGTAGCTAGCCTTGCTCAAGTCCTCGAATCACCGGCTGCGTGTTCTTGCCTAACTATCTTGCTCCGCTACTAGGCCGATACGGTCCTATAGCCCCAGGTTTTCGAATCGAGGGTACGAAACCTTGTCGACAAGTTGTCCATGACCACGCACCTACAAGAACTCCTAGACTCAACGTAAATGTATGGCCTAACCGTCACAACTTAGCTTCCTTAGCTTTACTTCTTTTACTTATCATACTTCTTTTACAGAGCCTAAACTAGGATTGCCTCGACGACTGACCTAGACTCCCGACATGTTTCCTTCTTGGCTACTGACCTACAGTCTCCACTCTCGACGACTAACCTACAGTCCCGACATGTTTTCCAGTATTTCTATACTCTTATTGACTTAACATATAAATGGCTAATTCATAGTCTTCAAGCATAACTTGCACAAAACGTGTTCTTTATGTGCCAATAGACCGTGGCTAACTTTTCATTGAACCAACCATGGCTCGTGCCTTAAACTGAATTATATTTCGTACAACACCATCGACCAAGTCATACTTTATATGACGTGCCTTGAGATCGTGGGACTAGGTAACTTGACAACTACAGAAAGAGGGGGACAGTGCTTAGAATACCTTCGATATACCAATATAACTTTGCCTAGCTTAATCGTACAACAACTTGACGAGCAAAGGCTACGTCAAGCCTTGCCTCGAAGGAACGTGCCGTGCACGCGTTCAACTTGAACAACCAAGTTATTTGGGTGCCTAGACTTATGCCATAAGCTGTGCTATGTAGCTTAACCCGTGGGACGAGCAAAGGCTATGCCAAGCCTTGGATGATAGGACCGTGCATGCTTTATCAAGTATTCTTGTGGGCGATGCTTATGACTTAGGCTTAGTTCTTAACTTTGTGGCAACTCAAACCAACTTTCTTTCTCCCAAGCCGCAGGACGAAGGATCGAGTGTCATTTTGAAAGCACGTCGTGCAATGATTCTAAGCCGATCGTCGGACCTTTTCCATGTTCTAACTCAATCTAACATGACTTGGGATTATTTTCTTAGCTATATGGATTCGCCTCTTTATTATCAAGCCTACTTGTGCATTTGAAAACTTTCATTTTATTAATGCGAATGCCAAGCTGAGGCAAGTTCACCGAAGCCACCCACCTGAGCGAGGGGTCGTCTCGACCGAGCGATTCTTCGAGCAGCCATTGAATGGCTAAGTCCGAACGTCATCGGCGTTTCGATTCCTCCGATTGACTGAGCGGGACGGGGCCTTACATTATACACCACTCAGATAAAGTTTTATCCTCGAAACTTACTGAGTACTCACTTATTGACTTATAACTTATTTCAACATCCAATGATTTTCATATTACACTTCGTCTATGGGTTTCTTCAATCCGAGCCATACTCGTACTACCATTTATCCTTTCTTTGAAACCTACGATTTTGAAATCTTCGATAGCTCTCCGTTCCTTTGGTCTCACTTGAATTTAACGTATCACTTAGTAAGATCGTACACATATTCCAGGCGTCCCTAAAATACATTCATTTCAGCCAAGCCTTATGATAGAGAATTCGTCATTCTCACTCGAGTCGTATCGTGCACATACTCAGGTGTCCCAAAAATACATGCATGTCAGCCGAGTCTCGCGAGGGGCATTTTCATACTTTTGAATCGTTTCATTCATCAATACTAATATCCAAACCTATCAATCCTCAAGATCATTCATACTAATATTATCTCTCGAAACATGGACATCTCGCCTAACCGCTAGGCCATCTTTCCAGACTAAAGTCAATGTCAGAATTGGAATCATAGTTTCCCAACAATAATGCCAACACTGACCCCAATCCTAGGGTCAAACCAAGTAGAGAGTACAGGTTTTCTACCCAGGCTCGCATCACTCAAATTTCTAATTATCTAGCATATATATCTCTTCTTTGCATTTGCAATACTTAGTCCAAGGGGTTCGAGTCAATCTGCAAAGCTATCCTATTTTGAGTTCTAGTCAATAAAGTTTCTTGCCTATCGCTATCGCACGTCCAAATTTATAATTCATATAGTCTATCTCTTCAAACATATTTGATATAATTCAACTATCCATTCTTTTCAAATCAAGAACGCTATGACATGATTTGTCGCTAAACCATGATTCTCATTTAATATTTCCTAAGTAATTCATCACAATTTACGTAACCGATCATAAGGTCGTCTAGCTTGATAATGCGTTGCGCCCCAATCTCATGCGAGTCTGATTATCCACAGTGGGCATACAATTACCATGCAACGCTCCTGTGGGGTAATCATCCTCATTGGGACATAACTCTTGCTTTGAGTCTAGACTAATTAATTCTTGATACGTATTTTGGATCTTCTCAATCCTCAAGTTTTACTCACTCATGAAGTACAAATCCGAACAATCCTCAAATTCACCTCCGCATCAAACTGCAAGTCAAGACAATCCAAATTGCCATGTCTTAATTTTCTGAGTTCGATCATTCCCGTGACATGAATCACCATGTCAGTGCTCACGCGGAACGATCGTCCCAAATTCGACATGAAGCACGTGCAAGGCTGGAGTTACTCTCGTGCAAGACAAGAACGTCGACGTTGTAGTTATCAACGCAACCATCAAGACACGATCATTTTCATCCAATATTGATTTCATCCAAATTCTAAGCATAGCATCCATCGAAACAATAATATCTTGCACGATCGTCATTCCTCGAATCAGAGTAGTCCCGAGTTATCGCATATCGATCTTTGACACGTCTCAAAACCATCGATGATATATGTAACCTGATGATCTTCATTTGCAACAAATTTTGAGTCGTACGACTGATGCTATCGTACGAACTGGATAATCTCCTCGACATTCAAGATCAAGTTCGATCATTATCTCCCAAAATTGTTACATGTTCAATTCGTCCAAAAATCAAAATCACGTATATTCGTCTGACTATCTTAAGTCATCCAGCAACATATTTTCTCAATTTACGTTGTCTTATTTCTAACACAAGTCATCGAGCAACATCGATTCAAATCCTTAGAGATTCTCGAATATTCGAATAATTTTTACGTACGCTGTCACCAAATTGTGCTAACTTTTTGTATACGATTCATATCGATTTTCTCGATCGAGTCATCCATTCGTACACCTTAACTTTTCTTCGATTCATTTTCACCTACTCAATCATTTTGCATTTCATACTTGCACAATCATAATCCCATGTGCGTCATCCTTAGTTTGTTCGAATTATCTTATCAAACTTTAAGACTACACTTTTACTCAATGATACTCAATCTAAGGCTTTGTATACTCATAGCTTGCTGACTCATCGACACCCCATAATCCTCATTCGATCAACATCCCTGAGGATATCCCATATACCACTCAGGGATGAAGTCATGACAATTCCTAAAACTATCATTCGATTCATCATTCTTTTTACTTTAAATTTCCATTCAACCATTCCTCGATTTCAAGCACGCTCAACAATATCGCATTGATGATTAACATCATCCGATGACATCCCTATCGATAGCCATCCCACATACTCAATCGAGTTCAACTCATTATCGTCCGAAAAGGATTGAATCTCGCACTCGACTTTGCTAAGGTCGACACAATTCTTGGTGTGCCTAGCCCGACTTAGCCAACTGTGCTTATTTAAAGTTAAACTTTGTTCAATAAATTTTCCAACGTGATACTTTTTAAAATATATAGACTTATTGTATGGACATCCCATGGGACATTTGAGAGAGAGCATACTAATGATATCGATTTGTGGAAGCAACACATCAGAGTTAAAGAATTTAATCGAAAGTCCAAGGACGTAAAGTCGTGCTCTGATACCATTATGTCACGCCCCGGTCCCTAGGACCGATCGTCCTCGCTAAGGTGTGATGCCGTTTGAGCCTAGATTGCGCTCACGCAAGGCAGGTTTCATAACGGCCGATTACAGGCTAAGCGACGGGGTATTCGTACAGAAGTCCCAAGTAGAAATATTGAATAATAGCAGCAGAAATTTAAATGCAAAGCACAAGTCATTCAAATGCTCTTTATTGATATTGACATAAAGATTACAATGCGGCATGAGGCCAAGATTACAATCACTTAAGCTTCCTCTTCTCACATTATAAGTTACTCTGCTCTCTCTCATCTCTCAATACAATTTGAGTAGGCCAGCAAAAGCTTCGGATAGGCGATATCCATACATTATGTCCCGTATAAGTCCAGTCTTTAATGCATCTGCATGCTTCGTAACGCCAAAGAACTCTATGGCTCGACGCATCCAAGAGAGCTCCATGACGACGAGCTTCTACCTGTGCCTGTACGTAAATATTGTGTGGGTGTCAGTACTCAACTGTACTGGTGGAGTGAGCTTCTCACCCACCCCTACAAAATCGATACGTTCATTTACTTTGTGCAACATAACCCCTTATGATTGTCTTTCTAGTCATGCCTTAGGATCAGTTTTTTAAGATGTAGACATCTTGGTCTATTTGTGTCTCTAGACCGTTCGTCGTGCTATCGTACCGATAAATTTCTTATCCTTTTCTCTAGGCCATTCTCGAGCTTACAACATCAACGTACAGACTCATGTTTTCCATAACTTATGGCCCATACTTGGAGACGCAACGACATGGTCGTGCCATAACTTAGTGTGTGCCATAACATCGAGGTCGTGCCTCACAACTTAGCATGACTTAACCAAAGCTTGCCTTACGGCCCTTCTAGACTTAACTCAGAATGACTCAAGTCTGATTTATGCAACTCTATTCCAATAACTTCTTACTCAATGCCACATCTCGTGTCGAAGCACAAGCCTTTGCTATAGACAAATCTTAGGCTTCTTAAGGCTTGTATTGTAACCGTACATACCGTATTTATCCCATTCGTGCCATGCTTGCACTTTCTTATATTCGACTGACACCGTGCATGCGGATTATCGCTTATCATGCCTACTTATCTATATGAAAGGTCACTGGAAATTCAAGCCATCTTGGATATGTAGGTGGTGCAAGACGAGGCCCTAGCAGCTAAGGGTAGCTAGCCCTGCTTAAGTCCTTGAATCACCGGTGGCGTGTTCTTGCCTAACTACCTTGCTCCCCTCCTAGGCCGATACTGTCCTGTGGCCCCAGGTTTCTGAATCGAGGGTACGAAACCTTGTTGACAAGTTGTCCATGACTACGCACCTACGAGAACTCCTAGACTCAACGTAAATATATGGCCTAACCGTCACAACATAGCTTCCTTAGCTTTACTTCTTTTACTTATCATACTTCTTTTGCAGAGCCCAAACCAGGGTTGCCTCGACGACTGACCTACAGTCCCGACTCACGACTACTGACCTACAGTTCCGACAAGTTTTTCGGTGTTTCTATTCTCTTATTGACTTAGCTCATGAATGGCTAATTCATAGCCTTCAAGCATAACTTACACAAAACATGTTCTTTATGAGCCAATAGACCGTGGCTAACTTTCTACTGAACCAACTGTGGCTCGTGTCTTAAACTGACTTATGTTCCGTACAACACCATCACCCAAGTCATACTATATATGACGAGCCTTGAGATCGTGGGACTAGGTGACTAGACAACCGCTGAAAGAGCGGGACAGTACTAAGAATACCTTCGATAGACCAACATAACTTTGTCTAACTTAATCGTACAATAACTTGACGAACAAAGGCTGCGTCAAGCCTTGCCTCGAAGGAACGTGTCGTTCATGCGTTCAACTTGAACAACCAAGTTATTCGGGTGCCTAGACTTATGCCACAAGCTGTGCTATGCAGCTTAACTCGTGGGATGAACAAAGGCTATGCCAAGCCTTGGACGATAGGACCGTGTATGCTTGATCAAGCATTCATACGGGCGACGCCTATGACTTTGGCTTAGTTCTTAACTTTGTGGCAACTCAAACCAACTTTTCTTCTCCCAAGCCGCGGGACGAAGGATCAAGTGTCATTTTGAAAGCACACCGTACAACGATTCTAAGCCAACCGTGGGACCTTTTCCATATTCTAACTCAATTCGACCCGACTTGGGATTATTTCCTTAGCTATGTAGATTCGTCTCTTTTATTATCAAGCCTATTTGTGCATTTGAAAACTTTCGTTTTATTAATGCGAAGGCCAAGCTGAGGCAAGTTCACCGAAGCTACCCACCTGAGCGAGAGGTCGCCTCGACCGAGCGGTTCTTCGAACAGCTATTGCATGGCTAAGTCCAAAAACCATCGACATTTTGATTTCTCTGATTGACTGAGCAGGATAGGGCCTTACAGTAACCACCAAAAGATTGAGAGAAAAAAATAGATTAGACATAAAAAATTTAAAGAAGAGATAAATTGTGTTTCTCATATCTTCTTGGTTTTAATCTCTAAGAATTTCTTAGGTTACCTTTGTTTACTTTCTTTATTAGTGGAGGTTACAAAGTTGTAGACATCTTGTAAAGCATTGTAACCTTATTTAGTAGTTATCTCCCTTTTTTAATGGGTTTTTATAGATTATTGTTTGAAATGAACAAAAGTTTTATTACAAACTAAGAAAAAGAGTACAGGAGTACAATTGATTTCTGGGGAAGTACAACTATATGAATCTGATCAGAAGACGATCACTTTATCCCTTGGAAGATGTGATATCAAAGACACGAGCCTCTGGAGGATGCAACAGTACTTTAGCAGAAGATTATGATCACTCTTGATGTTTTGAGACTGATTTGAAACTCTATTTATAGAGTTCTTGAAATAACTGTTTAGCAGTTATTCTGGATTATGTGCGCTTCAGGTTGCACACCACCTGTTCACTTGCGCAAACGGTTGCACTAACTGCTGTGGACGCGTGGCATCGTTTGATTGAGATGTGCTTGATTGAAAGCAGTGTAGTGGGTATGTTCTGCGAAGTTAGTGGCTTACGTGCCACGTCACTCTGTCCTGAGTATTGTTTGATCACCTTGTGCATGCTTCATCAGGTTACGCGTATGCGCAACGTAACAACCTGTACGAGCGGTTTGCACCAACTGCTTTAGACGCGTGGTATCGTTTGATTGAGATGCATATGGTCATAGGCAGTGTAGTGGGCACGCTCTACGAAGTTGACGGCTTATGTGCCATGTCACCCTGTTTTAAAATATAACTTGATCAAGTGGCACCAATTTGTCAGGCTGCGCATAGGCGCAACTCAATGACTGGCGCTGTTGACTAGGTCTTCTGTGCTGTACTGATTAATCCTTGCGCCATTCAGTGACTTACGCGAACCAGCTGTCAGCATTAATTACAAGCTGACAAAATCTTCTCGAGTGTCGCATTACGTGGGATTCGAATGGATTTTCCTTAATCTTCGTGCTATCAGTTGTCAGATAATGATGATACCGTTACAGCTTCTCGAGGAAGTGTGCGACGTGGCTCTCCGTGCAACCTGACTCCAGCGCAACCTGGTATTGGCGCAATCTGATGCTGCACAACTTATTTGTTTGGCACAATACAATATTTTGGCGCTACCTGATGGTCAAACACTTTAATGGGTGGCACATCTTAATTTTTAGGCTCTACAAGATCCCCTTCAAAGTTTTTAAAACTTGAAAATACTTCAAAGTTTTGAAATACTTTGAATTATGCTAGTTTTGTTTGGATTGTGCCAATCAATGCTCAACCGTTATAATAAATTTCTTCTTGAAAACATTCGATCTCCTCTTCGTCTTTTCGAGTTTTATTGATGATGTTCAACTTCCCATGGGGAATATGAAGTGTTGGTTGGCTTTATATAGGGAGAGGTCCTTGTACTCATTCCTCACTTTTGTACTTCTATGGCACCTAAGAAGAAGGAGATGGAGACCGGTGTTAATGCCAAAGTGAAAGCTCAGGAGACAAGGCCTGACACCGTGCCTACGATCCTGTCCGAGACTGACCGATCACTGCGAGCAAATAATTTCTTAGAATGCTTTGGATTGATCCCATCAGTCTTTGATCGTCTGAACGGTGGTCCTTCGTCCTCTTCTGAAGAGCGCGGTGACGCAGAAGGATTTCTTCGTCTGATGCATCGTTCAGGGATTCGTAATAGCGCGAGTTAGGCGCTTCTCTTCCCCAAGCCGGTGAAGAAGACGAGAAGAAGTAATGGTTTCTGTAGGGGCGCCACTTTTTCTTTTGTCTTTTGCGTAACTCATTTGTAGGGACTTGTTTTCCCTTTTCTTTTGTAAGAAAAGAATGAAAAAAAATCTATTTTTGGCGCCCTTTTGCAAACCTCTTCGTGTGAACTCTTTTTTTTTTCATTTTTTCTGAAGAACATGTCGCAGTCTTCATGTTGTTTGAGCACCTCTCGTTTAGGCTCTTCCCGAGATAGGCTCCTAGAATGACGCGCTAGTTCTCATCTTTTAAGCTCTTTAAATAGCTGATAGGAGAAATCAAAAAAAAGAAATGTCTATGAACTCTTTTCTTTTTCATTTTTTTCTTCTGTTGATGGCGATAGTTCTTCGTAGAATCCCCTCGACGGTCAAGAGTTCAATGTTCGTAAGCCTTTATTTACCACCAAAATTCGATGATGTTCTTCTGCATAATGCGTCTTCAGATGTCGGTTTGCCGTGCTCTACACCATCGATGATCTTCAGCACAAACACAATTGTCTTTGATGGTAAGTCCCATCAAAGAACCAGTGGTTTCCATACATGAGCGTCATTCATGAATTGTGTTTAACTTGCAACACTTTTTACTGAGACTATTTTGAAGACAGGCGCAAATTTGTAGAAATGAGGCGCATGTTGTAGACGTGCGCCTGAAATTCTGAGAAGAGACGCGTACTGCAATCCAGTGCCTGACTTCGGTCAGAGGTGCATATTTTATCATAGATGCCTATTGGCTTACTCTGATGATGTGCACCTGTTGATTAAAGGCGCGTAGTTTGATAATTTTGCTAACTTTTCTTTTTTTGTTGATATTTGCAGAAGTCTGGTTGGCAAGCTTCTTCAGAACTGGCATCGGCGACTTGGATGCTGTAGGGAGCATTCTTCTGACACTCACATCAGACAGCTCATGTGATTTTGATGCTCAGATCAGACAGCTCAGGACTCTCCATGTTCCAGAAGGGTCTTCCTCGGATAGTAGGAAGGGGCTTTATACATGAGAGTTGGATGGTGGAGAGACAGAATTAGGAATCGTATCACGAGGGTGATCTCATTTCTAGTTCTCATGATGGGTCATCTCTTCTCCACTAGTTGTATTGACAACAGCTTATCTTTGAGTTGCTGTACTCTGGGGTTGTCCTCTCGTCTTTCTAAAAGAGAAAACCAGAGTTGATTCCGTTGCCTTGCTCGTTACTTCAGGTCGAGACGACAAGCAACTGGCCTCAACAAGAAGATCCAAAGATGTAATAGACCTTAATTTATTAGATTTAGAATGAAAATTCGAGATGTAATAGATTTCCATCAAGATGTATCTATATTTTTAAAGAAGGAATAAAGAATAATTTTCCCTTCTTTATGATTTGATTTTGATGTGATGATATAGAAAATAGAATCCAGAGGTAATGTGGAACTCATTTTTCTATAAAAGACAGAATATTGTGTCTAAAAAGACAATATCTGCGATAATACGGATTTATCATAAAGATAAGACATCTTTCAAAATAACTGGGTTTCAAAAGACGGAATTGATGATTTGGATAAGCTCCACGGGAGATTTTGAGTATTTATTATCTTGTGACTTTATTTACGAAAAAATAAATAAACGATAATAAATGAAATAGAGATGAAAAGACGGATGAATAAGCATGCCTTTTCAAGGAAAGGTTACTTCGATTCTCGAGACAAATAGTGAATGGAGATCTTTTCACAAGATGAACGAACATGCCTTTTCGAGGAAAGGTTGTTTCGATTCGTGAGACAGAATGTTTGGCTTTCATCTGCCTTTATATAATGTGAAACTTTTCTGAACGCATCATTCACTCATTTTCTTTTCTTTGCAAATGTCTTCAGAAGAAATGGCTGAGGAGACAGGAGCTATCCCGAAGATCGAAGCCGTCCTCGATACTTCTTTTGATGAGCCTCTGCTGCCTACTCTGCCAGAAGTCGGAGAAAGCTCGCTGTCCCTGGACAGAAGCAGGACATTCTTACCGAACTAGTGTAGCATGGGAGTACTGCCGAAGAAGGCTGCTTGTGAACTGCTGGTGTCATCGAAAAATAATGTCTTCGAGCTTCTTGTGAAATACGTTTTAAATCAAAAGGGCTCCGGTCCTCGTTAATTTTATGTATTTTCCTCTATTTTAAATTTATGCAAATAAAAAAAAATTTATTTACGTTCTGAGTCTCTGTGTTGATATATATATATATATATATATATATATATATATATATATATATATATATATATATATATATATATATATATTTTCAAACATAATATTTCTTGAGAAATTTGTCATTAATGGGCATCATAGCGACTCGACCATCCATATCACTCAATTGATAAGCTCCATTGGAGAAAATTTTGCTTATAACATAGGGTCCTTCCCATTTCGCTTAGAATTTGCCTTTACTCATATGCGTCATAGTCATAGGATGTCTGACGGTTAGAACTAATTCTCCTTTTTGAAATGTTCGGACTTTGGCTTTATGGTTGAAGACTTTTGATAGAAGAGCTTGGTATAACTTAATATGTTGTTGAGCTAGGAGCCATTTCTTGTCGAGCGCTTCAAGCTCCTGAAGTCTCAGGCGATCATTGTTTTCGGTTGTGAGTTCATTAGCAATGGCAATTCTTAGGGAAAGGATCTGGAGTTCTAATGGTAAGACGGCCTCACATCCGTATACCAAAGAGAAAGGTGTGCAGCCTGTAGAAGTACGTATAGTAGTACGGTAAGCCTACAGACATTCTCCAAGCTTCCCATTCCAGTTTCGTTTGTCGGTAGAAACAAACTTCTTGAGGAGTTTGATGATGGTTTTGTTAAATGCTTCTGCCAATCCGTTAGCTGCAGGATTATAACCTGTAGAAGCAATATTATTGATCATGTTGTCATCGCAGAATCGAGTTAATTTCTGACTAATGAATTGTGGCCCATTATCGTGAATGATTTGCCGAGGAACACCGAATCTATAAATCACATGATGCTTGATAAAGTTGATGACGCTGCTTGTCTTGACCTCAGCTAGAGGTATAGCTTCAGCCTATTTTCAGAAATAATCAGTTATGGCTAATATGAACTGATGTCCTCTGGACGAGGGCAGGTTGATAGGACCGATGACATCCATTCCCCAAGCTTCAAAGGGCCAAGATGTTGCCGTTGGGTGAAGGAATTTCGATGGTTGATGAATGAAGTCAGCGTGGATTTGACATGCTCGACACTTTCTTGCATACTCTATTACATCAGATACCATTGAGGGCCAATAATAGCCCATACGGCGAATGCGATCCTGTAATTTAGGACCAGGTTGATGTGCACCACAAACACCGTTATGAGCTTCACGAAGTATTTGTTTTGCTTCTTTCCCCGCAAGACAACATAGGAGTAAGCCGTCGAACGTTCGTCGGTAGAGTGTCTTTGTAGTATGATTATAGTAAAATCTGAGTGACCATCGTCGAATTATTGTAGCCTCCTTGGGATCTTCGGGTAGGGTATCATGGACTACAAACTCTATGAAAGGAGTCCTCCAATCTTCTTTATTGGCACAAATTTCAACTGAATTGTTGAATTCTATGTTTGGGTTGTTAACTTCCATATTTAAGTTATTCTGGACACAAAATAACTCTCTATTAGTTATGACAATCATTTGTTGCCTTCCGACGGGAATTGCTAATACTGTTGCAAGATTAGCGAGTGCATCAGCTTCTGTGTTACATGCTCGACATACATGCTCGATGAAGAAGCCTTTGAATGAAGTTTCCATCCTGATTGCTGCATCATGATATGGAACCAAATCTTGATGTCAAACTTTGTATGTGCGTCGAACTTGATTGACAATTAATTTGGAGTCTCCGTAAACTTCAAGATACTCAATATCTAATTGTTGAGCCAATTGGAGACCAATGAACAGAGCATTGTATTCAGCCACATTGTTGGAACATGACTTATCTAAAGAATAAGCTCTTTGGATAGCTAACCCTTCTGATGAGACGAGAATGACTCCAACTCCAGCAACAATAGCACCTTTTGGTCCAATTCTGGATGCACCATCAAAGAATAAACGCCAAATAAAAATTTCTTCTAAAATCATGTTGGACTCCAAGGTTTCATCTGGAATCTTATCGTAGAGTTTAGATGTTTCGGAAACTGGATGAGCTGCTAGAAAGTCAGCAAGGGCTTGACCTTTAATAGACTTTTGAGGAACATAAACCATATCATGTTGTGCTAACAATATGGCCCATGTTGCAAGCCTAGAATTGAGTATACTGGGCTTCTTCATCAGGACCCTGAGAGGGTTAACTCTAGAAATAACATGAATAGTTTGGCTAGTGATATATTCTATCGTCTTTTGAACAGCAAACATCAAAGCTAGACATTATTTTTCTACTGGAGTGTATCGATGCTCAGCTCCAATCATCATGTGGCTAAGGTAGTAGATACCCTGTTCACGACCTTCTTTATTCTTCTGAGCTAATAAAGCACCTAAAGAGTGGTCCATTGCTTGAACGTACATCAGGAAAGGTATTCCTGACATTGGAGGCACTAGAACTGGAGGGTTCATCAAGTACCACTTTATGTCTTCAAATGCCTGTTGACATTCTTTAGTCCAAATAAAAGATACGCCTTTCTTCATGAGTTGAGTGAACGGTCTAAAGCATCCAGAGAGATTTGAGATGAATCTTCTGATGTACGCAAGCCGTCCCTCGAATCCTCGTAGAACTTTTAGGTTGCGTGGAGGATGCATCTCTTGAATGACTTCAATTTTCTCAGGGACAACGTGTATACCTTTAGAGGTAATAACGAATCCAAAAAAATTTGCCACTAGAGACTTATAGGAATGACTTGGTAGGATTCATCTTGAGTTGATACTGGCGCATTAGATCGAAAATAGTTCTCAAATCTTGAATATGGTCTTCTTTTAAACGACTTTTGATAGCAATATCGTCAACATAACATTCAATAGTCTTTCAAAAAAGATCACAAAAGATGGTACTCATGGCCCGTTGATAAGTTGCACCAGCGTTCTTAAGACCGAATGGTGTGACAGTGTAGCAATAGACTCTAAGAGGAGTGCAGAAAGATGTATGTTTCTCATCTTCTAGATGCATCTTGATTTAATTATATCCTGAAAATCCATCCATAAAGGACATAGGTTCAAATCCACGAGTATTGTCAATCATGACATAAGTGATCGGGAGAAGAAATTCGTCTTTGGGACAGGCTTCATTAAGGTCTCTGAAGTCAATGCAGACCCGGACTTTCCCTATCTTCTTCAAAACTGGAATAACATTCACCACCCAGTCCAGATGTTGTTCTTCTCTGATGAAACCGCAGACGATGAGTTTCTTAACTTCAGCTTCTAGGGCATCCATCATGTCAGGTCGAAACCGACTTTGTTGCTGTTCGACTGGCCTCGCATTTGGCAGAATATTGAGCTTGTGGGTAGCGATCTAAGGATCCAACCGCGACATATCTTCATAGCTCCAAGAGAATACATCAATGTATTCCCTAATGAGTTGGATTAGTTCTTGTTTATCCGCTTCCGGGAGGCTTTTACTGACAAATATCGGTTTTGGGGTAATTTCGTCTCCAATATTGACTTGAACCAACTGATCTTCAGTAGGTGGCTCACATTGCTCAAAGCGAAGCTCCAATTGAGTATCCATCCTTTGTGTCCAAGGATCAGATTCAGAAGCTTCAGCAAAATCTTTGTCATCTTCCGAGATCTTGACAGTCACCATATTGGAAGATAGAGTCATGCGATGGACGTGCCCTGCACTGGTATCTAAATCCCATGAGATAGAATCAGAAGAGTTAGATCATTCTTCTTCCTCGGATTCGGAGGCATCTGGAGTCGGAGTTGGTGAAGTATAACCTAATCCCCACTTCATTTTGCTGTAGTATTGTTGTGATTTTACTTTTGGAGCAGGAATATGAATAAGAGTTCACCTTCTTTTGCCGCCATTGAGACCAGCTTTAAAATTATGGCTCATCTTTTGAATGATATCTTTTGATTGCTGACTATAACGACGGAGTTGAAGTCTTCCGTTATCGTGATTTTCTTCTTCACTATCGGGCGTGATCTTTTATTCTGTTCCTTTACTAAAAATTATAGGAAGTTCATCTTTCTTCCTGGAAGGAACTAAGAGGAAGGAATCCAGCATTGGCTCGAGCAATATTTCGTTTCGGGAAACTTCAACTGCTCCTATGGCAAGTGGTTCGAAGTTATCTAACATTTTTAAATAACATCGAGTATAATAAAGGACATCAGTATACTGTAAAGGAGATACTACTTTATTGATTTGTACATTATTATTTACAACATGAGAGGAAAGATGTATAGTCAATGTCTGAGAAGAAGAAGGACAAATAGTACGTTATTTGATGGAGATCATGAGAACATCTTTTGAAGTATATTTTTGATCCTCCTCACTATCCATTGCCAATAAAACTTTTATGAACTCCTTTTTGTACATCGGAGAGTCCATAAAATATGCTTTAATGCCCCTGAATGGATTTAAATCAGCTACTTCCTTTTGGACTTCTCCATTGACATCCACATATTTGAAGCATTGATGTAAAGTGGATGGTACAATATTATGCTCATGCAGAAAGGGTCTTTCCAGCAAAGCATTGTAAGAGCCGTGATTGTCGATCACGTAGAAAGTAACCTTTGTATGAAGATTGTCTATTTGAACTTTCTGGCGAATCTTTCCCAAAGGTTCACTCCTCCCAGAATTGAATCCCAGGATTGTCGTGATGGTTGTTGAAAGATTATGTACGGGAATCTTCATGGCATCTAGTAGAGTCTTTGGCATGATGATGAGCGCAGACCCAGGGTCAATCAAGATACGATCAACCTTCTTGGTATTAACATATCCCCTGAAGTAGAGGGGTCGATCATGACGATTATCTTCCAACAAGATATCATCCTGTGTAAATGTGATGTTTGGCATCAGCTCCATCACACTACGACAATAAAGTCATGTTATAGGCTCATCCTCTGGTTTCTTGAGAACTGCTAGACAAGTATCAGCTTGCGTCAAAGCTTCACTCAACGTTTCTCGAGTCTCCCTTAAAAGACAGAGTAGCTCAAAAATTGACAATCTTACCGAAGTATTAGCCAGCTGAGCCAGTATATCAAAATTATACGGCTTCTCAAGTCCCAAGGTTGAAGTCTTCTTCAATACTTTGTCGAAACGGACATGCTATTTTCCTTTGTCGGCTGTCGTCGATTTGGAAAGAGTTGACTCTATTTGGGGTGACAAACCTGGTAGATTATTGACAGGAGAAGAAAATGATGCTTGAGGAGCCTCCAGAGCTGGAGCAGGGTCTTCTTTACCTTCTAAATAGTCTCTTAGGTAAGGTTTTCCAGACCTGGTACCAGTTAAGACTTCTTCCTCGGATGCAGGCTCAAAGGACACCATATTGCAACTCTTTGTCTGGATCTTATTTCTGGAAGATTTTTTTCTGTAATATGGAGAGTTTGTCCAGTAACCCAAACCAACCCGAGATTGGTTGTGAGAAAGATAGAAAAAGAGGTACAGGAGATCCCTTTTAATGATTCAAACCAGAGGCCTCTTGTAGATTATATCCCATCTTCGTTATGAGTTTACAAGATTGTGGACTATACAAATGGAAAGCTGGTTGGTATTTGGCTTCTGATTTTGACAATATTGTCTTATCAGTGGAGGAAGAAGAAGGATTATCTGCTGCCGGGATGAAGGTAGCAGTTAGAGGTGGAAGACAATACTCACCAAATGAAACCATGTGACATAATTTATTTTTAGTGACCTTCTTGGACTTGGTAGAAGAAGATGGTGTTTTAAAGTCTGCCACTACATCTGGATGGATCCATATGATATCCCGTTTATCAATAGACAGAGGAACAAGACCATCCGTCCGTGCAGGTAGAAGATTAACAATTTTCAGAGTTGTTCTCGGAATGGGGATGATGCTGTCCTGCACAAGTTGAGCTGGAAAATCTCTAAACTATAATGAGACGACATTAGCCGTTACTGTTTTCTCGTCTTGCTGGAGAGTGATTGTACCGAAATTGACCATCTCTTAAATTTTACCCTTGAACACATAGCACGCTCGAGTTGGATGTCCAATAAACCTGTGGTAAATACAATATTTAGGATGTCAGCCTTACCAACTTCATCTGGCCGTTTAGGTTCTGGCAGTTGGAGTTTATTGCTCTTGATGTGGCAATCAAATATACTCACGATGTCATCTTCATCGAAAGAGTATTCTTCTTTTGGACGAGGTGCCCGTTGTGGAGGTGCTGAAGGGGTAGATGTTGGCTGATTTACATTGATGGCTAGAGCTTCTTTGCCTTTGAGGATAATGGCCAAAGTCTACTTGCTCTTACAATTTTTTTGTCGGCCATTATTATTTGGTGTAGCACGTTTATCTCTGTCAAGATTAGGCATTTAAATGCCTAATTGCTTGAATTTGTCAACGCTTTCTTCTGCGGCTTTGGCATTCATTATAAAAGAAGGCCAATCCTGGAACTGTGTTAATCCTGTCCACATGCTGATTATAGGCAACAAGTTTGATTTGCACGCGTCTATATTTAAAGCATCCGGAGTTCCGAGAGGCATTTTGAGTGCTTCACAGCGGAACCGATCAATGAAACGTTTAGTCATTTTATTATGTCGTTGTTTGATTTTGATGAGAGCAGACATAGTCATGTCGTTGGTTTCCTCATAAAATCATTCCAAGAATATTTGTTTGAAGCCAACAAAAGAGGTTATACACCCATCCGATAAACTATGATACCAGTCATATGCTACACCAGCTAAACAACCAACAAATACTCTAGTAAGAAAAGAATCATTTGGTTGAAGTTGATAAGTCATTACTTCAAAGTGGTTGAGGTATTGACTTGGAGACGTGCTGCCATCAAACAGCATAATAGTAGGGGGTTTTTATTTAGGAGGAAATTGGACCTCTTTCCATTCTACGGGATGGCTGTTTGATCTCAAGCTTCTGTAGGCCATCCTTCTATTTGAAAGCTTCAAATTGAGTACGTAAAAGTTTTACGGCCTCATTGGTATCTCCTGTTGATTGCGGAGTAGTGGATTGATTCAATGTGTTAGGAGGAGGTATCGCATAATAAGTACCACCCCTTGTACTAGATTGACTTGGAATAGCCTGCGCAGGAATGGAAGCAGTGTGAGGAGATTGTACCCTCGAATCAATATTGGTGGGACCTGATGTTGTCACAGGTTCTTGAGTCGAAATCAGATTTGCGACTGGTGGAACTGTATGTTGTGCCATAATCACAGCATGCATGCCTGCCATCATCTCTGCCATATTCTTCAAACTAGCCTCCAAAGTAACAATTCTCTGTTCTTGACTAGAAGAACTGGATATATCATGATCTTCTGTGACGGCATAAGAAGTCACTTCTCTAGCCTTTGAAGAATAGCTAGTGGAAAGAATGGTCCTTTCAGAACTTTTATTGTCAACATCAAAGTCACATAAAGAACTACCTCCAGAATAAGTGATAGGAATATCTTTTTGACTGAAGGAATCTTGGTTTGAATCAAGAAGATCCCTTTGACCGATTGTGTCTCGGCTTCTTGGTCTAGTATATTGGTATACTCCTTCTCCGGATTCATGAATCCGATCTAAGTATTGCTGATTAAGATTGCGGGATGTATTACGTCTTGAACATTTTCTGCCCCTAGTGCTTCGAGATGTTATATTGACAAGAGCAAAGAGTAATTCATCTTCGTCCACTAGGATTGGTTCAGGAGTCTGAACATAATTCAAATGGTCAAAGACGGACCTCTTGGCTGACTGACAGCAGCATTTGATGACAACTTTATGATGGTGGTTGCAATGATGTCCTTATTGTTGGACCACTGCTGGACGAAAAGGATTTGTAACCTTCCATTTCTGTATTAAGAGTTCACGGAGGTCACTAACAGGACGAGAAGAAGTTGCAGGAACGTAGTCTTTGATGATATTCGGGACATGGTTTCCGTTCCTCAGGTATCCTGTACCTTGAGTGTACAAGGATGTGCTAAGCTGGTTATCATAAGTCACAGTATATTTTATCTCAGCATTCTTTCTCTGGTGTAAGTTAGCAACTGGTGCAGATTGTGCTTGATGCATCTTGTGATTTCCTGAGGTTGAACCTAATTGGCACCTGTTGATATAGGTGCGCAAGTCTGACAAGGAGCTGCTTGTGCATCTACTTGAGATACTAGTAGTTTTCCTCGTCGGGATCTTGAAATATATAAGGTTGGTAGATTCTGCCCTGATCTCTTTGGAGTAGCCATAATGCCCTTCTGTATGGAAGGTTTATTCTGAATATAACCCATCTTCCTGACAGAGATTTGGTTGTCTCTGTTAAGGAGAGCAGAATTCCGATTTGAATTGACAGTACTTTCCACCCAGTCAATGACTCGAGCAGAATGAGGAAAGGCTAAAGAGCGTTTTCCTTGATTTAGTAATTTTTTCTGATTTGGTGGCAAAAATGGAATCACTAAACAGTACTTCTCTTTACATTACGCTAGTGCAGAAGTACGTGCAGGTTGCGCCAGGGCATGAACCTGTGCAAGTTACGCCGGAGCAGGAACATGCACAAGTTGCGCTGAAGCAAGAACATGCGCAAGTTGCGCCGAAGAAGAAAAGGCCAAAGGGCACTTTTCTTTGTTTTGGACAGCAGTGTGTCGAGACAGAGTCTCCTTCGATTTCAGAGTCGGAAAAGTAAAGAGATTAGCCAAAAGGCTGTTTCTCTTAGGTTGCGCCCCCGAGGACTTAGGAATCCAAACAGAGCGTGTCTTGCTCTTAACAGCGACAGCAGTGCGCTTGGCACCCCCAACATTGATCATGGTCTCGTAGGCTGTCTGGTCGACTTGAACGACCAGGATCTTCTGCGTCTTGCCAATTAATGCGATATCACATTTAGTTGTCACTTTCTCGTCAGAGGAGAAAGTCGTCCCCAACAGAGTCGCCATTTTGTTTACAAAGAACAAAATTTTTATTACAAACTAAGAAAAAGATTACAAGAGGACCATTGATTTCTAGAAAAGTACAACTATAGGAATCTGATCAGAAGACGATCACTTTATCCCTTGGACGATGTGATATCGAAGACACGAGCCTCTGGAGGATGAAACAATACTTTAGTAGAAGATTATGGTCACTCTTGATGTTTTGAGACTGATTTGAAACTCTATTTATAGATTTCTTGAAATAACTGTTTAGCAGTTATTCTGGATTGTGCGCGCTTCAGGTTGCGCGCCACCTGTTCACTTGTGCAAACGGTTACACTAACTACTGTGGACGCATCGCATCATTTGATTGAGATGCGCGTGGTAGTGAGCAGTGTAGTGGACACGTTCTGCGAAGTTAGTGGCTTGCGTGCCACATCACTCTGTCCTGAGTATTGTTTGATCAACTTGCGCGTGCTTCATCAGGTTGCGCGTGGGCGCAACGTAACAACCTGCGCGAGCGGTT
Organism: Iris pallida; assembly: GCA_029216955.1. Lineage (NCBI taxonomy): Eukaryota > Viridiplantae > Streptophyta > Magnoliopsida > Asparagales > Iridaceae > Iris > Iris pallida. The sequence goes on along the minus strand of JANAVB010010400.1, from coordinate 14,272,042 downwards.
TGCACCAACTGCTGTAGATGCGGGGCATCGTTTGATTGAGATGCGCGTGGTCGTGGACAGTGTAGTGGGCACGCTCTGCGAAGTTGATGGCTTGTACGTCACGTCACCCTGTTTTAAAATAAGAGTTGATCAAGTGGCGCCAATTTTTTAGGCTGCGCTTAGGCGGAACTTAACGACTGGCACTGTTGACTAGGTCTTCTGTGCTGTACTGATTAATCCTTGCGCCATTCAGTGACTTGCGCGAACCCGCTGTCAACATTAATTACAAGCTGACAAAATTTTCTCGAGTGTCGCGTTGCGCAGGATTCGAATGGATTTTCCTTAATCTCCGTGCTGTTAGTTGTCAGATAATGACGATAGCGTTACAGCTTCTCGAGGAAGTGTGCCACGTGGCTCTCCGCGCAACCTGACTCCAGCGCAACCTGGCATTGGCGCAATCTGATGCTGCGCAACTTATTTGTTTGGCGCAATACAATATTTTGGCGCCACCTGATGGTCAAACACTTTAATGGGTGGCGCATCTTAGCGCTATAATTAGGGTTTCCACTTAGTTCATGTTACTCTTTGTCTTGAATTTTGTGATCTTTATTTTTCTGCATAAGTCAACCTCCGTGTTTGGTTTGCGGGTATCATCATGGATACTTATCTTAGAGAACAATTTTCGCTTTTTTCCCAACGCCATGGTCAGACCTAGGGGTGGCGATGGGTTGGATAGGATAGGGTAAGGTCAGGAAAAGGGCAGGGCAGGGTAGGGTATTGACATTTTTTTGATACCCAAGGGGAGTCATGAGGGTAGGGTAGGGTAGCCCTCTTCCAAAAACCTAATACCCATTACCCGTATTTGCCCTTTACCCTCACAGGGTAGCTGAGGGTCAGGGTAGGGAGGGTAAGGGTATTACCCTTGCCATTTCAGTTTTTTTAACTTTGAAAATCATTTTTTTTGCTAGTAAACACCTTGATACTTAAGATTGTTACAACATTCAAAAATCATGACAACTTAACAAGAAATAACAGGGAGAATATTTTTTTTACTAAAGGCGCTGAACCCAGTTATATAGTGGTAGCTGGGCTGCCTACATACCCAAGGAGGAGGCTAGACCTGACTCCTTAGGATCAAGCACTATGTAGTTCTCCTAATCCTAAGTACTAACTAATTACAAAAAACTACAAATATGTAGTAGTAATTCATGGTAGGGTTCAGGGTAGGGTTACAGGGAAGAGGGAGTGTGGGACTATACAAGTATGTAGTAGTAACTACAGTGGGAGTGTGGGACTATACAAAATTACAAAGCACAGATTTACAGGGTAGTGGGTAGGGTAGTGATTATGGGTAGGGTAGGGTTCAGGATAGGGTTACAGGGGAGAGGGTAGGACGGGTAGGACGGATACCCGGGTAATTGCACTAGGGTAACAGAATAAAACCCTTACCCTACCCTAATTCCAATAGGGTAAAGGTAGGGCTTGCCCTCCTAGGATAGAGGGTACCCGTGGGCACCTGAGGGTACAGGATACCCGGCTAGGACAGAGGGTACCAGGACAAAATCGCCAGCCCTAGTCAGACCAAACCAAGCTACAGTAGCAGCTCACAGAGTACAAGGACAAACAATGAAGGAGAAGGATCATAGTCACTTCATTATTTTAATGGATATGGGCTCACTTGCCACGCCAACAAGATTAGCAAAATTCGTTGCTACATTATTTTTATGTAAGTATCCCAAATCTCATCAGATGGTTTAGGAGTCCCTTGAATACCGCATTAGAGTGTCCTAGAGTACAGACTTCCTCCAAATTGGTCAAGCATTCATGCCACAAAATTAGAATATGTATCGATGGCACCAGTATGTGCCCAAATTAGAAAGAATTCTAATTTTTCATTTAGAAATATTTATACCTTGTACAATTTGACATTGAAGCCACCAAATCCCAAACAATGAATTTCTGCGTAGCTGTGAGCCCAGAATAACGGGCTTAAAAATCCCACTATTTTCAATTCGAGTGCTGTAAAAGACTGCATACGTTTGTTTGTTTTCATGTCGAGCAATAACAAATTAGTATTGCCAAGCAATTAAGCAATTTTTTTAGCACGCAGTTGTACAACAAATAATAATACTAATATAGAGCATGCTTTGGGGTGTCAATTTGTTTCCCATGTTAAATGTTACATTTGGTAACTCCAGCGGAAAGCAAACCAAATATAGACCCCACCATTATCATCGAAGGAGATTGTAAATGTTTAATAGATGCTATCTACTCTTAAGGGCTCAAACGGCTCAAACACTTTATGGAGGACTCGGCATGTTATAGATGAAAGCCGTGAAGTCTTACGTGTTTGCTGCAGAGGAATATCTCCTTTGCATTCACTTACTTCTAGGAAGGCAAATGGGACGGCACAGGCATTGGCTTCCTACTCTCCTATTTTCAGCATTCCTTCTTCTTTCATGTATGAGGTTACACCCACTTGTATCTTATAACTGTATATGTATTGATATGGTATTGACTTATCTCATAACTGTATATGTATTGATATGGTATTGATATATGGATAACTCATGATCTGTTAATATAATGATAGCTGGTTGTTTCATAAAAATATAGGTCCGACCAGAAAATACTACTAATGCCTGCCCCAAAAAGAGGGCTAATTTAATGGGCACTCCAATATTTGCTAGGGGCTAGTCCAATTGTTTTCAAATATTTACAAATTTGTCACTCTTATTTTTTGTTTGGGACTAACGCACATATGGGTAAAAATTAACTTTTTTTCTTTCTATAAGTTCTCCTCTCCCTCTTCTCTTCTCCCTCCCTCTCTTGCTCTCTTCTTTCCAAGAAAAAAATCTATAGTCAAATAATTAAACCCTAGTACAAAATAATTTCAAGTAGATTTTGTGAAGATTGGTGGTGAAAATTGTAGTTATAGTTTCACCGAATTCTACCATTATTTGGTGTGTCATCGAATTAATATATGATCAGGGTTTCAAACATTACTTTCACATATAAATATTGAATTTTTTGCGGGCCTAGTTAAATCGTGTCTCTCCGCACATGATTTTTAGCCGGTCGTCATATCGTTCGGATTCTTTGTGTGATCTTGTCTATACTAGCTTTGTCTTTATCGACCCACACGCACGCCTCGCGCACTCTGCATGCTCCAGAGCTCCACAAGACGGTCGACGTCTTTCGATGCCCGCAACTCAACGCCTCACTTTGCTCACGACGCTGAAGGCGCCCACGACGTCTTCACGACGCCTACGACAGCCGATACCGTCCAGCCAACCGTTCTATGTGCACGATGTCCTTACGACGTCTTCTCGACGTCCTTACGACGTCGCACAATGGGCCGCATGGTCGATCGTCGGTTATATCCGTGGTAGAATGGTATCGGTGCTCGATTGTCCATGCGGCGCTCTAGCCGTTTGAGTTTTCATGCACATGCGCCCCATTCTGACCCACACTAGCTCAGATCGTGGCAATTTTTCGTCATTCTATGACATTGTGGATGCCCCAAATCGCACAGACCAGGCTCATCATCGCCCCATATAAATATTAAATTATGTGTGTTAATATAGAAAAATGTATATTGAAGAACCTGAATCATCAAATGTACTAAACTCTCGTCCCGCTTCGTCCGAAGAACACAACGGTTCTTCCAAAACACTCTTGGTAATTAAATTTGAAATTATTTTTGTGTCAGTAGGAAGCAGGACTGCGAGAAACGGGTACAGTCCCACAATAAAGAAGGACTGCAGGCACTATGGCAGTCCAGTTGTAAAATATGACTATCAATAATGTGACAGCCTTGAAGAAACATAGGACTGTCAGAGTGCCTACAGTCCTATTTATTTGTAGGATTGTCACACTGCCTGTAGTCCTATTTATTTGCAGTAGTGTTTGCATTTAATTTTGTTTAGTTTTATTAACTTTAATTTATCATTTCCGAGATTGTGGTACCTCCTCCAATTACCGTTGACGTTGGCAATTTATTCTCGACTGATATTTGGTTTGAATCAATTGAAGAAGTGCTACATTGGTGTCGAGAAGTTGGACGAAAAAACACTATTGTTCTTGTGATATCCAGATCGGTATAAAACCGTCCGGGACAAAAAACTGTAGTGGTTGGATGTGAAAGAGGTGGTTCGTTCAATTGCCATAAGAAACATATAGTTCTCCAAAGAAAAGTTTCAAATAGAAATGTTGGTACGAGAAAATATGGATGTCCATTCAAGATCCATATGACAAACGTATAAGATTCGAATTGGACAGTCAAAGTAAAGAATGGAATCCACAATTATGTTATTGCCAAAAAACTTTTGTCCGTATGCCGGACGGTTGAACAATACTAACAAGAAGATAGTCTAAGATATGTTGGTTATTCCGACAATAAAGGATGGAGACAGGTGAGGCAGGGGCTGTACAAGGAGCTAGAGACTCGTCTTCCATTATACTCCCACATGCTAAGCAAAGAAACAGTTGTAAGCTTGTTGACAAGTATTCCTTGCACTGACACTGCTATCAGTGAAGACCACTCCATGTCCATCCCGTCTGCTACATATTTATTTGCTAATAGGTTCACGATACCTATTGTAGTTATTTCGCCGGCTATTAACAATACATTCTTTTCAATGTGCGCTCCTCCGACTGAGCACAGACAATCTAACCTATGTATTATAGGTCATATCGGGAACCACTTCGTCATACTAAGGTTAATCGATCATTCTCTGATTCCTCCACCTTCAATAATTTTGTACAAATATGCATCGGACGAAGCAATCACCTAGACGATACCTTTTATTGATCAAATCAATTATTGTAAGAAGTGTTGAAGATTGATAAGCTAAAAGACTTACCCGTTGGCCACTACGACGTCGAAATTGACTGATACGTAATCGACTGAATATAGAGGATTTTATACTTTTGTATTTTGTATATGGAGGAACCACTTTTGTATGAAGTAAATTATATCATTTGTATATGGACTTTACACCTGTGTCCAAGAGTATTAGAGTATCAGTGTGCATAAAGTAAGACTGTCAACTATTAGGCAGTCCAGGCTTTATACATGACTGCCAACCAATCGGCAGTCCAAATAGCTATCTCGAGAAGATTTGGTAAGACATGTCAGATCTGCCATTAACAACAGCTATCTCGTGCCATCTGTAACTGGTGCAAGATGATCATTAGTATCATATCAGTCAACGGCACCACTCAGCAAGTAGCGCCTGGCGCCATCCAGCAAGTGGGCGCCATTTAATCAAATCATCCTAAAGTAGCTAGATTACGTGGCACACATGCCACTAATCTCGAAGAACGTGTATATGACACTTCCCATGACCAAGCGCATATCAATCACAACATGCCACTCGTTCAAGCAGTTAAACTAACAGTTCGTGCCAAGGGATAAATGGTGCACCAATTGCAGTGTAGGCCAATCAGGATAACTACTTAATAGTTATCTCTAGAACTCCATAAATAGAGTTTCAAATCACTTGCAAAGCATCACTAATGATCATAATCCCCCGAGCACTTGCTGCAACACTCTCCAAAGACTTTGTTCTTCGACATCGTATCGTCTAAGGGATAAAGTGATCGTCTTCTGATCAGATTCCTATAGTTGTACTTCTCCATAAATCAATTGTACTATTGTACTTTCTTTTTTCTAGTTTGTAAAGGAACACTTTTTTTTGCAAACGTTATGTATCAAAACTCTTTGTACAAAGAGTTTTGACTTGGACTTCCGGCTAGTTAGCAGTCCTTACTTCATGCAGGACCGCCAACTAGTTGGCAGTCCAAATCAAAACTCTCTAACAAGCTGGAAGTCATAAAGATAGTTTTGACTTAAACTGCCAGCTACTTGGCATTCCTTGCTTCATGCAGGACTGCAAACAAGCTGGCAGTCCAAATCAAAACTCTTTGTTTGGAGAGTTTTCAAACATAAATGTACATGACTGTCTGTAAACCCCTTGAATGTTAGAGTTCCTTTTTTTAAATAATTTATTTTCAATAAATAATTTTATTATAATTAGTTTTGATCATTAAATGTACTTCTTCGTGACTTTGATTTTTAGAGCGCCAGGGATGTTAATCTCTCGAAACTTCCTTCATGAATTTTGTAGTAAGCAGGATTATCTTTATTTTGATATATCATGTCCAACTCAAACATGTCTCCTTGTATTCTATTTACATCTTACAACTTTCTAGTCAATTTAGGCCGTTTGACCATCTACAGTAAAACTTGACCTAACTTCTAATTTAATTTTGGAGCTAGACATCGATCCAACCTAATCGATCGAATATATGGTCTTGATCCATTTTGTGTCTACTAATCGCAAGCCACTTGGTGCCATCAAATTGAGCTCGTGCATGCTATTATTTTATCAATAATTATAATTGATTTAAATATATAGTCATGATCGCACCAATCCCAAACCTAACCCAAATTTAACCCAAACCATCCGACCAATAAAACCAAGCACCTGTAGAAAGGGTAGTGCAGCAAAAGACGCCCATGAGATATATACCTTATATCTATTTGTTTACTTTATTTTAATAGCCTAATAATTATTTTCTAAATATTTAATATATATATATTAAGGGAAACTATATTGATGTATCATGCGTAAAATGTCGAAGCCTATACAATAATGCGCGACTCGCGCAAACAAAAAATAAAAAGACCAAAATCATCAGGTTAGTACAGCTTTATCCAAAAACTGCTCGAGGAGTGAGAGCAGCGAAAGATGACTTTGCTAATCTATTTGAGGACCTCTCTAAAAAGTTGAGAGGAACTGAATTGGCGACACTCATATCTGTACTTGTTCCTATTCTTCCATAAAACCCAAATGCCGACGGCTGCGACGATCTGGTCCCCGTGGGAAAGACTCCACTTGGCGAGGAGATCGTTGAAGCCTCCAGCCTGTTGGTTCGGGTGGCATCTTCTCGAGAGGTCGGTCCACATCTGAGAGGCGAGGTCACCAGAGAGAATAACGTGTTCTGTGATTTTTGTCTTCGGTGAGGAACAACAGTGGCATCTCGACGCAAGGCTGTATCCGAATGTAGTGAGGGCGTCGTCAGTGGGTAGCTTTCTGTGTTGAGCTCTCCAAGTGAGGATCGACCATTCGTTTGGGATGCAGGACTGCCAGTAGGGAGCGATGAAAGGGGAAGGCTCTCCGATACCTCCAGCCGCAATTCTGGCCGAAGTAAGAGTGAACTCTCAATCTTCAGTCAGGGACCACCGCAGTGCGCCTCTGACGTCAGTAACCATCAGAGGTTCTACTATGCTACGTCCGAGGAGTATGCAACATGAATTCGGAGATGCTCTACTGTTAGCTGTCACTGTCGTTATATTGGAGTGTTAAAAGTATCTTGCTTTCATGAAACGAGCCCAGATCGAGTTCTCTGTACGAACCTTCTACTACAGCTTCATTGAGCAAGCAGCCACAATATGCGCTAATCTGCAGAAACCTAGACCACCGTCGCTGGTTGGTTTGGCCATGGTGTCCCAGCTGTCCCAGCGGTGTTTGTCTTTCCTGTCAATGTGACCCCAAAAAAAGTTTGATAGGAGGGACTCTAGCGATGTTAATACCTTCTTCGGGGTAGAGCAAACCGCCAGGGTATAAATAGGGATGGAAGAAAGCACATGCTTGATCAGAATCATCTTGCCCCCCGAGGAAAGGGTTACGTTGTGCCATCCCTCAATTCTTTTTTTGACTTTCCTGACCAGACCGTCGAAAATGCCCGAATTTGACTTCCCGTAAACCAGAGGGCATCCGAGGTAGGTGAATGGCGGGTAGGCTGTGGCAAAGGAGGTCAGGTTGGTGAGAGTCGCAGAGTGGTCTCTGTTGGCTTTGTGGTGGGTGTAGATGACGCTTTTGTTGGGGTTCACACGTTGCCCGGAGCATCTGGTGTATCTCTCGAGTGTTATGTGGACTGCCTCTACTGACCCGATGTCTCCAGCCAAAAAAATGAGAATGTCGTCAGCATAGGCTAGATGCGTGATCAAGGGACAACCGACGGTGGTGTGGAAATGACAGAATCTGGAGGTATCGGCTAGGCTGTTGAGATTTCTGCTGAGGGCTTCGGCCGCAATGATGAAGATGGTAGCGAAAAGCGGGTCGCCCTGCCTAACCCTATGGCTCGATTTGAAGAAACCTACTGCTTGCCCGTTGATGATAGTGAAGAACCAGGAATTGCTGATGGATCTGAAGATGACGTATATCCACAATTCAGAGAAACCAAAGGCCTTGAGCACCCATATCAGGAATTGCCAGTCCATACGATCATATGCTTTCTTCATTTCCAGCTTGATGGCCGCATTCCCTTCTTTGGAGAGGAACTTCAAGCACGTGATCATCTCTTGGGCCAGAAGGATGTTGTCTGTGACAATACGACCTTGGACGAAATCACTTTGTTCTTCTGAGATAATCTTGGGTAATAGGGTAGACATGCGAGTCGCTATGATCTTAGAAATGATTTTGTTTGTGAAGATGCAAAGGCTGATGGGGCAAAATTCCTTGAAAGTCTTCGAGTTGTCTTTCTTGGGAATGAGAATAAGGTTAGCGCAAGAGATAGAATTTGGGTATCTCGCTCCCTGAAAGAAGGCAATGGCTGCTTCTAGGAAATCATTGGCAATGATGTCCCAACAGGTACGGAAGAATACCCATGATAAACCGTCAGGTCCAGGAGCGCTGTGTTCGTTAAGAGCCCACATCGCCACCTTGACTATATATATATATATATTTATATATATATATATATATATATATATATATATATATATATATATATATATTCATTATAAAATTCTTATAATTATTTTAAACTAATAAGTGTGTATGGTATTTATATTGCGTAGGGCATCAACCTATATATAGGGTACGTATATTCTTTAGGCCCATGTATATGAGGAATTTATTAGTTGGGTCTTAAACCCTTCCATAATAAAATTGTTAGTACTTGCCCAACTATATCATCTAGCTATCCTAAAATTATTGTTTTAAAATATAAAAGCTAAAATACTATTAATTAATAATATCTCTATTAGTAATTATAGAGCTTAGAAATTCTTTCCATATATATATATATATATATATATATATATATATATATATATATATATATATATATATATATATATATATATTATATATATATATATAACCCCCTTCATGAATACCATTTTGCCCACCACCACATAGTACCCCTGATGATCCCAGCCCCCTGGCCCAATTTACGAAGCCAAAACTCCACCACCATGCCAGCTCCCGAACTCCTCTTTTTATCATATAATTTTAGCCAAAATTAAGCCCAGAACCTAAACTACTACTAAGGCCCATGCGAACTCTAACCCATAAGTTCCTATGCTAGAAGCCAACTGCTCTTATTGCTACAGTACCACATGGTATTATTCTTGCAGCGAGGGAGAGGCCAAAGTCGTACTGGCTGCCTGCTACATGAAGGCATGCGAGGAATCCTCCAGCTGCCATGACCACCTCTCCTCGCCCACTATAAACCAATGCATGTGCCCATCCTTTCAAGAACCCTAAGGACCCTTAGTCGCAAACTGCCTATTCTCCTTTATCTTCTTCAACTTCACCATCTCCCACTTCTACTCCTTCCTAGTGGCAGCAGCTACCGCGACCCCCCACACGTCCCGTCATGCACCTTGCCGCTACCAACGCCTTGTTCCCTATGCGCCACCTTATGATCACATGTGGCCAGGCAACCACATGCTCGACAGCCTCTAGGGCACAAGCGCAGCCACCTGTGTGCGCTCGCACATGCACATGCAAGCGTTGTAGCACCACGACGACGGCCGGGTACCACCGTTGCGAAACCCCTCAACCTGGCGGATCCCCGACGACCACCTCCAGACTGCCACTCTCTTCTACGATGCGATAAACAAGCTATTCGTGCGTTTCGCACGAAAACTCGTCGTGACGCACACGAATTTGAGTCCAGAATTGTGTTTCGTCGTCCCAACTTTAGACACATTTTCTGGACAATTCGACCGTTGGATCTCGATCCTATTCTTCCATTTCAATCTCGGTATGTATCGCTTAACTCATCTGAAATTTCAACCATTAGTTTGATTGTTGATAGATTAAAACCGGCCACCAAGCTAACCATTTAAATTGTATTTATTTTGGACAATTTTGTGGAGCCAACTTCGCAAATTCGTTTCTCCCTTGTTGAAGCTCCGGTTGATGATCAACCAGCTCCATTGCACAGCATGTATAACCACCTTTGTGCCATTAAAATTTTAACTTCATAGGATATCATTTGGTTGGTTGAAATCGAGGCCAAAGTTGGCCTCTCAAAACCATAATTTTCAACTTGTAAAATTCAAATTTTGAATCCAAAACTCTGGATTCCAGTTTTGACGCCACTAGTGGACTCGTGGCATCATTCTGGCTAAAATTCATATATAATTTGCTGAGTTTGGAGGACATGGACCCGGCATGCATTTCTGTGCAAACTAGGTCCCAATATCCTGGTCAACGGACATTTTTGAGATTGACTCATCAGAATCTAATTCTGGATATATCATTGGGTTCATATTGTTATTTTGGACTCGTTGACATATATTTTGCTAGATTTACAGGACATTGGCGTCAGCACACATTTTCGTATAAATCGGATTCTAAAGTCTGGGTCAACGGGTCATTTTGAGGTCGGCTCAACGGAATCCAATTTTGAATATATTGTTTGGTTCGTATCATCATTCTAAACTCGTGGACATATAATTTGCTAGATTTAGTGAACTTTTATACTAGCATATTTTTCAGTGCAAATTGCCTATTCTGGACACGTTGGTAATGTTTGTTTGGTCCAACAACGGACAATATTTTGATCCAAAATTACCGTTTTGCCTTTGTGTTCAAATTAGACTTATATGTAGGATGTCCTAGCTAATTTGACCATTTTGGACACGTTGGTAATGTTTGTTTCATCATCCGACGAGGTTTGTAGATTTTTCTTTAGGTATCACTATTAGTTATAATTAATTCCTATTTATGTTCATATCTCGAAATCCGTGTATCGAAACTGAGATCAGTCGATTCCAGTGATCACACATCGCTGAAATTGACTAGTTAACCGTGTAGATCACCACAATAATATTGTTAACCTTGCGATTGATCATCTTGTCTCGACTTGCGGTTAATCAGGCAGAGTTTGCCTCGTTATTCATTTTCTTCTTCCTTTCCTGCTACTGTACTGAATATCTGCGAACTCATTATACAAAAGTGGAAGACAACAAGTCATCTCGTGCAACAATGACTCCACAAAACGAACATCTTTGTAATCAGTATCATAAGATTATAATCAAGTGTTGTTACAAGACAGTCAAACGGTTTATGTTTGACCGCTTGCATTACCCTTGCTCTTCTGATGTGATTCTGATAGATGAAGATAACTCACTTCGTTCATCATCAACTGTATACGACAAACATCGATGTCGCTCACATGAAGTTAATGTCAAGTGCTGCTGCAAGTCAGCAAAATGGTTCGTGTTCAACTATTTGAATTACTCTCGACTTTCTGATTACTCTCGACCTCCTAATGTGGTCTTCGTGGATGAACATGAACTGATATTTGCTTCTATCAATATAACATCCCGTAGCACTGGAAGTGGAAGACGCCCGAGGCGTAATTCATCACGACCGTCGAACCGACAAATCCACAATCAAGTTCTCGACTCCTCTGAAGGAGTCTACCAAAATACACGATCAAGAAGCCGAGACTTTCTCGGTTAAAGGAATCTTTCCGATTCTAACCCTGGGGGTAGCAGTCTACTAGACTCCGATGCCGACAGCGAAGACTTTGGTCCGACAAACGAAGAGCAAGAGGCTTCCAGTTCTGCTAGCCAAGAGCAAAGAATTGCTACTTTGGAAGCTAATCTGAAGGCCATGGCTGACATAGTTACAATTATGCATGCAGTAATCGACAGAACATGTTGTTCCCCTGGTTGTGAATCCAGTTCCAACAAAATAATACGCAGCAGGTTCTGTGCCTATCCTTACAAGAATGGAGCACAGCCTCCTCTAAATACCACCATATCCACCCTCAAGCACAGGCTACTCCAAGTTATTCCGGTACGGGGGTGGAGGGGGGTGCTTATCGTTCGGTCCCTCATACTAATGCTTCAAATCAATCTGCTGCTCCTCAAACACTGGGAGACCCTCTTGAAGCAGTCAAGCTTCTACGAAATTAGTTTGAAGCCTTCAAGCATAAAGTGGGATTAACAAAGTTAGGGATCAAACAACCCTATCCTGCAGAATGGAAGGAAGTCCCATTCCAACCTAAATAAAAGCCGTCGACCATAATGCTATTCGATGGCAGTACATCCCCGAGTCATTACATCAATCACTTCGAGATGATGATTGATCATCTTCAACAGAACGATTCTCTACTTACTAGGGTATTCGTCAGATGCTTAGCGGGTGTTGCCTACGACTAGTATCGAAGCCTGCCAGATGGATGTATAACATCCTTCACGACATTGAAGAAGATGTTCCTGGAACGATTCTATGAAGGAACCCACAACATTACTATGTCCGCCCTTACCAAAATCAAACATAAGCCCAATGAAATAGATGAACGTTTCATCGAGCGCTTCCGACAAGAGGCCCTGAAAATGCCTCTAGGTACTCTTGACGAATTGACAATAGATACTTGAAAATCAAACTTGTTAGCTATTGTCAGCATGTGGACAGAACATACACGATTTTAAGATTGGGTTTTCCTCATAGTAAGGACCAGAGCAGCTGAAGACAATGCTGAAAAGTTCAAGCAATTAGGCATCCCGATGCCTAGTCTTGACAAGGATAAGCATCCCGCTACCAGCAGCGGTATTAGTCACAAAAACAATCACAAAGGCAAAGAGGCCTTAGCCATCAATTTAGGTCAGCCAACACATACAGCGATAGCACCTCCACAGAGGGCAGCACCACGACCCAAGAAGGATTATTCCTTCGATGATGACGACGTCATTAGCATCTTTGATTGCTTGATCAAAAGAAATAAACTTCAGCTATAGGAGATCAAACGGCCAGACGAAGTAGGTAAGACTGATAATCCTAAATATTGTATACATTAGAGGTTTCTGGGACATCCAACTAGGGCGTGCTATGTGCTCAAAGGAAAGACCTAGGAATTGATCAACGCTAAAGCAACCACTCTCCAAAAGAAAGAGAAGACGGTGATAGCCAACGTCGTCTCTCTGCAATTCGGAGACTTTGCTCCACAACTAGTTTCTGACAATGTTGTTCCGATACCTAAGACAAATATAGAGATTGTCAATCTCCTGCCGGTACGAAATAACGGTTTGGTACCACTGTCAAAAGCTAAAGGCAAAATAATATGGGTTCATCCAGTCCTGGTCGACAAATTCGAACAGAAAGCAACCATTTTTTCTTTCAAATCAAAAAAGTCGGCCAAGTACAAATCCTGCAACATGACTTCAAGTGAGCACTCCTCGCTTGACGGTCATGTTCCTCTTTTAAATAATACTTTCATTGCAGCAAGGTCTGTGCCTTCTTCTTCTTCAGAAACTACTCTGCCAACATCAGAACCAAACTATCAACCTGAATTCCATTGATACAGTCAGCAATCTCATGAACTGATGATAAAGATGGGATACAACTTTCAAAAAGCACCAGGTCTGAACAATGGAAAAGGGCTCTCCAATACCTCTATCTTTATAACCTCAAGACAATAGGTCTCGTATCGGAATAGGATTCGGGACATATCACATGGCTCCCTATCAGAGAAAGAAGACCTCCAAAAGCAAGGCACGGATGAAAACCTCTAACATGGTTTGCCTTTCACTTGCTTCATAAGAGAAAGTCTTTACCGGTACTAGGTCTGGTAGACTCTATCTTCGAGACTATCCAAACGGTCAAGAGAATAAAGTTGTTACTCCCCCTCCTGCTCCTGATGCTCTTCCAACATCGGCTCCACCAACTGAATTGGGTCTTTCTAAGCCGATAGCAGCTGATAAAGGCAAGCAGTAGGTTCGCTTTGATAAGAACCTAAGGAAGACTCCATTGCAAGGTCTTCAAATGTCATATAACTTTGATATGTTGGGTTAGCTAGCCAATACTCCAACAAGAATGTCAATCTTTGATCTTATTCTTCTCTCAAAGAAAACTCAAGAAACATAAATCGAAGTCCTGATGCAAGCAGATGCTTGTCTTGCACATCTCAAGAAGTCGGATGAAGAGCCTGTGGCTTGCCCTCAATGTCATAGTGTAATAGAAATTATGCCAAACATCTCCTTCACCCAGGTTGACATGCTGTTAGAGGATAATCGGCACGATCGACCTCTTTACTTCACTGGGTACGTCGACACAATAAGGGTGGTTCATATCCTTGTCGATCCCGGGTCTGCACTCAGCCTAATCCCGAAAACTTTGCTGGATTCTCTAAAGATTCCAATCCACAATCTCTCGACGACTGTTATAACTATTCTTGGATTCAATTCTGGGAAGAGTAAACCACTGGAGAAGATTCTCCTGAGAGTCAAAATCGGCAATCTTTGTACGAAAGTCATCTGTTATGTGATTGACAATTACGTTTCCTACAACTTATTTTTAGGAAGGCCATGGTTGCATGAACATAACATTGTGCCATCTACTCTCCACTAGTGCCTTAAGTACGTGGGTGATAACGGAGAGATCAAAAACGAAGTTGCTGACCTTAATATTTTTCAAGGTGTTGAGGCCTATTATACGAACTCCAGAATGTACAGAGAAGAGTACATTAAGGTCGTGCTGGTATGGACATGGAGGAAGAACAAAAATATGACCGAGATGAAGTCTTGGTGATCCCAGTAAAAGGATGCACTTCTTGTCATTCCTCTTCTCAGATGCTAACCATCACTCTCACCCCTCCTACTGAAAAATAGAGTAAAGGAATCTCACCTTTTCTGAGCATTTTGTCATCGACCTTTGTCGTAACAAGCCTACTACTTCTCTTTCTCCTCCTCTTGTTATCAACCTGGCAGCATCTCCAGCTAAGGTCACAAATACTATTGTAACTATGGAGACTGAAGATATCAATAAAGCAGTATCTTTTTTGCAAAATATTGATGTCAACTCTTATGCACAGCATTACTTCAAAATTTTGGACAATTTTAAACCTCTCACCTTAGGAGCAATTCAACTTTTTCAAGATAAGATATGTACAAACCATTGCAAAATTTATTCTTCGTTGTTCCTCCTCGGAACGACGATGAACATACAATTCTCTTCAGCAGAGAACATAACCAAAGAACTAAGCTCGAGAGCGATTCTAAAAATGATGATCATGAAAGAATACAACTGCGTCATTACAGTCAGCAATCCTAGAATATCATTCAAAAATGGGTTACAATTTCGGGTCTACATTGAATGGTGGTAAAGGTATACGTACTCCTATTCTACTACCCGCACCAAAAGGAAGGTCATCACAATACTATAACAAGACTTGACATAGGTTAGGCTACATTACGTCGAATACAACCCCAAATAGATCTGAATATAACAAAAAGATACGATCTCACTCTTCCGATTCGACTTCATGGGACTCAGACACCAGCATAGGAGAGGTTCATCAACTGACTCTATCTGTCAATATGGTGACAACTGAATTCCTAGAAGATGATGAGGATAATGATTTTCTTAAGACTTATGAGAATGAGCCTTGGACACAAAAGATGGATACTCAATGGAAGCTTCGCTTCAAACAACATAAACCACCAACTAAGGACGAGCTTGTCCAGATCGACGTCAGAGACAAAGCTTCTCAAAGGCTAATCTTTATCAGCAAAAGCCTCTCTGAGGCTGACAAATAGGACTTGATTCAGCTCACTAGAGAATATATTGACGTATTTGTCTGGATCTATAAAGATATGCTGGGACTAGATTCTCAGGTCACTACTCATAAACTAAACATCTTGCCAAATGCCAAGCCTGTTAAATAGCAACAGCGACGATTCCAACCTGATATGATTGACTATATGGAAGCTAAAGTCAAGAATCTTATTTCCTGTAGCTTTGTTAGGGAGGAACAACATCCAGATTGGGTAGCTAATGTTGTCCCGATTATGAAGAAAATAGGAAAAGTTTGAGTCTATATCAACTTTAAAGGCCTCAACACAGCTTATCCCAAGGCCGAGTTTCCTCTTCCAATCACTGATGTCATGATCAAAAACACCTATGGGTTCGAAAGAATGTCTTCCATGGACGGATTCTCTGTTATAATCAGATCAAGATGAATCCTAAAGACAAAAAACATATGTCCTTCCGTACTCCTTTAGGACTCTATTGCTACACAGTCATGTCGTTTGGTCTAAAGAACGCTGATGTCACCTATTAGCGGGCTATAAGCACTATCTTCCACGAACATTTATGTAAAATAGTCAAATGTTATGTCAACGTTATTGCTGTTAAGAGTCGTCAAAAGGATGATCACATCCATGACATAAGGACTATTTTCGATCAAATGGTCAGCAACAGCTCAAGATGAACCCCACCAAGTCATTTTTAGGAGTCTCGAATGGCAAATTCCTTGGATTCATTATTACCTCTAAGGGTATATACGTTGACCCAGAAAAAGTCAAAGCTATTCAAAAGATGCATTCTCCACGCAACATAAAAGAGGTACGAAGATTCTAAGGATGACTTGCCTACATCAGAAGATTTATCTCAAATCGCTCTGGACGCTGCAGACCATTCACTCAACTAATAAAGAAAGGTGTGTCTTTCGTTTGGATTGATGAATTTTATCAAGCATTTGAGGATATTAAGCGGTACTTGATAAACCATCCAGTCCTAGTTCCTCAACACATAGATAATCCCTTTTTGATGTACGTTCGAGCAATGGATCATTCTCTTGGTGCCCTCCTAGCTCAAAAGAACGATAAAGGTCATGAACGAGCAAACTACTACCTTAGCCGCACAATGATCGGTGCTAAACATCAGTACAGCTCGGTAGAAAAATAATGCTTAGCATTGATATTTGCCGTCCAGAAGACGCATCATAATATCATGGGCCATACTATCCATGTTATCTCCAGAGTCAATCCTCTGCGAGTGTTGATGAAAAAGCCTAGTACATTCAATTCCAAATTTGCTACATGGGCAATGTTGTTAGCACAATACGATATGGTCTATGTCCCACAGAAGCCTGTCAAGGGTCAAGCCTTAGCTAACTTCTTGGCTGCTTATCCAATTCTTGAAACTTTGAAACTCTATGACAAAATTTCTAATAAAACTCTAAAGTCCAATATGACTTCAGAAGGAATACTCGCTTGGCATCTATTCTTTGACAAAAAAATTAGAATCAGACCTGACGGTATCGTCATCATTGGAATAGGAATTGTCCTCATATCTCCAAAAGGGCTAGCAATTCAAAGAGCCTATTCTCTGGACAAGCCATGCTCTAACAATGTTGCTGAGCACAACGCTTTACTCATCGGTCTCCAGTTAGCTAAGCAACGGGATGTCGACTATCTTAAAGTATATGAAGACTCTAAACTGATTGTTAACCAGGTTAGAGGTACATATTACGTTCGACACTAAGATCTAATCCCTATTAAGAAGCATCAGTTAAACTGGCTATATCATTCAAAGGCCTCTTTATTGAACATGTATGCAGAGTGTACAATACGGAAGCCGATGCACTCACTAATCTAGCAGCAGTGTTAGTTGTCCCTCTGAAAAGGCAACAATTAATCATCATCGCTAATCGAGAATTATTATGTGTCGTGAATAATTTGAACATTGAATTCAGTATTACGATTAGGATTTGTACTACTAGAGAGGACTGGAGGACTCTCTTTATCGAATTCGCAGTACATGACATCTTACCAGAAGACCCTAAAGAAGCAACGATAATTCATCGTCGGTTATCCGATTCTATTATAATCACTCATCCAAGACACACTATCATCGATCATTTAATGGTATATTTCTATTTCTTGTGGATGACGAAGCAAAACAGATATTACTTGAAGCTCACGATGGTGTCTGTGGTGCACATTAGCCTGTTCTAAAGTTACAGGATCGTATCAGACATATGGGATACTATTGGTCCACCATGGTAGCAGATGCAATTGAATATGCAAGAAAATTCCGAGCATGTCAAATCCATTTAAATTTCATTCACTAAACGTCTGAATTCTAATATCCCACTATAACATCTTGGCCTTTTGAAGCTTGGGGCATGGATGTCATCGGTCCTATCCCGCCATCATCTCAAGGACAACGGTTCATCCTAGTTATAATCGATTATTTCTTAAAATGGGCAGAGGCTATTCCTCTAGTTGAAGTCATGACAAGCAGTGTCATCAACTTCATTAAGCATCATATGATTTATCGATTCAGAGTTCCTCGGAGAATCATCCATGACAACGGAACTCAGTTTGTGAGTCAAGCATTCATTCAATTTTTTAATGACACTCGAATCAACAATATTACTTCTACAGCTTATAATCCTGCAGCCAACGGTTTAGCATAAGCATTCAATATAACAATTATCAAGCTTCTCAAGAAGTTTGTTTTGCTAATAAACACAACTGAGCAAAAATCTTGGAGAATATCTATGGGCAACCGTACTACAGTTCGTACCCCGACTGGCTGTACACCCTTCTTTCTGGTGTATGGATGTGAAGCTGTCTTACTATTAGAAATCGAAATTATATTCCTGAGGATAGCTATCGCCAATGAGTTAACAATAGAAAATAATAATTGTTTTCGATTGCAAGAGCTTGAAGCACTTGATGAGAAGCGGCTGCTAGCTCAACAACACATTAAGCTATATCAATCCCGCATATCAAAAGCTTTCAACCGCGAAGTCAAAGTATGAAGCTTTCAAAAAGGCGAGCTAGTCCTTACCGTCAGACGTCCTATGACTATGACACACATGAGCAAGAGCAAGTTCAAGCCAAAGTGGGAAGGTCCGTATGTCATAAGCAAAATCTTCTCTAACAGAACTTACCAGCTAATTAGGATGGACGGTCGAATAGCTACGATGCCTATCAACGGTAAGTTCCTGAAGAAATATCACGTTTGATAATATGTATTATATTTCTTAATAAATATTGTACATACACAAATATTTGAATTATTATCTCTTATTCATTTTTTAATGAGTAAACCTACAGATAATAAGTCCTCAAAAATCTCCAGTGGAGTCTAACCTGAATTTTATGCTACCATAATATCTATCACAACATATCATCACGATACCATCTTTTGAAACCCAGTCATTTTAAAGATATCTTATTCTTGAGCCCTAGTTGGTTTAACAATAATCAACAATTATACGAATTTATGTCCATATTATTCCTGAATTCTACCGTCTGTATTAACGACTTATCACGTCTACATAACCTCTGATAACGTCGTCACGAAAGTAATATCACATCAAGTTATTTTATGTCACGTCCATGACCTCTGAACATATATAATAAGTGGTGTTATTTTCAAGAAGTACGTCATGTCCAACACCTCTGAATGTATTTATCTAATACTATTTATTGCATGTGTCTCAAATTGATATATGATGTAATAGAATCGCAAAATAATAGATTTATTATTTTATTAATCTTGTGAAATATAAACTATTACATTGATCAAAATATGATAAAAGATAAATGTTCAAACGAGATTATTACTGTTATCCTCTAAAAGACTCATTGGATAGGCGGAGTACTAAGGTCAGATATGTTTGCCATTGATTATAAAAGAACAGAACAGTTTATAGGAGGACTGGACTTTTACTTTATAATACAAACTCTCTCATACAAAGAAAGCCTAGGAATGAAAACCTAGGTACAGCAATCTAAGTACAATTGTTTAATTTTGATTCTGGGGGGTGACGATAGAGGCTCGGGAAAGCGACGGCAGATTTGCCTTACTCCTTGGACGATCGTACGTAGCCTCGGCTCTGATGAAGAAATGCTCTCGGAGCGTGTGGGAAGACTCTCCTGCGCGTGCCCTTTTTCTCTCTGTGTGACTGTTTTCTTTTTTCTGGGCTATCTCTTTTTTTTATCTCTCCCTCTCCTTGTTGCAAGGGAATGGCACCTTGCTATTTATAAGGGTGGGGTGTCATCATTAGGTTTTGCAATGATTGCCCTAAAAAAGTCGGCGGCTTGGGGATTTAATTGCCATTTTCTTTGATCCTATTTTGTTGGCAATTAATCTGGACTACTAATCTTGATTGCAACGAATCTGGACAATTAATGCTGATTGTGTAAAATCCGTATGGACAATTAATGTTGATTGTCATGAATCTTTGGAAGCTCGGATCTCCTGCCACGGGTTTAATCCGCGTGATTGCAATAAATCTGCTTTGATTCGGGTAATTATGATGATTACACTAAATCTGGTTGTTGGGATTTGTTGATAAATCTTGATTAATTTAATGCCACGTATCTAAACATCATTACGGGGAAACTGATCTTCTGTCATGTGTCATAACCGCAAGCCACAGCCGCATGAGGGTAGCTTCTTAGGTTTTGAACCGCATGAAAGTGGCAGCCGCATAGGTGTAGCCTCCAAAATCTGAGCCACATGGGGGTGGTTTCCAATTAAGTCGCATAAGACTAGCCACGTGTCAAGGCTGCATAGGCATGGCCTCTCAGTATTCGAGTCGCATGGAGATGATCCCCATGATCCGAGCCGCATGAGGACAGCGGCCACATGGGGTGGCTTCTTAGGATTTGAGCCGCATGACGATGGTCTCCAAGATTCGAGCCTCATGAGAGCATCAGCCGCATAGGGGGGTGGCAGCCGCATAGGAAGCTTTGGAGTTGGTGGATCGTGCCAGCTGTATAGAAGATTTTCTTCGTTTCCTGAGGAACACGCCGTCATGTCAGAGTTCATCATTTCAGCTTTAATGTCAGAGTTATCCCTTTATGTCAGAGCATTTAATGGAAGCAGTCACTTTATGGCCAGCTGTAAAAAGTAAGCTGCATAGGGCCACGTGATTCTTTCCTGAACTGCATGAGGCTATTGGAGAGTTTCTGAGCTGCATGAGGCTCCGATAGATTCCTGAGCCGCATGAGGCTCCTTCTGTTTTGAGCCACAAGGGCTTCTACTGTTTTGAGCCGTATGGGCTTTTCTTGTTCTTTTCCATGCTTCTACAAGACCCCCTTCAAAGTTTTCAATTTAAAAAATTGAAATACTTTGAATAAGAAGCATGGCTACATGAGCTCCACTGGCCGCATAGGATGTTCTGGCCGTGTGGACTTTTTG
Organism: Iris pallida; assembly: GCA_029216955.1. Classification (NCBI taxonomy): domain Eukaryota; kingdom Viridiplantae; phylum Streptophyta; class Magnoliopsida; order Asparagales; family Iridaceae; genus Iris; species Iris pallida. The sequence goes on along the minus strand of JANAVB010010400.1, from coordinate 14,250,806 downwards.
ACCGTATGGCCTGTCTGGCCGCATAGACTCCCTAGCCGTATGGGCTCTCTGACATGCGTGCGTCTCATTAATTGCCCTTAATTCGTTTTAGAGTCGTCTTTTAGGGGAATCCCAAGAGTTGGTTCATTAAATATTTGGATTTTATGCCATGGGTGAATCTCCTTTATGAGAGGGGGCAAAATCCGAGGAGTCGATTTTGCCTGCAGCACACTACCTGAAGCGGTTATCGGTCCACGTGCCCTCCATATTTTCCTATAAATAAGGGTGTGTTTAGGTCATGGAGATTTCTTTATTTTCTTTTGTTTTTCTCTTGCCCTAAGCTACTGTTTTTCCTTCTCCGATCATCATTGACAATGGCTCCCAAAGCTTCCAAAGCTCCCAAGGCCTCTACTGCGGCGAAAGGCAAGAAGGCGGTGGCCTCATCGCCGACTGTAGCATCCCCAGTCCATCCTGACGTCCACCCTGCCATCAAGTCTTAGGACTATATAGAAGATCGAACACTTCAAACCCTGAAACAATGGCTCTATTGCATTTTTTATGCACAAGCCTTCTTCCCCTCAGTATTCAATGCGTTCTTCGTCTTTATGAAGCCGCATATGTTGTATGGGCCGCATGAACTTCTCATATCCGAGCCGCATGGGATATGCCCTATGTTTGAGCCATATGAGAACGTCTGAGCCGCATAAATGCCTTTAGAACTGAACCGCATGAAGCCCCTCTGAACAGGATTGCATGAGCTCCCAATGGACTGAGCCGCATAGCGTTCCACGAATCAGAACCGCATATGAACCCACCTAAACAGAGCCGCATGAGGACTCGTCTAAACTGAGCCGTATGTACTCTGTAAAAACCGAGCCGCATAAGAACTAGTTTAATCAGAGCCGCATGAGGACTCGTCTAAACCGAGCCGCATGAACTTTGTAAAAAAATTGAGCCGCATAAAGACTCATCTAAACACAGCCGCATGTACTCTGTAAAAACTGAGCCACATAAGAACTCGTTTAATCAGAGCCGCATGAACTCTGAATATTTTCTGGCCGTCTCCTAACTTTGTTTCTTTTGTCTCTTTTCAGTAAATCTGCCAGTCAATGCTGCAGGAGAATCCCTAGTGGGTCAGGCCCAATTTGCCATAGGAGTTCGGTTTGACCATCTAGTCCAGCAGGTGGTGGAGCAACTGCCCCAGAATGAGCCTGAGGAGAGGCTGAATCTTATCAAAAACCAGTCCTTTCACTTTCTCTGTGCCATGCTGAACTCATGGCGATTGGAGGAAAAGTACCTGAAGCCGGCGTTCTTCTTCGGGGACGCCCTGACTGTGAAGAACTCTCAGTTATTAGATATATCTGAGAATTGGAATTTTATTTCTGCTGGGAGGGTGATCCACATCCCCCAGATGGAGCATCATTTCCCATTGGCGTGGTTCAATATATTGCCAGTGGACAGAAAGATGTCGGAATCCTAGACCCCGAGCTGGTCGGGAATGATTGTGGGTAACATCCACTACAATAAGCACATTAGATCAGCGTACGCGGGCAGGGAACCGGTCAGCTGCTACGTGATAGGGCTGGCCCCGGGTACCTTCTTAAATGCGCAAGGTCCCAATTTCTTATTCTCTCAAGCCGACACCTTCCTGAATCAACTTGCTCGGAAAGGATCTTATCCCGTTGGCCGGCTCTTGCTTTTGTACTGGATACGCCCCATCCCTTCGTGGGCCAATTTGACCGGATGGATTTTGTGAGAATATGGGACTTTCCTGCTTGAGGTTGGTCTCTACCATGCCATCCGGGGTACATGTCACAGACTGCCCATCAACAAGGAGTTGTTCATGGCTCTCTTGGAGATGTACAACCGACGGACGGGGACCTTCTTCGCGCCTGGAGGGGAGATTGGTCTCACTCTTCATGAGATGCACGCAGTTTCTAGGCTGCCCTGGGGCAATAAAGTGTTTGAAGTATATACTCCAATGAACGAAGAGTTCGAAGATTTGGAGCAACGATATCCGGGTTTCGTTGTTGTCTACTAGGAGTTACTGTGTCACTACAGTTACTGTCAATAGACGACCAAGAAGGATGGTAGCTCGGAAGGAAACCTTTCGCATACTAGGGCTTGGCTCTCCCATCTTTTTCAGCAAGGTACCTCAGGCCGGGTTACTCCCCTGAATCCTCTGACCCGAGAGCGAATACAGGATCTGGTGCTAACCGCCAAGAGATCGAGGGCCTTGAGCGACACGTTTGGGAGTCAAACTGATTCATTCGGTTATTTTTATCAGGATACCCAGCCGCTGTCGGAGAAGGCAATCCTGGCAGGGTTCCTGATGGTATGGCTACAGAATTGCGTAGTCTCAGGAGGAGTTGGTTCCATTGAAAGGATCAGCCAAAATTTCATCCTTTCTGCCGTGAAGCTAGCCTTCGGGGTCAGACTGGATCTTCTTCCGGCCATGGTGTGTAGTATACATCGTGGCCTCTGTACTTTTTCGTCCAAGGTTATTGCCCGTGATACGACGATGAACTTTGAATGAATCGAGTTGCCCTACCACTATTTAATGGGGTGGCTATTATTATACTGCCGATCTTTGATGAGACCTGGCCCAGAAGATGGTATAACTGACGATGATGCTTTTATCTTCCAGTACTGCCAGATGCCCTGGGAGTACAACACTATGCCCACCTGTCGGAGGGCGCTGGCGAGGGTGGATGGATATAACTTCTTCGTGTCTGTTCCCCATTTTTCTGCTGAGGAGTGTACACGTTGACGGTACCGGGCCTCCTCTCTTCTTACCCGGGAGGATGCTTCTTTGGTTGTGTAACATCCGTCCCTCGCACTTAGTATATCGTAACCGCAATACCGTCTACCTGGAACCTTACTTGCCCAGTCGGTTCTCCCACCAGTTTGGGTACAGTCAGCTATTCCTAGAGAGTCCCAGCTCTTGCCTGGGTTTTGAAGGCAGCGTTCTGGATGGCATCAGGGCCTGGCATTACTATGATATTGCTCATACCCGTGCTAGTTTCTCGGTCCCTGACGCTGAGACGCAAGGGGAGATTTTGTATTTAGCGGCTCTCTACCATGTCACTGCGAGCAGATTTCCTGTTAACTTTGACCTGCGTACCAGTTTTATTGTTGGTACCGGCCTGGCGGAGAAGCCCCAGGGGTCGAAGATGAGGAAGCAGAGGGTGAACACGGTTCCTATGCCAGATTCGGAGTCCACCACTGCGGATAAAGATGATGGCGAGCAGGGTGCCGATGACTCTCTTCCTCCTCTAGACGAGGTGGCGGCGGATCAGCCGTCCATTATGTCCGATGAAGTGGTGGCGGATCAGCCGTCTGATGTGCCTGGTCCTTCGAAACAGAAGTGAGTCTGCTGCTAGTGGCATGACTTATTCCATAAAACGGGCTGTTGTTAGGTCCCGTCGGCTACTTATCAAGGATGTTGGCGCTGTTTATGAGGTGACTTGAATTATAACTATCTTCTCCTTTTTTTTTCCTGTACTATGGCCTAATCATTTTCCTTTGCTCTTGTAGGCGTCAGAGGATTCGAATTCTCGAGAACCGGCCGCTGAAGTCGATCCGGTCCTGACCACTTTGGTCAGTGACGTATGTACCGCGATCATTTCTGCTGGGGTTCTTCTGGCGACGGCCGAGGAGTCCCACGTTGCTGAGGACTCAACCCAGGGTGACGGGGGCTCTACTGAACCTGTCCTTGGGACTGTTGAATTTCAGCAGGGTGACGCTGAACCAGTCGTATCCCTTTCCGGGGTAGCTGGGGCAGAAGGACCAGCTGAATTCGACTTGGAGGTCGCTGGTGAGGGGACTACGGCGGCTGTGAGCGAACCGCAGCCTCCACACTCCTTTCCTGGTAAGATAAGCCAAATCTTAACTAGTGAGGAGGCCTATCTGCAATATCATCACATCCTTCGGGTTAGACTGATTGATGGTTGCTCTGGACATACAGGTCCTGCCCCTTCAGTACCGATGATGAACATTGTTAAGGTAGGCTCTGCCAGAGGAGATCTGGTGGAGGGAAGCATGCCCCCTCCTCTTCCGACTTATATTGAAGGGTCTTCCACTGAATCGAGTTCGGGAGGTCAGGTGGCGGCACAGCCAGGACAGGGAACGATGGTCCCTGCGTCCTCCTCTACTCAAGTGGCTCCGAGGGTCGACCTTTCTGCCTTGCCGAGTATCTAGGTTCTGCGGGCCGCGGAGGAGGAGTTAGCCACTATCCACGCATCTTTCCGCTCAGAATTTGTTTCCTTGGTGGCAGGGGTGGCGAGTTCTAGCGCGCCTCCTTCGACTCTGCCAGCCACACTTCCTTTGACGCCGTCTTCTACGGAAGTTCTGGATGAAGCGTCACATGACGTGGTTGACAGTTTCTACCACCACTTGAAGAGAGGGGTCGAGGCTGCTGTAGAACGGGGGACCCCTTTCGCCTTGGCCCGACAATGCGCCCAAGGCCAAATTGACATTCTCAAAACCCTTCCCGGTGGAGCGGGGATAGTCGCGCTTCTGGAGCCGAAATTGCTAGAGGCTGATCAGCTGGTGGCCCAGTTTCAGGTGCTACGACAAGCTGATCTGTCTGCTGCGATAGATCAATAGTGTGGTTTCCTCATAACTGCCGTGAACATGGTAAGGGTCGCTCGGGATACGGTCAAGCCGGTCATACTGAAGGATCTCCGCGATATGTCTCATTTATATGATCAGTTGAGCCGCGAGAGTGAAGATTGCACGGCTCGGGAAGTGACTGCCTCCCGTAGGGTAATTGACACCCAGGAGCAGATCCTCGAACTTCAGAGGAAGCTGGCTTTCTTGGAGTCTGAACTCGAAGCTGCCCGTACAGAAAAGGGGATAATTATCCAGGAGGCCGATAAAGTTACTCGAGCTTCTGCTGGCCTGGAGCTCGCTCTGAAGAAGCTTGAGGATGGCTAGCGGGCTCACGTGCACTTGGATGATGCAGAGCGGTTGTCTCAGGAGGCCGAGCGCCGAGCCAAGCAGCGGTTTGAACGGGGGACTGCCTTGCTGAGGAACCGTCTCCTGGAATTATGTACCGTCGAGCCATAGTCTGCTTTTTTGCTTTTTATGTTCATGTTCTTTTCCTCCATCCCAGAACCTGTAGTACTTTTGACTTTCAAATAAAAGAGTATGTTTTATTTTACCCTTCATTTGTGTTGCTTATTGCGTTTATGGTGTTATAGTGGTATTTGCCCCGCAGGGGGACTATTTGTGGACCTATTACCCTTGGCATACCTGGGTTTTAGGTATGGATAACAAATTTGATGGGGATACCTAGAACGATTCCGCGGTAAGGTGGTCATGGACGTTCCTGGTATCGGAAGAAAGAATGCCATGGAGCAGTTGGGCTCCCGGGGCATGATGAGAAATGAGGGGCATGTACCAGAAAATTTGGTACAATATTTGTGGTCAGCAGAGGGCATTTGTGGGCCTATTATCCTTGGCATACTCCGGTTTAGAATACAGATAATAAGACGAGAGAAAACCAACATACTTACTCAGAGGTAATGATGACGTGGCAAGTATGGGGGTTTTACCGTGAGGTCTTCCTACTCAGAGGGAATGAGGACGTGGCAGGAGTATACTCAGCGGAGGATATTTATGGTCAACAGTGGACATTTGTGGGCCTATTATTCTTGGCGTACTTCGATTTTGGGTACGGATAATAAGTCGAAAGGAAACCAACATACTTACTCAGAGGTAATGAGGACGTGGCAAGCATGAGGGTTTCTTCGATGGAGCCTTCATACTCAGAGGTAATGAGGACGTGGCAGGAGTGGGCTCCATAAGGGGGTACATAGAATGACTCAGAGGTAATGAGGATGTGGAAGTTCTATGTAAGGGGGTGATTTATTTTTGGCGGAAGTGAAACAACTCAGAGGTAACATCGACGTGGTTGTTTTGGGAAATTTGTGGATCTGTTACCCTTTTTTGTGCACTGAAAGTGCGGGTAGTGGATCATGAGGAGGGAGCTCTTTTAGGAAGAAAGTTCAGAGGTATGATCATACATGACTTACTACCTAAAAGACGCGATATAGATTTATCTGGAGTGACCGGAGTGTAAGTTCAGCGGCACCTGCAGGTACATAACTCGACAATCTGGGGAATATGGAGTCAGAATGTAAGTTCAGCGGTACCAGAGGGTACATAACTCAATAATCTGGGATTTGGAGGATGTTGTTTTATACATAATACTTCTTCAAGAACTTGCTATTGATGGGCAACATGAGCAAGTCTCCATTTTGTTTCGTTAGGCAGTAAGCACCGTTGGAGAAAACAACATCAATGACAAATGGACCTTCCCACTTTGGCTGGAATTTGCCGGCAGTTTTGTGAGTCATAACCATCGGTCTCCGAACTGCCAGAACGAGATCGACCACTTGGAATATTCTGATCTTAACCTTCTTGTTGAAGGCTCCCGAGATGCGTGATTGGTATAGCTCGATTCGTTGTTGAGCTAGTAGGCACTTTTCATCCAAGGCCTCCAACTCTTGTAGCCGGCGACAGTAATTATCGTCCGTCGTCAATCGATAGATAAGGGCGACGCGGAGCGAGAGGATTTGAGTCTCTAATGGGAGAACTGCCTCACTTCCGTATACCAGGGAGAATGGTATGTTCCTGGTGGCAGTTCGGACTGTAGTACGGTATGCCCATAAGCACTCACCAAGCTTCTCATTCCAGTCGCATTTGTTGGAAGACACGAACTTCTTGAGCAACTTGATGATGGTTTTGTTGAATGCTTCTGCCAACCTGTTTGCTGCTAGATTGTATATAGTATTGGAGAAACATTTTGGATTCGGTATTTGTCGCAGAACCGATAGAAGGCGTGGCTCGCGAACTGCGGACCATTATCGTGGATGATCCTTCGGGGCAGTCCAAAGGGATAGATGACATGATGCTTGAGGAAGCTGATCACGTTTGAAGTCTTTACTTCTGCAAGCGGAACAGCTTCCGCCTATTTGGAGAAGTAATCTGTGATTGCGAGTATGAAGCGATGTCCTCGAAACGAAGATGGAGTGATTGGACCGATGATGTCCATTCTCCATGCTTCGAATGGCCAGGATGCCACTGTCAGATATAGAAACTCGGATGGATGATAGATAAAATCTGCGTGGACTTGACAGGCTTTGCACTTTCTTGCATAGTCTATCGCATCTGCTACCATCGTGGGCCAGTAATAGCCCATTCGGCGAAGACGGTCTTGTAATTTCGGACCAGGCTGATGGGCCCCGTAGACACCGTCATGAGCTTCGTATATGGCTTCTTTGGCTTCTGTATTTGATAGACACCGAAGCAGTAATCCCTCATAGGATCATCGATACAGCATTTTCGTCTCTGTATCGTAGAAGAATCTGAGGGAACGCCTTCTGATAGAGGTGGCCTCTTTTGGGTTTTCGGGCAAGATGCCATAAACTACAAAGTCTGTGAATGGCTGTCTCCAGTCTAGTGTTTCGTCAACCGTCTGAGCAGAATGACTCGCCGCAAACTGAATGTTATTCTTGGGACAGACCAGTTCATAGCCTATCACATCCACCGAGTGATGAGCATAGTTCGGAACTGCTAGGGAAGCGACAAGGCCAGCTAAGGCATCGGCTTCGATATTTTGGAGTCTGGGAACGTCTTCTATGAAGAACCCTTCGAACGACGAAATGATGCTGATCGCCGTTTGGTGATAGGGGATCATGTCTTCATGGCAGACTTCATATGAACCCCGGATCTGATTGACGATTAACTGCGAGTCGCCGTATGCTTCAAGGTATTATACCCCCAGTCTCTTTGCAAGTCGGAGGCCAATAACCAAAGCATTGTACTCGGCCACATTGTTTGAACAGGGCTCCGTGAGGGAATAAGCCCGATTGATCACCAACCCGGAGGGAGAAATCAGCACCACTCCGACTCCAATGACGATGTTGCCCTTGGGCCCAGTTCTGGAAGCGTCGTCGAAGAACATTTGCCATATGGTATCATAAGAGGCCACATGGGAGTCGACAACCTTATCTGGAATCTCTTCGTATATCTTGGTTGACTCCGAACCTGGATGGGCTGCTAAAAAATCTGCCAGAGCTTGACCTTTAATAGCCTTTTGTGGGACGAAGATCATGTGGTAGGGAGACAACAATATCGCCCATGTAGCGAGGCGAGAGCTGAGTGCCCCTGGCTTGGTCATGAGAACCCTGAGGGGGTTGACTCGTGAGATCACATGTATGGTTTGTCCCGTGACATAGTGTCGCGTCTTCTGAATGGCGAACACCAGGGCTAGGCATTCCTTCTCCACAACGGTATATCAATGTTCAGGCCCCATCATCATTCGACTGAGGTAATACATAACCTGTTCATGGCCTGCATCGTTGTTTTGTGCTAGCAGAGTGCCGAGAGAATGCTCTATCGCTCGTACATAGAGCAGGAATAGTTTTCCAGCAACCGGGGCCACTAGGACTGGAGGGTTCGACAAATATTCTTTGATGCTGTCAAAGGCACATTGGCATTCTTCATCCCATATGAATGAGACGCCCTTCTTCATGAGGTGAGTGAATGGCTGACATCGTCTGGAGAGGTTAGAAATGAACCTCCTGATGTAAGCTAGCCTCCCTTGAAGGCTTCGGAGTTCACGGAGATTTCTTGGGGGACCCATCTCCATGATTGCCTTTGTCTTCTCCGGATCTATATGAATCTCCTGGGCAGTAATGATAAAACCCAGGAATTTTCCACTGGATATGCCCAAGAAGGATTTGGTAGGATTTATCTTCAAGTTGTGCGCTCGCATCAGGTCGAATACCGTCCTTAGATCCTGCAGATGGTCTTCCTTATAGCGACTTTTGACAGCGATGTCGTCGACATAGCACTCCACGGTCTTGCATAAGTGGTATCTGAAGATGACACTCATGGCTCTTTGATACGTGACGCCAGCATTCTTTAAACCAAAAGGCATGACTGTGTAGCAGTATGTGCCAATCGGTGTTCGGAATGATGTGTGCTTCTCGTCGTCGGGGGACATCTTGATTTGGTTGTATCCCGAGAAACCATCCACGAATGACATGCGCTCGAAGCCGCAGGTGTTGTCAATCATGATGCCCGTAATAGGGAGGGGGAACTCATCTTTAGGACACGCATCGTTCGGATTACGGAAGTCGATACAGATTCGAATCTTTCTATTTTTTTTGAGGACCGGTACTATGTTGGCGACCCAGTCCGGATGTTATTCCTCACGAATGAAGCCGCTGGCTATCAGTTTGTTGACTTCGGCTTCGATCGCATTCATATTGTACGGGCGGAAGCGTCGCTGTTGTTGCTTGATCGGCTTTGCATCCGGCCGAATATTGAGTTTGTGAAGTACAACCTCGGGGTTTAGCCCTGGCATATCTTCATAACTCTAGGCGAACACATCAATATATTCTTTGATGAGTTGTAGCAGCGATTCTCGCTCTTCGTCTGCTAGGCTCTTACTAACAAAGATTGGTTTTGGAGAAGACTCATTGCCGAGGTCAACTTGCATAACCTCATCTTCAGTAGGAGGCTCCCTTTGTTCGAACCGCTTTTCCTATTGTGCATCCAGCTGTTGGGCCCATGACTCTAATTCAAGGAGTTCAGGAATGTCTTTTTCTTCTTCGTAAGCGTCGGCGAATGCCATATTGACAGACAAGACTTGCCTGAATACGTCCCGATGCTGATATCTGAATCAGAAGTTGGTGATCCGGTTGAGTGTGAATGTCAGTCGCAATCCTCATCTGAGCTTTCAGGGGTCATTGCAGGCGTAACATACCCTAGTCCACATCGGGTCTTATTGTAGTAATCCCGTGGTTTTTCGGCCGGGACTGGCAACTGTAAAGGTAACCGCCGACCAGTGATGTAGTTCAAGCCTGGTGTAGTCTCCAGATCATACCCCTGTCTTTGCATAAGGTACGTGGATTGGAGCTATACAGATAAAGGGGCAATCTTCCGGCGTCCGATTCGAGATCGACTTCCTCTATTGCGAAGGGCTGTGGATCATTCTTCCGGCCGAAGATGATTGGATGGTCTTCTCCCTCGACTATGAAGTAGGCGCCTTCCACAGAAGTAAGTTGATTTGCAGTGTAAACATTTGTCACTTGCGTGTGTAGGTGAGTGCTTATACCGTGTTCCATAGCATACATTGTACAAAGCTTATCAAGCTCGAGGTAGTTCAAAGACAGCCCTTTATTGATGAAGTAAGGTATCTTTTCTAGTGGGATTACATCATCTGCGAATGGAACATCAGTATGAGCAGCCACATACTTGGCCAATTCTGGTTCTTCTTCGGCCACCCCCTGTACAAATGAAGACTGAAAGGATGACTTTGGCAGCTTAATCATCAGGGGTACCACTGGTGGGGTAGAACGTGGAGTCGTTGGCGAACTAGCGACCCCCTGTTTGGTGCTTGATGCTAGGCAGGGAGTTGTTGGCTCGCTAGGAATCCTCGACTTCGTATTGGGCTGACGATTCATCTTGGGAAGATGTATCATTATTGGCTTGTCAGAGGGTTTGAGCTTCTCTGTTTGTGGATGGCCAGCTCTTGGCAGCCTGATTATCAGTGGCTCCGTTGTGGGTTTTGGTGCTTGGCCAGACCTTGGCAGTCGGATTATCATTTGCCCCTCTTGTGCTGAGAGACTGATTGCATCCTTACGCAAAGCGGCCGTAAGGGGTGCAGTCTTGCCAGGTTTGCGAGCTTGAAGGTGGATCGTCAGAGGTTCTTCTGATCCCGTTGATGTCTCAGTTTGAGCTTGCATATCTTCTTCGACAAGGTGCCTCTTCGACTTTTCGTGCAAGCAGGAGTCCGAGTAATAAGACTCGACCCCTTTGAAGGGATCGATGTCGGCAAATTATGTCCTTACGAAGCCGAGCTTGTCGACATACTTGAAGCACTGGAGCAGCGTGGAAGGAACGATCATGTAATCGTGTATCCAAGGATGCCCCAGGAGAATATTGTAGGAAGTGTCCGCATCTATGACATAACAAGTCACTTCTGACTGCAGATCGCCGATTTGGCACTTCAAGCGAATCTTCCCGATCGGGTAGCTCCTGTCCGAAATAAAACCGCTGATGGCGGTGCTTGTCGACATCAGGCGATGCATGGGGATGCGAAGATGGTGCAACAGACTCTTCGGGATGATGCTTATGGAAGAACTGGGATCAACGTGCATTCGATCCACCTTTACGTCACCGATGTATCCAGTGTAATACAACGGACGATCGTGCAGGTTGGTTTTAATGAGCATATCCTGCAGAGTGAAGACGATGTTGGGCATTGCACCTGTACAAGCGCTGTTCTGGAGATTTGTATGCGGACTCACTCCCATGAGGTTGAACGGAGCCAGATATGCGTCGGCATTCTGGAGTGTATCGCTCAGTGCCACGTGAACATCTTTGGAGAGTCTCAGGAGCTCGTATAATGACAATTTGGCCGGTGTGTTGGCCAATTGTGCCAAAATATCAAAGTTGTAGGGCCTCTCCAGCCCATGAGGTGCCTCTTTCCGGAGGGATTTGTCAAAGCGAGTCTCCTTCGGCCTAGGCTTGTCGGTCATCGGAGTTTGAGAAGGTCCTGGAGCATCAGCAGCTGTCGGCTGATGGTCTTCAGCCGAGTTATCCGGTGGAGGTTGGGTTTGTGCGCCGGAGCGGGTAACAACAGCAGTAGCTTTTTCGACCTCGGCCGAGATTGTACGACATGATTTGACTTTTCCATCCTTCTTTCTGCCAGTGGAGGGTGGTATGGGTTGAGTCACTTCAAGTACCAAGTCCGGATGGACCCACATGACCTCCCCTCGTGATGTGGTGAGGGACACTAGACCAGCGGCCTGATCTCGAGGAGGTAGAAGATTAGCAATCTCCATTGTTATCCGAGGGACGGGTACTATGCCGTCTTGAGTCTCTGTAGGAGGGAAGCTGCCGAACAGTACTGACACCATGTTGGCTGCCACGATTACCTCCTCAAAATCAGTGGCCAGAGCCTTCGAATCGATGAGATGCTGGATATATCGCTTCAATTGGATGCAGTCCTGCGTGGCGTGGTGGACGTAACGATGGTAATGGCAGTACTTGGGTCTTTCCATCTCGGCCGGTCGAGGTTTCCGTCTAGGTAGAGGGAGCTAGATTCTATCTCCTTGTATGAGCATGTCCAAGATGGGCTTGACATGACCGTCTTCGAAGGAGTAAGTCATCTGCGGCCACTGCTTTTCAGCTGGCTTTGATTCAGGCTTCTGGGTTGCGTCGGCCACCATAGCCTGTTTGCCATTGTTGTCTCGGTTATTGAAGGAATTACCCCCGTTGTTGGTGTTGGCATTAGGGCGTTTGCCCTTGTCCTCTCCCTCCGAGATGTGTAATCCCAGTTGGCGAGCCTTCTTCAACTTAACTTCGGCACTAGTGGCACTGATGATGAACATCTTCCAGTCCTTAAATTGACTTTCACCCATCCAGAGGCTGATTGTTGGGAGTAGTCTCTTTTGGCAAATTTTAATTATGGAGGAATCCGAATTTCCAGACGGCAACTTCATTGCGGTTTGGCAAAACTGCTCAATATAGTTCCTTGTCAGCTCCTGCACCCCTTGAACAACATCCATGAGGGTGGACATTGTCACGTCTTGTCCTACTTTGTAGAACCTATCCAAGAACATACGCTTGAAGCCGACAAAGGAATGGATGCAGTTGTCTGGCAGGTTGCGGTACCAGTCGAAGGCGACCCCTTCCAATGCCCCGATGAATAATCGTGTAAGGATGGCGTCGTCATGGGGCAGATGGTCGGTTGTGACCTCGAAGTAAGTAACGTACCGGCTTGCGAAAGTCTTGCCATCATAGGGATTGATGTTGAACGGCTTATATCTTGGTGGGAAAGGGACATCCCTCCATACAGCAGGGTATGGTTGCCGTATTCTGAGGTCTTGGGAGGTTTTCCGGGCGTGAAACATGGTCCGGAGCTCCTGGACCTCTCTTCTTGCCTCCCTTGCCTCATATGCAACGGTGGGAGCCGATATTTCAGGAGGATTGTCGCCCGGGTTTGGTGCCGCTGAGTTCGAGTCCGCATTGACCGCGGGATCCAAGCTTGTTTGGCCAGGCGTCCTTCCTTGCAGAGTTGGAAGAGCCGCTTTGATTTCGTCCACGGATTTGACCAAGGTACACAGTATGGCCTCCAGAGTGTCGATGCGTTGGCGATCACTGGGACCGTCTTGATCGTCGTTTGTCATGAATGCCGTCCTCACACGAGCTGAAGTGGAAGGGACGGTGAACGACGTGCCCTCTGAATCATAACCCTGTACAGAGAAGTCGTCGGGGTATATGGAAATATTTTCCTCTGGTTCAGACTCAGAAGGAATAGTACCCCCAGCTTCAGAGCTTGCCTCGTCTTGAGAGTCGTGAACATCCTCGGGGACGTCGGCACCTGCTGTATCTGTTAGGAGAGTCGTTTCCCCGGGCTCATCTCCTTGGAATAACGGATTCTCGTGGATGTTAGGAGGAATGCTACCCCCGGTTCCAGCGACCCCCAGTGATGTGGATGACAAATCTCCCAATGTAGTAGATTTCGTCTTCGAACGGGTTGTAACCCCTCTTCCCGAGTTTTGAATATTTTATTATTATTTATTTTCTATTTTTTTGAAATCAAATATTTTTCCTTGACACGTATAAACGTTATTATGCTAGTTTTCAAATGAATGGTTTGAATGTACTAAGTTCGTAATAAAAGTATTTTGGGCGTAAGTTTCATTATTGGCATCATAAATACGTTGTCATCAGTTTTGAACTATTGGTTCGAACTACTTTAAATAGATTTGATTAATTATTATACATTTTAAATTAATTGAATGGTATCTTTATATTTAAAATTCAATGATAACTATTTATTTGAAATGAGTTTTGATTTATAATTTAAGTTATTGGATTGATTGTGATAATTAATATTTGAAAAATATTTTGAATTTATATTATTTGATGACGTCGAGTATTATTTAAAAGATAATGAGTTATTTGGCTATATTTAAATTTATTTAAATTTGGATTATGATAATATTAAATACTACTTCAAATTACTATTGTAATTATTTATAGGATTTTGATTAGATTGGTTTGTTTTAAAATAATTTATTTTGATTCAAATTAAGGGAGAACTTATCTATTGGAAATGCTAATCCTAATCCCTATAGGAATACTTCCCTACATCTACATATAAGGGGGTTTTCTCCCCTGCTCCTCGCCAATGAACCACCATCACAGAACCCATTTATTGGTTCTTCATTATCATAACCATGATCTTCCTTGTTTCCCTGGGTCCGACTCGGATGGCACGGACACCCCACTAGACTCCCACGCCAGCATCACCGGGACACAGTAATTCTCCACTCCTGTGTCCTTTTGCACAAGACACGTTTACATCAGCCTCTCTCTGTTCCTTGCCGTGTCCAGTATTTCTTCCGTGTCCAGATCCCACAACATCGTGTTCTACTCGGGTCCGACCCCGGCGTGTCAGCATTCATTTTCCTTATTGTGCTAGCTATTACAGGTATAATTTTTGTGTCCAGTATTATTTGGACATGATTCAAATTCACAGATTCTAAATTCCTCGTGTCCTGATTCACAGGACATGGACACATTTACAGCATAGAAAACCTAACCTATTCAGTCGAGTCGCCGGATTCGCCTTGCCACCTAATCGGGAGACATCACCGTCGCGCCGAAACTCTTCTTCCTCCCTTAAAGCGCCCTGTCACCGTTGGCCGATGATCTGACCGCTACTCCTCTATCGAGCACCATATCTATCTCCTCTGCCTCCCTTATCTCCTCGAGCCGGGGTTCATCACGATGTGTCCGTCGTCGTGTCCGGCTGTGCTCGCCTCCGACGGATCCAATTTTGCAACCACCGCCATGACCCTTTAACATCAGATATGGGTCGCTGCATCTCCCATCTTTTTTCAGAGAACCGTCGCTACACCCATACTGCCACCAGCAACCCACCACCTACCTCGAGCGCCGCCCGTGCTTTGAACCCCTTGCCGTCGACCGCCACCGCCACGAAGTCTCCGGTGAGCCTGCGCATTCTCCTCCCTCTTCCGCTCTTCGCCGTCGAGCCGCGAGACCCAGAGCTAGGCCTGACGGCGCAGCCGCTTCCAGACCGTCCAGCCAGGCTCCTCGTTCGAGATCCGCTAGCTGCACCGCCGCGCTCCCCGACCTTCTCGGTCGTGCCATATGGAGCCCTCCGTGTTTGGCTTACAGCGCCGGGACCTCCGCCACTGGCCCGAGCAAGATCCCGATCTCTCTTCGATGAACCCTTCCTCGAGCCTTCCCCAGCAGTGCGCCGATCTCCGCCGCTGCCAAACACAGTGAGTGTCACGACCCACACCCACTGTGAGGGTACGAGAGCGTAACAACACCCAGCCTACGCCGCAGTGTCGGCGATAGAACGCTGTTCTAGGTCATGAACTATAACTAACATAATATGAATACTCTCCATAAGGAGGCCAACACAGAGGTATAGCTCAATCACAATCTAAGGTAGAGTGTAGCAGGATGGAAATAGATAAGAAATCCTCAACTGAGGTACAGCAGAAAGAAATAACAAGTCTCAACATCTCTAAAATATACAACTCTGAAAATAAGACAACAGCTAAACATGAAAAGAAAGGACAGTCTAAGCTATCTACACTATACAAGGTATCATCCTGAGCAGCTGCCTGAACCTCCCCAGGGGTCCAGGTCGCGAGTGTCAACTAGGCAAACTCCAAGTAAGGGTGCAGGGTTCCTCATCATCCTCTGTAAAATTTTTAACAGGTCCAATCAGGACGGGAGCGAGCACAAAATATCTCGCGCAGTTCATATCATGTTAGGAAATATAAAGCATGCAATAGAGTAAGGTACATGAAACGCTGAAAGAAGAATGTATATGAAAACAGCAGAGATTTGATAATGGAAAATATCTATATATGATAAGTAAGAACTGTAAGCAACATGTTATTTTGAGCACAATATGGTTATGTAAACGGGTTAGGTTATACAATAAAATGGGACTCCTTTATACGTGGGTGTACAATGGACATATACAATTTCTTATACAATAGGATTGATCACATAACCAATTTTACTCTTCCTCCCCAATCAATACACAAGGATCCAATTTAGTTACGTTACCTTATACAATGGCTTGTACAATGGCTTATACAATGGCTTGTACAATGGCTTGTACAATGGCTCAATGTGATAATGAGAGTACAATATGCACAATGAGTATACAATGATAAGGGTATTCAATAAATACAATATGTGAGTGAAACGCACATCACAATATGTATTTAGTGAATACAAGAAGATAACATCTCAGAAGAAGATCCACATAGTACCAATCCGTGATAATGATCGTGTCAGCATCAAGTACAGTAATCTAGAGCAAGAATGTAAATCCAAACAAGTATGAAACGGTCAGAGAATGTACTCGCCTCGTATCTGAATGTCTGAAGTAAATGTACCGTCCGAGATGAGGTACCTGACTCCTATTTAGAGCAACACAAGTCAAGATATATACAGGAGATGATAAATATAATCTACAATGCATTTGCATGCTGTCTAGGTCAAACTAGACCAAAGTTAACTCTCGGTCAACTCTAGTCAACTAGACTGGTCAAACTAGGTCAAGCCTAAGCCAAACAAGTCTAACAAGTCTCACTAGGCCTAACCAAGCCTAATCTAGCAATCACACACCAATCACAAGGCTATACAAGCCAAACACAAGCCATCACATTCAATATTATACATAAGAGAAAGGAAGCTAACATGTAAAGCTATGTGTGTGTGTGAACATGGAGGTGTACATAAAAAGAGAATTCAACACTAGGCCCTATATCACATATATGTATATATAACTATAGGAAAACTCTATTTACCATATTAACACATTTAGCCATGTATAGTATATATAGAGAGAGAAAGAGAAGAGCATGTGTATGTGTTCATGGGTGTGTCATGAAAGTGCACAAGAACATGTGTGTGTTATCATGGAATGAGTGTTAGGCAATGTGTGAGTGAGAGTGTCAATGAGTGAGGGTGTGAGGGTTATATAGTATAGTATGCATTGTGTGTGGAGTGATAGTGAGGCATGACAGTTGTGTAGCAAGGTGTCAATAGGAAGTTAACATTCACATATATGAGTTCTCATGTATCTCTTATTTAGTGAAACAAAACTAAATTCCAGTTTTATTCCTAACAAGGCTACATATATTACATCTATTATTACATTACATTCATGCTTGCATTCATTCATCATTCATTTATTCTCTTGCACCACTATATGCACCATACATTACATACTATGGAACCTACATATTCATTACAAGCCATACTTATACATGCTTACATTAGATATGATACTTACACCTCATACATCATTTATTTAAACATTTACTCATGCTTGTATTCTCTATTTAATTACATAATGTATATACATTAACATGGGTTAAAATCAAATAGAACATTATATTACACACAAGGGTGCACAAAATGCATATGCCGAATAGTAACTCCTACTAATAATCAATATTGTACCATCTCAGCATGAATTAAAATCTAGGATTAAATTATGTTATAGATATATGTGTTAGCTTTCCGAAACTTCAAACGGATCGCGTTTTCATTTCCGAAAACTCCCGGAATCGCGAAAACACCGAGAACGCGTTTGTCTTTCGTACAGCTGACACTCAAATAATTCTCCAGAAAGTTACAGAAAGAATTAGGCCTATTAATACATGTTTTTGAAAATCTAACTTCAATACGCTTCTTTAAAAAAAATGAGAGATTAAACCGAGCTTTGAGCTAGAAGTTATGACATTTCTAAGTTAGGGCTGAAATTAAAAACGTGGATAAAAATCATGACGGATTTGGGTAGTTTGAGACAAAAGAACACAAGTATATAACATAATATATCAAGAACTCACTCTCTACACTAATATATATATATGAGACACTATAGAACATATCTCCAATACAAAAATATGAGATTAAACATGTAATAATTCATTCATACATAACAACAACACATAGTGTGTCCAAATTTGGGATTTTCCCACATGGACACAACCACAACACAAAGGACACTCCTATGACCTCCAAATAGACATGAAATGGACACAAATGGAGATACAACCATGGGGGTCATTCCTATGGGTTCAAAATAGACCTATATGTATGAGGAAATAAAAAGGAGAAGGGATTTATACCTCCCGATAGATCAAATCGAAGAAAAGCCTTCCCGGAGCGACACCGACACGTAGAGATTCCAAAAGGACACGAACGAGCTCCGAATCTTCCCAAACTTGGGTAGCTTCCTCTTTGGATAGAATGGAGAAGGAAAGAAGAAGATTTGGTAGCAAAATGGAAGGATTTGGTGGAAAAATTGCTAGGGATTGCTCTCTAGAAATTTGGGGAAGAACAAGAGAGAGAGTGTGGATAAGAATAATGAAATGAACTTGAGCCTATCCTCTCCCAAAGTGGCTGGCCATATGGGGCTATTTGTCCTATTATGGTAAGGTCCAAAATGCCTCCACTAACCTATTCTATGAGTATTAGGAAAGGGCTAATTGGTTGGGGCTAAATTAGTCATTCTAAAGTCTCTAATCACACTAACATTATCCATAATAATTAGTCTAACCTCTAACTAAAATATTTCTATCATGTGGACTAAATTTAATATCATGTGGGCCATGCCTAACTAGTGTGTGGGTCCCACTAGAGTCAAACTACCCCCGGGTCCCCGTTTCAAGTCGGATTGAGTTGAAATTCGAACCCGACTCAAATAACCCCAAAGCAATATCATAAATAATAAAATAAATTTCAACCCCAAAATAATATCATAAATAATAAAATAAATTTTAAAAATATTCAAAAATATAAAATGATAAAAATACCCATGTTTCTGAAAACTGGGGATGTCAAATTCCTCGAAATTAAAACCAAACAATAGTAAAATATCAAAATCACAAGTCATAATTTTAAATAGTTTTAAAATAATTTAAAATCACCAAAAATTATAATATAAAATAATTATCAATAAATAATAATTATAATTATAAAATTTTAAAATTACCCTCATCTGGAAAATTAGGTGTTACAATCCTACCCACCTTATAAAAATTTCGTCCTCGAAATTAAGATGATCGCACCCCCTTCTAGGTCAAACATAGTCAAGGGTCAATCACTAGTCAATTTCTCAACATCCAAGTACTTGGTCATCAACTGGTCAACTTCTTAGGGTTTTACCTATGCTAGCTATCTAGGTGTTGGCAACTAGAATTTAGCAAAAGAGAAACTCTATAATAGACTAGCTCTTAACTTCCCAATCCTATCAAGTCACCTATAACTAAATATCAACAAGCTAAGCACATGAATACCAAATACCACACACACACATATATATATATATATATATATATATATATATATGCTCAAGAACAACAACCCATCACATATATCCTAAGTATATCATCTATATATATATACATGACTAATCAACCAAGGATTAAGGCAGACTAAACTTATAAGGGTCTGAAACAATGCTTAGAACTAGGCTAAGGATGAATGGTCTGAATCAAGGGAACATGGTATCTAGTGAAGGGTCTGCACACTGCCTATAAAGGTGATCAACACAAAGGAACTCAACACGAAGGAAACTTAACTAAAATGGAAAACCGAACCAAGTATAGGCTAAACAACATATTTATAACCCTATACAACAATGGCCTATAGATACCAACTAACCTATATCCCATATGCCAATATCATCTGCAATCTATCTATGCAAATAGGCCTCTCGGTCTTAGGTGAAACTACAACTATACTCAAAGGCAGGCTCTGGTCATGGGTGCCTCACTGGAAAAGGTAAGGAAAAGTAGTAATAATCATCAAGGATGTAAGGCATACTAACATCCTATGTGTAACTGGTTGGTCTTATAGATAACAGGAGAATTATCTGCAATGGGTTACTATTCTAACACCAATGCTAACTATCACCTCTAGGGTACAAACACTCTACAAGTCATCATACCATTATACTATGAAGGAACTACCTATGAATAAGCTCTACAAAACTAAATATCCCTACTCCTAAGTCATTTATAACAATCAAAAGGGTATGATGTTTAAACCTTCTCAAGATACAATCTGTTAATCATATGCGTCTGTCCAAAATCATGTTGTCCAGAGTCTTCATCATGCTAGTGAGCAAGGCTACGATAATCACAGAGTCCTTGACTAAGGTACGTACCTCTAGGTTCATGGTATTTAAAATTTTCGCACTGTCGCATGCGACGGGGAAAACCTTAAATTCCCATACCCGAGAATACATCCAAAATCTGACTACATGTCCTCACTATGCCAACTAACACGACTATCGAGGATTCTAGATCCTATAATTTAGGCGACCTAGCCCATATGATTTTCTCAGGAGAAAAAAAAACAAACACAACAAAAGAGTAACATGACAAAATTAATCAATCAACAAGGAACAGATGGAATCGGATTTCAAGGTAATTATAAAAGACAATTGCGAAAATGGAATTGAGAAGAACGAAACTTGCAGCAAGATCTCCAAAGGTCTGCGCATCCTTGACTGTCCTGACGATAGCTCGCCCTGCTAGTTTTTCCCGGTCTGCTGCTGATGCTGCATGAATCACCGCTGCTGAGAGAAATCAGAAATAACGGGAAAAAATCTCTGTACAGATAGAGGTGCACCTCTAATGTAGCAAAAATGCCAATCTGAGTCGGCACAACAAGAGCTGCGGTCTCGAGGCCCTGATGAACAGGACGAGAGGTGGCCAGCCTCTCGATAGTATCCCCCGAACCGAAGCGATGAGATCGTGTCTTCATAACCATCATGAAGACAGATCAAAACAAGAAGCAATTTCTGAGAATGAAGCAAAAATTCAAGGAGAACAGTTTATATTCAAGGGAAGTCAATAAGCAACAATTTTAGACAAAAGGAATCGGATTAAGAGTTTTTCCTAATGTGATTGAGTACCTCCAAAATATCCTAATACTACTGCAGGCTGTAGTGATACTATAGTTCGAATACCACTACATAAACTCGACCTGCATGGGCCACCACTAAAAATGTGTCATGACCCGCACCCACTGTGAGGGTACGAGAGCGTAACAACGCCCAGCCTACGCCGCAGTGTCGGCGGTAGAACGCTGTTCTAGGTCATGAACTATAACTAACATAATATGAATACTCTCCATAAGGAGGCCAACACAGAGGTACAGCTCAATCACAATCTAAGATAGAGTGTAGCAGGATAGAAATAGATAAGAAATCCTCAACTGAGGTACAGCAGAAAGAAATAACAAGTCTCAACATCTCTAAAATATACAACTCTGAAAATAAGACAACAGCTAAACATGAAAAGAAAGGACAGTCTAAGCTATCTACACTATACAAGGTATCATCCTGAGCAGCTGCCTGAACCTCCCCAGGGGTCCAGGTCGCGAGTGTCAACTAGGCAAACTCCAAGTAAGGGTGCAGGGTTCCTCATCATCTTCTGTAAAATTTTCAACAGGTCCAGTCAGGACGGGAGCGAGCACAAAACATCTCACGCAGTTCATATCATGTTAGGAAATATAAAGCATGCAATAGAGTAAGGTACATGAAACGCTGAAAGAAGAATGTATATGAAAACAACAGAGATTTGATAATGGAAAATATCTATATATGATAAGTAAGAACTGTAAGCAACATGTTATTTAGAGCACAATATGGTTATGTAAACGGGTTAGGTTATACAATAAAATGGGACTCCTTTGTACGTGGGTGTACAATGGACATATACAATTTCTTATACAATAGGAATGATCACATAACCAATTTTACTCTCCCTTCCCAATCAATACACAAGGATCCAATTCAGTTACGTTACCTTATACAATGGCTTGTACAATAGCTTATACAATGGCTTGTATAATGGCTTGTATAATAGCTTGTACAATGGCTCAATATGATAATGAGAGTACAATATGCACAATGAGTGTACAATGATAAGGGTATTCAATAAATACAATATGTAAGTGAAACGCACATCACAATATGTATTTAGTGAATACAAGGAGATAACATCTCAGAAGAAGATCCACATAGTACCAATCCGTGATAATGATCTTGTCAGCATCAAGTACAATAATCTAGAGCAAGAATATAAATCCAGACAAGTATGAAACGGTCAGAGAATGTACTTGCCTCGTATCTGAATGTCTGAAGTAAATGTACCGTTCGAGATGAGGTACCTGACTCCTATTTAGAGCAACACAAGTCAAGATGTATACAGGAGATGATAAATATAATATACAATGCATCTGTATGCTGTCTAGGTCAAACTAGACCAAAGTCAACTCTCGGTCAACTCTAGTCAACTAGACTGGTCAAACTAGGTCAAGCCTAAGCCAAACAAATCTAACAAGTCTCACTAGGCCTAACCAAGCCTAGTCTAGCAATCACACACCAATCACAAGGCTATACAAGCCAAATACAAGCCATCACATTCAATATTATACATAAGAGAAAGGAAGCTAACATGTAAAGCTATGTGTGTGTGTGAACATGGAGGTGTACATGAAAAGAGAATTCAACACTAGGCCCTATATCACATATATGTATATATAACTATAGAAAAACTCTATTTACCATATTAACACATTTAGCCATGTACAGTATATATATATATAGAGAGAGAGAGAAAAGAGCATGTGTATGTGTTCATGGGTGTGTGTGTGTCATGAAAGTGCACAAGAACATGTGTGTGTTATCATGGAATGAGTGTTAGGCAATGTGTGAGTGAGAGTGTCAATGAGTGAGGGTGTGTGGGTTATATAGTGTAGTGTGCATTGTGTGTAGAGTGATAGTGAGGCATGACAGTTGTGTAGCAAGGTGTCAATAGGAAGTTAACATTCAGATATATGAGTTCTCATGTATCTCTTATTTAGTGAAACAAAACTAAATTCCAGTTTTATTCCTAACAAGGCTACATATATTATATCTATTATTACATTACATTCATGCTTGCATTCATTCATCATTCATTTATTCTCTTGCACCACTATATGCACCATACATTACATACTATGGAACCTACATATTCATTACAAGCCATACTTATACATGCTTATATTAGATATGATACTTACACCTCATACATCATTTATTTAAACATTTACGCATGCTTGCATTCTCTATTTAATTACATAATATATATACATTAACATGGGTTAAAATTAAATAGAACATTATATTACACACAAGGGTGCACAAAATGCATATGCCGAATAGTAACTCCTACTAATAATTAATACTGTACCATCTTAGCATGAATTAAAATCTAGGATTAAATTATGTTATACATCTATGTGTTAGCTTTCCGAAACTTCAAACGGATCGCGTTTTCGTTTTCGGAAACTTCCGGAATCGCGAAAACACCGAGAACGCGTTTGTCTTTCGTACAGCTGACACTCAAATAATTCTCCAGAAAGTTACAGAAAGAATTAGGCCTATTAATACATATTTTTGGAAAGCTAACTTCAATACGCTTATTTTAAAAAAATAGGAGATTAAACTGAGCTTTGAGCTAGAAGTTATGACATTTCTAAGTTAGGACTGAAATTAAAAATGTGGATAAAAATTATGACGGATTTGGGTAGTTTGAGACAAAAGAACACAAGTATATAACATAATATATCAAGAACTCACTCTCTACACTAATATATATATATATATATATATGAGACACTATAGAACACATCTCCAATACAAAAATATGAGATTAAACATGTAATAATTCATTCATACATAACAACAACACATAGTGTGTCCAAATTTGGAATTTTCCCACATGGACACAACTACAACACAAAGGACACTCCTATGACCTCCAAATAGACACGAAATGGACACAAATGGAGATACAACCATAGGGCACATTTCTATGGGTTCAAAATAGACCTATATGCATGAGGAAATGAAAAGGAGAAGAGATTTATACCTCCCGGTAGATCGAATCGAAGAAAAGCCTTCCCGGAGCGACACCGACACGTAGAGATTCCAAAAGGACACGAACGAGCTTCGAATCCTCCAAAACTTGGATAGCTTCCTCCTTGGCTAGAATAGAGAAGGAAAGAAGAAGATTTGGTGGCGAAATGGAAGGATTTTGTGGAGAAATTGCTAGGGATTGCTCTCTAGAAATTTGGGAAAGAACAAGAGAGAGAGTGTGGATAAGAATAATGAAATGAACTTGAGCCTATCCTCTCCCAAAGTGGCTGGCCATATGGGGCTATTTGTCCTATTATGGTAAGGTCCAAAATGCTCCCACTAACCTATTCTATGAGTATTAGGAAAGGGCTAATTGGTTGGGACTAAATTAGTCATTCTAAAGTCTCTAATCACACTAACCTTATCCATAATAATTAGTCTAACCTCTAACTAAAATATTTCTATCATGTGGACTAAATTTAATATCATGTGGGCCATGCCTAACTAGTGTGTGGGTCCCACTAGAGTCAAACTACCCCCGGGTCTCCGTTTCAAGTCGGATTGAGTTGAAATTCGAACCCGACTCAAATAACCCAAAACAATATCATAAATAATAAAATAAATTTCAACCCCAAAATAATATCATAAATAATAAAATAAATTTTAAAAATATTCAAAAATATAAAATGACAAAAATACCCATGTTTCTGAAAACTGGGTATGACAAATTCCTCGAAATTAAAACCAAACAATAGTAAAATGTCAAAATCACAAGTCATAATTTTAAATAGCTTTAAAATGATTAAAAATTACCAAAAATCATAATATAAAATAATTATCAATAAATAATAATTATAATTACAAAATTTTAAAATTATCCTCATTTGAAAAATTGGGTGTTACAGTGAGCGTCCTCTCTCCCACTCATTCCTTTCTTCCAATTCTTTTTCGCAATTAAAGCTCTCTCTCCTCTTTCTCTTTCTTTCATTCTTTTTTCAATTAATGTGCAGGTGTAATGATGCATCTTCATCATTAGTGAACCGAAAGAAAAAGAGAGAGAGACATTCATGATTCATCAGCTTTTGATTACTTTGTCCATTTACTTGGCACAGTAAGCGAAAGGTGATAGGAAATTAGTGATAGTTAGTGATATTTTAGTTTACTATTATAAGTGTTTGATAACAACAGTAGATTCTTAGGCATTATTATTGCTTATTGTCATTGTTCTTATTATTAAGTTTGCTAACACTATTATTTGTTTTAGAAATTAAAGGAATATATAGTTAATATTTTACTTGTTTTAAAGGAATATATATATATATATATATATATATATATATATATATATATATATAATATTTTTTAGAAATTGTAATTGAAAAAATTATTGTTATGGGCTTTTGCCCTATATCCATTCCAAGGCTGGATTTAGAAATCTACGAATATTTTATTGGGCTTGGCCCTACTTTTATTTTCAAATTAAGTTTAGAAACCCTAAATATATTATGGATTATTTTATCTAATTTAAATATGACTTTTTTTTACCTAGAAATATTATTGTAGTGTATTTTTAAATTAAATTATGGTTTTGACCTAAGATAATCTACTAGATTTTCAAACATAATTTTCTTAAGTATTTGATATTAGGATTAGGTTCCAAGCCTCATAAATATTCTCTAAAATAGATGTACCTGTATTCTATGATTTTCTTTCGATTATTACCCTTGATCGCGACTGATCGAATCTCTTATTTTCTTGCAATTTCAAACTTCTTCATAACAATCCTACGAAATTGGACTATCATGGACGCAAAGGTATTATCGGTTTCACCAGCTAAGGACCTCAGGCGAGTACAGTTTATTATTTGTATTTCAATATTGATCTTTACTATATTTCATAGATTGGTCATTGGTTATGTGATTTTTATACTCTATGATAAATTGTTGAGTCGGGAATGAGAAGTACCAAGGATGTGTGATCCGACCATAGACAGTGTTTATTTTCATGCAGTAGACATCGTAGACAGTGCTTACTTTTCTGCAAGTAGACATCGTAGACAGTGCTTATTTTCTGCAAGTAGACATTGTAGACAGTGCTTATTTTCTGCAAGTAGACATCGTAGACGGTGCTTATTTTCTGCAAGTAGACATTGTAGACAGTGCTTATTTTCTGCAAGTAGACATCGTAGACGGTGCTTATTTTCTGCAAGTAGACATCATAGACAGTGCTTATTTTCTGCAAGTAGACATTGTAGACATTGCTTATTTTCTGCAAGTAGACATTGTAGACCGTGCGGTGTAGTGGCCAGACTAATCACATATCAAAGGTACTTCTAACAGTTGGGAAAAGTATTTTGTGTCTAATTATTGCTATTTGTTTTCTGTATTTCCTGTTTATTTTTAAAACTCATGATTGATGTCTGACCTTTGTTTTATAGTCATTTTCTTTATTTAAAATTGCATTCAGTGGATTGTGCTCGTTCCATTCCTGACTGGAAGCCAACATTTTTCAGGTTAGCCGTGGATTCACTTAGCTTGGGGAGTGACGGGAATACATGCAGACAAAAGCCTAGAGACTAGCTAGATAGTTGAGTTGTAGTCATTCATTTATTTGTACAAGTTTATATTTTTCTACAAATGTAAAACTTGTGATCAATGTAAGTTAAATTAATTATGTGAATGAACATTATTTGTGATTTTGATCTTCATGGCCGTGACAGCGTTCTACCGCCGACACTGCGGCGTAGGCTGGCTTGGACACGTCTCGTATCCGTTTTTTTTTTAAAAAGGGTGCGAGTCGTGACAAGTTTTTGTGGTGGCCCATGCAGGTCAGTCTTCGCAAATTGTGCGAACTCGTGGTAGTACCATATTATTCGTGCTGCTGCGAGCCTGCGACTAGGAAATGCTCATTCACAACTAGGAGTAAGTCAAATTTAGGGGGATGGTCAGGACTAGGAGTCCCTATTTTAATATAACCCGTTGGGTAGTTAAGGTTGTTTCATAGGTCTCATTGAATTTCTAAAACTCTACTAGATGACTTTCATACAAGCAGGTACTATTGTAATTTGACACGAAGATATATTCTAAGGTGGATAGATTTGTAAGTCTAATTTTTTGACTTTTAAAAATTTTCTACTTATTTTAATTTAGTCAGAGAATAACTTCCATTTCTATTTTAAGTATTTTGAAGAAAGGAGATTGCCCAAATTTTAGAAGAGAATTTTTCCGAGGATTAATTGATTATTATCAAGTGTTATTTTAGATTTAAATTATTGCTATATTCTGTTACAAGATATTGTATTATGATAAATGTACATCTATAAATATTTGAATATTTCTTAATAATATAGGATAATATTTTGTGATTGATTTAGAATAAGGTTGAATCAAACCCAATTTAAATTCATGGGAGGATTTGTTTCATAGATTTGATCCTTCTATTCGGGGCTTCCCATCTCCTATATATAGGAGAGGCTTCCCTTTGTTTTCTCCCTAATCCTCTTCCCGAAATTTTGAAAATAATCTCTTTATTTATTGGAATTGAAATATGATTTTTGGAATTTTATAAATACTTAAGGATGCCTTAGTCATGGTTAAATTTTGGAGTGTCAAATGACTAGAATTGATGGCACGAATAGTGCAATGACGTGCTTTGACTAGTGTCTAACCATAGTAGAGAAGGCCGAGTCATAGGTGTATACTAACTAGGAAAACCATGCCAAATCGCGGCATAAACCTAGGAATAATTTAATTACTTGTTATTAAGATTATTGGCTTTTAGAAGACCTGGTTGTTCCAAATTAGCCCGAACCCAACCCATGTCCCGGTGGTCATGTAGTGCGACCAACGTCGTTCGTGTAGATATATAGGTGTGTATATATATTGGTAATCCATTTCTAGTATTGTGAATAATTTCTATAAATTATATATTGCATATAATATATGTATTTAAATTATATTTACTCGGAAATAGGATAACTTTCTCTTAGGATGATATTTTAGGATATTTTTGGGATTTACTTAAGCTCCACATAAATATAAATATATTCATAACAGGTAGACATAGTGCTTTATACATATTTTTCCTCGATCTTGAATACTAGAGAAATATAAAAATTTAATGTATATTTCTTTTTGCCTTCGGTCATTTTCTTCCTAATAATGATCATTTGTACAATTTTATTTTTGTCTTTTCTAAACACCACCATATCATAAGTTCATATCACTTATATTCTTTTCCTTGGACCTAAAGAATTATTTTTAAAAAATAACTTCTCCCTCAATTGTCTATTAACCTCGAGTTGCGTTTCGGATTCAGAAGTTTCTCTCCATCGTTGAATATTGAATACCCGTGAAATAAGGATTAAAAGATTTTTTACTTATTTCGACTTCGATCATCATCCTTCCTAATTAATTATTTTCTTTTCAAGAAGCTGAATCTTATACTTGAAGAACAGATACTTGCACTTTTTCTATCTTTATCAATTTGTATGATAATTTTTAAACTCCTTGATATTCTTGGAAGATATAGTTGGAATAATTTTGATGACTTATGGTGGCAGACAGCCGCACACTGTCGCCACTTATTTGACTTATGGAGACTGTGGATTCACTGCAGCCAGCAGCGCACTGGCGAGGCATGATCCCTAAGTTGAAGTAATCTCGAGTAAGTATAAGTTATCAAATGTTGTCAAAGCTATATCTTGGTTGTCCTATCTTCGTCTTTAAAGCTGTTATGTCCAGATTGGATAGAGTTGATAGGGTATTCGTTACCGTATCCTTGCTTGAGTCGTGGAATCAAGAGTTTATTGCAGCTACCTGTACACTGGCGAGGCATAAATTCTCGGTAAAATGACTTCGATCATGTTTACAAGTTTCGAATACGATAGAGACTACGTCTTATTGGCATATAACTGTTAAGTTATCAAATTGATTTGTGCTTATTCCTAGTCACAAATCTTCTCAATAAACCGGTAATTCTCCCTTCCTTTCTTATCTTTCTATTTTTCGGATGGTCATCTTTTAATATAATTTCGACTGGATTCCTAAACTTATCTAGATTTTGGTTCTAAACTCGTGGCTAAGTAATTGTGGATAAATATTTTAAGCATATCGAAACAATTTTGGATTTAATCATCCTTGAACGATTTCGATCACGACTGGTCTCATTTTATTATATTTCGATCGAATCAATTCGTATCCTTTCCTAGGTTTAATTCTATAATCGCGCCTATAAATTTTGCTTAACTAGTTGATCGTGCCAAAATGACTTTGATCGTTCTTAAAACGAATTTGATCGTGACTCAATCATAAATATTCAGATCGTGCAAAAACCATGATTTTTTTTATTTTACCCGCGATTACGCGTGACTAACTTGATCATGAATCATATCCTTCTCCCGGTTATATCAATCGTCGTTCCCATTCATATCGGAAAAAAAAAAATTGTTTCTTGATTATGTTCTTGGCCATACCTAATCGTGCCTTTGAAATTCGAAGAAGAAAATTTATAAGGTGGGTAGAGTCTTCGATTGGTGAGTTGTCCTTGAGGTCGTTGTTAGCGTTTGTGTTAAATTTTTGGAACATTTCTGAACATTTTAGCCCTAGATTCCAACACCAAGCAATATCTATTTTTCTCTTCTATTTCCACCCTAAATTGCCCAAACTTCTCAACAAATACTTTTCCTTTTCTTTCCATCTACTTGAATCAATATCGTCTTCTCATCAATTTTCTATCTTTTACCGATCCACCAAAGTCCGTCTATCTTATTAGTCCTTAAATTCGAGGACGAATTTATTTCTAAGGTGGGTAGATTTGTAACCCCTCTTCCCGAGTTTTGAATATTTTATTATTATTTATTTTCTATTTTTTTGAAATCAAATATTTTTCCTTGACACGTATAAACGTTATTATGCTAGTTTTCAAATGAATGGTTTGAATGTACTAAGTTCTTGTAATAAAAGTATTTTGCGCGTAAGTTTTATTATTGGCATCATAAATACGTTGTCATCAGTTTTGAACTATTGGTTCGAACTACTTTAAATAGATTTGATTAATTATTATAAATTTTAAATTAATTGAATGGTATCTTTATATTTAAAATTTCAATGATAACTATTTATTTGAAATGAGTTTTGATTTATAATTTAAGTTATTGGATTGATTGTGATAATTAATATTTGAAAAATATTTTGAATTTATATTATTTGATGACATCGAGTATTATTTAAAAGATAATGAGTTATTTGGCTATATTTAAATTTATTTAAATTTGGATTATGATAATATTAAATACTACTTCAAATTACTATTGTAATTATTTATAGGATTTTGATTAGATTGGTTTGTTTTAAAATAATTTATTTTGATTCAAATTAAGGGAGAACTTATCTATTGGAAATGTTAATCCTAATCCCTATAGGAATACTTTCCTACATCTACATATAGGAGGGGTTTTCTCCCCTGCTCCTCGCCAATGAACCACCATCACAGAATCCATTTATTAGTTCTTCATTATCATAACCATGATCTTCCTTGTTTCCCTGGGTCCGATCCCGAGGGCACGGACACCCCACCAGACTCCCACGCCAGCATCACCGGGATACAGTAATTCTCCACTCCTGTGTCCTTTTGCACAAGACACGTTTACATCATCCTCTCTCTGTTCCTTGCCGTGTCCAGTATTTCTTCCGTGTCCAGATCCCACAACATCGTGTTCTACTCGGGTCCGACCCCGGCGTGTCAGCATTCATTTTTCTTATTGTGCTAGCTATTACAGGTATAATTTTTGTGTCCAGTATTATTTGGACAGGATTCAAATTCACAGATTCTAAATTCCTCGTGTCCTGATTCACAGGACATGGACACATTTACAGCATAGAAGACCTAACCTATTCAGTCGAGTCGCCGGATTCGCCTTGCCACCTAATCAGGAGACATCACCGTCGCGCCGAAACTCTTCCTCCTCCCTTAAAGCGCCCTGTCACCGTTGGCCGATGATCTGACCGCTA
Organism: Iris pallida; assembly: GCA_029216955.1. Taxonomy (NCBI): domain Eukaryota; kingdom Viridiplantae; phylum Streptophyta; class Magnoliopsida; order Asparagales; family Iridaceae; genus Iris; species Iris pallida. The sequence continues at coordinate 14,219,807 of JANAVB010010400.1, read as the reverse complement.
CTCCTCTATCGAGCACCATATCTATCTCCTCCGCCTCCCTTATCTCCTCGAGCCGGGGTTCATCACGATGTGTCCATCGTCGTGTCCGGCTGTGCTCGCCTCCGACGGATCCAATTTTGCAACCACCGCCACGACCCTTTAACATCAGATATGGGTCGCTGCATCTCCCCTTTTCTTCCAGAGAACCGCCGCTACACCCATACTGCCACCAGCAACCCACCACTTACCTCGAGCGCCGCCCGTGCTTTGAACCCCTCGCCGTCGACCGCCACCGCCACGAAGTCTCCGGTGAGCCTTCGCATTCTCCTCCCTCTTCCGCTCTTCGCCGTCGAGCCGCGAGACCCAGAGCTAGGCCTGACGGCGCAGCCGCTTCCAGACCGTCCAGCCAGGCTCCTCGCTCGAGATCCACTAGCTGCACCACCGCGCTCCCTGACCTTCTCGGTCGTGCCATACGGAGCCCTCCGTGTGCCCTCCGCGTTTGGCTTACAGTGCCGGGACCTCCGCCACTGGCCCGAGCAAGATCCCGGTCTCTCTTCGATGAACCCTTCCTCGAGCCTTCCCCAGCAGCGCGCCGATCTCCGCCGTGCCAAACACAGTGAGCGTCCTCTCTCCCACTCATTCCTTTCTTCCAACGGATTTTTTCATATAAAGTAATAAAATTAAACGAAATTGCGGGTGGGGGGAGAAGTTTTCAAATTTTCAAATGGGGAGATGGCTCTCCAACTGAGTTGGAGGGCTGGATGGGAGCCCTCCAACTGAGTTGGCGGCTCCTGCCAGCCCTCCAACTCAGTTGACGGGTTGGGGAGGTATGTGTGAATACATGCGATCTTAGCAGCTAATATTTACTCAAGGATTTACTTTCCATTCTAAATATTTTTTTTTTCTTCCATGTTTTGGTTTTTTCAAACATAACAAAAATTGATATAATTGTAACTTTTTAAAGAAAAAATAACAAATTGATTTTTTTTTTCCCGTTAAACGAACGAGACCAAATGTTAACATAACCAAAAATATATTAATATATAAAAGTAGAAGATGCATTATATACATGTTAGCCCCTATTCCTCTATTGATCATAATGTAGCAATTTTCTTCTTCTTCTTTCGTTTTTTTTTATGGGATTTATGCTTCTCTAGCTGCAAATAATATATGTATTTATATCCTTATGAAGTATGAATGTATGCGATCTTGGCAGGTAATATTGTGCCTAGGATTAAGATTCCTAGTATGGGTATCAAGATCCGATCCTATGAGTATCATATCTTGTATCGTTAAAATTTTCTTGTATTGTTAAAACAAATAATTATTAAAATTTAGAAAAATATATTTTATATATTTAGGCATAATGTTAAGTATTCCTTGTATTGTTTCTTATTAATTTTGAAATTAATTGAAATAGCAGTCACCTTGCGAATTAGTTTATCGTTAATACTAATTACTAATTAATTAGTTATTTATTTTTCCTTATATATTTTTTTTTATAATTATTTTTTTAAAAAATATTTAATTTATAGTTAATTAAGAATTAACTATTAGTTAAATAAAAATTAGTCATTATTATTATTTTAAAAGTAAATTTTTTATAACTAATAGTTAGTTATTATTTTTATAAAAAAAATTACTAATAGTTAGTTATTGTAATTATAATTTAAATACACCAACCCCCCCTATGTTTCATGAGTATTATAGAGACTACCCCTATTTGAAACTAATTACACTCACCACCCCTCTCCTTTAGAAATTTTATAAAACATAGGGGTAGTTAGTGTTATATTTTTATAGAAAATAGAAACTATAGGGGTAATCCGCGTAATTAGTTTCAAAGTAGGGGTAGTTTCTGTAATAAGTGTAAAACATAGGGATAGTTAACGTAATTTTAAAGAAATAAATATTTAAATTAATATTTATTAACTAATAGTTTTATTATTTAATATTTTATAATAATCTCAATTAATAATTTATAACTTTATTAATTATAATTATAATCTTAATTAACAATTTATTAATCATAACTATAATCTTAAGTAATAATTTATTAATTAATATCCAATTATAATCATAATTAATAATTTATTGGTCTTATTATAACTAAATTAATAATTTGTTAATTACTATTTTACTGTAATCTTAATTAATAATATTTTAAGCACAAATAATTTATAATTTAGTAATTTAATAATTTAATAATATATTATAATAATTTTAAATAATAATTTATTAGTCAACGTTATAGTCTTAACTAAAATTTTACGGTTCATCAATTAAATATTTAATTATTATCTTTATTAATCATAATTATAATAATTATTAATCATAACTATTATCATAATTATAATCATAATTTAATTATTAATCATAACTATAGTTTTAATTATAATAATTAATTTATTTTTTATTTTGTTAATTAATATATTATTATCATAATTTAGTTTACAAATTTCTATGTTTTGTTGGAGTTGGATTTGAATTTGGATTTGGAAATTCATGATTTGGATTTGGATTTGGATTTCCAAATCCAAATCCAAATGCAAATCCTTGTTACCAAACAAGCCCTTAGTTGACGAACTACCAGACGTTTTGGGGGAGGGATCCACTCCGAGCCGTCAACTCAGTTGGAGAGTTGGAGCTCCCACCAACCCGCCAACTGAGTTGGAGGGCTCCCATCCAGCCCTCTAACTCAGTTGGAGAGCCATCCCCCCATTTGAAAATTTGAAAACTTGTCCTCCAATGCACAATAACGTGTAAGTTGATTCCTTTAGGCGAAAAAATTTGTCGGATTTTTTCATATAAAGTAATAAAATTAAACGAAATTGCGGGTGGGGGGAGAAGTTTTCAAATTTTCAAATGGGGGGATGGCTCTCCAACTGAGTTGGAGGGCTGGATGGGAGCCCTCCAACTGCGTTGGCGGCTCCTGCCAGCCCTCCAACTCAGTTGACGGGTTGGGGAGGTATGTGTGAATGCATGCGATCTTAGCAGCTAATATTTACTCAAGGATTTACTTTCCATTCTAAATATTTTTTTTTTCTTCCATGTTTTGGTTTTTTAAACATAACAAAAATTGATATAATTGTAACTTTTTAAAGAAAAAAATAACAAATTGATTTTTTTTTCCCGTTAAACGAACGAGACCAAATGTTAACATAACCAAAAATATATTAATATATAAAAGTAGAAGATGCATTATATACATGTTAGCCCTATTCCTCTATTGATCATAATGTAGCAATTTTCTTCTTCTTCTTTCGTTTTTTTTTTTTGGGATTTATGCTTCTCTAGCTGCAAATAATATATGTATTTATATCCTTATGAAGTATGAATGTATGCGATCTTGGCAGGTAATATTGTGCCTAGGATTAAGATTCCTAGTATGGGTATCAAGATCCGATCCTATGAGTATCATATCTTGTATCGTTAAAATTTTCTTGTATTGTTAAAACAAATAATTATTAAAATTTAGAAAAATATACTTTATATATTTAGGCATAATGTTAAGTATTCCTTGTATTGTTTCTTATTAATTTTGAAATTAATTGAAATAGCAGTCACCTTGCGAATTAGTTTATCGTTAATACTAATTACTAATTAATTAGTTATTTATTTTTCCTTATATATTATTTTTTTTATAATTATTTTTTTAAAAAATATTTAATTTATAGTTAATTAAGAATTAACTATTAGTTAAATAAAAATTGGTCATTATTATTATTTTAAAAGTAAATTTTTTTTATAACTAATAGTTAGTTATTATTTTTATAAAAAAAATTACTAATAGTTAGTTATTGTAATTATAATTTAAATACACCAACCCCCCCTATGTTTCATGAGTATTATAGAGACTACCCCTATTTGAAACTAATTACGCTCACCACCCCTCTCCTTTAGAAATTTTATAAAACATAGGGGTAGTTAGTGTTATATTTTTATAGAAAATAGAAACTATAGGGGTAATCCGCGTAATTAGTTTCAAAGTAGGGGTAGTTTCTGTAATAAGTGTAAAACATAGGGATAATTAACGTAATTTTAAAGAAATAAATATTTAAATTAATATTTATTAACTAATAGTTTTATTATTTAATATTTTATAATAATCTCAATTAATAATTTATAACTTTATTAATTATAATTATAATCTTAATTAACAATTTATTAATCATAACTATAATCTTAAGTAATAATTTATTAATTAATATCTAATTATAATCATAATTAATAATTTATTGGTCTTATTATAATTAAATTAATAATTTGTTAATTACTATTTTACTGTAATCTTAATTAATAATATTTTAAGCACAAATAATTTATAATTTAGTAAATTAATAAATTAATAATATATTATAATAATTTTAAATAATAATTTATTAGTCAACGTTATAGTCTTAACTAAAATTTTTACGGTTCATCAATTAAATATTTAATTATTATCTTTATTAATCATAATTATAATAATTATTAATCATAACTATTATCATAATTATAATCATAATTTAATTATTAATCATAACTATAGTTTTAATTATAATAATTAATTTATTTTTTATTTTGTTAATTAATATATTATTATCATAATTTAGTTTACAAAATTCTATGTTTGGTTGGAGTTGGATTTGAATTTGGATTTGAAAATTCATGATTTGGATTTGGATTTCCAAATCCAAATCCAAATGCAAATCCTTGTTACCAAACAAGCCCTTAGTTGACGAACTACCAGACGTTTTGGGGGAGGGATCCACTCCGAGCCGTCAACTCAGTTGGAGAGTTGGAGCTCCCACCAACCCGCCAACTGAGTTGGAGGGCTCCCATCCAGCCCTCCAACTCAGTTGGAGAGCCATCCCCCCATTTGAAAATTTGAAAACTTGTCCTCCAATGCACAATAACGTGTAAGTTGATTCCTTTAGGCGAAAAAATCTGTCGGATTTTTTCATATAAAGTAATAAAATTAAACGAAATTGCGGGTGGGGGGAGAAGTTTTCAAATTTTCAAATGGGGGGATGGCTCTCCAACTGAGTTGGAGGGCTGGATGGGAGCCCTCCAACTGAGTTGGCGGCTCCTGCCAGCCCTCCAACTCAGTTGACGGGTTGGGGAGGTATGTGTGAATGCATGCGATCTTAGCAGCTAATATTTACTCAAGGATTTACTTTCCATTCTAAATATATTTTTTTTCTTCCATGTTTTGGTTTTTTCAAACATAACAAAAATTGATATAATTGTAACTTTTTAAAGAAAAAAATAACAAATTGATTTTTTTTTTCCGTTAAACGAACGAGACAAAATGTTAACATAACCAAAAATATATTAATATATAAAAGTAGAAGATGCATTATATACATGTTAGCCCCTATTCCTCTATTGATCATAATGTAGCAATTTTCTTCTTCTTCTTTCGTTTTTTTTTTTATGGGATTTATGCTTCTCTAGCTGCAAATAATATATGTATTTATATCCTTATGAAGTATGAATGTATGCGATCTTGGCAGGTAATATTGTGCCTAGGATTAAGATTCCTAGTATGGGTATCAAGATCCGATCCTATGAGTATCATATCTTGTATCGTTAAAATTTTCTTGTATTGTTAAAACAAATAATTATTAAAATTTAGAAAAATATATTTTATATATTTTAGGCATAATGTTAAGTATTCCTTGTATTGTTTCTTATTAATTTTGAAATTAATTGAAATAGCAGTCACCTTGCGAATTAGTTTATCGTTAATACTAATTACTAATTAATTAGTTATTTATTTTTCCTTATATATTATTTTTTTTATAATTATTTTTTTAAAAAATATTTAATTTATAGTTAATTAAGAATTAACTATTAGTTAAATAAAAATTAGTCATTATTATTATTTTAAAAGTAAATTTTTTTTATAACTAATAGTTAGTTATTATTTTTATAAAAAAATTTACTAATAGTTAGTTATTGTAATTATAATTTAAATACACCAACCCCCCCTATGTTTCATGAGTATTATAGAGACTACCCCTATTTGAAACTAATTACACTCACCACCCCTCTCCTTTAGAAATTTTATAAAACATAGGGGTAGTTAGTGTTATATTTTTATAGAAAATAGAAACTATAGGGGTAATCCGCGTAATTAGTTTCAAAGTAGGGGTAGTTTCTGTAATAAGTGTAAAACATAGGAATAATTAACGTAATTTTAAAGAAATAAATATTTAAATTAATATTTATTAACTAATAGTTTTATTATTTAATATTTTATAATAATCTCAATTAATAATTTATAACTTTATTAATTATAATTATAATCTTAATTAACAATTTATTAATCATAACTATAATCTTAAGTAATAATTTATTAATTAATATCTAATTATAATCATAATTAATAATTTATTGGTCTTATTATAACTAAATTAATAATTTGTTAATTACTATTTTACTGTAATCTTAATTAATAATATTTTAAGCACAAATAATTTATAATTTAGTAATTTAATAATTTAATAATATATTATAATAATTTTAAATAATAATTTATTAGTCAACGTTATAGTCTTAACTAAAATATTTACGGTTCATCAATTAAATATTTAATTATTATCTTTATTAATCATAATTATAATAATTATTAATCATAACTATTATCATAATTATAATCATAATTTAATTATTAATCATAACTATAGTTTTAATTATAATAATTAATTTATTTTTTATTTTGTTAATTAATATATTATTATCATAATTTAGTTTACAAAATTCTATGTTTGGTTGGAGTTGGATTTGAATTTGGATTTGGAAATTCATGATTTGGATTTGGATTTCCAAATCCAAATCCAAATGCAAATCCTTGTTACCAAACAAGCCCTTAGTTGACGAACTACCAGACGTTTTGGGGGAGGGATCCGCTCCGAGCCGTCAACTCAGTTGGAGAGTTGGAGCTCCCACCAACCCGCCAACTGAGTTGGAGGACTCCCATCCAGCCCTCCAACTCAGTTGGAGAGCCATCCCCTCATTTGAAAATTTGAAAACTTGTCCTCCAATGCACAATAACGTGTAAGTTGATTCCTTTAGGCCAAAAAAATCTGTTCTTTCCAATTCTTTTTCGCAATTAAAGCTCTCTCTCCTCTTTCTCTTTCTTCCATTCTTTTTTCAATTAATGTGCAGGTGTAATGATGCATCTTCATCATTATTGAACCGAGAGAAAAAGAGAGAGAGACATTCATGATTCATCAGCTTTTGATTACTTTGTCCATTTACTTGGCACAGTAAGCGAAAGGTGATAGGAAATTAGTGATAGTTAGTGATATTTTAGTTTACTATTATAATAGTGTTTGATAACAACAGTAGATTCTTAGGCATTATTATTGCTTATTGTCATTGTTCTTATTATTAAGTTTGCTAACACTATTATTTGTTTTAGAAATTAAAGGAATATATAGTTAATATTTTACTTGTTTTAAAGGAATATATATTTATATTTAATATTTTTTATAAATTGTAATTGAAAAAAATATTGTTATGGGCTTTAGCCCTATATCCATTCCAAGGCTGGATTTAGAAATCTACGAATATTTTATTGGGCTTGGCCCTACTTTTATTTTCAAATTAAGTTTAGAAACCCTAAATATATTATGTATTATTTTATCTAATTTAAATATGACTTTTTTTGACCTAGAAATATTATTGTAGTGTATTTTTAAATTAAATTATGGTTTTGACCTAAGATAATCTACTAGATTTTCAAACATAATTTTCTAAAGTATTTGATATTAGGATTAGGTTCCAAGCCTCATAAATATTCTCTAAAATAGATGTACCTGTATTCTATGATTTTCTTTCGATTATTACCCTTGATCGCGACTGATCGAATCTCTTATTTTCTTGTAATTTCAAACTTCTTCATAACAATCCTAGGAAATTGGACTATCATGGACGCAAAGGTATTATCGGTTTCACCAGCTAAGGACCTCAGGCGAGTACAGTTTATTGTTTGTATTTCGATATTGATCTTTACTATATTTCATTGATTGGTCATTGGTTATGTGATTTTTATACTCTATGATAAATTGTTGAGTCGGAAATGAGAAGTATCAAGGATGTGTGATCCGACCATAGACAGTGTTTATTTTCATGCAGTAGACATCGTAGACAGTGCTTACTTTTCTGCAAGTAGACATCGTAGACAGTGCTTATTTTCTGCAAGTAGACATTGTAGACAGTGCTTATTTTCAGCAAGTAGACATCGTAGACAGTGCTTATTTTCTGCAAGTAGACATTGCAGATAGTGCTTATTTTCTGCAAGTAGACATCGTAGACAGTGCTTATTTTCTGCAAGTAGACATCGTAGACAGTGCTTATTTTCTGCAAGTAGACATTGTAGACAGTGCTTATTTTCTGCAAGTAGACATTGTAGACCGTGCGGTGTAGTGGCCCAGACTGATCACATATCAAAGGTACTTCTAACAGTTGGGGAAAGTATTTTGTGTCTAATTATTGCTATTTGTTTTCTGTATTTTCTGTTTATTTTTAAAACTCATGATTGATGTCTAACCTTTATTTTATAGTCATTTTCTTTATTTGAAATTGCATTCAGTGGATTGTGCTCATTCCATTCCTGACTGGAAGCTAACATTTTTCAGGTTAGCCGTGGATTCACTTAGCTTGGGGAGTGACGGGAATATATGTAGACAAAATCCTAGAGACTAGCTAGATAGTTGAGTTGTAGTCATTCATTTATTTGTACAAGTTTATATTTTTCTACAAATGTAAAACTTGTGATCAATGTAAGTTAAATTAATTATGTGAATGTGCATTATTTGTGATTTTGATCTTCATGGCCGTGACAGTGTTCTACCGCCGACACTGCGACGTAGGCTTGCTTGGACACGTCTCGTATCCGTTTTTAAAAAAAATGGGTACGGGTCGTGACTCGGGTACCTTGGAAAACTCCGGTGGTAGGCAACCGCTTAGATGATAGTTTCTTGGTCACAGTGGTTGAAATCTTTAGGCTGTAGATATTTGGTTCTTCCCTCTCCCGCTGGCGGGGATTCTCTGAGCAGAGTTGCAGGAGACGACGGAAAGCGCCTCATCCTCTGAACTTGGTTGTTGCAGTCTTTGGAAGACGGACCGCCGGTCTTCTCGTACTGTCGCATTGTTGCAACAGCAGTTGACAATAACTTGGGTGCAGTGATGTCCGTGGGAGGACTCTTTGCACACCGAGTCCCCTTCTCTTTTCTTGCGTTTATGAAGGATCACGTCACGCAAGTCAGATGGGTCTCGAGCAACCATGTTTGCTCCCCGGTTGCGGGGAGACTTTTGGGAACCATTCTGTCCGTTTGTCGTCGGGGGCTGGACTCGAGCGGTTCTGTATAACTTCCCATCAGAGGCCCGCATAATAGTAAGCGGAGTGCTCGGATGGTTAGAGGTTGGGACAGCCGACTGAGCTTGCCGAGCTCGTGCTGCCCTAGACTTCTTCACTCTAGCGCCTGAGGGCACATAGTTGGAAGAGTCTAAGTGGTGCTGTAGAGAGTCAGACACATTTTCTTGGGAGCATGAAAGATCAGGGCCATAGGAGAGACGGTCGAAGATAGAGCCCGAGCCGCGTGGAGTGGATAATATACGGCTGGAATCAGCAGTCTTCATGCGGCGGGCAGTCGTGGCCGCATAGGCCTTCTTCATGCGGATGAAAGTCTCGACCGCATGAGTCTCCTCCATACGGCTGGAAGTCTTGGCCGCATGGGCATTCTGCATGCGGCTGGCAGTTTTGGCCGCATGAGCATCATGCATGCGGCTGCCAATCTTGGCCGCATGAGCATCATGTATGTCGCTGGTGCCTTTATTCGGCTTCTTTTTGGACCACATAGAGTCCCTCTTTGCCCCTGCAAGTCCAGCATCATAGTGTTTTCCTCTGTCAGACTTGGGGACAGCAGAGTCCTCTATGGCCTTAAGTGGAGCCGTATGAGAGTCGCCCTTGCCGTCTTGGACAGCAGAGAGTACTTCGTCCAGAGCTTGGGGAGGAGCAAATGACTTGGGCCTCCACTCCCTGCGAGACTTCTTCGTGTGGGCTCACTTTTGGATCGGGCCAGCGCTCCCATCGGAGAGCATTTCTTCAAACGCCTGTTGGTTGAAGCGAACGACCATCTTCTATTGTGTGGATCCGAGTTTGGCTGCATTCGATTGCGTCACCAACTTCTCAGCCGTGGAGAAGTTTGTCCCCAGCAGAGTCGCCATCGTGTTTGCTATTGATTATAAAAGAACAGAACAATTTTATGGGAGGATTGGACTTTTACTTCACAATACAAACTCGCTCATACAAAGAAAGTCTAGGAATGAAAACTTAGGTACAGCAATCTAAGTACAATTGTTTAGTTTTGATTATGGGGGTGACGATAGAGGCTCGGGAAAGCGACGACAGCTCTGCCTTACTCCTTGGACGATCGAACGTAGCCTCGGCTCTGATGAAGAAATGCTCTCGGAGCGTGTGGGAAGACTCTCCTGTGCGTGCCCTTTTTTCTTTTTGTGTGTCTGTTTTCTTTTTCCTGGGATCTCTCCTTTTTTTATCTCTCCCTCTCCTTGTTGCAAGGGAATGGCACCTTGGTATTTATAGGGGTGCGGTGTCATCATTAGGGTTTGCAATGATTGCCCTAAAAAAGTTGGCGGCTTAGGGATTCAATTGCTATTTTCCTTGATCCTATTTTGTTGGCAATTAATCTGGACTACTAATCTTGATTGCAACGAATCTGGACAATTAATGCTGATTGTGTAAAATACGTATGGGCAATTAATGTTGATTGTCATGAATCTTTGGAAGCTCGGATCTTCTGCCACGTGTTTAATCCGCGTGATTGCAATAAATCTGCTTTGATTCGGGTAATTATGATGATTGCACTAAATCTAGTTGTTGGAATTTGTTGATAAATCTTGATTGATTTAATACCACGTATCTAACCATCATTACGGGGAAACTGATCTTCTGCCACGTGTCATAACCTTCTGCCACGTGTCATAACCGCGAGCCACAGCCGCATGAGGTTAGCTTCTTAGGTTTTGAACCGCATGAAAGTGGAAGCCGTATAGGTGTAGCTCCAAAATCTGAGCCGCATGGGGGTGGTTTTCAATTGAGCCACATAAGACTAGCCACGTGTCAAGGCTGTATGGGCATGGACTCTCAGTATTTGAGCCGCATGGAGATGATCCCCATGATCCGAGCCACATGAGGACAACGACCGCATGGGGTGGCTTCTTAGGATTTGAGCCGCATGACGATGGTCTCCACGATCCGAGCCGCATGAGAGCATCAGCCGCATGGGGGGTGGCAACCGCATAGGGAGCTTTGGAGTTGGTGGATCGTGCCAGCTGTATAGGAGATTTTCTTTGTTTCCCGAGGAACACGCCGTCATGTTAGAGTTTATTATTTCAGCTTTAATGTCAGAGTTATCACTTTATGTCAGAGCATTTAATGGGAGCAGTCACTTTATGGCCAGCTGTAAAAAGCAAGCTGCATAGGGCCACGTGATTCTTTCCTGAGCCGCATGAGGCTATTGGAGAGTTTCTGAGCCGCATGAGGCTCCGATAGATTCCTGAGCCGCATGAGGCTCCTTCTGTTTTGAGCCGCATGTGCTTCTTCTGTTTTGAGCCGCATGGTCTTTTCTTGTTCTTTTCTATACTTCTACAAGATATTATCTTCTTCAAAGCTTCGGCTTGCTCCACCCGGGTAGCAACCACCCTTGTCCTGGCCAAGTCTCTCCTGAACTCTGGAAGCAAAGGTTGCATTGATGAAACGTGCCGCTCCATCTCTACATTTTGAGCTCGGAGAAGATCTTCTCTTTGCCTGTTCAGATCATCTAATGGCTTTAGGCAAATTGATGTAGCTCAAGCACCACTTTCTGGCACTTCCTAGCTACTGTGACCATGCACGGGTCCTGGCCAGTTCAGCTTCTAGCTCTTGAATGTGAGCCTGACCCTCAATTACTTCTCTGTCTTTTTCCACTGCCTCAATTTTATAAAGCTCAATGGAGAAAGTGGCATCAGCAATACTAGACTCCATCTCTCCAGATTGTATCCTGAATGCATCCATAGAATTGTCCAGTACAGCTCGTTGTTCCTTATAATCACAAGCTTTGGCCTCGCACTCAGCATCCACCAGTATTTGTATATTTTCTCTTGTCAGCTTCTAGTAAGACATGATAGGCTTCTCGAGCTCCCTTAAGATTTGCTCTAAAGCACTTGCTCTTTCAGCGTTACCCAGGTTGCGTATGGCATCAATTGGATAGCGAGAAGGCGTCGTTACAAAATTGTAAGGATAATTCTTCTGTAGGGCTAAATGAACTAAAGAGTGCAGGGAAGTGAAGAAGGCATTCGTATAAGTACGGATGATGCCATTCGTCACCGTTGGTACACCAGGTGTCGCTGCCTCGGTAGAAAATTTTCCTTCTACAGAAAAGGTAGGAATGGCAACCCGTGTAACATTAGCACCGGAAGATTTTGGTGCAAGCGTCCCCGACGAGCTTCCCTCCATGGCAAGAGTCCCGACATCTAAGGGAGCCATGGTAGAACTGAGGCTGAAGGCTGTAGAAGCCAACGGGACTTCGGTGATCACCCCTATATGATTTGTCAGAATTCAAAAAAAATATTTATGTCACAACAGCATTAAATGAAGAAGCAATGGTAAATAAAGTCAAAAATTTACTTGGGTCCGTCAACATATATGGGGTATTAATAGGCACAATATCCATGTCTGTAATGAGCCTCTCAAATACAGAAGCATATACTGCTGCTTGACTGCTGCCTGCCTCTGAACCTCCGGACATCAAACGACTACTACCAGCCTTTGAGCCCTTATAGCTACCTCTGCCCCCTGACTCCGCTAGGCCTCGCTGGGCTTCCACTTCCGCAATTCCCATTACAAAAACATGCTCAACAGGGGTCTGAATCCCCTCAGCATAAATATTAGGATTTTTGTCGCCTTCGGGGGCTTTAGTATGCCCCTCAACATCTTCATCTTTGTCAACTGGCTTCCATCGCTCTCAATGTCCATGTTAGAGTTCCCATCACCCAGCAGTTCATCAAGACTCTGGTTATCATCACTAGGGCTCTGAACTCCTTCATCTTCAACAGGATATGCCCCTCCTGCTACAGCAAAAGTGTTCACAAAAAGGATATTCTAACCGAAATCATCAAAGACGAATACTCGACCGGCACACAACTTGGTTTTAGGCCTCTCAAATGCATATTGTGTCTCTCAGAGGAACTGAAGAATATGTCTCTCCTCTGTGTCCCAAATCTGTGACATATCTTTCCAACCCTAGCGTGTTGGAATGGAGTCAAATCCCATGACATCTTTCAAGGGTAGCTGGCATGGACATATTGGGGCAGAGACAAGTTCTTTACCATATCTATGAGATATACCAATCTCTCTCCGCTCTGGTAGACTCATTTTTCTCATTTTGTCTTAGGATGGGAGGATTTTTCAATGGATTCTCCAAATAAGAAGGCTAGTTTTTTATGGGGAGCCTAATCCATGTAGTACTCCGACCCGCAAGATGTATTATGATGTCTGGTTGATTTGATGAAGGCCTTGTTGGACTTGGGAATAAGCAAATGATTGCTCGAAAGACTATGCAATCGTGGTAGGAATCATCTTATGAATGTGAGTAGTGTTGAACCCTTCGAAGATCCTTTATCTTCACGCTTAATAAAAGGATTGTATGCTATGATTCCTTGTTGAGTTGTTGAATAACACCATGCATGGAACCCAGAAATATAATGGAAGATAATTAATCACATGACCTAAAAACTGTTGTGGATCTTTAACCGATTGTGTACTTCGAATCATTCATGAATTGTATGCTTGGGTGCTTTACAATGAGATACATGACAGTTGAAGGAAAAGCCCCAAATACTGGACGGTGACTATGTCGAGCCTCAGTTTGATGAACGTATGCTAAACAGATGCTAAGTTCCAAGATTGGGCGGTGAGTACATTGAGATTTGATTGGAAAGATATATGGTATCAAAGATGTGGGAAAGAGATTGACTAATCAGTATTATATTATCATGTCGCCGATGTAGAATATTTATTACACTAAGTCCCTGGATTGGGCAGTTGGTATGTGTGAGCGTTGGCTCAAGGCAAGATGGCAATATGAATGAGAATGATGTCTTATTGAGAAAGATGGCTTATTTATTTAGTTTTTCTTATCATACATTATATGTCTCTTCATTGATAAGTTATATATATTTGCATTGTCATGGACAACTTATCGACAAGGTGGTTCCTCGAACAGTATTCCAAGGCCTTGGAAACAAATTTGTCCTAGGGGGAACCTCGTGCTGAAGTAGTAGCACAGTGATGAAGTAGTAGCACGGTGATTCAAAAACCTTCCGGACCTGGCTAGCTACCCGCTGATGAAGGGGAGCCGTCTAACTATATATCCAAGATGGTGTGTATTCAGTAACCTTCATATAGATAGGTCCAGTGCTAACGATGTGTTATACAGGAAGAGTAAGTTATTACTCAATTACAGGGAAGGATATTGGCTGTTGGAAAGAATCACTTGAATGGTGATAATTATGTTAATATGATATTATTCCTAACAATGTCTTGTGCAGGTTGAGTAAGTATTATAAACATAGAAAAATAGCTACATGACCGTGGGTAAGAAATCACCAAAGGATGATACCATATTACTTTACATTATGTTGTCTTTGAATAAATGCATACTTTACTTCTGTCAGATATGAACTCCTAATCGACCCTAAGGCAACAAGAAAGACCACTTTTAATAATGTTCTATGACATAATTACTTAGTATTGTCTTCTTAGGTGAGTTTGGCCATCACCGCTCGCTAGTACATAGATGATGTGCTGACCCACGTTATGGGCAATATTTTAGGTGCTTATACGTGGGAGAAAATTGTTTGATCAGTGCTTGGCATCGATAAATCGGATGGGTGCACATAAGCTCTTCTTACAAGACGATATCTTCTACTATACGGGACATAATGTATGGAACAGTGTAACTCAGATGAATCAATGAGATTGTAAGCAAAGTCGGCGTATTCGATTGTAAAGCCTAATTAATGGCAAATATATATTCAATTGGCTATTCAAGAGTCTTGTAATCTATTGTAAACTCTGTATTTAGCTGCAAGTCTTATAATCTACTATAATTATCAATAAAGAGATACATTTCTTTATATTTTGTTGTTACTTTAATTTATCTGCTTGGTTTTGCTGTATTGTCGTTGTTTTCTGAGAAATACCATGAATTGTAATAGTTTTTGTCATGATCCGCACCCGCTTTTCGGGATACGAGTGTGTGCGCAAGCCAACTGCGTATCAAATGGACTCTAGCCCAACTCAAATACGTATACGCTGTCCAGAATAGGGTATCATATCTAATATGGTAAGTTAAACTATATCTCAATCCACAAGAATAATATAAAATAAGAATAAATATTATGGTTCATGGTCTACAGCCCACACGCATATATGTCCGATTAGACTTCAAAGAAACACTACAACAAAAAACCCTTTTAATGACGCTCGACAAGGAGTTTTAATGACGGCTGATACATAAGCGTTATTAAGTTGAAAAATACCTTTTTTCTATGACGGTTTGGGCTAATTCTGGGCTTTTTATAACGTTTATAAAATAAAGCGTTATTAATAGTTTAGAGCGGTGGCAAACTTGTAATTCTTTCACTGTATAAAAGCTAAGTGGGAGAGAGAAAATTCATTTCTCATCCATTTTCTAAGGGAGCAGCATCTCTTCTCCTCAAACCTCTTCTCCCCCAATTTTCCACCTTTCATTTTCCCTCCTTTTCGGTTTGACTCCAATTTCTTCCCAAACTCCAGATCTACGCAAAGGTTCGATTTTTCTTCCAATTTCTCTTCGGTTAGGGCTTATATTTTGTTTATACTTCGTCGATTTCTAGGGTTTCTGATGGATTTCTTGTTCGATTTCTAGGGCTTATATTTTTTCTTCTTCGATTTCAATTTCGCTTCGCGATCGGGATCCTCGGGAAGAGCCAGCACCGCCGGGTCACTCGTCGAAGAAATGCGGCGGAAGGGCATCGCGCCGCCGCTGCTGATCCTGATCAGGAATTATCGTGCCGCCAGGGAGGCGACATCAACACGTTCGAGCTCGGGATCGATGGGCTCCTGGGGCTTCTGCGCGCGCTGTGCCGACACAAAGAGCGTGGCGGACAAGGAAATTTATTGGTATGCTTTTATGTTGATCTGGTTGAGTTCTATTCTTTTTATTCTTGTTTATATATCTTATAACCTTTATTATCGCACAATCTGATGGTCAATATAGAAGAGCGCAAGAATACTCTTGCTTCATGGTGTGACAAGGAAATAATAACTGATGCTGAGGAGTGAGAACCTAGCCTTCTAGACTACTTTGTGCATATACATCCAATATTCTAAGTGGAGGGGATATTTGCACCCTTGTGGTTTGTCGCAAGGAGAAAATGGCCATTCCTGCAAGTGTCAGTTCAATATGGATAGGTGCTTAAGTAGCTTTTTCTTGATACTACAATCTGTTTCCATGGTGTGAACAATTTCATGAGCTGTTTCCATGGTGTGTACAATTTCATGGGATGCAGCTTATTCCTTTGCTAAACCAGTTATGCAACCTAGTTATATATTTGTTTAGGAGGAGCTCTATTTTACTGGAAATAACTAGTGATCAGCATGTTATCTTATTTCCTTGTTATCATAGAAACACTCACCTGGAACGTATAATTACTATTTCCTTTGCTAAACAATATGCAACTAGACTATATGTTTCTTTCTGTGGAGCTCTATGTTACTAGAAAAATGTACTATTAGCATGTTACCATCATTCCAGTTTCCTTGTTACAATATTAACATTCACTTGAATTTATAATTACTCTTTGCAGATTTTCAGTAGCTGCTTGTGCCTCTGCCAGCTTAGCAAACAATTTATTTGGGATGTAACTTATGTGCCATTGGCTTTGTTTTGATTGACATTTATTTCGGATGATATTGTTTATCTGAACCAAACACTCACTAGACTATTTTTTTTTTTTTTTTTTTTTTGCAAAAGTGGACATTTGTTCATTGAGATTGCATATATAAGAAAGCAAGTTTGTTTTAGGGGGAACAACACACCAAAATTGTTCCATGAAGATAAATCACAAGGGAGTGAAGATTACTCAATACTCACAACTAGTAACAGCCATGATCAAAATCCACCTGTGTCATTCTGATTTCTCAGCCTTTAAATGGATATATATTTTTCTGTTTTACAGACAAATTAGTTTCATATGGAGAAGGGAATATCTGCAACTTTTTCCAAGAGTGCTAAGAAGTAAGGGAAGAGTGGCCCTAATATTTGTTGTTTTGGAGGCTTTGTACAGAAGAGGAGGAAGTCACCCCATAAAAGCTATTTATTAGACTAAACAGTAAGGTTTGCAGTATCGGTATCAAAATTAGTATCAGACCCTTCCTATAAGTAATGAGATTGACAATATCGGTAGTATTGGCGGCTTCAGCTGTGTAGCCCATCAACTATTATATTCCATATTAGTTGGTTATTGAATTGGTGGCTCTTTCGGTCTAAATTCTTTACAGATTTCATTTGAGATATCCGATTATTAGCTAAATTTCCCAGAGTTGTTGTCACGACAGGCTATTCCTGGTATGCTTCTTGCATTGGTTCTCTGTTTTGACAGGCTATTCCAGTAATGTGTCACAAGTTGATTTATTTTAATTTTTAAAGTATGATTTTATTTTTTTATTTATTTGATGTGATCTACTTATGTTAGGTATGATTGGGATGCTGCTACTACATTCTCTTTTCTCCAGAAGTATAGCCTTGCAGGTAATTCCTCATGCCATCACACTCGTACGAAGAGCATTACCTCAATGTAGGCATTCTGTATGTTAACTCCTTTCTTATGAAGAATTTATGCAGTTCAGCATTTGGATATTAAATATGTATTATGAATTTGAATTGTTTCCAATAAGTATCAGGCTTTTGCTACTTGTGTAGTTGGAAGTATTATAATCTTGGGAGCTAATTCCTTATATTTGCTTATTTTTATCTTTTTCAGGGTTTTGCTACATGTTCTGTGGACAGTTTTGATGTGGCCAAGTTTTGATGTGGACAATTTTGGTAGTTGTAAATATATATATGTATTTGGATATTCAATGTAATGAAGATATTGATATGTACTCTATTTTGAGAAATGTAATAAAGATGGTGATATATAATGTTAAGTTTTTGGAATGTAATATATATTGTGCAGTATAGAGCATTATAAATATGCTAATTTGAATAGTATAAAGTGTTATAAATGTGCTGCATTGAGCCTATACATATTATCTATTCATGACGTTTTAAAATTGTTCTGAATTGTGCACTATATATTAACTATTCATAACGCTTTTATAGAAACTATTCATGACGGTTATTTTATGACGCTTTTAAAAAATATTTATAACACCCATTTTTATAACGGTTTCTGTGAAAAAAAAGCGTCATAGTTCGTCATTAATGACGCTTTTTAGCCGTCATTAAAAGAATTTTTTGTTGTAGTGAAATAATATGAGTCTATAAAGCTAGGCTAACAAACGGAGTACAAATAACGGATATCAATATGTAATTATAAAAGATACATGAGTCTGAAGTAATCAACTACCATCATGATCAGCTAACTAACTTCATACAATCAACTACCTAAAGAGATCATCAGGTCCTCATGAGACTAGCAAGATACATAAAACATGCCTATTTAACAGTTTATCATGCATAAAAAAATCTAAGATATAAGCAGAAAAAGACTAAGCAATACTGATATAAGAATATGTGAACAACTACGCATAAATGAACTGTTGGAAGAAAAACAGGTGAACATATGATAAGAGATCAACGAATAATCAAAGTCTCGCCCCTAGTGTGGACTCGCAGGTTTGAACAAATAACTAACCCTCGCCCACAGTGTGGACTTGTAAGTTAGTTTCAAGCAATCAATCGAATAATCAAACCCTCGCCCCTAGTGTGGACTCGCAAGTTTGAACAAATAACTAACCCTTGCCCCTAATGTGGACTCGCATGTAAGTTCAAACAATCAACCCTCGCCTATAGACTCGCAGGTTGAGAATAAACAAAAATAGGAGTAGCAGTTCAGTTATGATACATTCGTCCTACGACACGATATGACTCAATCAAGGTACATGTGAGAACATATCTGATATAAACTACAATATCAAACCATGAACAATAACGATATGAACAAGACAACTAAACAAATACACATAATATGAAGGAACATATATCACTAATCAACGAAAGAAACTAACAAGGACATGCAACAAAGAAGAAGAATATAAGCATGTAAATAAACTGTAAAGAAAGGCAAGGTATACTTGCCTGGTGGTAGCACGTAGAACCAACACTATCCAATCAATCGACGAGCCATAAAAGTCAAACTCTCACAACAGTCTTCGAGAGCTGAAATAGATATTACCATCGTTTTCAGAATAGTCAAATTGGCTAGAATAGCCTACCCATAAGTCCAATTCTGAACACAGGAGCAAAACGATAATTTTGGGGCAAAATGATGTCCACCGTTGGATCCGCTTTGCATCGAAAAATATACCAACATCTACGGCCTCTAAAGTCACCAAACTATATATCTATGGGTCTATTTTGACGATACCAACCCAACCGTATGTCCAAAGTTGGATTCCAGTGAGTCGTGCACAAAATCGTCCGTTTGATCGGGTCATGGGCTCGCCAAAATAGTGTTCCGGTCGACCTTCTCGGAATCGGACCAAACTTGGCATATAGGACCAGAAAAAGAACATGGTCCTGTTGGCGTAATTGACTAGTTTATAAAAGGGCAGATACAGAATATCTAGACAGATATGCTTCGATTTCGTCACGCACGCAAACGAAATCGAGTTCCGTCGAATCTCACACATCAAAAATATATATACGCATCTTTCAATGCTCATGGATTACAACCACGTCGCCCAGTTTGTCGGGATGCACGTCATATCGAGAAATTTTCCAAAATTTCTAGTTCTCAAAAACTAGTTTTTTTTTCTAAATTTCACAAACGAATAACTTTCTATACAGTAGATGCAAATTAAATCTACAAGAAGGGTTTTAATCTCCTATAGGTTTTCTACAAGTCCATTCAAACCAATTTTGAAAACTTGCAACATACTGGTTGCAAATCGATCGCAAATAGGGGATGTTGGGGCAGTTTTTAACGTCCAAATATCGAGTTTTTTTTCTTGATTTTGGAATCATTTTTCGTCGCTCATGATGCAAATAAAAATGATCTATTTGAAGGGATTCAAAGGTATATCATTTTTCTACATACCCGAGAAGACTGTTAGATGATCGTGCATTACGAAATTGCACTACAAAGTAACCTTTGCGATACTACTGCTACTGTTGTTGATACTGTTGTTGCTGCCGTTTCTGGCGCAGGTGGCTGCTGTCGCTGCCGGCGGCCACCGAGGCGGAGCACACCCGGAGGTTGGTGCGCTCGAGGAAGGCGAGCGGCTATGGTTTAGGGAGTTTGGTTATGGTTTAGAGAGAGATATCTCTCCGTTCCTCTCTCGAATATATATACTTGCACAGGGTCGGGTGTTTGGCCCCATGGATTCTGGTTGTTGCTATTACTGTTCTCAAGAATAGTAAAGCAATTTCTCTTTCTTTTTATCTCTTTAGTTATACATATATATAACTTTATATATATATATATATATATATATATATATATATATATATATATATATATATATATATATATATATATACGTCGATATTTTTTGTCACGCTATATGTCTGCATGGGTTGGGTTGGGTTCGGGTCCCATTCGACTAGTTTAATACAACATGTTCTACTAAAAAGTCAGTAATCTAATTAATAAATAATTAAATCATCTATAGGGGTTAAGTAGCAACTTTGACTAGTTTTCTTAGTTAGGACTCTACTATGGCTTGACCTTCCCTACCATGGCTACTACACTAGCCAAAGCACGCAACTGCACTATCCATAATTTCTAGTCGTCTTGCACTCCAAAATTTAACCATGAATTAGGCCTTCTATAATAATAATTAATTAATTATTCTCAAATCACCATTTAATTCAAATAAAAAATATTTCAAAATTTTGGGAAGAGGGGTTACAGTTTTGACTTGTACAAGTGCAATCTGGACTTGGACGACATTATGCCCAATGGCTAGTTTTCGATCCTCCGGAATCGGGGCGTGACATAATGGTATCAAAGCACGGCTTTACATCCTTGGATTCTTATTCGATTTGTTTCAATCAAGTTGCTCTTATGATAATTTAAAGTGCTTCTGCGACGACTCTAAAGTTGCTTCCGCGATTACTCAAAGTTAATTATGCGATGAAATCAAAGTTGCCTTTATATTGACTCAAAGTGCTTATGTGATTATTCAGTGTTGCTTTCGAATTATTCTAAGTTGTTCCTTTGTCTGAAAATCATTTGATTCTCCTGACTGCTCACAGGGTGTTCCATACAATAAGTCTAAATATGTGGGCTATGATTTGTATATTACAATGAATTCTTTATGGTACCAAAACGAATAACAATAATACGATGCAATAATAAGTTGGTAATGTGTGCTTGATGTCTTAAGTGTGGGATTCCTAGAAGTTGATTGTTATGTGGCAATCGGTAGTGGATGATGGCATGGTATGCTGGAACAGAATGTGCATGGTTTCAGTGAATGAGAATCGACAGAATCTTTGAGTTGGCTTATGTGTGTTGGCTTGGTTATGTTTTGGATGCGAAGGAATTGAGTTGGTATTTGTGGTCGGCAAAGCAACTACGGGTTGGATAGTCCAGTATGGACGTTGGTTTGATACGAATAGAGATTATGTCGGTGATGGCTTGAACTCTGAGTGGTATATGGCTCTACCCTCTTAGTAATAAGATATCCCTTGACCCTATTCAGATTATAGTGATTTCTCTACCTGTAAGGTATTGGGTAGTATCGAGTCATAGCTGACATTACGATTGATACATGATGGCTAGGCGTGTATCTTGATGATTATGTTCGGATAACTCGCTGCGAGATTTTGATGTGTTCGGATGAACCATCGCTAGACTCTGATGGTTAGCATTATGTTGGATAATGTGGAATTAAGAATATGAAATGAATGCCTTGGTTAGGAATGGTATGAATTATAGATTAAGGCGATGACTTGAATCAGTTAGGTAAGAAGAATTATAGGCTCGGTGATGATGGTGGAGTGTTGCTATCAAAAGATTTAGAAGAATAATATGGACTGAATATAGAATGATATTGGAATTGAGTAAATGAAATTAGATGTTGGACATCAACAAATTGATGGTGATGTTAGGTGCTTATCGGAATATTGCGAATGATTTAGAAGATGCAGAGAGTTGCATCAACGACCGAAAAGTAGAGAGTGGACTTAAGGAAGTAGATGACCTTAGCACGTTGTGCAATTAACAAGTTATGACACATGATTATGTTGAGGCATAGAGAATGAACAATTGTCCCATGATACATGAAAGAGTAGATGTTCCTTATAAAAGTCGGGTGGCTGGGATACAATTAAGTATCGAGATGCAGTAACATGTAATGGACCGTGTCGGTGAATAATATTGCCACATGGATAACGAGTTTAGGTGGTATAAAATTATTGAATTATGACTTAATGAAGAAAGTTATGTCATATTCAACTGGATGACCGATATACGGATGTTAGATGATTGGTGCTATAGAAATTGGATCGATACATGAATAGTAAATCTTTTTATTGAATCATAAGGAGATGATGCAAAATGAATATTGATGGTTTACGTGAATTTCTAAGAGATGACCTTGTTCGTGCTAGCAAAAATTCATAAATGATGCCTTCAAAATAAACACGATTATATAATTTTCTATTTTACTGGTTAAAGAGTACAGACCGTATCGATGATCTAAAAATAATAGGAACAAGTTTTTATTGGTGCCTTCAAAATAAACACGATTATATAATTTCCTATTTTATTGGTTAAAGAGTACACATCATAAATGATAGACTATTGAGGTAGCAATTATTTTAATTAAAAATAATATGAACAAGTCTTTGTATTGAACTTATGTATCTAATTACAACCATAACAGAGTACAATGTAGGATTTTGATGTAATCCTAGGAGTACACTTTTATTTTTTTCTGGGAACTGTGTCGAAGGAGCAAGTGGTAATTCTTTAACTTCATTGGCGATCTGACAATGATCTCAGACTCTCTGGAAGTCTAGGTAGCTCTGGATGCTAAACGTTTTTCGAATGTTCAGCAAGTGGAAGCTCTAGGCTTTTTTTAACGAGTGGTATCGAACTTCGAGGGGGGGCTTGAATGAAGTAAAGATCATTCTATTTATAGGTAGTAGAATGATCTGCTTATGCGCGCATATGTGATACGTACATGGAGAACTTTACACGTAGGGACACCACGTAGCTGATTCTGTTGGGCGCATGGACGATGCGCCCAAGAATTGGAGCTGAATCTGTTTGAACTGAACTACTGCACTGCAGAGGAGCTGACACGTGACAGTTGTTGAGATCTAGTTGTTGCTGAGATCTTGGGAGGTTATCACCCATTCTTGAGTAGAACTGAGTCAATGACACGTGGCGTGTATCCATAGCCCAAAGATCTCGAATTTAGCGGAGAGTGATCTGTCAGGATGCGCCTAGGATATGGCACATAAGAAGACTTGGTCCATGACTCTTAGGAGTCAAAAGAAACAAGTTTGGGCGCATGGCTGTCGAGGCGCATGCAGAGCTTTGGGTGCATGGCTGCGGAGGTGCATCCGAAGTTTTGGACGCATGGCTGCGGAGGCTCATGCAGAGTTTTGGGTACATGGCTGTGGAGGCACATGCGGGTGGTCAGTCGGCCACGTGGCAGAGTACAGTCGTAACTGACAAAGGAGTGATTATTGCGTCTCTTTATTTTCTACAAAAGCTGACTTTTCTGACTTCGAGACGTGTGCTACTGTCATTTCAGTCACTCCAGCATTGAATGCTTCGATAAGTGGCGAGCTTAGGTAGGCGCATATCCGTGCGTCTCTGGGCGCATCATTCTGTGTTCTACTAGGCGCATCGACATGAGGTGCATGGTGCTGCAGGATGCATGGTGCATCTCTTTTGGTTAATCTTTGTTGAGTCTTTCGATGCACTAATGACTCTTTTGACTTAGCTGAATTCGAAGTGGCAGATTCATCACCAAAAATGCAAGTTTATTACACTGATTTCGGGAAAGTTGACACTTGACGCATGGGTTTGATTTGCCCTGGCCTATAAATTGCAGCGTGAAGAGAAATTTTGTTTCTCGTTTCACTTCTCTTCCCAAATAAAGACGAATTCGATTGGTCCTCCTCCTTGGCGAGACGCTGCACTGTGGGTTGCAGATCTCCTCGTTCGAAGAAGCTTTGACGATGAACTCCCTTAGAAGATTGAGATGCACCGAGTTTTTTATATATACAGCAGCTTATGTTCGAAGCCCTTGGCGACAGTATTTTTCTACCAGCTGGCGTTGGGTGCCTGTTGCATTTGAAGATCGGGGTCGTCGTGCCCCGACTTCCGTTATGCTGGAAGAGCCACCGAATTTGGATTGATTGCCAACCACTACAAGAATTTACATTTTTAGTAACATATTTTAGCGACATAGGGTCTTTTATGTCTGTAAAAGTTTTTTTACATGTATTGGCGACATGAGTTCTAATATGTCACAGAATCCACATAAATTTTACTGGAGGGAAGCGAAATACTAGTCCCACCTGTAGAAATGAATAATTGATTGATTTTTATTGATGGGCTACTGCCACTACTTATAGAGAGTCCAACCCATCTTTATAATACATCTTCCGATGTGGGACTAAAGTCCCTTATTGGTTCTCAACACTCCCCCTCAAGATGGGCGATAGATATTAATCATCCCCATCTTATTACATAGCTTTGACAGACTCAATGGACTAAGACCTTAAGTCAGACAGTCTGCAACTTGTTCTTCTGAGTAAACATGGTCAATCTTCAGTATCTCTTGTTCCAGCTTCTCCTTAATAAAGATTCGATCGATCTCGATGTGGTTCGTTCTGTCGTGCTGAACTGGATTATTAGCTATGCTTATAGCAGCTTGACTATCGCACAGAAGATGTAACGGTGCTCCCTTGTCCATCTTCAACTCTGTAAGCAGTGCTCTCACCCACAACAACTCTGACACTCCCAGAGCCATTGCTCTGTATTCTGCTTCAGCTGACGACCGTGCTACCACTGACTGTTTCTTGCTTCTCCATGAGACCAGGGTTTCTCCTACAAAAACACAGTACCCCATGGTAGACCTTCTGTCGTCTATGCAGCTCGCCCAGTCTGTATCACAGTATTCCTCAACTTCTATGCGTCCATTCTTCTTGAACTATAGCCATTTTCCCAGCGTCTCTTTCCGATATCTCAAGCTCTGAAATACTGCTTCCATATGACCCGTTCTTGGATCAAGCATGTAGCGACTCACGACACTCACCGCAAATGAGATATCAAGGCGAGTGTGCCCCAGATAAATCAATCTTCATACAAGTCTTTGATACCTTTCACGATCAACAGGCTCTCCTGCTTCTGCTCCTAACTTGCACTTCTGGTCAATTGGAGTGACTGCTACTTTGTATCCCAGCATTCCTGTCTCCTTTAGCAGATCTAGTACGTATTTTCTTTGTGAGAGAACAATTCCTTGTTCATCGTCACACACCTCGATACCCAGAAAGTACCTCATTGTTCCTAAATCCTTCACCTCAAACTCCTTCACGAGTTTTGACTTTAGCTTAGTGATCTCGACTTCATCATCACCTATGATTACTATCTCTACAAAAATTTATCAGATTAGCGACGTTACAAAACGTCGCTAAACTCGATAAAAGCGTCGCTAAGTGAATTTAGCGACGTTTTGGTCGACGTTTTGGAAACGACGGAAAAAAATGTGTCGCTAAACGAGAAAACGTCGTAAAACGTCGCTAGGGCGACGTTATTTGGTGACTTTATTAATGTCGCTAATTAGCGACGTTATTTGCGACGTTTTATCGACGCTAATTAGCGACGTATAAGGCGACGTTATAGTGTGGTCACCGTTTAGCGACACTACTGCGACGTTTTGGCGACGACGAGCTGACATCAGATTATGGTGCCACGTATTGCCACGTCAGCATTTAGCGAGTGAGAGAGTAAAATGGATGGGGGGAAATGAATCGGGGGGGGGGGGAATTCAATTTAGTTAGAAATTTAGCGACGTTATTACTAACGTCGCTAAATCAGTCGTAATTAACGACGTTGTAGCGACGTTTCGCGACGACTAGCTCACGTAACTAGTATACGTCGTTGTCACGTCGCTATTTGCGTCGCTAGTAGCGATGATTATCGACGTTTCTTTTATACGTCGCTAATGTCCACAATTTAGCGACATTTTTGTAACGTCGTTAAATTTACGTCGCCAATTAAGCAAATTTTAGTAGTGTATATCATCCACATATACAGCAAGTATAGTGATGTGGCCTCTTGTATGCTGAAGAAAGACAGTATGATCTGTATTTGTTTGATGGTATTCCATGCCTATAACAGCCTTTCTGAATCTGTCAAATCAGGCTCGAAGAGATTGCTTGAGCCCGTATAGCGACTTCTTTAGTTTACACACTTTACCATGCGACGTCCTCCGTATGATTCTATCGCGTAGCACCCTGGCGGGGGTTCCATGTACACTTCTTCTTGCAGGTCCCCATGGAGAAAGGCATTCTTCATATCTAACTGGTATAGCTTCCACCCATAGTTTGCTGCAATCGAGACCAGAGTTCTTACCGCGCTCATTTTTGCTATTAGGGAAAACGTCTCATCATAGTCGATGCTATATGATTGTGTGTATCCTTTTGCAACCAACCTCGCCTTAAACCGCTCTACTTTTTCTTTTGGCATCTCCTTCACTGTGTACACCCATTTGTATCCCACAGCTTTCTTCCCTTTAGGTAATGGAACCAGCTCCCATGTCTTATTTTTCTCTATTGCCCCAAGTTCTTCCATCATTGCAGCTTTCCACCTTGGATCTTCCTTTGCTTCCTGCCAACACTTAGGCAAAGAAGTAGAGTCTAAAGATGCAATGAAGGCTCAATAATTCGGAGAAATGTTAGAATAAGACAAGAAGTTGGCAATGTCATATTCATAATCATCATAACGACTAGGAGCCTTACCCGCATTGATGCGAGAAGATCTCCTTAAGGGAACAATAGGTGGTGGAGAGATCATACTATCCAAGTCAGAGAGATCCGCATCTTCAAGAGTTAGGGCAGGAGTAGACGAGGGACTTGGTACAGTAGGCAATGGGCTTGGTACAATAGGCGTTGGACACGGCACAGACACAGTACTGGACTTCTGCTGTCTTCCCTGTAGACTTGGAGCTCATTTTCATAGGTATCTTCTTCTTCATTCTCTGTATCGGAGTCACTGCTTTCTCCCCCTTTCGTCTAATTTTCCACGAACGGGCACGGGACTGATCCGACTACTACTTCTGGACTTATTATCTCTCCCTCACGTCTAACACCCTTGTGTTAGGTGTGTCACCAAACGCTGAACCTTCATCTGAACCATAGTATGGTTCCAGTTATCTGAAGGTAACGTCCATGCTTACAAATAGCTTTCCCTCGATTGGGATCCAACATGCTTATCCTTTCTGAGTCGTTGTGTACCCGACGAATACACACTTAACTACTCTAGGATCCAGTTTGCCAACTCCTTACCTATTATCTTGGACAAAACACACACACCCAAATACTTTCGGTGGAACAGTGTACGTGGTTGCACCAGTAAGCATCTCCAATGGTGTCTTCCAGTCCAATACCTGAGATGGCATTCTGTTGATGAGATAAGAGGCTGTCAATACAGCCTGCCCCCATAAGTGTTTCGGGACATTCATAGCCAGCATCATCATCTGTGTGACCTCCAGCAGGTGCATGTTCTTCCGTTCAGCCACACCATTTTGTGCTGGTGTATAGGCACATGAAGTTTGATGTAGTATTCCATGACTAGATAAATTCTCAGCAACCCTCTTATTAGTATACAGCGTCCCATTGTCAGACCGGAAATGCTTAATTTTAACGTTATATTGTGTTTCCACCCGGCGATAAAAATCCTGAAAAGCCTCAAGGATGTCACTTTTATTCTTCATAAGGTAGACCCAGGTCACGCGGGTATAACAGACAATAAAAGTGACAAACCATCTAAAACCGTTAATACCAGTTGTAGGATAAGGTGTCACGCCCCGCTCCCGTAGGAGCGATCGTCCTTGCTAAGGCGTGATGCCGCACGAGCCTACATTGCGCTCGTGCAAGGCGGGTTCCATAACATCCGATTTCAGTGGCTGCGACGGGGTCGTCGTACAGAAGTCCCAAGCAGAGATATTGAACATGCAGCAAAAATTTAGAACAAAACACAAGTTATTCAAAAGAAGCTCTTTATTGATATGGAAACAAAGGTTACAATGGGGGCGCAAGGCCAAGATTACAATCGCTCAAATTCATTCGTCTCACATTACAAATCACTCATCTCTCTCTCATCTCTCAATACATATCTCGAGCCAGCGAATGTTTCGGAAGGCGACGTCCATACATTATGTCCCGTATAAGTCTTTACTCCAAGCGGCCGCACGCTTCGAATCGCTAAGGAACTCCGTGCCCCGACGCATCCAAGCGAGCTCTGCACCACGAGCTTCTACCTGCGCCTGCACATGAGAACTATGTGGATGTCAGTACTCAACCGTACTGGTGGAATGAGCTCCTCGCCCACCCATGCAAACCAACACGTCTGATTTGCTTTGTGCAACATTGTCCCTTCTTATCAATTGTCTTTCTAGTCTTGTCTTAGGATCAGTTTTATGACAGATGCCTTGGTATATTTGTGTCTGAAGACCATCCCGTGCTTGCAACAACAACGTCAACTAAACAACGTTAACCTATCAAGTCGTATTTGCCTTACGGCCATAATCAGAGACGCAACTACAAGAAAGACTCCATTTTCGTGTGACCGTGCTACCTCCTTGAGGCAGTGCCTCGCCACTTACTGACTTACCCATACTTGTGTTATGACAGCACGGCCGTGCCTCATGTTTTAAGGTCGTGCCCTGAAACTCAACGTAACTTTACCAAACTTTCCATACGGCCTTTCTCGACTTAACTCGCAACAGCTCAAGTCTAACTCATACAACTCTATGCCAATGACTTAATACTAGACGCCACATCTCGTGCCAAAGTACGTTGCCTTCGCTGTAGCCAATTCTTAGGCCCAGACATTACGTTCTAACTGTGTACACAATCAACTCGACTCCATCCAAAGACACACATGCGGATTGCCGCCCGTGCCGACCCATCTATATGAATGGTCACTGGCATTAACTAGACATCGTGGACATAGCCTGGCAAACATGATCCTTGCACCGCAAGTATCGATATCCGATGCAAGTCCCCGAACTACCAATTGCATATTACCCAGCTCGGCTATTACCGTGTTTCTTCCTAGGCCGAGTCGGTCCCGTGGCCCCGGGGTGCCGCTCGAAGAAACAATCGCCCTTGTCGATAAGTTGTCCATGACCGCACACCTACGCTAACTTCTAGACTTAACGTAAATGCATGGCCTCATCATCATCACATATTTTCTTTGCTTTACTTCTTTCACTTTTCACACTTCTTTTGCGGAGCCCAAACCAGGGTTGCCTCGGCGACTGACCTACAGTCCCGACATATTTTCTCTCGGCGACTAACCATCGCTTAGACTTAACATTCTTTGAACTCTGGGAACGGCTACTGCATAGCCTTCCCACTTAACTTGAACATAACATGTTCCTTAAGTATCGACAGACCGTGGCTAACTTTTCACTGAACCAACTGTGGCTCGTGCCTTAAACCAACTCGTGTTCTACGCAACGCTATCGCCCAAGTCATACCTCATATGACAGGCCTTGGGATCGTGGGACTATTTAACTTGACAACCGTAGAAAGAGCGGGACAGCACTTGGAATGACTTAGGTCGACCGGCATAACTTTGCCTAACTTAATCGAGCCTACAACTTAACTCAAGGGACGAGCAAAGGCTATGCCAGCCTTGCATCGAAGAAACGCGCATGCTTTATCGAACATTTACGCGGACGACGCCTATGACTTAGGCTAATTCATGGTTTTGTATCAAAGACCAACTTTACTTCTCCTAAGCTGCGGGACGAAGGACAGAGTGTCATTTTCAAAGCATACCGTGCACCAACTCTAAGCCGATCGTTGGACCTTTTCATATTCTAACTCATTTGGACCTGTCGGGATTATTCCCTTAGCTATGTAGATTCGTCTCTTTTATTATTAAGCCTAATTGTGCAAGTTGAAAATATGCCATTTGTTATGTGAAGGCTAAGATGAGACAAGTTCATCGAAACTATCCCACTTGAGCGAGCGGTCGTCTCGACCGAGCGATGTCTTCGAGCAGCCGTTGTAAGGCTAATTTCGAACGCCGTTGGCATTTCTATTCCTCCGATTGACTGAGCGGGGCGGGGCACAACATCATACACTACTCAGAAAAAGTTTCTTCCTTGAAACTAACTGAGTACACTTATCGACTTATCACCATACTCAACATTCAAAGACTCTCGCACACACTACTCCTATGCGTTCCCTCAATCTGAGCCACGCTCATGCTTATCGCTAACTTAGTCATTAGGCACACCAACCGATCAACCAACATTTAAACTCATCTCAATTCAATGACTGCATTACCATCAACATTTCTTCGAAACTCATGATCTCAAAATCCTCGACACTTTCTCGTTCCTCAAGTCTCACTTGATTCAACGTATCACCTAGTTGGATCGTGCACAAATTTCGGGCGTTCCAAAAATACATGCATTTCAGCCAAGCCTCGAGATAGAGAATCTGCCATCACCACTCGAGTCAGATCGTGCACATATTCGGGCATCCCTGATATACGTGCATGTCAACCGAGCCTTATGAGTGGTGTCTCCACAATTCCTATCTCTTCGCACTGGAACATCTGCCTAACCGCTAGGCTATGTCTTTATACTATCTTTTTCAGTCCAAGGTCGATCGTCAGTATTGGAATCATAGTTTCCAAACAACAACATCAATAATGACCCCATCCTAAGGTCAAACCAAGTTGATAGTACAGGGTTTTCTACCCAAGCTCGCATCACTCCGATTTCTAAACATCGAGCATCGATTCCCTACACACATCCCAATATTCGTCGCATAGGGTCTGAGTCGTTCAGTAAATCCATCATATGATAACTCACGTTTCAACCAATCCCACGTCATATCGATATCGTTCGTTCATCAAGCCATTTCGCATAGTCTATCTTTTCGAACACGTTCGACGTAATCCGCCTATCAATCCTTCCAAGTCAAGCATGCTACAACACGATTCATCGCTAAACCATAATTCATATTTCATACTCCCTAAGTCATTTATCCCAATTCATGTAATCGATCACAAGGTCATCTGACTTAACAATATGCCACGCCTCAATCACACGCGAGTCAGATTATCCATGGTGCACATGAATCACCATGCACGCTCCCGCGGGATAATCATCCTCATCGGGACGTAACTCTTGTTTGTGTCTAGACTAGTTCATTCTCGATGCACGGATTGGACCTACTCAATCCTCAAGTTTCATTCAATCATCAATCACCAGTCCTAAAATCTTCGAGTTCTCCTTCGCATCATACCAACAAGTCAAAACAATCAAAGTTGTCGCATCCTGATTTTTCGAGTTCGATCATTCCCGTGACATGAATCACACTGTCAGCGCTCACGCGGAACGATCGCCCCAAATTTGATGCAACGCATGTACGAGGCTAGAGTTGCACTCGTGCAAGACAAGATCGTCGATGTTGTGGTCATCCCCGTAATCATCAAGACACGATCATTTTCATCCAACATTCATTTCAACCAAAGTCCTAAGTATTGCATCCATAAGAACGATAACACTTGCACGATCGTCATTCACCGTGTCAGAGTACCCCTGAGTTATCGTATATCGATCTTTGATATGCCTCAATACGATCGATAATATGCGTAACCTGACGATCTTCTTTTGCAACGAATTTCGAGTCGTACGAATGATGCTAGCGTCCGACTGAATAATTTCCTCGACATTCAAATTCAAGTTTGATCATTATTCCTGGAATCATTCACAACATCAATTTCCTCAAACCCAAATTTGCGTATTGTTCATCCGTCTATCTTAAGCCATCGACCAACGTATTTCCTCAATTTTCATTATTCCTTGTTAACTGAAATCATCGAGCAACATTTATCCCAATCTTAGAGTCCTTCGCAATTATATTCGAATCACTTCTATGCAAGCTATCATCCAATCATGCTAACTTCTCGTATACGATTCGTATCGATTTCTTCGATCAATTCATCCATTTATTTTTATCGTTTAGAATCTCCATTCAACCATTTCGTAACTCGCATTACCACTCACAAATCGTCCGAACGATATCTCTTTTGCGACTCTCGAATCATGACCAACTAAGCGCTACTCGTTCTAAGGCTTTGCGAATATCATCGCTTGTCGACGTACTCGTACTATCGATAAATCCTTTAGTTTTGCTCGAACAATTTCTATAACGTCCATATACCACTCATGGTCAAGTCATTCTATAAATTCTCAAAGGTCATACGATTCACAATCGATATGTTCAATTGTGCGTTCGCCCGTTCCTTAAGGTCTAAGAACCATTTTTCGTCTTCGTTTTAGCGTTGGTCAAGTAGCGTCTCTATCAACATACGTTCTAAGTCTCACTTATTCTCGTCCGAACGATAGTCAATCTCGCTCGCAACTTGTTCGCACCAGAAGGTCTACGTATGCGATACTCGGCACAACTTAGCCAAAAGGTTGTGTACATAACCATCCCGTTTGAACTATACTTCGGTCTCGTGTACTCGTTCGCTATTGTCAGCGTAAGATTATTCAAGCACGCACTGCATTTGCTAACTTTTAGTATCGGTTTTCTTTCAACTCAAGTCCGTCGTAGTTTGGCACAAAGGCCTTCGCCTATCGATCCCGTTCAACCGAGTACTCATACGAGCTTTTAAAAATATTAGACTTATTGCATGGACATCCCATGGGACATCTGAGAGAGAGCACACCAATGATATCAACTTGCGGAAGCAACAGAGTTTACGGAAACATCAAAGAAAGAATTCAATCGATAGTCCAAGGACGTAAAGCCGTGCTCTGATACCATTATGTCATGCCCCGCTCCCGTAGGAGTGATCGTCCTCGCTAAGACGTGATGCTGCACGAGCCTAGATTGCACTCGTAGAAGGCGGGTTCCATAACGACCGATTTCAGCGGCTACGACGGGGTCGTCGCACAAAAGTCCCAAGCAGAGACATTGAACATGCAGCAGAAATTTAGAACAAAACACAAGTTATTCAAAGGAAGCTCTTTATTGATATGGAAACAAAGGTTACAATGGGGGCGCAAGGCCAAGATTACAATCGCTCAATTCATTCGTCTCACATTACAAATCACTCAGCTCTCTCTCATCTCTCAATACATATCTCGAGCCAGCGGATGCTTCGGAAGGTGACGTCCATACATTATGTCCCGTATAAGTCTTTACTCTACGAGGCCGCAGCCTTCGAATCACCAAGGAACTCCGTGCCCCGACGTATCCAAGCGAGCTCCGCACTACGAGCTTCTACCTGCGCCTGTATATAAAAACTATGTGGGTGTCAGTACTCAACTTTACTGGTGGAATGAGCTCCTCGTCCACCCATGCAAAACCAACATGTCTGATTTACTTTGTGTGACATAGTCCATTCTTATCAATTGTCTTTCTAGTCTTGTCTTAGGATCAGTTTTATGACAGACGCCTTGGCATATTTGTGTCTGAGGACCATTCCGTGCTTGCAGCAGCAACGTCCACTCAACAACGTAAACCTATCAAGTCATACTTGCCTTACGTCCATAATCAAAGACGCAACTACACGATAGACTCCATTTTTGTGTGACCGTGCTACCTCCTTGAGGCAGTGCCTCGCCACTTACTGACTTACCCATACTTGTGTTATGACAGCATGGTCGTGCCTTATATTTTGAGGTCGTGCCCTGAAACTCAACGTAACTTCACCAAACTTGTCCTACGGCCCTTCCCAACTTAACTCGCAATAGCTCAAGTCTAACTTATGCAACTCTATGCCAACGACTTAACACTCGACGCCATATTTCGTGCAGAAGCATGTTTCCTTCGCTGTAGCCAATTCTTAGGCCCAGACATTGCGTTCTAACTGTGTACACCATCAACTCGAATCCATCCAAAGGCATACACGCGGATTGCCCTAGCCATCGTGGACATAGCCTGACAAACATGATCCTTGCACCCTAAGTAGCGATCTCCGATGCAAGTTTCTGAACTACCAATTGCCTATTATCCAGCTCGGCTATTGCCATGTTTCTTCCTAGGCCGAGTCAGTCCCTTGGCCCCGGGGATTCGTTTGAAGAAACAATCGCCCTTATCGACAAGTTGTCTATGACCGCGCACCTACGCTAACTTCTAGACTTAACATAAATGTATGGCCTCATCATCATCACATAGTTCCTTTGCTTTACTTCTTCCATTTTTCACACTTCTATTGCAGAGCCCAAACCAGGGTTGCCTCGTCGACTAACCTACAGTCCCAACATATTTCCTCTCGGCGACTAACCATCGCTTAGACTTAACATTCTTTGAACTCAGGGAACGGCTACTGCATAGCCTTCCCACTTAACTTGAACATAATGTGTTCCTTAAGTATCGACAGACCGTGGCTAACTTTCCACTGAACCAACTGTGGCTCGTGCCTTAAACTAACTCGTGTTCTACGCAACGTTATCGCCCAAGTCATACCTCATATGACGGGCCTTGGGATCGTAGGACTATTTAACTTGACAACCGCAGAAAGAGCAGGACAGCACTTGGAATGACTTAGGTCGACCGGCATAACTTTGTCTAACTTAATCGAGCCTACAACTTAACTCAAGGGACGAGCAAAGGCTATGCCAAGCCTTGCATCGAGGAAACGTGCATACTTTATCGAACATTTACGCGGGCGACGCCTATAACTTAGGCTAATTCATGGTTTTGTATCAAAGACCAACTTTTCTTCTCCCAAGCCGCGGGACGAAGGACCGAGTGTCATTTTCAAAACATGCCGTGCATCAACTCTAAGTCGACCGTTGGACCTTTCCATATTCTAACTCATTTCGACCCGTCGGGATTATTCTCTTAGCTATGTGGTTCGTCTCTTTTATTATCAAGCCTACTTGTGCAAGTTGAAAACATACGATTTATTATGTGAAGGCTAAGATGAGGCAAGTTCACCGAAACTACCCCACCTGAGCGAGCAGTCGCCTCGATCGAGCGATGTCTTCGAGTAGCCGTTGCAAGGCTAAGTCCGAACGCCGTTGCCATTTCGATTCCTACGATTGACTGAGCGTGACCGGGCACTACACAAGGGCCCCATACGTCCAAATGTATCATATCAAATGCAATAAAACTTCTATTCCCTGAGCTCACATACGAGCTCCTGGTATGCTTTTCCAACTCACATGCATTATAAAATAACTTCTCTTTTTTAGCCCATTGATATAAGGACGGATACGTTTGACTAATAACTTTAAAGGAAGAATGCCCGATACGCTGGTGCTGGAGTATAATTCGTCTTCTACACTGCGATGTGAAGCATCCAATTGTGCGTCTGCTACTAGAGATGCCAATGCTTTGTCCAGTCCGGTCATGTCCAAGTACCACAATCCCTTTACCATGTGCTAGTCCCTAGTCATCGTCCTGTCCCCTTCTTCTGAAAAGTCACCGTAGGAATGTCAAAGAA
Source organism: Iris pallida (assembly GCA_029216955.1). Lineage (NCBI taxonomy): Eukaryota > Viridiplantae > Streptophyta > Magnoliopsida > Asparagales > Iridaceae > Iris > Iris pallida. The sequence goes on along the minus strand of JANAVB010010400.1, from coordinate 14,183,891 downwards.
AATAATACAGTTTAGGTCAAGGATAATGACACTAATAGATATAAGATTGACAGGAAAAGATGGAGCATGTAAGACATTAGAGAGAATGAGGGAAGGGGTGCATGAGATAGTGCCTTTACCCATTACAGGTCTGGAGGTACCATCAGCAGTCTGAATGCTCTCCGGCATCGGTAGGTGAGTATAGTCCTGGAACACATCGCGGGACCCTGTGACATGGCGAGATGTCCGAGAGTCCATAATCCAACCTGGCTGATGGACAGATGCAAGAGCACGCACAGGTATACCTGTGCTGGTTTGGACAAAGCAAGTGATGTGATCCCCCGAGATAGATGACACCCCAGGAGTAACTTGACTGTCGTCTGAACCCAGCTTCGTGCCTCGTAACCTCGCGATGAACTCCCTCTCAAGAAGGGTTATTTCAGCCAATTGATTGTCTCCCCCTTCTTATGCCAGATTTTCTTTGTGTCCTCCAAAATAATTTTCCCTTCTACCAGCATATTCTTCTCTACTACCACGACATCCTCCACGGCCCCGTCCGTGATCATTTGACTGACCTTGCAGGGGTTTTGGACAAAATCTGATGTAATGTCCCAAGTCACCGCAGTTGTGGCAAACACCACCCGCATAGGGAGGCTGATTAAAGGCGGCAAGGGTAGACTTTTCAACAGCAGCTTGCTCCCTCTGGAAGTAGCCCTTGTTGGGCATAAACTTCAATCGAGCCTCTTCTTGTGCCCTGGCAGCTATGGCTTCTTCTAAGGTTGGAAGCGTGGGTTGTCCGAGTAGTACATTCCTTCTCTGCTTAAACACAGGGTTGAGCCCCTTAAAGAACTTCATCATCCGCTGCCGTAAACTATACGCTAGGAACGTCTGAAAGTGCTTCGCAAACACCGGTTCGACTTGTGTATCTTCCATTCTAAGAGGATCATAGTGATCCAGATCAGACCAGTACTTCTTCAACAGGGCTGCGTACTCAGAGATGGTACGTTCATCTTGGGCCACCCTATCGAGTTCATCCTGTAGTTGGAAGACCTGCATAGAGTTGCCCAAGCTTGAGTACATATCCTTCAAAGTCCGCCATATATCAGCAGCACCTTCCATCGTCTCTATATATCCCGATACCTGGTCGGTCAAGGAGGCTGTCAACCACCCAGCCACTATGTTATTGACAATCTCCCAAATAGCAAACTCCTTTGAGAAGGGATCAGCGGGCGCCTTGGTTTGGCTATTGACATAGCCAACCAAGCCACGTCCCTTCAACGTCCGCATTGCCTGCCGCGACCATTTCAAGTAGTTGGACATTCCTTCCAACTTCGTCTTCAGCTTTTCCAACTTCTCTATTTTGTAGGGTGACAGATCCACATCAGTATGGGTCACACTAGGGGTCGCCTCGGTCAATCGTTTCGACAACATATCATCAACCAAGGCCTTCATCTCTTGTGCTGTCAGTTTTTCAGCGATCGAATCCATGGCCTCTTCAACTGTAACTCTAGTCGTCGTCTTCTTCGTCTGCTGCTAACTGCTAGTCGTCGTCTTCTTCGGCATCTTTGTCGTCTTCTACTTTACGAATGCGCTATAAACGTGGCCAACACCGGCACGCACATGTAAAGTAAATATGTCAGGTCACAGAAGAAACTACGATCAATCTCCGTATAGATCCCGATGTGAAGATCGGGGAATAAAAAACAAATAAAGTATTTGTTCATTCAAGACGGTGTAATCTAGGAACAGAGGGAGGGGCAAATAAAGCATTTTATATCCGTCTGTCTTCGAAATACACTATTTTTTAATACAAAAAACTACACTTTCTCAATCAAAACAAAGTAACAAACATCAGATCATGTAGCATCTCAAAAACATAAATATCCAAATAGTAAAACATCGAATTCTTCGTCTTGTCGGCCTTCTGCGCCTTCGGGGGATGGTGGAGCCGAGGGGGGCTGGTGGAGCCGGCACGTACGGGCGATCCGGGGGGCTGGTGGAGCCAGGGGGTGGGGTAGCCGGGGGGCGTTGTTGGAGCCGGCGGGGCAGCCCGGGGGGGGGGGGGTCGCTGCTGGAGCCGGGGGAGGGGAAAATTTTTTTTTTTGGAGGGAGAAGGGAGAGGGGTAGATGGTTATGGCTCTGATACCATGTAGAAATGAATAATTGATTGATTTTTATTGATGGGCTACTGCCACTACTTATAGAGGGTCCAACCCCTCTTCATAATACATCTTCCGATGTGGGGCTGAAGTCCCTTATTGGTTCTCAACACCACAAAAAAACCTCTATATACCATGACATCCATATGGCACAGAAAGACACTATATGTTCTGCGACATGTGGTACATGTCGCAGAAAGACACTATATATTTGGCGACATGAATGGTACATGTCGCAGAAAGATACTATATATTCTGTGACATGTGGTACATGTCGTAAAAAGATATCATATATTTGGCCACATGAATGGTACATGTCGCAGAAAGACACTATATGTTCTGCGACATGTGGTACAAGTCGCAGAAAGACACTATATGTTCGACGACATGAATGGTACATGTCACAAAAACCACTATATGTTTGGTGACATGAACCTACGTGGAAAAATGCATTTTTATAATTTTTAACTATACAATAACCTAAAATTATATTAAACAAAATTCATAAAAAAAACCCGGTTATAGTGTTTTGGGTTATTCGCACCGACAAAGTTCTCTCTCTCTCTCCCTCTCTCTGGGTTCTATTAATATAATGGATTAAAAAATAAAAGCATGTAACCATCTTCTAATATCCCTAGTTTGACCCTCCTCTCAATACAAGAAAATGATTTAATGGTTTTACGGCACGCATTTTAGAGCACACCGTGAATAAGCGAGACATGTCAAGTTTATCATGTTGTGCCTTCTTGTGTGCCGATATATTACCTTAATCACGACGTCTATATGCTGGCCATAATTTTTATGACTTGCATTTCACGTGCCATATAATTCGTAGCGTGCATTTCGCATGCCGTAAAAAAATCTAAAAATGGTGTTTGACTGGACTTTTTTTTCCATGGAAAATATTTTCATCACGTATTTTCCACCAATTATAGTGTTTGATACCTTATATTTTTCATGAAATTATTTTTCCAAAAACTACCAATTCTATATTTTCTTCCAAATGGTGGAAAACGAAAATTGTCCAACCTTTTGGAAAATATCATTTTCCATGAAAAATAACTATTTTTTGTGGAAAATAATGACAATCAAACGCCCCAAATTAAATTTTCCATGAATTTATTTAAAATTCCATGCAATTATTTTCCTAGAAAAATAATTCCATGGAGTTAATTTCTTTTTCACATATTTTTCACCTTTCAATCAAATACACCCGAATATAAAAAATGACACAATGCATATTCTAAAAATATAACAAAATTTACTTTTATTTGTCGCCCAAATTATTTTTCTAAAATTCTAATTATTAGTTCCCGCCCAAATCATGTGCTCTCTTGCACTTAATTACACCTATACTGACTAATAACTTCTCTCAATCCATCATCCACTCCTCGTAGAATCCCCAATTCCCTCCCTCCCTCAAAGAAAAAAAACCCTACCCAAACTCTCTAGCCATGCTAGTTACAGACTAGGGTTGCCCTTCGATGTCCTTGCAAATGCTCCTACTCCTCTTTATCCCCTTCCAAACGCTCATGCTCCTCCAATCCCTACCCCTCCTCCTCTATCACCACTCGATTGTGACCCTTCCATGCCTATACTACAGTGGACCCCACCACCAACGACTCCTCCTCCAACCCCGCCGCTCCTCCTTCTCCTCCTCCGTTGCCGTCCGCAAAGTCGAGCACCTCTTCGTGCGTTGTCTTCGTTCACTATGGCACCGTCCCCAGCTTCGGCACCTGCCTGCTCACCATCAAGTATATGGATCTCGCCAAGTAGGTGCTATGCTCTTTACAGCCTCTGAATCATGAGTGTTTGAAACTTTCTGGCTATGTTATGATGAACATATTTGCATGCTTTGCCTCACCCAACAATAAGCAGAGATCAAACATATGTTCAACTTTGTTGAAGTTTTACCTAAGATATTCAAAAAATATTTGAAATGGTTTTCGTACTTGGAATCTGGTATCAGAATCTAGTGCATGCTGAATAATAATATGAGAATTGAGAAAGAAGCAAGTTTTGTAGTGTCTATATTAAAAAATTTAGAGTTTGGGTTGTGTAAAATAAGTAGTTGCGTAAAGGTGTCGGAGCACAGTGCAAAGACCTTTGATATGTTAGGGGAAGTCCCCATGTTCAAACCGATAGAGGAAGGGGGGCAAAACTGAGGGAATGTCCATTAAAAACAAAAAAAGATAACTAGTTGATTAGTGCCCAGGATCTTCAATATGAGCAAAAATATTAATTTGGTACATATGTTTTGTTGATATTTTAAAGAGGATATGCATTATGAAATCTCATATTAACAAAAGCCCCCCGCCTTTGGTTCCAAACAGGGGGTACACAAACAAGGTAGGGTCAAGAAAGAGGGGGCTAGAAGGGAGTGGAGGTTGCAGTTGTGGTTTTCGGGAGTGGGAGGAGGGTTACGAATGAAAGAGGATTGAGATTGTTGTTTGTAACTAAATTTTGATAATTATCTTAGAAGCATTATGGTCTGTTGGTGTATGTTGTTAGTCCTAACCAACAAAAGAGCTATAGTTCAGGAAATTTAAGTGAAAATTAGCTTATTATTTATTCTAGATTTCTTGATGTAAGATTGTTTAGGACTCTGCGTACATATACATTGTTTTTAAATACTTACTTTATGCATGTGTGCCTTTTTATTTTGTTCTTGTGATTATGCATCTACCAATATGTAATGGCTTGACTTGATTTTATCAATAAAGAGCATTTTACTTGTAATCTATAATCATACTGTGTCTGTATGTATGCCGTTTGTTGATGTAATACTTCATTTACTTTAGAATTTTGTCATTTTACTTATATGGCAATGTCTGAGCATGCTTTCTTTAATAACTGGAAGTTTCGAATTCTGTGAGGAAAATATATGTTTAGTTTCACATTTACAGGTTTACAAATGTATTCACAACTAACATAGGCATCCACATGAGTGTAAATTTGACAAGTTATGACATTTTGGTAAGTATTGGAATATATTTCCATGAAAGAATTTGAGGCATAACTTCCACGATCTCCGTGTTGGCATAGAAATAAGGGAGTTCCGACTTCGGTTGCGTGACCTTAAAAGGGTGTGGGTGGCAGTGCCATGAGGATTCCTTCGATGCACAGGTTTTGAAATGCCATAAATGTTACTGTCCTTTGGAAGTCTTTTATATTTTCTCACCACAAAGTTTTAAATTGATATTGGCAAAAATTTACTGCTCTCAAATATTTTCTCAAAAGGAAATGAAGAATATGACAATATATCAATATCTTCTTATTCCTTTGCGAATTTCTAGTCATCAACTATTTATGTTTACACGGGCACACACACAAATATATGTATAAGGACATGATACATATCAATATCTTCTTATTTCTTCTATGCTTTTATCCATTGGTCTTCTTTTTGAAATGTCGGATAATATCATTGTCGGCATGTTTGATGAGCATAATTTTTGTAAGAGTTTGTCAGGTACATGAGTAATGTGAGGTAATGTAATTGTCAGATATTTCCATCTTGTCCTTGATATCATCATAATAGTTACTCTTAATGCACTCTATTAATTTAACTAGCGAGATATGGTGTTGTCTACTTCAGATACTTATCCGATATTTTCTCTTTTGTTTCGTTATTGGTGCACAAATGAAGGCTATTCAGCAGAACAGGAAATTATGCTATATATGTTAAAGGACATATATATGTTCATTCGAGAGAAGGAAGTTATTTGAGCATTGCTCAGTATCAGTTCAAATTGGGTGTTTCTATTTTGCCCTAATTGGGTGTTATCAAGATGGAAACAAGTGATCCACGTGCCAATTTAAGGCCAGGTATGTTATTGTTATCAACGAAGATTGTTACATTTCTCATATTTGTTATCAGTTCAGTTAAAGGGCTTCCTTTCCTATTGTCTATGTTTACCAAAAGACTTTCAAATGTTTCAAATTGCGGACATAAAATCAAATCCCACAAATCACACTGGTCCGACATTTACTTGGTCCAACCATGTCGACAGGTTTAATTGTGACCGAACGGTTAGACAAAGCTTTATTAGACACAAATTGGAGAACAATCTAACCTAAAGCAGTTATTCTTCATCTTTCCTGCTTGAACAACTATCATAACCTAATTCTCCTTGAGATTCATACTTCTACAAAGAAAAAGTATTATCCTACTCGATTTGAAGCAGCCTGGATAAAGGAACCTAATTTCAAAGTCACTATGACAAATTTTTTGGTATAGATCTCTGAAATTGGTCCACCTATATTCCAAACTCAAAGCTCTATTACCAGCTTTGAAATGATGGGGAAACAAGAAAATAGGAAACATATATGATGACATCCAAAGATACAAAAAATGACTTCTCCAAATTCAAAATCAACCTATCACTGACGATAGGATTGAACAAGAGAAGTTGTTACATATCACTCTAAAAAAATAATTGATGCAACAAGAGTTATTTTGGAAACAAAGGTCATCTATATCTTGGCTGAAAGAGGAGGATAAGAACACGATTCTTTTCCATATGATGGCTACCAACAGAAAAAAGAAGAAGAATACTATATGCATCCTACAAATGGAGTCTTAGGAATTAACTTGCGATCGTGAGGAAATCTCTAACTCTATGGTGAAGTACTTCAAAAGATTATTTCAAGCTACCAATATAACTTAGTTTCCTGCAGATAACCTGGAAGAACTCCATAAGATCAAGCCTATTGAAAAGAGTACGTATGTAGTATTTCTATAAAAGATAGTGTCAAGGCTATGGGTCCTTCTATATTACTTGGACCTGATGGTTTTGCTGCTCTGTTTTTACCAAACTTGTTGGGATATAGTTGACGAAGAGGTAATCAATCTTATCCAACAATTCTTTTCCAATTGTTCCATATTTGCTTCACTAAATCATACTTTCGTTCTGATTCCAAAAGTTCCCATTCATAGCAGTCCAGTTAAGTTTCGTCCTATTTCTCTTTGTAATGAGACATAAAATCATATCAAAATCCTGGCTAATAGTCTACATAAACTCATCAATCTTTTTCAAAATGCCTTTGTTCTAAATAGACAAATTTGTGACAATACTATGTGTTGAGAGTAAATAAGGGAGTTTAGTCCCACATCGGTTAGATGTAATATGAAGAGGGGTTGGACCCTCTATAAGTAGTAGGCAGTAGCCCTCAATAATATTATCTGAGAAATTAGACTCATTTCTACATGATATCAAAGCCATAACTCTCTCTCTCTCTCTCCAAAAAAATTTTTTTTTTTAGCCGAATCCCCTCACCCCACCCCCCCCGACCCCACCCCCCCGAGGGGGGGGGGGAGGGTACTGACGGGAGGGAGGGGGCGCTGCTTCGGGGGGGGGGGGGGTCGGGGGGGCGCTGCTGCTCCTGGGGGGTCGGGGGGGGGGGTACTGCTCCGGAGGGGGGGGGGGGCGCTGCTCCGGGGGGGGTCGGGGGGGAGGGGGTCGGGGGGGGGGGGTACTTACTCTGGAGGCAACAAGGCGCATCTGGCGGATGAAGGTGGGGACAATCAGCTGGCGGACATCACTCCATTTGAGAGAGAATTTCTCGAGAAGATGCGCGACTCAAAGCTTGATTTTGGTGAACGACAAGTCATTCCTGGGACGCCGTCCACCACAGGAGATTACTGCACTTACTTCTCCCAAACCAGTGCCGGTATACCTCCGTGTGCTCTTGCATCTGTCTCTCAGCCAGCTTGGATTATGGACTCTGGGGCATCTTGCCATGTCATGGGGTCCCGGGGTGAGTTCCGGGAATACTCTACTCTAACGCCGCCAGAAAGCATTCAGACTGCTGATGGTACCTCCAGGCCTGTTACGGGTAAAGGCACTGTTGATTGCACTCCTTCCATCACTCTATCTAATGTCTTACATGCTTCTTCCTTTCCTGTCAATCTTATATCCATTAGCGCCATTATCCTTGATCTAAACTGTATTGTTTCCTTTGATATTCCTAAGGTAACTTTTCAGGAGAAGGGAACGGGGAGACGACTAGGCACTAGCACATAGCATAAGGATCTATGGTACTTGGACATGAACGATCTGGATAGAGAACTGGCATCTTTGGTTGCAGACGCACAACCGGAAGTTCGAAGTCGAAGTGTCGAAGCCGAGCTGCTCCTCCACCATCAGCGTGTAGGACATTCTTCTTTTTTCGTTATTAGTCGACTGTATCCGTCCTTATATCAAAAAGCAAATAAATAGTTGTTAGTTTGTGATGCTTGTGAGTTGGGAAAACATACCAGAAGCTCCTATGTGAGTTCTGGACATCGATGTTCTGCTGCTTTTGATATGATTCATTCCGATGTGTGGGGCCCTTGTCCTACAAACGGTGTTAACGGTTATAGATGGTTTGTTACTTTTATTGACTGCTTTACCCGCGTAACGTGGGTCTACCTGCTGAAGAATAAAAGTGATGTTTTTGAGGCATTTCAAAGCCTCCATCAACGGGTAAAAACACAGTATAATGCTCGTATTAAGTGTTTCCGGTCGGATAATGGGACGAAATATACCCATAAGAGGTTTGCTGCGTATTTATCGTCTTATGGTATACTGCATCAAACCTCTTGTGCATATACACCGGCTCAAAATGGTGTTGCCGAACGAAAGAATTGGCACCTGCTGTAGGTAGCTCGGACAATGATGCTGGCTATGAATGTTCCTAAATTTTTGTGGGGACAGGCTGTCTTGACAGCCTCTTATCTCATCAACAGGATGCCCTCTCAATTACTGAACTGGAAGACGTCTTTGGAAATGCTCACGGGGACGACTGCGTACACCGTTCCTCCGAAAGTATTTGGTTGCGTATGCTTCGTCCACGATAACAGGCCTGGCGTCGGTAAGCTGGATCCTCGAGCAGTTAAGTGTGTCTTTGTTAGGTACACCGGGACACAGAAGGGTTACGTATGCTGGAGCCCGGTTGAACGGAAGCTGTTTGTAAGCATGGACGTTACATTCAGAGAGCTGGAACCTTATTATGGTTCGGACGAAGGTTCTGCGTTTGGGAACACGCCTCACACAGCGGGTGTTGGACGTGAGGGGGAGGTAGTACGCCCAAACGTAGTTGTCGGATCGGTACCTTGTCCTGTCGTGACACACTGGAAGAAAGGGGGAGAAAGCATCAATGATACTGATACGGAGGATGACGAAGACAATACGTACATTACGCAGGGGGAGAAGTAGACAAGGGAAAAGGAGCTCCAAGTTTACAGAAGAAGACAGCAGAGGTCTAGTACTGTGCTGTGCCCTGTGCCTATAGTGCCAAGTCCCTCGTCTACTCCTGCCCCGACTCCTGAAGATGTTACTCCCGCACCGGATCGCTCGGATTCGGAAGCGGATCTCTCCGATTCGGATGGTATGCTTTCCCCACCACCCATTGCTCCCTTAAGGAGGTCTTCTCGCATTAATGCGGGAAATGCGCTTATTCGTTATAAAGATTATGAACATGATATCGCCAACTACCTATCTTATTCTAATATTTCTTCGACTTATCAAACATTCCTCACTTCGTTAGACTCCACTTCTTTACCTAAGAATTGGCAGGAAGCAAAGAAGGACCCAAGATGGAAAGCCGCAATGATGGAAGAACTTGGGGTACTAGAAAAAAATAAGACATGGGAGCTGGTGCCATTACCTGAAGGGAAGAAAGCTGTGGGATGCAAATGGGTTTACACAGTGAAGGAGACACCAGAAGGAAAAGTTGAACGATACAAGGCGAGACTGGTTGCAAAAGGCTATACCCAGACATATGGTATCGACTATGATGAGACTTTTGCCCCAGTAGCGAAGATGAGTACCGTAAGAACGCTGGTCTCCATTGCAGCAAACTATGGGTGGAAGCTACACCAGTTAGACGTAAAGAACGCATTTCTTTATGGAGACCTACAAGAAGAAGTATACATGGAGACTCCTTCGGGGTGCTACTCTGTGTCAGATTCAGGTGAAGGAACGTCACATGGAAAAGTGTGCAAACTGAAGAAGTCGCTGTACGGGCTGAAACAATCTCCTCGAGCCTGGTTTGACAGATTCAGAAGGGCTGTCACTGGCATGGGGTACCATCAGACAAATGCAGATCATACTGTCTTTCTCCCGCATGCAAGGGGCCACATTACTATACTTGCTGTATATGTAGATGATATAGTGATCACAGGTGACGATGTAGTTGAGATCACTAAGCTGAAGACGAAACTCGCCAAAGAGTTTGAGGTGAAGGACGTGGGAGAGATGAGATACTTTTTGGGTATCGAGGTGTGTGATGGTGAACAAGGAATTATTTTCTCACAAAGGAAATATGTACTAGATCTGCTGAAAGAGACAGGAATGCTGGGATGCCGAGCAGCAGTTACTCCAATTGACCAGAAGTGCAAGATGGGAGCAGAAGCAGGAAAGTCTGTTGATCGCGAAAGGTATCAAAGGCTTGTAGGCAGACTGATCTATCTAGGGCATACTCGTCCTGATATCTCATTTGCAGTAAGTGTTGTAAGCCGCTATATGCATGATCCAAGAACGGGTCATATGGATGCAGTATTTCAGATTCTAAGATATCTGAAAGGGACGTCGGGAAAAGGACTGTGGTTCAAGAAGAATGGATGCACAGATGTTGAGGGATACTGTGATGCAGACTGGCAAGCTGCATAGACGACAGAAGGTCTACCACAGGGTACTGTGTTTTTGTAGGAGGAAACCTGGTTTCATGGAGAAGCAAGAAACAGTCAGTGGTAGCACGGTCGACAGCTGAAGCAGAATACAGAGCAATGGCTCTAGGAGTATTAGAATTGCTATGGATAAATGCGCTGCTGACAGAGTTGAAGCTAGACAAGGGGACACCATTGCACCTTCTGACCAATAGTCAAGCTGCGATAAGTATAGCGAACAATCCGGTTCAGCACGACAGAACGAAGCACATCGAGATCGATCGATTCTTCATCAAGGAAAAGCTGGAACAAGGGATACTGAAGATTGACTATGTTCGCTCAAAAGAACAAGTGGCAGAATGTCTGACTAAGGGTCTTAGTTCATTGAGTCTGTCAAAGCTATGTAACAAGATGGGGATGATTAATATCTATCGCCCATCTTGAGGGGGAGTATTGAGAGTAAATAAGGGACTTTAGTTCCACATCGGTTAGATGTAATATGAAGAGGGGTTGGACCCTCTATAAGTAGTAGGCAGTAGCCCTCAATAATATCATCTGAGAAATTAGACTCATTTCTACACTATGATTGCTCAAGAGCTATTTCACTCTAGAAAAATTTGGGATCAATAATAGTTCTTTTTCCCTTAATATAAATATGTCAAAAGCATATAATAGATTGAGTTGGCAAGTCATTAGCCGAGTCCTTTAATTGTTTAGGATTGACAGGAAAATCTCATAACCTGATATGAAATGTGTTATCTGTGTGATTTGCTATACTCATCAGCGATCCCTTAAGCACCTTCTACCTCGTGGTATCCGACATGGCTGTCCACTACCCTCTACCTTTTTTATTATGTGTGGAGAGATTCTAACCAAACATATCAGCATTATGGAAAGAAATAATATATTCCAAGTACTGAAGATTAAGTCTAACTCAAACACTTATTCTTATATATTTTTTATAGACGATATACTGATCTTTGGCCAATGTACTATCCAAAATATCCTACAAACCAAATCCGTTCTCAATTTTTTTGAATCTTGGTCAGGGGAACAAATTAATTTTGAAAAATCTTCTATATTTTTCTCTCGAAAACTTGACAAATATCTTGGATACCTCATTCTCTATATAAAAAAACAAATATTATTCTATTCTCGACTACTTGATTCTAGCTCTTCCAAACTCAAAGGATGGAAGGGAAGATGTTTATCACATACAGGAAGAACTACTCTCATAAAATCAACTCTATCCTCTCTTCCTATTTACTACCTCTCATCCTACTTGATTCCCAAGCAAATTACTAAGGGTCCGTTTGGATAGTCTTTCTGAAATTTTATTCTAAAAATAATTTTCTGAGAGTAAGTTATAAAGTTGTTTTCTGAGTATAGAAAGTCTGATTTTGCGTTTGGTTACTTTCATCTGGAAAATAATTTTAAAAAATAAATTTTGAAAATTCTATTTGGCAAAATATTTTTATAAGTTTGGCGCAGCGGGAGGAGCCCACGAGCTCCTCCGTCGCAGAGGCGGAGGCCGACGAACGCGGGGGTCGCGGCGAAGGACCTCGTGGAGGATCTCGTGGCCGGTCGCGGAGGATCTCGTGGCGCTCTCGGCGGAGCTCATGGCCTGCTGAGGAGAGCCACCACTGTCCTCGAGCTCGAGGAGGACTGCGGTCGCAGCCGTCGTCGACCCCGGCCGGCTCCGACCTCGGCTGCTCCGTGGAGACAACGAGGAACTGCTGCAGTAAAAGAGAGCTCGGCTCTTCTTCGGGGAGAGAGAGAGAGAGAAAGAGTTGGGGGAGAGGGGGTGTGGGCCCCAGCTATTGTTCCCAAATTTTTTTTCAGAAAACAGCTTTCACCTACTCTGTGAAAGCTGCTTTTAAACACCTACTCTCAAAATTTTTTTCCGGAACTACTTTCTAAATTTTGCTGTCCAAACGTTGTTTTCCTCCACATTGGTTTTAAAACTCAAAAAAGTGAGTTTAAAAGAACAACCAAACAGGCCCTAATGTTTTCTCAACACACCAAAGGCAGTTTTGGTGGGGTGAACCTGATAACGACAGAAATATTCATTTTAGGTCTTGGGCTAATCATATTAAGCCGAAATTTCAAGGGGGTTTCGGCATAAGAGACCCAGAAATTATTGATAAGGCTTTGGTCACCAAACTGGCATGGAGATTCCTCACTAACCCTTCTGCTGAATGGGTGAAATTATTATCGAGCAAATACTTATGCAATACAATTCTTTGGTCTGCAACTGTAAAGCCTTCTTTTTCTTGTATATGGTCGAGCATTCTTAGATGCAAAGATTATTTGAAAGACATCAATTGGCAATGGTAAAAATATTAACATTTGTAAGGATCCTTGGGTTTCATCTAGATCTTCTGACAATGTACTAGGCTTTTAAGCTTCAAATAAATCTGCTTCCTGGGTCAGCGACTTCGTAGATTACTACTACTACGACTTGGAATTCATAGCTCATATATCAATTTTTCCAGCCTCAGAAAGCCTCCGTCATTCTTTCAAATACCCCTTGGTCAATCCTGCCAAACAGATAAATTGATTTGGATACACACTATCAATGGAAGCTTGAGCTGTAAATCAGCATACAGACTCATTTATGATAGAACACACCCCAACTCAGGCCTGCAAATGCATTCGGACGTTGGTGAATGGAAAAAGCTTTGGATGTTGAACTATATCTGCCAAAGGGTTCTACTATTTATATGGAGATCTCTTATTTTAAAGTTTCATTTCTTCTCTGGTTATCTATTGAGCTTCAAGTTCTATTTAGTTACAATATACTTGTCTCAATAAAGTGAAACCTAGATGCTCTTGTCATTTTATTTCAACACTAGCAGTGAAGGAATCCCTATATTTAAATTCAAGTTCTATATATACACAACATACATGTCTCAATTTTATTTCTGCACTAGCAGTGATGGCATCCATCTACATCAGACAAATCACATATATATTTGACACGAAATTGTTTGCACTTCAGTTTCATGAGAAAACATAATGGAAGTGTTTCAGGTGAAGTATCGCTAGGTTGTGAAGTATCTCTGAATATCACATATATATTTGACATGAAATTGTTTGCACTTCAGTTTTATGAGAAAACATAATGGAAGTGTGTTATTTCTTGGTTTGCTCTGTTTTTAAAATAAAATAAAGCATTTGTGAACTGTAAGAGGCCAAAAAAGGTTATAGTGTGAGCCTTAGCAATATTAGGTTTGTAGTTAGGAAGAGGAATGGAAGTTTAGGTCTGGCACATTGCAGTGTGTCCTATTGTGATGGTAGAGGCGAATATCAAACACTGGTGGATTACATTTTAATAATATGATATTATGTGATGCTAATTTTATCAATATGAACTAAGATATTATATTTGTCGACTTGGTCTCTAAAATAAGTTCTATTTGTTATGTGGTCATGTGGTTTTATTTGCTTGTACATACTACAACTCATCTCTTGCTTGTCTAATTTTCTTTTTTGTTCTTCTTATTTTTAGCAGTTTGCTTCTAACAATTCAATTTTGGGTGACTCGCTGCAATTTTGGGTGAGTTGCTACATTTAGTTTTGCATGTGCCTCTTCTACTTGTTGTCTTCTAAAATTCCATGTGCCTCTTATACTTGCACATTTATCTTCATGTGCCTCTTCTACTTGTTGTCTTCTGAAATGATGTGTCGGCATTCTATCTTTGAATTCTTAGGCGTATGATGTGTTGGGGTACATGGCGTTTTGGGGCACATAGGTGTTCTGACCATTAGATGCGCCTGAAATTTCATGCATCTACAAGACCCCCTTCAAAGTTTTCAAAACTTTTTGCTAAGTTTTGGAATACTTTGAATCGAGAAGCATGGTCAGTAGATGCTCTGGAAACATGCCTCGTCTGGGCGCATGACTGCTTCGCACATGGGCGTATTGGCGTATACTCTTCCCGATTAAATGACAAGAAGATAACGCCTCGTTTTGCGAGTGATAATGATAATCTTTTAGAAGATATGGAGTTGTCGATTTCATGGGACCCGAAATGTCAGTTGATGATGTCATGTATCATCATTTCACGTGCGTGGCTGAGTCTATAAATAGGTGCTTGGGAAAAGAGAGAGTTTTCTACTACTTTCTCTTGTTCTTCTTCTTCCTCGCGAGTTTCTTCGAAAACCCTAGATTTCTTGAGAGATGGCCCCCAAGACTCCCCGCGGTGGTGCTGGCCGAGGCAGAGGGAGAGGTAAGTAGACTGTAGAGGTTGACGTCGAAGAGTCACCGGCCGTCGAAACGACACACAAAAATGTACGGTTGTAGGTGATCGGTGGGTGAACTGCTGCCTTGGGTGCTTTTGCACAAACACTTTGTTGCATGCTTTAAACCGTTTGCTGAAGCGCATGGGTGCGGCTATGTGAGCCTCACCCCAACGATGCGCCTAGGCTTCTTCTTTTTTGTGTTGACGTGCACGAATTTTGATCCTGATAATGCGCCGAAACATTCTTCGCAAGCGCACATGGATTTGCTGATGATGCACTTATGAAGCTTTTCTGCTGACGTGCATGGGCTTTGGTCTTGATGATGCGCCGAAGCTACCCTTCCAACGCGTATGGAATTCGGTCTTGTGTATGCGCCTTGGTAGGATTCATTCTGTGCACGTGGACTTTTGTCCACATGATGCGCCCAGGCTCTTGACGCACCGTTGTTTTGCTTGTGCTGATGATACGTTATGCATGAGTTCTTTTTAACCCGAGGTATAAGTTCTTTTGCTGACACTTTGTTCTATTATGCGGCAGTATCAATACCGAAATTGGAGGTGGTCGTGAAGGAGGAGATATCGTCCTTTTTATCAAAGGAGAGTCGGTGACCGTTAAGGGGGAGGTAACTCCGAAAGTTGAAGTCAATATTAAGAAGGCGCCCGTGCCGGAAGGTAGCAGTACCGACAGTTCTGGTCCTCTTGCTCCTACCGAGGATCTTGATCAGATATAGCCTTCGTATGCAAAATAGCTGAGGAAGTGGTATATGCCTCAACGTAACTATCATCCCTGACTGCAGGGCTTCGTCGTCTGTTTTATTGCTGCCACTCTTCGGGAATAAAGCTGAAGCCATTTTTTTTTTCTTGTTTTAGTGTTTCCTATCTTTGTTCTTCGATGTCTTAAGATGTAGTTTGCTTTTGTTTCTTTTCTATGTCAATGTAGTCTTTTATCAGATTAGGAAATAAAGAACTTTTGTTTGTTCTACTTTTGTGATGAACTTGTGATTTTTTATGGACCTATTATCTTTTCTGCACCTTGATTTCTAGTTACAGATAATAAGTTGAAAGAGGAAACCAGCATATTTACTTAGAGGTAATATGGATGTGGTAAATATGGAGTTGATGTTGGAGTTTTCCTACTCAGAGGTGATGTGGACGTGGTAGGAATGAACTCGATGGGGATACAAAGAACAACTCAGAGGGGATGTGAACGTGGATGTGCTATGATCGCGGTATAACAACGCGGAGGTTATTAGATGGAATGTTCACTCAGAGGTAATTGGACGTGGTAAACATAGATTTTAGCATGATCTTACGGAATATAAGACTTAGCTTTGTGGAGATGTAGAGAAACAACTCAGAGGTAATATGGACAAGGATGTTTTCTACTATGGAGAGAATGCAATGAAATAACTGGGCTCCAGAAGAATATGATTATGAAAGAAGGGGAGTGAAACCCAATTGTTGAGTTCATAAATTCTCCTGCTGGGGAAATGGAAGCACATGTTGAAGGATCTCAGGCATAATACTTCTTTAGGAACTTGTTATTGATTGGCATCATGAACAAGTCCCTATTTGGTTTTATAAGTCGGTAGGCACCGTTAGAGTACATCGTCTCTATGATGAAGGGGCCTTCCCATTTGGGTTTGAATTTCCCTGGTGTTTTGTGAGTCATCACCATCGGTCTTCTAAATAACAGGATGAGATCGCCGACTTGAAAAGTCCTTAATTTATTTGACCTTCTTATTGAAGGCTTGTGAAATACGAGCTTGGTAGAGCTCGATATGCTATTGAGCCAAGAGGCGTTTTTCATCCAACGCCTATATCACTTGTAGACGGCGGTGTTGATTATCTTCCCCTGTTAGTTGGTTCGTGATAGCCACTCGAAGTGAGGGGATCTGGATTTCTAGAGGCTCCACTGCTTCACTCCCATAGACCAGGAATAATGGTGTGTTGCCCGTTGGAGTTCGTACCATTATGTAGTAGGCCCAAAGACATTCGCCCAACTTCTCGTCTCAGTCGCATTTGTTAGATGATACGACCTTTTTGAGAAGCTCGACGATTGTTTCATTGAATGCTTCGGCCAATCCGTTTGATGCCGGATTGTAAATGGCTGATGCCATATTCTGAATACGATTCTTGCCACAAAATTTGCTGAATGCATGGCTTATGAACTGTGGATCATTGTCGTGGATGATCCTCCGAGGTACTCCAAAATGGTAGACGTGACGTTTGATGAAGCAGATCACCTTCTAGCTCTTTACTTCTGTCAGTGGTACTGCTTCTCCCCACTCAGAGAAGTAGTCGGTGATTGCCAAGATGAAGCGATGTCCTCTGGAGGATAGTAGGGTAATTGGTCCCACTATGTCTATACCCCAGGTTTCGAATGGCCAGGACGCAGCCGTAGGGTATAGAGGCTCTGAAGGTCGATGGATGAAGTCAGCGTAGAGTTGATAAGCACGACACTTCTTGGTGTACTCAACAGCGTCGGCCATCATAGTGAGCCAATAATTGCCTATATGTTCGAGTTTGTTATATAGCTTAGGACCGGGTTGATAAGCTTCGCAGGTCCCATCATGAGCCTCTCTAAGGACTTCGGCTGCCTCGTCATTTGATAGACATCGAAGGAGAAGCCCTTCGTAGGAGCATCGATATAGTATTTTAGTGGCTGTATTATTGTAGAATCGGACAGAATGCCTCTTGACAGAGACTACTTCCTTCGGGTCATCTGAAAGGATTTCATAGACTACAAAATCGATGAACGAGAATCGCCACTCTGACATTGACACTAGTATCTGCAGGTGTGGCATGGTTCGACCACATGCACAGATTGTTTCTGGGGCACACTAAATCCCAGCCCACCATTGTAATGAAGTGTTGTGTCCCGATGGGTGCCGCCAATAAGGCTGCGAGGCCAGTTAGAGCATCAGCCTCCAGGTTTTGTAGCTGAGGTACCTGTTCTATGAAGAACTCGGTGAAAGTCGAGATGGTGTCCAAGGTTGCCTTGTGATAGGGGACGAGGTCCTCATTGCGCACCTCATATTGTCCTAAAACCTTATTGACGACGAGTTTTGAATCGTTGTAAGATTCGAGGTATTCTACCCCCAGCTGTTTTGCTAATTGGAGTCCCATGATGAGGGCTTGTACTCTGCTACATTGTTGAAGAATGGCTCCGAGAGAGAGCAGGCCCGTTGGATGACCAGCTTGTCGGAAGTGATCAAGACTACCCTACTCTTGCGATGATCTGACCCTTGGGGCCTGTTCTTGAATTACCGTCGAAGAACATTCGCCAGGCGGAGTTTTCTTCGATGATGTTAGACTCTAGCTCCTCATCCGGAATGTCTTCGTAGAGTTTGGATGACTCTGGAATAGGATGTGCAACTAAGAAGTCGGCCAGTGCTTGGCCCTTGACAGCTTTTTGTGATACAAAACCATATTATACGGTGTCAATAGTATTGCCCATGTAGCTAATCAAGAATTTAGCGCTCCTGGCTTCGTCATGAGAACCAGAGCGGATTAACTCGAAAAATGACATGTATCGTCTGCCCCAAGACATAATGACGAGTCTTCTGGATAGAGAATACCAGAGCTAGACATTCTTTTTCGCCGGAGTTGTACCAGTGTTCGCTCCCGATCATTTTCCAGCTCAGGTAGTAGATAGCTTGCTCATAGCCTGCATCATTGTTCTGAGCCAATAGAGCACCGAAAGAATGATCTATCGTACGCATATAGAGCCGAAAGGGTTTGCCTGTGACTAGTGCTACCAGGACCGGGGGACTTGTGAGATAAGCTTTGATGTCGTCAAATACCTTCTGGCATTCTTCCTTCCAGACGTAGGAGACTCCTTTCTTCATGAGTTTACTGAAGGGCTGGCATTTTACACAAAGGTTTACGATAAACCTTTGCATGTATGCGTGACATCCTTGTAGACCTCGAAGTTCTCTAAGGTTCTTCGGAAGGTCCATGTCAAGGATAACTTTGGTCTTCTCGGGATCAACATGGATGCCTCTTGCGATGATGATGAAGCCTAGGCATTTGCCAATAGAAATTCGGAGAAAGGATTTAGCGGGGTTCATTTTAAGCTGGTGCGCCCGCATAAGATCGAAGACTGTCCTCAGATCTTGTAAGTGATAATCTCATAGACAGCTTTTGATAGCAATGTCATCAACGTAGCATTCGACTATCTTGCGGTGATGCTGGCGGAAGATAATGCTCATGGCTTGTTAGTACGTGGCACATGTATTCTTCAGGCCGAAGGACATCATTATGTAGCATTAAACTCCCTTTGGAGTCCTAAACAACGTTGTTTCTCGTCCTCCGGGAACATCTTGATTTGGTTGTAGCCCAAATATCCGTCCATGAAGGACATACATTTAAAACCACATGTGTCGTCGATCATCACATCGGTGATTGGGAGTAGAAATTTGTCTTTCGGGCAAGCGGAGTTGAGGTCCCGGAACTCGATGCAAACTCGAATCTTCTTGTTCTTTTTAGTAATAGGAACGACGTTGGCTACCCAATCTGGTTGTTGTTCCTCGCGAATAAACCCGCTACCCAAGAGTTTTTCCACTTCCTTGTCAATGGCGTCCATAATTTTAGGAAGTAAGCGTCGTTGTTGCTGCTTGATAGGCTTAACGTTGGGCAAGATGTTAATCTTGTGCATTGCGACTTGTAGGCCAAAACCTGGCATGTCTTCATAACTCCAGGCGAAGACATCGATGTATTCTTTGACAAGTTGAACCAAGGATTCTCGATCTTCTCCTGCCAAGTTTTTGCTGATGAAGATGGGTCTAGACGAGGATTCGTCCCCTAAGTCGATATGCTCGACTTCATCTTCAGTAGGCGGTTATTGTAGTTCAAAACGAGATTCCTATAGTGCACCTAGGCATTGAGGCCAGGATTCTTCTTCGAAGAATTCTACTATTTACTCCTCGTCTTCTTCTGAAGGATGTATGGATGTTATGTTGGCTGACAACACTTTTCTGAAGATTGGGCCAATGCTGGTGTCGGAGTCCTAAGTTGATGTTTCAGATGAATGAGGGTGTATAGCCTCCTCTATTGCTAAGCTCTCGGGAGTTGTCGGAGGTGTGATGTAGCCTACCTCCCGTATGGTACGATGGTAGTAGTCATGTGGCTTCCCTTTTAGGGCTGGGAACCGTAAAGGAAGGCGTCGGTCTTTACCATTGTTTAGACCCTGACCACTTTTTAATTCATAATCCATCTTTTAGATAAGATACTTTGCCTGCTCGGTGCACCGATATACTTGCATTCTGCCAATATCGGGTTCTGGCTCGACTGGAGGGAGGTCTTGATGACGTTCGACTTTGCCAAAGATAATAGGTTTGTCCTGGTTTTGGGGCAGAACTATATAGCAGACTCCTTGGTACATGACAACTCGATTTACATGATTAACAATTGTTATTTATGTTTACAACGATTGAAAGCATTATCTAGAGTATACATGGCATTCTAATGCGGAAGACTAGAATAATTTAAAGACAATCTTTTATTAATAAAATATGGAATCTTTTTCTGGGGTATTACAACATCAAAGGACGGGGCATCGACATTGGCAGATATGTACTCTGCCAGTTCTTCGTTAGTGAGCACCGGGGTAGCCTTGGGCAGCTCAGGAAAGTTCATCGGGAGTTTGACCCGTATGGGCTGTTGAGCCTATATTTAGAGGAATGTTGTGGTCTTTCCTTGTAGCTTGACCACGAAGGGAGCCGACGATTGGGGAGGTCTCCTCTTGAGTCATATCTTCAAAGGTTCTTCGGTTGTTGTTTCAACCAAGGAGGCTGGTACCCTCCCGTGCAGCTTGACGACAATAGGGGCCGATGCTTGGGAAGGTTTCTTGAGTCGCACCTTCAGAGGGGCATTGATCATCATTTTTGCTTTAGTATCGGCCTCTACTTCAGCTTCTACTTCGTCATCGGCATCGTTGGTTTCATCATCCAGTTGAATTGATTTGTATAGATCTGAGTCGATGAAAAAGGCCTTAATCCCTCTGAAGGGATGGGCATAAGCAAATTTTGTTCTAACTATGCCGTTGGTGGATACGTATTTCATACATTGGTGGAGAGTGGATGGAACCACCATGTATTCGTGTATCTATGGACGCCCCAACATGATGTTGTAATTGACGTCCGTGTCTACCACATAGCAAGTCATCTCCTTCTGGAGATCGCTGATATGACATTTCAGGCAAAATTTTCCAGTGGTTCACTCTTGCTAGCGTTGAAACCACTGATTATAGTATAGGATGTTGTCAGACGGTGCATTGGGATTCCCAAACATCTGTAGCAGAGTCTGGGGATAATGCTAAGAGAAGACCTCGGGTCAATCAGGATTCGATCCACCTTGATGGCACTGACGTACCCTGTATTATACAGAGGTTTATTTTGTCGATTATTCTTGAGTAGCATGTCTTGTTGCGTAAATGTCATATTGGGGATGATTTATCCTATGCTGTGACAGTGCAGTCATGCTGTTGGGTCTTCTTCAGACTGCTTGACCTAGCTAATGGAGGATTTAGCATCCTTTAGTGCTTCACATAGAGCCTCCCGCGTATCTTCGGATAGCCGGAGGAGCTTGAACAGGGACAGCCTTGCTGGAATATTTGCGAGCTGTGCCAGTTTGTCAAAGTTATGGGATTTGGTCAACCCCAAAGCATTGTCTTTTCGTAGAGGCCTATCAAAACGGGCTTCCTTCTATTTCTGTTTGTCGGCTGCTGGAGGTTGGGATGGACCTTCCCCTTGGGCAGTCGTGGCGGTGACAGGAGGCGTCGCTTCGACCGAAACCTTCGTTTGCTGCATGTCCTGTTGTAAAAACGTCTGGACAGAAAGGACCTCCTCAGGGGAGGAGGTGACCATGCAATAAGACTTGGTCTTCTTGCCTTTGGCTTTGGAGGTGGAATGTACCCCCGGTTGAGTTAGTTTTGGAGCGACATTTGGATGAACCCATATGATCTGTCCCCAAGATGTCGTGAGTGGTATCGATTCACTCACATTGTCACAAGTTGGTGGAAGATTGATTACTTCCATTGTCGCCTTTGATATGGGGACAATGCATCTTGAACTTCAGTAGGTAACAAGGTACCAAACTTGAGTGACACCATGTTGGCCGAGACTGTCTTCTCCTCGTAATCAAGCGAGATGACGTTCGCATTGATCATGCATTGTATGTAGTTCTTCAGGATATAGAAGTCTCGAGTTAGATGTCCAGCGAACCGATGGTAGTGACAGTGCCTCGGGTCGCCTACTGTAACGCCCCAGAACCAGAATAATAGAGAGCGGGGGCATACATAGCCAGCTACGTATATTGAAGTACAACCCACCTCACTATATGGTTACGGCTGTCTAGATACATGAGGGTTTAACTACAAGCCATCAGTCTCCTATGGTCATGAACAAGCCTATTGTCTCAATCTCAAACAAGCAATAACAATTCACAAGATGTCAGAACACCAAATATACAATAGTAAGGCGTCTCATACATTACATATCTGGATGATTATGAAGCGAGTCGTACAAAATGTCAAGACTAGCAGCAGCTTCAGTCATACATGATCAACCCTAGGATTTGTCAATCATGTTATAGCCCGTAGGTAGACAGTAAATAAAGGTGCAATACGAGCTAACACGTGCTCGCCGGCTAAACGTCTCAAAAGAATATTTTTATAATAGAGTGAGAGAACAAAAGAAACCCACTCGTTGCCAGGGTTATGCCTGGTGGTCACCATCTGGCTGGAAGGTAGGTAGATCCTCTAGAGCTGCTCCGATATCTGGCCATACAAAAACAAGCTAGGTCAGACCCAAGAAAAAGCAAGTGCCACAAAGGAGGCTTCACTAAGGAACTAAACCAGCAAATCATAAATGAATATTAAAGATAATTATAAAGATACTGATAATAACAGAGATAACCATAATAAATTGAGTACGAGAAAACCATTCAAGTAACCAGATTGCAATCTTGAAACAAAACAAGGTCCGGGGTTGCAACCCTTCACTTGAATAGAAACCCGTCTCAAATACTTGTTGGTAAAGTAATAAGATAATAAACGAAGAGAGGACACAGAACTGTTCTGGAAGCCAGGTTACAACCCTTAAACCAAACAAGGACCGGGGTTATAACCCTTCGCCTGAACAGAACTTGACCCCTGATCATTATTGTTAAGGAAAACATAAGTAATCATGTCATGTCACCATCTTGTACAGGATCAGGACGAGACGAAGCTATACTAGACTCCATCCAATCAATCACTGCCAAGCAATAAGTACGGCTTGATACTTTAACTAACTAGGGTTATCACAGGCCTAGTTACTAGCAAGATGCAATAAGATTATTCCAACAGCCACAAGCCCTGCAGACCATCCAGGTTATTCAGGTCGAATGTCCATTCATGAAGAGTGCAACACGTGACTGTGTGCTGGAAATGTGTCCTACTCGTCGGTAGGCTACAAGTCTGCTAGTGCGCCCAGATAACGGGATTGCCTGTAGCTGGGAAATCTCTTCATGACTACTGTATCTTCTAGTTATTAGCCTTAGTCAATTTCAGTAGGTAACCCTGACCGTGGTACTCAAGGATCCCTGTCCTAGACATGATACAAGACAAGACTGGTTCATTTGTACAAGCACAATCGTCCACGGTGTCCAGGCCATTCATACTTGCCATGCCAGGCTAGCTGTCGTAACAACATATCAAGGTATATCATGTCAGGTTTACTTATCAAGAGTGTGCCAAGGCGGGCTACTATCATGTCATGTTACTTGTCAAGAGTGCACCACTACGGGTCACTGTCGTGTTCATGGTACATGTGCAAGATAACATAGTACAAGCATTCTGTCAAAGGACCCAAGTTACACAGAGGATCATAATACATATAACAAATAAAATAGTAAAGGGGCAAGGCTAGGGGTGGAGTCATGCGGCTCAGGGAAATGAGTTCTTGCGGCCAAAATCAGCAGGCTCATGCAGCTCGGATTCATGCGGTCGGAGTTTAAGGGCACATGCGGCTCGGGAAGACTGGGTTCATGCGGCCAGGAGATCGGGTCTTATGCGGCTGGAGGAAGACAGGGTCTTATGCGGCCAGGAAAAGAGGGGGGCGCATGCGGCTCAGGGGAAGAAGTCCATGCGGCTAGGAACCAATCAGAGCTTCATGCGGCTGGAAGTTAAATCAGAGTCATGCGGCTCGGAATGAAAAGTTCATGCGGCTGAGAAATTGGTCCATGCGGCTGGAAGATTTATGCTGCTGGGAAATTCCTGTGGATGAGGAAAGAAACTTGCCGTATGAAAATCCATGCGGTCAAGCACTGTTCTTCTTCTCCAAATTTTCGAGAAGAAGAACCATGAAGGCCATGCCTCCAAGCTCAATAAATCCATCATCTGAGGTCAGAATCTGAACTTCCATAGGGCAAAATGGGGCAAAATGAAATTCTCTACAACATGGAACCATCAAAACTTGGAAATAACAAGGTTAAATAGATCAAAACCCAAGAAATCCGAAAATAAAATAAACTTATATCTACATGAATTTAGCCATGGAAATTAAAAATGCTAAGTACTAAAGTATCTCAAGATGTTGTAAGGAAGAGAATGGAACAACAAAAGTTGAGTTCCTGCATGAAGCAAGATGCACTTGCCTAGGCCTCTCTCTCTGGTAGGTGAAGGGAGTAATGGAGGAAGAAGAATAGTTAATAGAGAAAAGTAAATGAGGAGAGAGAAGGAGGTGATGGTTAATAAAGGAAGAGAGGGGGGTAGATGGGGTTGGTCCACAAGAAAACCAAGCCAAACCGAGCCATGCAACCGAACTGAACCAAGCAATTGCAATACCAAGATAAACCATGCCATGAAACATGTAAAAATACGTACACGTATAACAAAATACGCAATACGAACCACGGTCGTTACAACTCTACCCACCTTAAAAGAATTTCGTTTTCAGAAATTAATTAAGAGGCTAGAGAGGCAAGGACAAGCTATACTAATCACAGGCAAGCTATAACAAGGCAATCAATTAAGCAGTCATTCGTTCAAGCAAGGAACTGAGAGCATAAGGCATAAGGAAGACATTATACCTTACGAGTCAAACATGTCGGGATATCACGATCGGATATCATCCTCATGCTCCCATACTGACTCAACCAAAGAGTGATGACCCCAAGCAACACGAACTAACTTAATAGTCTTGTTCTTGAGTATCTTCTCTCTCCGGTCTAATATAGATACGGGCCTTTCCTCATACGAAAGGTTGGTACCAACAACCAATTCTAAATGATCCAGGATGTAGCTCGGGTCAGGGATATACCGTCGCAATTGGGATATATGGAATACGTCATGCACCTCACGTAACGACGACGGAATAGCGAGACGATAGGATACATCTTCTACTCGCTTTAGAATGTCAAACGGTCCTATATACCTAGGACTAAGCTTTCCCGTACGCCAAAACGAATGACGCCACGGTTAGGCAAAATCCTCAGGAATACATGGTCGCCGACGGAAAACTCAAGAGGGCATCGATGAGAATCGGTCCAATGACGCTGGCAATCTTGGACAACGCAAAGATGATCTCTGACTCTCCTGACCACCTCTACCGTCTGAGCAATCATTTTTGGACCGAGCATCTGCCTCTCTCAAATATCGTCCTATGCTAGCAGGGATCGACACTTCCTACCATATAATGCCTCGAACGGTGCCATCTGGATGCTGGCCTGGAAACTGTTATTGTACGAGAACTCCACCAGGTACAGGTGATCTTTCCATGAACCACCGAAGTCGAGCGTACAAGATCTCAACATATCTTCCAAGGTTCGTATGGTACGCTCTGACTGACCATCTGTTTGCGGATGATAAGCAGAGCTGAATTGGAGGTGAGTCCCCAAACTCTCTTGCAAACTCTGCCAAAAGTGTGACGTAAACCATGAATCTCTATCAGAGGTGATACTGACCGGTAGTCCATGAAGTCTGAAGATCTGCCTGAGGTACATCTCTGCTAGCTGAGCCGTCGACTGACTAATTCTGAACGGGAGAAAGTGAGCCACCTTCGTGAGCCTGTCTATAATAACCCAAATAGCATCTCTACCGGCTGGAGACCTAGGTAATCCAGTCACAAAATTCATGGTTATATGCTCCCACTTCCATTCTGGAATCGGCAAGTGCTGAAGAAGTCCAGCTGGCCTCTGATGTTCAGCCTTAACCTGTTGGCAAACCAAACACCGAGAGACAAACCGGGCTATCTCCCTCTTCATGCCATTCCACCAAAAGTGCTGACGGATATCACGGTACATCTTCGTACCCCCGGGATGAAAGGAATACTGAGAACTGTGAGCCTCTGCCATGATCTCCTGTCTGATATCTCCATCGGGTACACAAAGACGTCTCCCATGTCGAAGTGTACCATCTTCATGAATGCATAATTCTGGTTTATGTCCTGCCTCACACTCTGCTCTGAGTCGCTGAAGCTTGGAGTCTGTTGACTGTGCCATCCGGATCCTCTCAACTATAGTGGACTGAACTTGCATACTGGCCATCAGTGCCATACTGGTAGGAAGGACAACTTCAATACCCATCTTTTGAAGATCTGCTAACAACTCAGGTTGTGCTGTTAGAAACTCTCCTGCTCAATGCATATGCAACGACGTTGGCCTTCCCAGGATGATACTGCAGGTTGACATCATAATCCACAAGTAGCTCTAGCCATCTCCTCTGACGCATGTTAAGATCCTTCTGGGTGAAAACATACTTCAGGCTCTTGTGGTCGGTGAAAATCTCCACCCTATCTCCATACAAGTAATGCCTCCACAACTTCAGTGCAAACACTACTGCTGCCAGCTCCAAGTAATGGGTTGGGTAATTCCTCTCATGATCACGAAGTTGTCGTGACGCATAAGCTATTACCTTCCCATGCTGCATTAGAACACATGCTAAGCCTTTGCCTGAAGCATCACAATACACCGAGAATCCCCCGGTCCCATCTGGAAGCGTGAGAATGGGTACCGTCATCAAGCCTCGCTTCAACTTCTCAAAAGAATCCTGACATTCTGTTGTCCAAGTAAACTGCACATCCTTGCGGGTCAACTGGGTCAGTGGCGCTGAAATCCGAGCAAAGTCTGAAACAAATCGCCGATAGTAGCCGACCAAGCCAATGAAACTGCGAACTTCTGCAACTGTGTTGGGTACTGGCCACGTCTCGATAGCCACGATCTTCTGGGGATCCACTTCTACTCCTTCCCTGGTGATGATATGACCCAAGTACGAAATGCGATCGAGCCAGAACTCGCATTTACTGAACTTGGCATATAACTGGTGCTCCCTGACAATCTGAAGAACTACACGGAGATGACGCTCATGCTTCGCTTCACTCTTGCTGTAAACCAGGATGTCGTCTATGAACACGATCACAAATTGATCCAAATAAGGCATAAAAATGCGATTCATGAGGTCCATGAATACAGCTGGCACATTGGTTGCTCCAAATGGC
Organism: Iris pallida; assembly: GCA_029216955.1. NCBI lineage: Eukaryota > Viridiplantae > Streptophyta > Magnoliopsida > Asparagales > Iridaceae > Iris > Iris pallida. Next base: position 14,156,380 of record JANAVB010010400.1, on the reverse strand, counting down.
ATAACAAGGAACTCAAATGCCCATACCGGGATCTGAAAGATGTCTTAGGGATGTCCTGCTCTCTGACTATGATCTGATGGTATCCTGACCGTAAGTCGATCTTTGAGAATACTGCTGCCTCCCTTGAGTTGATCAAATAAGTCATCTATCCTCGGGAGAGGGTATCTGTTCTTGATTGTCACTGAGTTCAAGGTACGATAATCTACACATAACCTGGACGTATCATCCTTCTTATTCATAATAAGCATCGGGGCTCCCCAAGGCGATCCACTAGCACGAATGAATTCCTTGGTTCCAAGTTCTTCAATCATCTTGTACAATATCTCTAGCTCTGATGGCGCCATCATGTAGACTCTCTCTGACACTGTGACTGTCCCTGGGATCAAGTCGATAGTGAACTTGATCTCTCGCTCCGGCGGTATTCCTGGAAGCTCTTCTGCAAAAACATCTGGAAACTCCTCAACTATCCGGGGTAACTGCACTGCTGCTACTGTCATCCGCAACACTGGAGGAGAAGGTTCAACTTTGCCTCGGAAAAAGGAAACTCCGGCTCGCCTGGAATGCTAAAAACAACCCTGCCAACATGGAAGTCTATCCTAGCATACCGATCTCTCAACCAATCCATCCCTAAGACCACATCATAATCGTCCATCGGGAACTCTATCAATATAGCGGGAAACTCTCTACCGCTAACTACGATCCGACACGAGGAAAACACTCTATCTACTCCCACAAGATCGTTACCAGTAAGTATATTAAGCCTTACTGATAAGGACTCGGGCTCCAGTCCTATCCGTGTCGCGAATCGTGCAGACATAAACGAATGTGATACACCAGAATCAAATAATACTGATGCTGGAAAGGAGTTGATGAGAATAGTACCTGCCACTACCTCTCCTGGTGCCAATCCTTCTTCTCCCATGGTCAAAGCCAGCACTTGACCATGTCATCTAGGTGCGGGTCCCCTCTGCAGAAAACTTCTCTGTCTACTCTGGATCAGGGCTTGGGCATACTGTTGCGGTCTCTGCTGCTGGAATGCCTGGGCCTGCGTTGACAATGGCCTCGGGAACGGGTACTGCTGTTGCTAGACTGGTACTGATCCTCTAACTGAAGGACTAGAGAAGGTTGATGAAGACGAACTCCTCCTGTTTGGGCAGTTCCCAACCCTGTGGTCCGGGGCACCATAAACCAAGCACAAATTCTGTGCTCTGCGACACTCTGATACCACATGTCCTGGCTTCTTGCAGTGTAAACATCCCACTGCGGAAGAGTGCTTCTGCTTCTACTGTTGAGGGTGCATCAGGGTTGAATGCTGAACCGACGTTACGGAGGCTGCCCGCCTCGGAGCTACAATGGTCAAAGCCCTAGCTGTCGGGGCTGGTGCTGAAGATTGATTCATCTAACTGTGGGATCGCTTCCGACCCCCAGTCCTGTCTACGATCCTCTGGGAGGTATACTCATGCCTCCTCGCTGCTCTCAATACCGCATCAAAAGTCTGATGCTCAAACTGCTCTACTGCCAGTAAGATCTCTAGATGGAGCCCTTGCTGGAATCGCTGGGCTCTGTCGAACTCGGTCGCTACCAAGGTGGGAGCAAACCGACTAAGTTTCAAAAACTCGGCCGTATACCTGTCGACCGTCCTGCCCATATGCTTCAGATTGGTGAACCTCGTCTGTAGATTGTACCGAGCTACAGCATCGAAGTACTTGGTCTGGAATCTCTCACGGAATACTGCCCAGGCAATAGGTGCCACTAATCTAATGGCCTGCGCTGCCCACCAGCTGCGGGCAAGATCCAATAACTACAGGCGCACTACGGCCACCTTATCGTCTTCTGGAGTCCTGGCTGCTTCTAGAATCACCTCTGTGTCCTAAAGCCATGCATCTGCGACGATAGCATCCTCGCTACCATCGAAGAATTGAGGGTTCAAGCGCTTGAAGCTGTTGGCCGCGCTGTTCCCTTGATGACCTCCTCTGGTCAGAGCATCTGTCACTGCCTGGTGTAAGGCATCTCCTCACGATCTTGGGAAGCTAACAATGTTCTGATGAGACCCACCAAGGTGTCGTCATCAGGTTCTACAGGCTGGACGGGCTGAACTAGTGGCTCTTGACCTCCAGTAGGCATGACTCTAGAGGCTACTCCTGAATGCTGGACTTGATTTCCTGGTTGCTGCTGGTCCACAGGTGGTGCTCCGCCTTGCCAATCGATAGGACCAGGAACAATACCGCTGAAGAAGATGACATAGGGAACAATAAGGACTAGGACAGATCAATGACATAAGCATGTGATCAGGTCAAGATTTCAGGGATTTAAAAGATACGAGCAGAGATCAAGGGCGAGTACTGATGGAGACATCTATTCGGTAAACCCTCACATATCTTGATTTACAAGACCTGTATAGGCCACCACTTAAACCATGTAACGCCCAGAACCAGAATACTGGAGAACGGAGGCGTACATAGCCAGCTATGTATATTGAAGTGCAACCTACCTCGCTATACGGTCACGGCTGTCTAGATACATGAGGGTTTAACTACAAGCCATCAGTCTCCTATGGTCATGAACAAGCCTATTGTCTCAATCTTAAACACGCAATAACAATTCACAAGATGTCAGAACACCAAATATACAATAGTAAGGCGTCCCATACATTATATATCTGGATGATCATGAAGCTAGTTGTACAAAATGTCAAGACTAGCAGGAGCTTCAGTCATACATGATCAACCCTAGGATTTGTCAATCATGTTACAACCCGTAGACAGACAGTAAATAATGGTGCAATACGAGCTAACACGTTCTCGCCGGCTAAACGCCTCAAAAGAATATTTTTACAATAGAGTGAGAGAACAAAAGAAACCTACTCGTTGCCAGGGTTATGCCTGGTGGTCACCATCTGGCTGGAAGGTAGGTAGATCCTCTGGAGCTGCTCCGATATCTGGCTATACAAAACCAGCTGGGTCAGACCCCAGAAAGAGTAAGTGCCACAAATGAGGCTTCACTTAGGAACTAAACCAGCATATCATAAATGAGTATTAAAGATAATTATAAAGATACTGATAATAACAGAGATAACCATAATAAATTTAGTACGAGGAAACCATTCAAGTAGCCAGATTACAACCCTTAAACCAAACAAGGACCGGGGTTGCAACCCTTCACTTGAATAGAAATTCGTCTCAAATACTTGTTGGTAAAGTAATAAGACAATAAACGAAGAGAGGACACAGAACTGTTCCGAGAGCCAGGTTACAACCCTTAAACCAAACAAGGACCAGGGTTGTAACCCTTCGCCTGAACAGAACTTGACCCATGATCATTATTGTTAAGGCAAACATAAGTAATCATGTCATATCACCATCTTGTACAGGATCAGGACGAGACGAAGCTATACTACACTCCACCCAATCAATCACGGCCAAGCAATAAGTACGGCTTGATACTTTAACTAACTAGGGTTATCACAGACCTAGTTACTAGCAAGATGTAATAAGATTATTCCAACAGCCACAAGCCCCGCAGACCATCCAGGTTATCCAGGTCGAATGTCCGTTCTTGAAGGGTGCAACACGTGACTGTGTGATGGGAATGTGCCCTACTCGTCGGTAGGCTACAAGTTCGCTAGTGCGCCCAGATAACGGGATTGCCTGTAGCTGGAAAATATCTTCATGACTAATGGATCTTCTAGTTATTAGCCGTAGTCAATTTCAGTAGGTACCCCTGACCGCGGTACTCAGGGGTCCTTGTCCTAGACATGATGCAAGACAAGACTGGTTCATTTGTACAAGCACAATCGTCCACGGTGTCCAGGCCATTCATACTTGCCACGCCAGGCTAGCTGTCGTAACAGTATATCAAGGTATATCATGTCAGGTTAACTTGTCAAGAGTGCGCCACGGCGGGCCACTATCATGTCATGTTACTTGTCAAGAGTGCACCACTACGGGTCACTGTCGTGTTCATGGTACATGTGCAAGATAACATAGTACAAGCATTCTATCAAGGGACCCAAGTTACACAGAGGATCATAATACATATATCAATTAAAATAGTAAAGGGGCAAGGCTAGGGGAGGAGTCATGCGGCTCAGGGAAATGAGTTCATGCGGCCAAAATCAGCAGGCTCATGCGGCTCGGATTCATGCGGCCGGGGTTTAAGGGCACTGCGGCTCGGGGAGACTGGGTTCATGCGGCCAGAAGATCGGGTCTTATGCGGCTCTGGATCAGAAGTCCATGCGGCTGGGGTAAGACAGGGTCTTATGCGGCCAGGAAAAGAGGGGGAGCGCATGCGGCTCAGGGGAAGAAGTCCATGCGGCTAGGAACCAATCAGAGCTTCATGCGGCTGGAAGTTAAATCAGAGTCATGCGGCTCGGAATGAAAAATTCATGCGGCTGAGAAATTGGTCCATGCGGCTGGAAGATTTATACGGCTGGAAAATTCCTGCGACTGAGAAAAGAAACTTGTCCCATAAAAATCCATGCGGTCAAGCACTGTTCTTCTTCTCCAAATTTCCGAGAAGAAGAACCATGAATGTCATGCTTCCAAGCTCCAGAAATCCATCATCCGAGGTCAGAATCTGAACTTTCATAGGTCAAAATGGGGCGAAATAAAATTCTCTACAACATGGAACCATCAAAACTTAGAAATAACAAGGTTAAATAGATCGAAACCCAAGAAATCCGAAAATAAAATAAACTTAGATCTACATGAATTTAGCCATGGAAATTGAAAATGCTAAGTACTAAAGTATCTCAGGATGTTATAAGGAAGAGAATGGAACAACAAAAGTTGAGTTCCTCAATGAAACAAGATGCACTTGCCTAAGCCTCTCTCTCTGGTAGGTGAAGGGAGTAATGGAGGAATAAGAAGAGTTAATGGAGAAAAGTAAATGAGGAGAGAGAAGGCGTTGATGGTTAATAAAGGAAGAGAGGGGGGTAGGTGGGGTTGGTCCACAAGAAAACCGAGCCAAACCGAGCCATACAACCAAACCGAACCAAGCAATTGCAATACCAAGATAAACCATGCCATGAAACATGTAAAAATACGTACATGTATACCAAAATACGTAATACGAACCACGGTCGTCATACCTACCCTGTCAACCTCGTCGGAACGCTTTGGATCAATCAACTAAATTATTTTTGCTCTATTTTAGCATCTCGAAGAGTTGTAGTGTATCTTTGTTATTGAAGGAGTAAACCTCCTTCAGTCTTGGTACGAGCGGTGGTCGGCCCCTTGTGTGCTTTTTGAGGCATTTGTCGTCAATGATTGCTTTCCCTTTTGTTCGCGTCCGTTGTTGTTGTTGGCGCTGTGCTTCCCTTTGTCTTCAAATGCAAGGAAACTGACCCCTAGAAGTCGGGCATCTTGTACTTTCTTATCGACAATTTTTGCCCCGATGATCTGCGAACTCCAATCCGGAAGCTGGGAAGAGTCGAGCCAAAGCTTTATTACAGGTATCGTATTCATGCTGCAGGAGTCGATCAGCACATGTTCTAGGATGCCAGTAGGTAACCTTAAGCATGCCTGACGGAAGGGTTCGATGAAAGCTCGAACTGTTTTTTTCTTCTTTTGAACTACTTCTATTAGCGATGACATGGTCATGTCATTTCCACCGTCATAGAATCGGTCAAGGAAGAGATGCGTTAAGTCGTCGTAGGAAGATATGGAGTTGTCGGGATGACTGTAGTACCAGTCGTAAGCAATTCCCTTCAATGCCCCAACGAACATGCTTGTAAGTAGGGTGTCTTCTTTCGGGAGATGTCCCGTCTGAGATTGAAAGTAGGTCAAGAATCGGCAGCAGAAATCCTTTACGTCGTATGGCGTCAATGTTTGTGGTTTATATTTGTTAAACCACCTTATTCCATTCAGGTGGATAAGGTTGCGAAATCCCTAGCTTCTTGCGTTCCTCCTGCTTATTTCGTGCTTCAAAGCGATCGCGCAAATCTCTGACCATCTCAACTAGCTCCTCTGTAGAGCTAAGAGTAGGTTAGGGAGGTATAGTGTGAAGCTGAGCACCTGAAGGACCTCTCGTTCGAGGTACAGTATGATGATCTATTCCCAAAGATACCCGTTGAGGAGGTATACTCGATTATCCATTAGCCTCAGGATCAGGACTGGTAGATACAAGTACCCTCGCCAAAGGTTGAGAAACCAGAGTACTTTGGATCTCAAACACTACTTGGGTCAAGGATTGTATGGTGGTGGAGAGGGTCTTGTGGCCGTCCTCCAAGGTTTCCATACGTCGTACGATATCCGAAGCTAAAGTGTCTGCTTTCTCTTCGTTGCCACCTGCCATGTAGATGGGCATGACATGGGTAGAAGTGGATGGATCGGTCGATACTTCGCTCTCGGCCCCACTTTCTTTGGAAAGAGCTTCTTCTTCTGATGCCTCGTACTAGCTACCCCCAGTTACATCAATGTATATTCCTTAATGGATGCCCTTGTCTTCGAACGAGGGGTTGTCGAGCTTGCGTCGTTATTGGAGCTTTCATCCTCAACCGAGTACCCTGAAATACCCCAGTTGATGGGATGATTGGCTTGCTTTTCTTTGGCCGACTCGAGGTCGAGGAGTTGGTCGTTTTTGTTTTTCTCCCTGATGAGTGGGAGTTGGAAACAACATGGAATAAAACGATCAAGGATTTTGTCTCGTCTTCTATCGCCACTCTCTTTCCTTGACGATGTCGGATAGGTGCAGCTGGTTGCAGTCACTGGAATACAGTTGCCTTGGTGCGGCCGTTGTTTTGCAACAGCAGCAATTGATGATAACCATGGCACAAGTATGCCCCGCGAGGGACGTATTAAATGTAGAGGTCATCTCTCCTGATCCACGTTTGTGAGTGATCATATTACATAGATCGTGATGGAAGAGTTTTACATTCAAACCCTATTTAGGCGCATGACAAGGCCACACGTCGGGATGATTGTGTGAATGTTGTGCCCCTTGATCAAGTTCATACGTAAGAGATGTGCCTAAATGTTTGTGGAAGAGCAACATGTATTGTGACTTGAACCCACTTTATGCACACAGTCTATGTGGGCGCATGTGTTCAAGGCCACAAGATTTGCCCCACCCAACATGGTTCCATGCGCAGGAGATGCGCCCAAGTAGGAAGGGGACTTTGAGAGTTAACTTGTTGCTAGTGCGGAAGCACCCGCATCGACTCTGTACAACTTACCATCAGCTGCGCACGTGATTTTCAGTACTCATTTCGGGTTTACTGTCGGCATAGCACTTTTGGGTCGTATGGCCCGTGCTGCCTTGGACTTCTTCGTACTAGCCCGTGAAGGTGCATATTACTCAGAATACAACTTATCCTTACCATGAGAGTGAGTGATTCTGTCGAAGACAAATGTCTTCCCCTGCGCACCAGAGCTCATGCGCGGCAGATTGGATGCGCCCTTGTTGCGCTAGCGTATCTTTTTCGACTAGAAAGAGGAAGGTTGGGAGCTGTCGTCGATGATGCGCTTCCCTGACAGATGCGCTGCACCAGTGGCGACGTCTTGTTTGCTGAGAACGTCAGCAGGAAGAGAGGTCTGCGATGGCACATTTCCTTCATTGGTGGCGCTCAGTGCATCACCTTTGCGCACCCAGACTTGGCGGGTCTTCTTCGGCTTTGGCAACCGCTTCGAAGGACTTGTACTACCTACAGAGATGAATTCCTTATATGCATGTTGCTTGAGGCATACCATAAGCGTCTTGTGGAAGGAGCCGAGCTTGTTGTCGTCAGATTGCGATACAACCATCTCGTTGAAGGAGAAAGCCTTCCCCGGTAGAGTCGCCAGCTTGTTTGCCATTAAAAACAGAAGGAACAAGTTTTTGTATTGAACTTTTGTATCTAACTACAAACAGAACATAGTACAATGTAAGATTTGGATGTAATCCTAGGAGTACACTTTTGTTTTTATCTGGAAACTGTGTTGATGGAGCGAGTGGTAATTCATTAACTCCGTTGACAATTTGACGACGATCATGGACTCTTTGGAAGTCTGGGTAGCTCTAGATGTTAGAGCATTTTTTGAATGTTCAACATGTGGAAGCTCTGGGCTTTTATTAACGAGTGGGATCGAACTTTGGGGGGGCTTAAATGAAGGAATGATCCTTCTATTTATAGGTTGCAGAATGATCTGTTTATGTGCGTATATGTGATGCGCTTATGGAGAACTTTACACGTAGGGACGCCATGTGGCTGATTCTGTTGGGCGCATGGACAATCCGTCGAAGAATTGGAGCTGAATCTGTTTGAACTGCACTGCTGAGCTACGGAGGAGCTGACACGTGACAGTTGTTAAGATTCGGTTGTTGCTGAGATCTTTGGTGGTTAGCACCCATTCTTGAGCAGAACTACACGTGGCGTATGTCCATAGCTCAAAGATCTCAAATTTGGTGGAGAGTAATTTGTCAAGATGAGCCTATGATCTGGCACATGAGAAGACTTGGTCCATGACTTTTAGGAGTCAAAAGAAACAAGTCTGGGTGTTGTCGAGGCGCATGCAAAGCTTTGGACGCATGACTGTGGAGGCGCATGCAAAGTTTTGGGTACATGGCTGCAGAGGCGCATGTGGAGTTTTGGGTGCCATGGTTGCGGAGGCGCATGTAGGTAGTCAGTTGGCCACGTGGCGGAGCACAGCCGTAACTGACAAAACATTGATGATTGAATCTCTTCGTCTTCTGCAAAGGTTGACTTTTCTGACTTCTAGACGTGTGCTACTGTCCTTTCAGTCACTCCAGCATTAAATGCTTTGATAGGTGACAAGCTTAGGTGGGCGCTTATCCGTGCGTCTCTAAGCATTCTGTGTTCCATTGGGCGCATCGATATGAGGTGCATGGTGCTGTAGGGCGCATGGCGCATCTCTTTTGGTCAGTCTTTATTAAGTCTTTCGATGCATTAATGACTTTTGACTTAGCTAAATTTGAAGTTGCAGATTCATCACCATAAATGCAAGTTCATTGCATTGACTTCGAAAAAGATGCCACTTGGCGCATGGATTTGATTTGTCCTGGCCTATAAATAGCAGCGTGAAGAGAAATTTTGTTTTTCGTTTCACTTCTCTTCCCAAATGGAGACAAATTCGATCGGTCCTCCTCCTTGGCGAGATGTTGTACTGTGGGTTGCAGATCTCTTTGTTCGAAGAAGCTTTGACGATGAACTCCATCAGAAGACTGAGATGTACCGAGTTTACTATGGACACAACAGCTTATGTTTGAACCCCTTGTCAGCAGTATTTTTCTACGAGATGGCGTTGGGTACCTGTTGCATCAAAAGATCGGGGTCGTCGTGCCCCGACTTCCGCTGTGCTGGAAGAGCCACCAGGTTTGGATTGATTGCCAACCCGCGTTCTGATCAATAAATTCTTTATTGGCCGAAGCACTCGAGAAAGTGATTCGCTCTGACAAGAAAGAGTGATGCGCCTACACTAAGACGTCAGGGTGATGTGCCTAGCTGTAGTTTAGGCTTTCTTCTTTGTAGTAAAGTTTTGTTGTATTTTGACATATAATAGACTTTTTATATAGAATAAAAAATTAATCTTCATGTACCTCCTCTACTTGCTGTCTTCTGAAATGATGTGCCAACATTTTTTCTTTGAATTCTTTGGCGTATAATCTATTGGAGAATATGGCATTTTGGGGCGCATAGGGGGTAATGACCTTTAGATGTGCCTAAAATGCCATGCTTCTATAGCAATGTTGGATTATAACTCAGAATAGATGTCCTTATTGAATAGACACAATTTTAGTATGATGTAAGAATACAAGTCGGATTGAGCAGGTGATGCTGCGTCTATGCAAATGAGAACTGAATATTTGGATGATCGATTGATAAAGTTTTATATGATGGCTTCGGGATTGACCCATATAGGAATTGTTAGATATATTTTGTCGGTTATGGGTAAGTCTAGAATGACTTCGTTGGATATAAACAGTTAAGCCAACCGTTCGCGCAAATGGGTGAAACAGAGTATGGTGCACCAAAATAGTGTAAAATTAGTCTGTTTTGTACTGTGCGCCGATCATTGCAACTACCTGACAATTATCATAAAACTCTATAAATAGAGTTCAAAATCATTTTTCAAGTCATCATTAATGATCGTAGTCTTCTTACAAGGCTTCTGCAGCACGTTCCAGAGCATTTCTTCTCCGATATTGCATCATCCAAGGGATAAAGCAATCGTCTTCTGATCAAATTCCTAAAGTTGTACTTTCCAGAATCAAATTGTACTCTTGTACTTTCTTTTCTTAGTTTGTATTTAAGTTTTCTTGGGAAACTTTTGTTTTTGAAAACAACAGTCATCCGTCATATTATGGAATAAGGAAGTTAATTACAACCTGATGCACACTGGCGCGATAGTAACTTCACGTGACATAAACAAGAAGGTATATGGTTCTCGAGTTTTATCTAGAATACATCCTATGCATCTAGTTTGGCCTCATCCCTTTCTTGGAGATATTTTGACAATCTTTTATGTCTTGCTTGACCCTTAACTTGTTTGAATATCGATATGGATTGCTCGACCCAGTCTTAGGCCCTTGTTACCTTATACTAATAGACAACTAAAATAGACAAACCTCGTAGTTATATTATATAATATAACTAAGCTATGTTGTTGGTGTGACTAGGATGTTTGGGTAGTCTAGAGCGGATAAATTTCCTTTTAGGTTATTTGGGTTAAGTTTCTAGGATAGGCATTAGAGACTCGCCATATGAGATAGAGTATTAAGAGTGACTGGAAGAAATAAATTGAAGGAATTTATTGTGAATAATATTGATTATGATCAAATGAAGGGATAATGACTATTAAGATGCAAATGAAAAATCAGAATAATACCTTCACAATCATGATGATTTAGCATATGAAAGATTTGGCAACGAGGCTGACTAGACCCTAAGGATCGGTATTGAACGTATAATTTCAAGGAGAAGCTGTAGAGAAGGATTGAAGACAATTAATACAAAGAGTATATGGATTGATAGAATAAGGATACTTGGGATAGAATAAGGAAACAAACTATCAATTGAGGTTGAAAATATGGTTGATAACCAAACATTGTTGACATATATACATATATCAAGGATGACCTATATTTTAGGTAATACATAAAGGTTCCATATTGGCATGAAGGATTCTAAAGGATAAATGACATAGTATATGATAGAAAGACCTTGTTGAACCTAAACCAAAATAATTGTAAAGAGAAACAGAGAAGAGATGATCATAAGGGTAGCAGATTGAGTAGTGTAGCCTTAGCAGCTACATACTATAGCTTGACCTATTGGTTGATTTTAAATTTTGAGGACAAAAATTTTGTAAGGTGGGTAGGATATAAAACCGCTAAATTTAAGGGTTTCTTTTTTAAAATAATTTATTTTCAATAAATGATTTTATTATAATTAGTTTTGATCATTAAATGCACTTCTCTGTCTCTTTGAATTTTAGAGCGTCAGGGATATCATTTCTTGAAACATCCTTCGTGAGTTTTATAGTAGGCATGATTATCTTAATTTTCATATATCATGTCCCACTTAAACTTGTTCCCTTGTATTCTATTTACATCGCATAACTTTATGGTCAATTTAGGCCGTTTGACCATCTACACTAAAACTTGACCTAACTTCCAATTTAATTTTGGAGCTCGACATCGATTCAACCAAATCGACCTTATATATGGGCTTGATCCATTTTGAGTCTACTACACGCAGACCACTTGTGTGCCATCCAATTGAGCTCGCGCATGCTATTATTTTATCAATGATCATAATTGATCTAAATTTATAGTCATGATCGTACCAAGCCCAAACCTAACCTAAATTTAACCCAAACCATCCCACCAATAAAATCAAGTCCTGTAGAAGGGTAGTGCACCCAGAGACGTCCATGAGAGATATATATCTTATATCTATTTGTTTACTTTATTTTAATAGCCTAGTGATTACTTTCTAAATCTTTAAGATATATAATTATTCATTATAAAATTCTTTTAATTATTTTAAACCAGTGAGTGTGTATGGTATTCACATTGCATAGGGCCTCAGCCTATATACAGGGTACATATATTCTTTAGGCCCATATGTATGAGGAATTTATTTAGTTGGGTCTTAAACCTTTCCATAATAAAATTGTTATTACTTGCCTAGCCATATCATCTAGCCATCCTAAAATTATTATTTTAAAATATAAAAGCTAAAATACTATTAATTAATAATATTTTTATTAGTAATTATAGAGCCTAGAGATTCTTTCCACAAATATTTTAAGGGGTATATACATATGTATATACAATCCCCTTCCTAAATACCATTTTTACCACCACGACATAGTACCCCTATTGATCCCAACCCCCCCTGGCCCAATTTATGAAGCCATAACCCTACAACCAGGCTAGCTCCCAAACTCTTATTTTACCATATAATTTTAACCCAAGTTAAGCCCATAACCTAAACTACTACTAAGGCCCACGCAAACCGTAACCCATAAGTTCCCATGCTATAAGCCAACTGCTCTTATTGCTACAGTACAACATGGTAATTTTCCTGCAGCGAGCGAGAGACCAGCGTCGTACTGGCCGCCTGTTGCGCGCAGGCAAGCAAGGAATCCACTCACTACCATGACCACCTCTCCTCGCCCTCTATAAAGCAAATGCATGTTCCCATCCTTTCACACCCCTAAGGATCCTTAGCTGTAAACTACCTATTCTCCTTCATCTTTTTTAACTTCAGTCTTCTCCTCCTTTCGAGTTGCAGCAGCCACCGCGAAACCCCCATCCCCGCGTATTCCATGACGTGCACCTCATCGCTACCATCGCCATGTCCCCTGCGTACCACCTCATGGTAGCGTGCGGCCAGGCAACCGCAAGCGACAGTAGTAGGCGCACAGGCGCGGCCACTTGTGTGCGTGCGAACATGCACGTGTAAGCGTTGCAGTAACGCGGTGACGGGCGCGCACCACAACGCTTCTCTTCGATCTGGCAAATCCTCGACGGCCACCTCCAGGCTGTAACTCTCCTCTCCGATGCGATACACAGGCTACTTGTGTCACGCCCCGCTCCCGTAGAAGCGATCGTCCTCGCTAAGGCGTGATGCCGTACGAGCCTAGATTGCGATCGTGCAAGGTAGGTTCCATAGCGGTCGATTTCAGCAGTAGCGACGGGGTCGTCGCACAGAAGTCCCAAACACAGACATTGAATGATAGCAGCGGAAAGTAGAACCAAACACAAGTTATTCAAAAGAAGCTCTTTATTGATATTGAAGCAAAGATTACATTAGGGCGCAAGGCCAATATTACAAGTCTCTCAAGCTCACTCAAGCTCACTCATCTCACATTACAAGTCACTCAGCTCTCTCTCATCCCTCAATACAAGTCTTGACTCCAGCGGAAGCTTTGGAAGGCGATGTCCATACATTATGTCCTGTATAAGTCTTTACTACATGCGGCCGCGCGCTTCGAATCACCAAGGAACTCCGTGCCTCGACGCATCCAAGCGAGCTCCACGCCATGAGCTTCTACCTATGCCTGCACATATAAACTATGTGGGTGTTAGTACTCAACTGTACTGGTGGAATGAGCTCCTCGCCCACCCATACAAAACCGATACGTTATTTTACTTTGTGCAGCATAGTCCCTTCTTATCAATTGTCTTTCTACTCTTGCCTTAGGATCATTTTTATGACCGACGCCTTGCCTATTTGGTATCGTTAGACCATCCCGTGCTTGCAGCATTCAACGTTAACCTATCAAGTCGTGTTTGCCTTACGGCCATAATTAGAGACGCAACTACGCGATGAGGCTCCATTTCCATGTGATCGTGCTAGGAATCCATCGTGCCGTGCCTAGCAACTCAGGGTGACTAAACCATATCACCGCCTCGTGGCCCTTGCTACTTTGATCACCAACTGACCCAATCAAGACTTGCGAATGTTAGTGTCACTCAAACAACTTTTGCCTTGTGGCGGTTTCCCGACTTAAACCCACACAACTCAACCAACTTATGCAACTTATATGCCGACAACTTAAGACTCGACGCCACATCTCGTGCCGAAGCACGTCATCTCTGTTGTAGCCATTCTTAAGCCCAAACATTTGTATTCTAACTGTACACACATTCAACAATGAAACTCAATCCAAAGGCACATACGCGGATTGCCGTCATGCCGACTCATCTATATGATTTGGTCACTGACTCCCAGAGCCATCGTAGACTCCTCTAGCTTTTGTTAGACGGGGTCCTTTCAGCGTGAGTAGAGAGCCCCACTGCAAGTCCTCGCCTAACCCGTGCCCAACACAGCTAATTATTTGTATCCTATTGCCTGCAACGGTCCCGTGGCCTCGGGTTGCTGTGCGGGGAAACGCTCACCTTGTCGACAAGTTGTCCATGACCATGCAAGACTCTACTCAAACTGACGTCTCACACAGTCATGCTACCTCCAGTGTGACCATTTCTTTCAGGGCCAAGTTCAATATTTCTTTCTTATGAGACCGCCTCGCCGACATGTAGCCGCGAGGCCTCGCCGACCTGTAGCCGCGAGCATACTTCTTTCTTGCCCTTTTTCCAAACTCAATGAATCAACCGTGTTTTATGCCTTAAACACTAAGTTCGTGCATCGTGCCTCAACCGACTTCCGATCTACGCGACGCTATCGCCCAAGTCATACTTTATATGACGGGCCTTGAGACCGTAAGACTATGTGGTTATACCCAACCGTAGAACTCGTGGGACCGTACTTGTTACCACCCGATAGCCTAACGTAACTTGCCTGACTTAACGCACAACGACTCGACGAGCAAAGGCTGCATCCAGTCTTGCATTACGAAAACGTGCCGCGCATGCGTTCGACTTCTAAAACGAGTCAACGACCAAGTCATTTGGGGTGCCTAGACTTATGCTGTTAGCCGTGCAATACAACTTAACCCGTCGGGCGAGCAGAGGCTAAGCTACGCCTTGGGTGATGAGATCGTGCATGCTTTATGAAGCATTTGTGCGGGCGACGCCTATAAATTTGGCTGTAGCACCCAATTTTCCAAATGAGGGTAATTTCGAAATTTCATATTTATAATTATTTTAATAATGATATTTAATTCATGATATGATTTTTGGTAATTTTAAATCATTTTAAAATTATTTAAATCAATGACTTGTGGTTTTGACGTTTTGCTAGTGAAACCCTAGAGACTGTTTGACCTAGAGCCTAACCATGTGATTATGATATTTTAATGTCATTTTTGGCCTAAGAATATTTTTGCATTTGATCTTTGAATTATTTTGATATTATTTTATTATTTATGATATTGTTTTGGGGTTATTTGAGTCGGGTTCGAATTTCAACTCAATCCGACTTGAAACGGGGACCCGGGGGTAGTTTGACTCTAGTGGGACCCACACACTAGTTATGCATGGCCCACATGATATTAAATTTAGTCCACATGATAGAAATATTTTAGTTAGAGGTTAGACTAATTATTATGGATAAGGTTAGTGTGATTAGAGACTTTAGAATGACTAATTTAGCCCCAACCAATTAGCCCTTTCCTAATACTCATAGAATAGGTTAGTGGGGGCATTTTGGACCTTACCATAATAGGACAAATAGCCCCATATGGCCAGCCACTTTGGGAGAGAATAGGCTGAAGTTCATTTCATTATTCTCATCCACACTCTCTCTCTTGTTCTTCCCCAAATTCCTAGAGAGCAATCCCTAGCAATTTTTCCACCAAATCCTTCCATTTCGCCACCAAATCTTCTTCTTTCCTTCTCCATTCTAGCCAAGGAGGAAGCTACCCAAGTTTGAGAGGATTCAGAGCTCGTTCGTGTCCTTTTGGAATCTATACGTGTCGGTGTCGCTCCGGGAAGGCTTTTCTTCGATTCGATCTACCGGAAGGTATAAATCCCTTCTCCTTTTCATTTTCTCATGCATATAGGTCTATTTTGAACCCATAAGAATGACCCCCATGGTTGTATCTCCATTTGTGTCCATTTCGTGTCCATTTGGAGGTCATAGGAGTGTCCTTTGTGTTGTGGTTGTGTCCATGTGGAAAAATTCCAAATTTGGACACACTATGTGTTGTTGTTATGTATGAATAAATTATTACATGTTTAATCTCATATTTTTGTATTGGAGATGTGTTCTATAGTGTCTCATATATATATATATTAGTGTAGAGAGTGAGTTCTTGATATATTATGTTATATACTTGTGTTCTTTTGTCTCAAACTACCCAAATTCGTCATGATTTTTATCCACGTTTTTAATTTCAGCCCTAACTTAGAAATGGCATAACGTCTAGCTCAAAGCTCGGTTTAATTTTCCGTTTTTTTTAAAAGAAGCGTATTGAAGTTAGCTTTCCAAAAACATATATTAATAAGCCTAATTCTTTCTGTAACTTTCTAGAGAATTATTTGAGTGTCAGCTGTACGAAAGACAAACGCGTTCTCGGTGTTTTCGCGATTCCGGGAGTTTTCGGAAACGAAAACGCGATCCGTTTGAAGTTTCGGAAAGCTAACACATAGATCTATAACATACTTTAATCCTAGATTTTAATTCATACTGAGATGGTACAGTATTGATTATTAGTAGGAGTTACTATTCGGCATATACATTTTGTGCACCCTTGTGTGTAATATAATATTCTATTTGATTTTAACCCATGTTAATGTATATATATTATGTAATTAAATAGAGAATGCAAGCATGAGTAAATGGTTAAATAAATGATGTATGAGATGTAAGTATCCTATCTAATGTAAGCATGTATAAGTATGACTTGTAATGAATATGTAGGTTCCATAGTATGTAATGTATGGTGCATATAGTAGTGCAAGAGAATAAATGAATGATGAATGAATGCAAGCATGAATGCAATGTAATAATAGATGTAATGTATGCAATATACAAGTTAATGAGATGTAATGTTCTATGTTAACACAAATCCTATATTACCTCATGTACCCCCTTACACTATGTTGACACTATCACACTTGACACATTGTTCACTTACACTTTGACACTCTTTGATATGTATACACTATGTATGCCCATTTAACCCTCACTTCTTTGCCATGTTCACATACACACACATAGCCTCTTAAATAAGTATTTATGAATATAGTTAACTTAGCTATGTATGTATATTATATATATGTTAGCATATTGTGTTGTAATATATAAGTTTATATAACCATTTGAAATGCCATGATTATAGACCTAATGTTGAATACCAATATATGCATGTGTATATATGTGTAGACATATATAGCTTAAAGTAATAGATTACCTAGTGTATATCCAATGTGAATTCTTGCCTATTTGAGTATTGAATAATTGCATGCTATATAGAGTTGGGTGTATGTTGGCTTGTATAGCCTTGTATTGATGTGTGCTTGCTAGGATAGTCTTGGTTAGGCCTAGTAAGACTTGCTGGGTTGAGACATGACCTAGTTTGACCTAGTTTGACTAGTGCAGTTGACCAGAGTTGACCAAGGGTTGACTTTGGCCTAGTTTGACCTAGATTCATGTAGAATGCATTGTAGTGCTTTATATTACCCTTCTGGACATGTTGTGACCTGTGCTGTTCTAATTAGGAGCCAGACATCTCTCCTCGGACAATATCTTTACCTTGGACATTCAGATATCAGGCGAGTACATTCTCTGATTATTTCATATCCTGCTTAGAATTATTTCCTGCAGTAGATTACTTTACTTGTACTGTCACGATGGTCACACGGATTGGTACTATATGGATCCTTTCTTGAGATGTTATCCTTAGGAAGCATCGGGTACTACATGTTCTGTGCATTTCACTTACATGGCGTATCACTATGCTTCATTGGTTCTTTGATCACTTACGACATATACTCTTATGATCGTAGAGTCTTTCTGGAATCTTACACTGTTGGGTTACCCCCAGAATCCCCATTTATGGAACTTACACTGTTGGGTTACCCCCAGAATCCCCATTTATGGGATTTACACTATTGGGTTACCCCCAGAATCCCCATTTATGGGACTACTATGTACTACCCTTCAGGGGCTTACCACCCTTCGGGGGCTTACCACCCTTCGGGGGCTTACCACCCATCGGGGGCTGTTATATAGCATCATATAACATAACCTGGCTGGATCCTTGTGTATTGATTGGGGGTACGGGGGAGTATTACATGTTCATATTGTACTCTGACTCACTAGTCACTGCTAGTTCTCTATGTATAGTAGATATTTCTATTACAGTTCTCTCTCTGTTTACATACTGTTTTCCTTCAGTACCTGTATCTTACTTTACTGCATGATTATATTTTCTAACCTGCTATGATCTGTTGAGATGTACTGTACTCGCTCCAGTCCTGACTGAACCTGTTGATAAATTTTACAGATAGCCTGGAGGTGCCTGCTAGCCTAGAGGAGACACATTAGACGATGTTTAGATAGTTATTTCATTTGTCTGGAGTTGTACTTGATTTGTGGATTACTGTATTTGAGTTTTGAGATGTATTCCTGGGTTTATGTATCTTAGACACTTAGACTTCTATCTTCTGTATCTCTTTTGGATTTCATATTTTATCTATCATTATCATGCTCTGCCTTAGATGTGATTGAGACAGTATCTGCTATGTCACCCCCATTCGGGGAGTATAACTGCTTAGCATTATATTGTTAGATGTTTTGACCTAGGACAACGTTCTACCGCCGACACTGCGGCGTAGGCTGGACGTTGTTACGTTCTCGTACCCAAACAATGGGTGCGGGTCGTGACACGTTTTTAGTGGTGGCCCATGCAGGTCGAGTTTATGTAGTGGTATTCGAACTTGAGTACCACTACAGCCTGCAGTAGGATTATGATATATTTTGAAGGTACTCAATCACAGTTAGGAACCCTTGAGAGATTCCTGGGACGACCCTTGAGAATCTTATTTTAACTTCGATTTGAAAACTCTTTTTTTCCTTGATTGTTTTATCTTTATTTTCTGTTGTTGAATTTGATGGATTATTGTTGAATTTGGGTTTGTATTTATTGATTTTGATTGAAGATTATTGAATTTTGAATCTTGACGATTAGCTGTAGCATCCGAGTTTGTATTTATATGATTGAAGGATTTTGTTCATTTTTGAGTTTGATGTTCGTTGATAAATTTGATTTGATTTTTGGGTATTCATTGTTGATTTAATTTAATTTTTGGCAAGATGAAATTATATGGGCTTGGCCATCTATGTTATGGAATCTAGTCTTCTATAGTCACATTAGCCAGCATGGTGAGGACATATAGTCTGACTCTGGATATATTTCTCGGGTGTGGGAATTTAAGGTTTTCGCAGCCAAGCTAGCGGCACCGCGAAAATGTTAAATACCATGATTCTAGAGATATGTGCATAAGTCAAGGGCTCTGTGATTATCGTAGCCTTGCTTACTAGTATGACGAGGATTTAGAGTACCATGATTGTGGATAGACGTATATGATTATCAGATTGTACCTTAAATATTTTCGAACATGTTTTCTCTACTTTGTTTCAGTCCTTCAAAAAAAAGGGAATTATTAATTGTTTTGTTTTGTTTTGCTTCTCATTATTTAGCTTAGGAGTAACTTTAGCTATTTTATAAACCTTTGTGTAACTTCTTCTATGAATTTCTTCTTAATACAATGAATCGATGATTTTGCTAGACTTTACCTTGGATTTGATATTTTAACTCTGGATTTCAAAATGGTTCCTTCTTTTAAACCGATAAGAAAAATAGATTTTATCGTTATTCCTTTCTTGCTATTATTCTTGTATTAAATAATAATAAATCGTCTTGATTACACCAATCACCTGTTTTGCAATATTGGTAGGAATCTAATGTTGGTCTTGGTATAGAATCTGATTTTTATATTGGGACATGAGAATATATATATGAATATATATAGTGGATACTTTCCTGACACTTATGCATGCTACACTTGATTTCCACCTATCTAAATAAATATTAATATGTCGTTGATGTTAAATTTTCAAAACCCCAATATTTCTGGTTTTCTGCTTTTCCAGTTTAAATTTGTAAGTTAAATATAAATTTCATGTTATTAGTTATGTTTACATCACTGCACATGTATGTCATACCTAGAGTCATTTAAAAATTTTTTTTGTTGAGTTTTGTGTTTAAATTTGTCAAATCTGAGACTGTGTGCATATTAACCCTTAATACTAGATTTTAAATGTTAGTTCAAATTGTTGTTTTAAATGTAATATTTAGAGCTGTGTACATTGTTGTTGTAGGGATATAATGTTAGGTTTTATATTCTTACATGATAGGTTGTGATAAACATTGAGTTGGTTTTGATGTTCAAATTTCTCCAAAATCCTGAAAACTGAATATATGTTAACATTTTCACATTGATTTCAAATGTTCAATTTCAGATTTAACATGTAATATTAAACTGTATGCGTAGATAAATGTATGGATAGTATGTTAGGGTTTCATTTCTATCATGTTAGGATGTATTGGGACCATTGAGATTGGTTGCGATGTTCAAAACCCTAAAATCTGAAACTGTGTTATGTTAATATTGCACTGGTTTAAATGTTAGCATCTTTTCAGATTTTGTATGTAAATACTGAACTAAAACTGGGTTTAACCTTTCAATACTAAGCTATAACCCTGTACAAGGACACACACACCCTAACTTAGTATATACTGTCATGTAACCTAACCCTTTTTTCCCTCTATGTTATGATTATATATCTAGATAGATATATATAGAGCTTAGGCATACATGTTATAATATATAAATACATAACTTTTTATATATATATATGGTTAGCTATGCAAGTTGTGATTAAATAGATTGTATATTGTAGATTGTTAACCCATATGCCATGATTAGTGTAACTTGATAGTTATTGTTTGAAATCCAAATCCTCATATACACTTTCATGTATATTCACGTACACACACGCCTACTATCTAACCATATGAACACGTCCCCATACACACAATGCTAGCTTTTCCCTCTCTAACGCTCTCTCTCTCTCTATATATATATATATTGTGATTGGATTTCAATGCAAGTGATTTTCAATTCCTTAATTTTTGAATTTGATTTTCTGTACCTTTTTTTTAAATAATTGGTAGTTGCCTTTATTTTATTTTGATAATGACCAATTTTTATATAGGATGGTAGACAGCCCTACAACCTTGATGATTGTTGTTCTCTTACCTTCCCAATTAAGACACCCTAGATTGTTTGTGTGTTGATACCATAGTACTGTTTTGACCTAGAATGACCAGTGCACCTAGGTGAGACTTCCAACTGCTACGGTATGCCCTGACCTTGTATACTATTCCTTCAAATTGCATGATTTAGATAAAAAAAAAATTTAGACCTTGATTGTTGGGAAATAGGGACGTCATCCCATTAGTATCAGTTGTAGATATATATAGGTTAGTCCTGGATGTGGGGATGTGTGTCTATAAACATATAGCTTATGCGATTTATGAGAGATTATAGTATCAGCCTTGATAGGATGTACTTTGGTGAGTATAAATGTGTTATGAGAGATAGGGGCCTATATGTCTTAGTAATGCATCGTTCCTATGGTAATAGAATATATTAATAGATGGTTAATAGGAAGATAATAGTTTGAGCATACCAATAGCCTATGATCAGTTCCTTTTCATCCTTAGTTAAGAGCACTTTAAAATAGGTCCAGTCCCTTGGATATAGGTTCCAGTCCATATTTTATTGAAGTTCTATTACCGCCGTACAGCAGAGCACAATTGGAGGTATTCCTAGATTGACACTTTTTAGATGTCCGTTTATTATTCCAGTGTTAGGAAGTGTTAACTTAGATATTGGGTAGGTTAGAGGCTCTAGAAGGAGAACTATCGATCTTAAATTTCGAGGACGAAATTTTTCTAAGGTGGGTAGAGTTGTAGCACCCAGTTTTTCAAATGAGGGTAATTTCGAAATTTCGTATTTATAATTATTTTAATAATAATATTTAATTCATGATATGATTTTTGGTAATTTTAAATCATTTTAAAATTATTTAAATCAATGACTTGTGGTTTTGACGTTTTGCTAGTGAAACCCTAGAGACTGTTTGACCTAGAGCCTAACCATGTGATTATGATATTTTAATATCATTTTTGGCCTAAGGATATTTTTGCATTTGACCTCTTTGAATTATTTTGATATTATTTTATTATTTATGATATTGTTTTGGGGTTATTTGAGTCGGGTTCGAATTTCAACTCAATCCGACTTGAAACGGGGACCCGGGGGTAGTTTGACTCTAGTGGGACCCACACACTAGTTATGCATGGCCCACATGATATTAAATTTAGTCCACGTGATAGAAATATTTTAGTTAGAGGTTAGACTAATTATTATGGATAAGGTTAGTGTGATTATAGACTTCAGAATGACTAATTTAGCCCCAACCAATTAGCCCTTTCCTAATACTCATAGAATAGGTTAGTGGGGGCATTTTGGACCTTACCATAATAGGACAAATAGCCCCATATGGCCAGCCACTTTGGGAGAGGATAGGCTCAAGTTCATTTCATTATTCTCATCCACACTCTCTCTCTTGTTCTTTCCCAAATTCCTAGAGAGCAATTCCTAGCAATTTCTCCACCAAATTCTTCCATTTCGCCACCAAATCTTCTTCTTTCCTTCTCCATTCTAGCCAAGGAGGAAGCTACCCAAGTTTGGGAGGATTCGGAGCTCGTTCGTGTCCTTTTGGAATCTCTATGTGTCGGTGTCGCTCCGGAAAGGCATTTCTTCGATTCGATCTACCGGAAGGTATAAATTCCTTCTCCTTTTCATTTTCTCATGCATATAGGTCTATTTTGAACCCATAAGAATGACCCCTATGGTTGTATCTCCATTTGTGTCCATTTCGTGTCCATTTGGAGGTCATAGGAGTGTCCTTTGTGTTGTGGTTGTGTCCATGTGGGAAAACCCCAAATTTGGACACACTATGTGTTGTTGTTATGTATGAATGAATTATTACATGTTTAATCTCATATTTTTGTATTGGAGATGTGTTCTATAGTGTCTCATATATATATATATATATATATATATATATATATATATATATATATTAGTGTAGAGAGTGAGTTCTTGATATATTATGTTATATACTTGTGTTCTTTTGTCTCAAACTACCCAAATCCGTCATGATTTTTATCCACGTTTTTAATTTCAGCCCTAACTTAGAAATGACATAACTTCTAGCTCAAAGCTCGATTTAATCTTCCGTTTTTTTTTAAAAGAAGCGTATTGAAGTTAGCTTTCCAAAAACATATATTAATAGGCCTAATTCTTTCTGTAACTTTCTGGAGAATTATTTGAGTGTCAGCTGTACGAAAGACAAACGCGTTCTTGGTGTTTTCGCGATTCCGGGAGTTTCCGGAAACGAAACGCGATCCGTTTGAAGTTTCGGAAAGCTAACACATAGATCTATAACATAATTTAATCCTAGATTTTAATTCATACTGAGATGGTACAATATTGATTATTAGTAGGAGTTACTATTCGGCATATGTATTTTGTGCACCCTTGTGTGTAATATAATATTCTATTTGATTTTAACCCATGTTAATGTATATACATTATGTAATTAAATAGAGAATGCAAGCATGAGTAAATGGTTAAATAAATAATGTATGAGGTGTAAGTATCCTATCTAATGTAAGCATGTATAAGTATGGCTTGTAATGAATATGTAGGTTCCATAGTATGTAATGTATGGTGCATATAGTAGTGCAAGAGAATAAATGAATGATGAATGAATGCAAGCATGAATGTAATATAATAATAGATGTAATGTATGCAATATACAAGTTAACGAGATATAATGTTCTATGTTAACACAAATCCTATATTACCTCATGTACCCCCTTACACTATGTTGACACTATCACACTTGACACATTGTTCACTTACACTTTGACACTCTTTGATATGTATACACTATGTATGCCCATTTAACCCTCACTTCTTTGCCATGTTCACATACACACACATAGCCTCTTAAATAAGTATTTATGAATATAGTTAACTTAGCTATGTATGTATATTATATATATGTTAGCATATTGTGTTGTAATATATAAGTTTATATAACCATTTGAAATGCCATGATTATAGACCTAATGTTGAATACCAATATATGCATGTGTATATATGTGTAGACATATATAGCTTAAAGTAATAGATTACCTAGTGTATATCCAATGTGAATTCTTGCCTATTTGAGTATTGAATAATTGCATGCTATATAGAGTTGGGTGTATGTTGGCTTGTATAGCCTTGTATTGATGTGTGCTTGCTAGGATAGTCTTGGTTTGGCCTAGTAAGACTTGCTGGGTTAGGACATGACCTAGTTTGACATAGTTTGACTAGTGCAGTTGACCAGAGTTGACCAAGGGTTGACTTTGGCCTAGTTTGACCTAGATTCATGTAGAATGCATTGTAGTGCTTTATATTACCCTTCTGGACATGTTGTGACCTGTGCTGTTCTAATTAGGAGCCAGACATCTCTCCTCGGACAATATCTTTACCTTGGACATTCAGATATCAGGCGAGTACATTCTCTGATCATTTCATATCCTGCTTAGAATTATTTCCTGCAGTAGATTACTTTACTTGTACTGTCACGATGGTCACACGGATTGGTACTATATGGATCCTTTCTTGAGATGTTATCCTTAGGGAGCATCGGGTACTACATGTTCTGTGCGTTTCACTTACATGGCGTATCACTATGCTTCATTGGTTCTTTGATCACTTACGACATATACTCTTATGATCGTTGAGTCTTCATGGAATCTTACACTGTTGGGTTACCCCCAGAATCCCCATTTATGGGACTTACACTGTTGGGTTACCCCCAGAATTCCCATTTATGGGACTTATACTGTTGGGTTACCCCCAGAATCCCCATTTATGGGACTACTATGTACTATCCTTCGGGGGCTTACCACCCTTCTGGGGCTTACCACCCTACGGGGGCTGTTACATAGCATCATATAACATAACCTGGCTGGATCCTTGTGTATTGATTGGGGGTACGGGGGAGTATTACATGTTCATATTGTACTCTGACTCACTAGTCACTGCTAGTTCTCTATGTATAGTAGATATTTCTATTACAGTTCTCTCTCTGTTTACATACTGTTTTCCTTCAGTACCTGTATCTTACTTTACTGCATGATTATATTTTCTAACCTGCTATAATCTGTTGAGATGTACTCGGAATGCGTATTCTAATACGTATATTGCCTGAATGTATTTATTTAGTATTTATCATGTAGTATCCTGTATTTAAATTCCTATAACTTCATGTTAATTAATCATCTGCATTTTATTTTCTGCACTTTATTTTTCTGCAATTCTATTATCTGCTCTTTAATTTTCATGCTAATTAATTCCTGCAATTTTATTTCTGCATTTCTTCCTGTAATTTTATTACTTGCATTTTAATTCCTGCTTTAGTTTTACTTTCGGGTTAGCCTTGTTGGACCCGTGCAACCCGACCCATTGGACCCATTGGACCCGGCCCAACTCCCACCTACCACCACCTTTTATTTAAAGCCACTCTCTCCCTTCTCTCTCCTCATTTACTTTACTTCTCACCATTACTCCTCTTCTTCTTCTTCATTGCTCTCTCCACCTACCAAACCGTAGGCAAGTACAACTTGCTCCACATGAGAACCCATGTTTTTGTAGTTCATTTTTATTCCTCGCAAGATCCTAAGAAAGTTTAGAACTTGGCATTTTTCATTTCGAAGTCTTAATCTTTGTAGATCTAGAAATTAGTTATTTTCGGAGTTTGGTGGTTTTGATCTATCAAACTTCTTTGTTTGCAAGTTTTGATGGTTCCATGTTGTAGAGAAGTTTGTTCTACCCAACTTTGACCTTTGGAAAGTTGGATTTGGACTTGTTCTGACCAAGTTATGGACTTTTGAAGCCTTGGGGTACAACCATGGAGTTCTTGCTGTTTGGAGAAGACAGTGAGCAGTGTATGCTATCTTTTTAGCTGCGTCACTGAGCTGTGCGCGCTCTTTAGCGCAGCATGGAGTCCATACGCTGCCTTTTTAGGAAGCGTGTGTCTTGCATACGCTACCTTTTGGAAGCGTGTGTCGTATGGAGTTCATACGCTACTTGGATGGTCAGGAGTCGTATGGAGTTCATACGCTACCTTTTGGGAGCGTATGACTTGCATACGCTGACTTGGATGGTCAGGAGTCGTATGGAGTTCATACGCTACCTTTTGGGAGCGTATGACTTGCATACGCTGACTTGGATGGTCAGGAGTCGTATGGAGTTCAAACGCTACCTTTTGGGAGCGTATGACTTGCATACGCTGACTTGGATGGTCAGGAGTCGTATGGAGTTCATACGCTACCTTTTGGGAGCGTATGACTTGCATACGCTGACTTGGATGGTAAGGAGTCGTATGGAGTTCATACGCTGCCTTTTGGAAGCGTATGACTTGCATACGCTGACTTGGATGGTCAGGAGTCGTATGGAGTTCATACGCTGCCTTTTGGAAGCGTATGACTCCCATACGCTAGCTTGGCTTGAGCGTAGCTTGACCTGGGCGTACGCTGGCTTGAGCGTAGCTTGACCTGAGCGTACGCTGGCATGAGCGTAGGCTGACATGAGAGTAGCCTGCTTACCCTGGATCTTCTATAGCCCTGTATATTGATATCTTATTAGATGTTTAACGTCCATTTTATATCCTTACGCCTTTTTGCATAAACTTGATATAATCATGATATGTTGATATTTCTGTTAATTATAGATTGTTACGTGGGATGTACCATGTGTCATGAATTGAGTTATAGATACCCGGATTGACTAGAATTAAACCCTGAGAGTTGTAGACTCGACCCCACTGAATGCTAGTTGACTTTCATGCCTTGCCACCATTGATAATGATTGTGATCTTGACTAAATTGATCATGCGTTCCTAATTGGAACTAAGAGACTGGCTAGTCGTCTTATTGAATGAAATGAATGAGACACGTTCATGTTATGAACTATTGTACTCGACTGGCTGATCCCGAATATTGACATACATGCACATGCAGGCTTCAATCTATTTATTTATTTATTTATTTAGTTATTTTTCTACAAAAGAAGCATGTGTACTTTATGGTCAAGGCATGATTACCGTGGATAGATTTGATTGTTGCATTACGCTAAGTAAGACCTGCAACCTAACCGCACTGGTATCGTTGTAGAGTTGTGCATATCGTACCCCGTACGAAAGTACTCATTTGAATGACCATGATCCACGGCATGGGATTTCACTCAACGTAGAGACTATTAAGTTAAATAAAATAATGATTGCATGGAGAGAATGGATTCCCGAATTCTTACATGGCAGCCCCCTTGGGACGAGTAGTACCCGACGGGCCGGCTGGTTCCCACAGATACTGTAAATCTGCCACACGGGCAGGGAACAGTATCTGCTTTTATTATTATTGTATATTGTATATTGACGGACGTCCTGCTAGGACTCGTCTAATTCATGCATGGGCCAATTGATCGACTGGATAGACTAGCCTTGCTTGCACATAGTAAGAACTGAGGAATCCCTAATTGCATTATTCCAGGATAACTTGGGACTCATAATAGCAAGCCGTAGGAGTTGATTGGCCGTTCAAGATGATTTGTTTGTGCACTGTACTCTGTTACCTAACTGGGATGATCAGAATGTCAGGACATGACGGGCCAACTTCTGTCCTTGTTTGGTTGGGAGGTTGGTTCGAAGTGTCTTGATGTGATGTAAGTTCTAGTAGCAAGCAGAGATCTATTATTATATTCTCTTACTTACAGGTTTTAGTTCTCATGTCGTGCTCCCTTGTGGTACTTGCTATTAGAGGTCTAACCTCTCTGGTTTTGCATGGCCAGATTTAGAGCCAGTTCCCGAGGACTCAGCGTACTTCCACCTCCAGGATGGTCAATACTAGAGGAATGATCGCAGGAGGCCTCGAGTGGGTTCCTTAACTTCACCACTCGTTTTGTTATCTACTTTATACCTTGCCGTTTGGCACCGACATGTTAGTCGGATTGTCTTGTACTTACTTTTGCATAATTGTAATTAAGTCAGACTGCAGCTGATAACAATTGTGTACGCTTGCTATATCATCTGGCTATGTTTTGTAAAGCCAGATCTCAAGAACATTTTGACCGAGCGTTTGGGACGCCTTACTGCTTTACCTTACATGTTCTATATTTCTGTTTCTTGTTTGAATGATTGAGACAATAGATGTGTAATGACCATAGTAAGACTTTTATGTAGTATGTACCCCCTCGTCTGGTTAGACAGCATTGATCGTATTATACGGTATTCATCTACCCGTAATACGTAGCTGGCTGAGTCACTCCCCCGCTCTTCAGTATTCTGGTTCTGGGGCGTGACATACTGTACTCGCTCCAGTCCTGACTGGACCTGTTGATAAATTTTACAGATAGCCTGGAGGTGCCTGCTAGCCTAGAGGAGACACATTAGAGGATGTTTAGATAGTTATTTCGTTTGTCTTGAGTTGTACTTGATTTGTGGATTACTGTATTTGAGTTTTGAGATGTATTCCTGGGTTTATGTATCTTAGACACTTAGACTTCTATCTTCTGTATCTCTTTTGGATTTCATGTTTTATCTATTATTATCATGCTCTGCCTTAGATGTGATTGAGACTGTATCTGCTATGTCACCCCCATTCGGGGAGTATAACTGCTTAGCATTATATTGTTAGATGTTGTGACCTAGGACAGCGTTCTACCGTCGACACTGCGGCGTAGGCTGGACGTTGTTACGTTCTCGTACCCAAACAGTGGGTGTGGATTACTGTATTTGAGTTTTGAGATGTATTCCTGGGTTTATGTATCTTAGACACTTAGACTTCTATCTTCTGTATCTCTTTTGGATTTCATGTTTTATCTATTATTATCATGCTCTGCCTTAGATGTGATTGAGACTGTATCTGCTATGTCACCCCCATTCGGGGAGTATAACTGCTTAGCATTATATTGTTAGATGTTGTGACCTAGGACAGCGTTCTACCGTCGACACTGCGGCGTAGGCTGGACGTTGTTACGTTCTCGTACCCAAACAGTGGGTGCGGGTCGTGACATTGGCTAACTCTTAGCCTTGCGGCGAATACCAACTTTCCTTCTCCCAAGCCACGGGACGAAGGATCGAGTGTCATTTTCAAAGCACACCGTGCACCAACTCTAAGCCGACCATTAGACCTTTCCATATTCTAACTCGATTCGACCCGTCGGGATTATTCTCTTTAGCTATGTGGATTCGTCTCTTTTATTATCAAGCCTACTTGTGCAAGTTGAAAACATGTGATTTATTATGTGAAGGCAAAGATGAGGCGAGTTCACCGAAACTACCCCACCTGAGCGAGCGGTCGCCTTGACCAAGTGACGTCTCCAAGTAGCCGTTGCAAGGCTAAGTCCGAACGCCGTTAGCGTTCCGATTCCTCCAATTGACTGAGCGGGACGGGTCACTACATCATACACCACTCAGAAAAAGTTTCGTCCTAGAAACTAACTGAGTACACTTACTCATCGACTTATCACTCGAATGTTCAACGACTCTTGCACACATTTCTCCTATGCATTTCTTAAATCCGAGCCACGCTCGTGCTACTTTCAATCTTGCCTTCAATACGATTTCAAAATTCTGGACACTTTCCCGTTCCTCAGGTCTCACTTGATTCAACGTATCACTTAGTTGGATCGTGCACATATTCCAGGCGTTCCCAAAATACATGCATTTCAACCATGCCTTGTGATAGTGAATCCAATTCCATCTATCGATCCAT
Source organism: Iris pallida (assembly GCA_029216955.1). NCBI lineage: Eukaryota > Viridiplantae > Streptophyta > Magnoliopsida > Asparagales > Iridaceae > Iris > Iris pallida. Next base: position 14,126,564 of record JANAVB010010400.1, on the reverse strand, counting down.
CCACTCAATCCTGAAAATCAATCCTACCGATGCTAACTCTCGCAACATGGACATCTTGCCTAGCCGCTAGGTAATCTCTTTATGCTAAAGTCAATTGTCAGTATTGGAATCATAGTTCCCAAACAACAACATCAACACTGACCCCATCCTAAGGTCAAACAAAGTTGATAGTACCGGGGTTTGCTACCCAAGCTCGCATCAGTCTGATTTCTAAACTTCGAGCATAGATTTCCCACAAACATTCCAACGTTCGTCGTACGGGGTCCGAGTCGTTCAGCAAAGCCATCCTATTGTAAGTTCATTCAACCAAATCTTCGATACATCAATATCGTTCGTTCAACAAGCCATTTCACATAGTTTATCTCTTCAAACACGTTAGACGTAGATCGCCTATCAATCTTTCTTATTTCAAACACGCTATGACGTAATTCATTTCTAACCAAAATTTTATATTCCATATTTCCTAAGTCATCTATTCCAATTCACGTAATCGATCATGAGGTCGTCTAGCTTAACAATATGTTGTGCCCCGATCTCACGCGAGTCAGATTTTCCACGGTGGGCATGAATCACCATGCACGCTCCCGCGGGATAATCATCCTCATCGGAACATAACTCTTGTTTTGTGTCTAGACTAATTCATTCTCGATGCGCGGATTGGACCTACTCAATCCTCAAGTTTTATTCATTCATCAATCGCAAGTCCTAACATCCTCGAATTCTCCTTCGTATCAAACCGACAAGTCGAGACAATCAACGTTGCTGCGTCCTGATTTTCCGAGTTCGATCATTCCTGCGACATGAATCACCATGTCAGCACTTACGCGGAACGATCGCCCCAAATCCGACGTAACGTATGTTCATGCGAGGCTAGAGTTGCGCTCGCGGGAGACAAGATCGTCGACGTTGTGGTTATCCGCGTAACAATCAAGACACGATCACTTTCATCCAACATTTATCTCAATCAAAATCCTACGCATAGCATCCAACCGAACAATAACACTTGTACGATCGTCAATCGCCGAGTCAGAGTACCCCCGAGTTATCGCATATCGATCTTTGATGCGCCTCAATACCATCGATGATATGCGTAACCTGACGATCTTCCTTTGCAACCAATTTTGAGTCGTGCGAATGGTGCCATCGTTCGACTGGATAATCTCCTCGACATTCAAATTCTAGTTCGATTATTATCCTTCGAATCATTCACAACATCAATTTCCTCCAACCAATTTTACGTATCGATCATCCGTTTATCTTAAGTCATCGACCAACGTATTCCCTCAATTCGTATCATTCCTTGCTAACTCAAATCATCGAGCAACATTTGTTCCGATCCTCCGAGTTATTCGCGTAACTTCAAAATCAAACCTTTCATGCACGGTATCTACCTGTCGTGCTAACTTTTCATATGTAATTCGTATCAATTTTTTCGATCAAGTCATCCGTTCGCTTTACCTTAGCTTTTCCTCGATTTGATTTATCTACTCAATCATCTCTACGTTTCATACTTGCACCATCCTTAATCCCGTGCACGTTCTGTGCGCGTAAATTTCTAGGTTGTTCGAATCCACTCGTCAAAACTCAAGACTACCAATTATTTAACGATACTCAATCTATGGCTTTGTATCCACGCGACGCTTGCTGATAGAGTCATCGACACCCCACATCCTCAATCGATTGATCGATATTCCTGAGACTATCACATACACCACTCAGGAATGAAGTCATTCAACAAATCCTCAAAACTATCATTCGAATCAAAATCGACTTCTTTGAATCTCGTTCGAACCATTCCTCTAATTCCAAGCACGCTCATCTATATCACATCGATGATACCGTCGCTCGATAGCACCCCTATCGACAGTCATCCTACATTTACTCAATCGAGTTCAACTCATTCTAGCTCGAACACTACGAATCCCACACTCGACTTTGCTAAGGTCGATACAATCCTTGGTGTATATGCCCAGCCCGACTTAGCCAACCGTGCTTACGTAAACCATCTTTTTAGTTTTATCAAAAACTGTTCTCCTATGTTTTGTAAAATAGTTAGACTTATTGTATGGACATCCCGTGGGACAATTGAGAGAGAGCGCGCCAACGATATCAACTTGCGGAAGCAACAGAGTTTACGGAAACAACGAGTTAAAGAATTCAATCGATAGTCCAAGGACGTAAAGCCGTGCTCTGATACCAATATGTCACGTCCCGCTCCCGTAGGAGCGATCGTCCTCGCTAAGGCGTGATGCCGCACGAGCCTAGATTGTGCTCGTGCAAGGCGGGTTCCATAACGGTCGATTTCAGCGGCTGCGACGGGGTCGTCGCACAGAAGTCCCAAGCAGAGACATTGAATGATAGTAGCGAAAAGTAGAACCAAACACAAGTTATTCAAAAGAAGCTCTTTATTGATATTGAAGCAAATATTACATTAGGGTGCAAGGCCAATATTACAAGTCTCTCAAGCTCACTCAAGCTAACTCATCTCACATTACAAGTCACTCAGCTCTCTCTCATCCCTCAATACAAGTCTTGACTCCAGCGGAAGCTTCGGAAGGCGATGTCCATACATTATGTCCTGTATAAGTCTTTACTACATGCGGCCGCGCGCTTCGAATCACCAAGGAACTCCGTGCCTCGACGCATCCAAACGAGCTCCACGCCATGAGCTTCTACCTATGCCTGCATATATAAACTATGTGGGTGTTAGTACTCAACTGTACTGGTGGAATGAGCTCCTCGCCCACCCATACAAAACCGATACGTTATTTTACTTTGTGCAGCATAGTCCCTTCTTATCAATTGTCTTTCTACTCTTGTCTTAGGATCATTTTTATGACCGACGCCTTGCCTATTTGGTATCGTTAGACCATCCCGTGCTTGCAGCATTCAACGTTAACCTATCAAGTCGTGTTTGCCTTACGGCCATAATCAGAGACGCAACTACGCGATGAGGCTCCATTTCCATGTGATCGTGCTAGGAATCCATCGTGCCGTGCCTAGCAACTCAGGGTGACTAAACCATATCACCGCCTCGCGGCCCTTGCTACTTTGATCACCAACTGACCCAATCAAGACTTGCGAATGTTAGTGTCACTCAAACAACTTTTGCCTTGTGGCGGTTTCCCGACTTAAACCCACACAACTCAACCAACTTATGCAACTTATATGCCGACAACTTAAGACTCGACGCCACATCTCGTGCCGAAGCACGTCATCTCTGTTGTAGCCATTCTTAAGCCCAAACATTTGTATTCTAACTGTACACACATTCAACAATGAAACTCAATCCAAAGGCACATACGCGGATTGCCGTCATGCCGACTCATCTATATGATTTGGTCACTGACTCCCAGAGCCATCGTAGACTCCTCTAGCTTTTGTTAGACGGGGTCCTTTCAGCGTGAGTAGAGAGCCCCACTGCAAGTCCTCGCCTAACCCGTGCCCAACACAGCTAATTATTTGTATCCTATTGCCTGCAACGGTCCCGTGGCCTCGGGTTGCTGTGCGGGGAAACGCTCACCTTGTCGACAAGTTGTCCATGACCATGCAAGACTCTACTCAAACTGACGTCTCACACAGTCATGCTACCTCCAGTGTCACCATTTCTTTCAGGGCCAAGTTCAATATTTCTTTCTTATGAGACCGCCTCGTCGACATGTAGCCGCGAGGCCTCGCCGACCTGTAGCCGCAAGCATACTTCTTTCTTGCCCTTTTTCCAAACTCAATGAATCAACCGTGGTTCATGCCTTAAACACTAAGTCTGTGCATCGCTCCTCAACCGACTTCTGATCTACGCGACGCTATCGCCCAAGTCATACTTTATATGACGGACCTTGAGACCGTAAGACTATGTGGTTATACCCAACCATAAAACTCATGGGACCGTGCTTGTTACCTCTCCGATAGCCTAACGTAACTTGCCTGACTTAATGCACAATGACTCGACGAGCAAAGACTGCATCCAGTCTTGCATTGTGAAAACGTGCCGTGTATGCGTTCGACTTCTGAAACGACCAAGTCATTTGGGGTGCCTAGACTTATGCTGCAAGCCGTGCAATACAACTTAACCCGTCGGGCGAGCAGAGGCTAAGCTACGCCTTGGGTGATGAGATCGTGCATGCTTTATGAAGCATTTGTGCGGACGACGCCTATGAATTTGGCTAACTCTTAGCCTTGCGGCGAATACCAACTTTCCTTCTCCCAAGCCACGGGACGAAGGATCGAGTGTTATTTTCAAATCACGTCGTGTACCAACTCTAAGCCGACCATTAGACCTTTCCATATTCTAACTCGATTCGACCTGTCGGGATTATTCCCTTTAGCTATGTGGATTCGTCTCTTTTATTATCAAGCCTACTTGTGCAAGTTGAAAACATGTGATTTATTATGTGAAGGCAAAGATGAGGCGAGTTCACTGAAACTACCACACCTGAGCGAGCGGTCGCCTTGACCAAGCGACGTCTCCGAGCAGCCGTTGCAAGGCTAAGTCCGAACACCGTTAGCTTTCCGATTCCTCCGATTGACTGAGCGGGACGGGGCACTACAACTCGTGCGTTTCGTACGAAAAACTATCGTGACGTGCGCTAATTTGAGTCCAGAATTATATTTTGTCGCAGCAACTTTGGACGCATTTTTGGGACAATCCAACCCGTCGTGACGTGCGCGAATTTGAGTCCAGAATCGTCAATCCGATTTTTTTTGTCTCAATCTCGGTATGTACCCCTTCACTCTCCTAAAATTTTAACAGTTAATTCGATCATTTGATAGATCAAAATCGGCCACCATATCAACTGTTTAAATGTGTTTATTTTGGACAGTTTCATAGAGCCAACATCGTAGATTCGTTTCTCCATCATTAAAGCTCCAGATGACGAATCACTAGCTCTGTTGCATAGCTAGTATAACCACCTTTGTGCCATTAAAATTTTAGCTTTATAGGGTGTCGTTTGGTTGGTTGAAATCGACGCCAAAGTTGGCCTCTACAAACCATAATTTCTAACTTATAAAATTCCATCTTTGAACCCGGAACTCCAAATTCTGGTTTTGACGTAACCAGTGGACTCGTGGCATCGTTCTGGCTAAAATTCATATATAATTGGTTGAATTTGGAACACATGGACCCTAGTGCGTATTTCTGTGCAAACTAGGCCCGATGTCCGGGTCAATGGGCTATTTTGACATCGACTTTTCGGAATCCAATTTTGGATATATCGTTGGGTTCATATTATGTTTCTGGACTTGTTCACATATATTTTGCTAGATTTAGAGGACTTGGTGTCGACACGTATTTTAGTTTAAACCGGATCCTAATGTCCGGGTCAACGGGTTATTTTGAGATCAGCTCGTCGGAATCCAATTTTAGATATATCGTTGGATTCACATCGTCATTCTAAACTCGTGGATATATAATTTTCTAGGTTTAGTAGACTTTTATTCTGACATATTTTCGATGCAAATCGAGTCCAACAGTACATCGTTTTGATCCAAAATTACCGTTTTAATCCTGTGTCCAAATTGAAGTTATGGGTAGACTATCCTAGCTAATTTGACCATTTTGGACATGTTGTTGATGTTTATTTCATCATCCGACAACGTTTGTAGATTTTCTTTTATGTATTATTATTATTTACAATTAATTCCTATTTATGTTCATATCTCGGAATCCGTGCGTCAAAACTGAGATCAGTCGATTCCAGTGATCTCACATCACTGAAATTGACAAGTTGACCATATGGATTACCATGATAAGATTGTTAACCTTGCGGTTGATCATCTTATCTCGATTTGCATGTCATAGATTTTGTTACACGAATAACGAGGTGCATACATAATATTTCAAACCTACCACTTACAATACACATTATTAGCAATAATAATTATAGGGAATAGTGTAGTCTAGTTCTAGATGATATAATTAACAAGTGACTTATATAACCTAAGGTAATACGCGACTAGAACGACCCAAGCTCCCTAGGTGGGAGTTCTTAGTCATACGTGTACTTTAGTGTGTGATATATATTCGTTTATAATTTGGGTTGATAGATATTGCATGGAGTATGATTCAATGGATAGTGGGTTAGACTTTGGTACTGCAGTCTCAACACAGATTGGACAACTTCGGACAAGTATACCTTACTTATTTAATTTACAATTTTTATATGCTTATATTTTCTATCAGTCGTTTACTTGGACATGCTGCTATGATTCATCTACTCTTATCTATATACTTATATTAATACACCTGCTGACACATGGATACGATACACAGGTTCGCATTGCATGGCATATAGGAGACTCGGTTATGATTCATTAGATATACTCGATGATGGATTTTTTGTATATATGTTGACTAGACTTCTGAACTTATCACTTTCTAAAGTCAGACTGGTTGTGTCGTGGATGCGACACAGACAGTATCCTTTGGTGGGGAGGATGATCACTAGGTGGAGGGGCTACTTGTGGCTTAGTTAGTGATGTTGCTGCAGCTGGTGATGAGCCACTGCACATGTACCCCCTTAGAGAGAGCTTCACTCCCCGAACGTTGTCCTCATGTGCATCTCACACAAACTAGATAATCTGCATAGTAGTAATGTTACTGATCACCTGACTATTTTTCTATTACTCGTTCCTGCATCATATGTTTACACCCATCACATGTTATTTACTGTACTTTATTTCGGCATGTATATTTTGTATCTTGCTACGTCCCACTGAGGCCTGTTTCCTTCCAGTATATGCTGAGATCTGACATAGGATATTGATGGTTTACTTCTTCGAATTACTCTTTTAGGTATCATCAGTTGATGCCTTCTTATCATCTTTCTGTAGCATTTTATATCTAGATTTCTTAGTAGTTTTGGTAGAATTTATAGATGTATACTATGGACATACTTGGACACTTAACAGCTTATACGTATTTGAGTTGGACTGGAGTCCGATTGAATGTGCAGCTGGTCATTACCATGTGACCTGGTCCCGTATATTTTGGGCTTGGGGTGAGACACTACAAGAAAAAAGATATTTGTTAACGGTTTTTTATTGACGGTCAGTAATCTTCGTCAACTATTCGGTTTTACTTTGACGGTTTAGGTCTTGTGTCAACTAAATCCCTATTTTGTGTTAACTATACAATATTGTACCACTTTGATAGGTTTCAGGAAACCGTCACATAATCTACCACTTTTAGTTGACGGCTAGTTTAAAGCCGTCAACTAAAGTGGGGGGAAAATTCCTGTGACTATTTCAGATGCCATTATCATAATATTTTCAAAATATTTGGCTTAGTGACGATTTTTATGTTTAATCCCCCGCTGCTCAAAGTCCGATCCTCTCTTTCTAAAATAGTAGCCCCCTCTCGAAAACCCCTCTTCTTTCCCGTTCCTCTCAGAAAAATCCTTTTTTCTCTCAGAAGCCCCTCTCCCTCCACTCCCAAAAACTCTCTCCTCTGCGTCCGTGGTCTCCTCGGCGGTCTACGTCCCCTCTCGAAAATCCCTATTCTCCTCCGTTTATTTTTCTTCTTTAGATCTGCTCTCTCTCTCTCTCTGAAGAAACCCTAAATTTCTCTCACTTTGATGGTGATATCCAAATCTCTGGCGACCATCTCATGGATCGCTATGGCGGTCATGCTATCCCTCGCTCCGGCGGCATACTGCTTCTACCTCCCCGGCGTGGCCCCCGCCGATTTCCAGAAGGTAATCCTAGGGCTACGGCTAGGGTTTCATTTCCTCCTCCGGATCTTCTTTGCGCATTAATTTGATGGCACCTGTTGGATCTCGAGGGAACCATATGCGAGATTTTTAGGGTTTCTGATCAGAATTGGAACAGATCTCATTTCCGATGCTTTCATCAATGGAGAAATGCATATGATACGTGAACACTATTTGTTGCATGCTTTTGAACTTTTGCATTGTTGATATAAAATCACGTACACATACATGACGACAAAGGCCAGTAGCATCCATCTTCTTACCCTACCGGTCAACTAGGAAGCGACGGCATTCGGATGTTCGATGGCGCCGCATCGTATCATTTTTTGACATGTATTAGATGTGTCACGAACAATCTAAAATAATTAGGCTACACCAAGATCATGGTATTACACTTTGATGCCAGCTGACTGTTTTTCACACTCTACTAGAGATCAATTAGTCGATCGTCAAGTGTTCATTGGAAACACAACTGATATTGATTCAAGACACTTTGGCATTGTGTCATGGTTGAAGTCCTCTTTCAGGCAAGTTTAGTCAGTTATAGACAGTTGGGTACTTGAGCATTTGCTTTTATTTTTCCTTGCTAGCTCCTTAGTGTTTTCATCATTCAGCCATTCTAGGAGAAAGTATGCTATACTAGCACATGTACTTTCTTTTGCTCTTCAACTTTGTTTCCCCCCTCATATTTTAGGAAGTACATTTAGGGTTCTGGATCTCTTAATGCCATATCTCACGCTTTAATTGGTCTTACAGGGCTATGTTTCTTAATAATCGAGCAGAAAAGAATCCTCAGTTGCTTCAGCAATCAAATATAATTCCTAGTATTGAAGAAGTTACTTCAACTACAACGCCTATTGTTCGAGAGAGACGGAGGTTACCAAGACGACTGAAAAATCTGATAGCGATGTTACCCCATCAAGAAGTAGATGCCTTTTTATGTAGTTGTTTTCCTTCTTCTGAATATATCTTATATTCTTTTGCTTTAACGCTTGGTGAAGGCATGTTCTTTTTCGTCATTTTTCTGACAACCATAATTAATATTTCAATGTCCTTTTGACTCTAACTTAGAAGTTACATTTGTGCCATAGGTGTGTAATTTGAACAATTAATTATTGGTTTCAAATATTTTTAGATAAAAGAAGAAGAAGCTTCTCTATTTGACATGCTATGGTTACTATTAGCTAGTGTAATCTTTGTACCTTAAATCCAGAAGATACCAGAAGGTAAGATTATGTTCAGTATTATCCATAATCTCTCTTTGTGCAAAATTATGTTGATTGCATTTGTTTTTGGTGTTGCATAGACCTCTTGCTTTCTATTTCTTCAAATTTATGTTTCAATTTTTCTTAATCATTTGAGGACTTCCATTGAAAATGTGAAATGCTGTAACTTTAAGCTCAGGTGGAACTTAAGGCTGCAGAAAACTGTAAAACCAGTATCTGTTTAAAGTGAGATGAGTAATACCATTTTGATTCAGTGATACTCCATTTTGTGATTAACATGAGCAACATGCCAGGATGTAGCTTGTATTTTGTTCTAGAAAGCTGTTGCCTTAGTTGTTCGACTGTAGGTTAGCTAGGGCCTACGTAGCCCCCATTGGTTGGTAGGACATGTTAACCCAAGGAAATCTCTATGTATGGATATTTGGTGAAAGATATGGATACATCATAATGTTATGGTCAGCTATATAAACCAATATTATGCTAGTTGGCAGGTAGTTAGACCTTCCTTTTGGTTATGCAGTTTAAGCTCATGCAACCAAGGTGCAACCTTATAAGATGTGGATAAAAAATCGTGGTTCGAGTGGTTGGGAGATTTCTAACCCGTGGACAGTCAAATAGTTTGCAAAACCAAAAGTGTGTCAGATAGGGTTGGTCATGCAAATATTGGATTGAGACCAAAAAATTCCTAAACATTAACCAGGCTTGACCGTTTCACATCTAGGGGCAGAAATTTTTGACCCAACCTGCTAATGTGACTACGGCTAATATGCTATTTGGATGGATTCTGAGGATTAGGAAGGTTTGGATCATGAACAAGTCACAAACACACAACTACATAAATGAAATCTGTAACTTTTTTTTATCTCCCTTCTCCACATTCAAGTCTTTCTTTTTATATCTTACAAAAAGTCAGAATTTTTTATTATGTCTTTCTCTCTCCCAACATCTTTGTTCCCCTCTTATTCTGTATCTCCTTGTTTATTTAGTCTCGCTCCTTTCTGAGTAGCTTGAAAGATGATTTACCAAAGCTTGAAGACCTTATAATTGACCATGTCCTACATAATGTCTTCTAACCATTCGATTTATCATTAGCGCACACTCCATTAAGTTATTTACAAAGTTTATACATTAATGATCGCCTATTGATAGGAAAAGAACTCAGGTATCCACATACTTCTTGGACATATGGTAAGCTGAGGTTGGAATCCAACTACCAAATACATTACTTATCCTATGTACTTAGACAGGATGAACTAGTATGGGGATCCATAAATGAATACAATACCAGCATGTTTGTTTGTTTAGTCTATCATCTCTAGGCTATTCCAATCTCTCAGTATGATTCATAAAGGAATCTGAATATGAGCAGAGGACTAAAGGCAATTACAGGATTAACAAGTTTATGACCTTGTTCCCAAGTTTGATCTGATATAGTATTCTCTATTCTGAAACAGTCAATAGTTCGTCTTATAAGGCTCAAATTTTACTGAAGTTCTTGTCTCTTATTTTTTGTATTCTAGCCTCTATATTAAAATATGCTAATCAAAGATTTGGGCTTGGGGTATGTTGTTTAAATCGCATCTTAAAGTTTAGCCTTGGATCTGTTTGGTTTAAGCCAATCTGCACCAGACAATTGTTGTTGTTTAGTCATGTCAGTCATGGTACGGGTGTAGTAGGGGCCAATGGTAGTTGTCAAGTCTACCATTTCACAATCGGTCCTAATGTAGTTACCTGGAATGTGCTACATCGAGATCATGGTACGGGTTTAGGAATCAAGTATTATATGACAATTGTCTTTATTTTTGTTACCGAAAATTTTATGGAAAGCATAAAAGTTTAAAATAATTGTGCAAAAGACACCAAGCTTAGGAAATTTGTATTAAGAGCTTCGTCGCGCCTTAAAAGAGGACACCAAAAAAATAAACGTCCTATTTTAAGGCATCATAATATTATATATATATATATATATATATATATATATATATATATATATATATATATATATATATATATATATTTAAACAATGGCAGAAGCCTTCATTAAAATAAACTACGAGGGGTTGGAACCGGGAGATAGCCCGAGTTCCTACAAACTGTTGGGGGTAGCCCTGACAAAAGTCCTGAATAAAAACGAAATTACACAAGGTTTTTTTTTTGGCAGAAAAGAAAACCGAAATTCAAAAAACTAATTTCAAAATTCAAAAAAAAAAAAAAAAAAAAAAATTCCCAAACAGGCGGGGGCGTTGGGCCCGAAGGGGCCAGCAGCTCGGTGCACTGCACGAGAACACGCACGTGTCCCGAGGGAAACGCGCGAGACCCGATGCAGCCGCGCGGTTCGAGGGGGGATGGGGGAGGGGGGCGCACGGCTCCAGGAGCCTCGGGCCCCCCCCATGACGCAGCCCGAGGCGGGCCGCCCGACGACCGGAGGCGACGGGGGAGGGCTGGGCTCCGGAGGGGGAAGGTAAGGGGGTAGGGGAGGTGACCCGCCCGACGGGGGGGTAGGGAAGGTGAGGGGGTAGGGGAGGTGACCGGCGACGACCGCCGGAGGTGGGGCGGTGATCGGTAGGGGAGGGAGGGAAAGAGGAAGGGGGTGAGCGAGGCTCCGGTGAGGGAGGGAGGGAGCCCTAAGGAGGAGGAAGGGGAGGAGGAGGGGAGGGAGGGACCCGACGGAGGAGGGGCATCGTCGGGGCAGCGGTGAGGAGGGGGAGGAGGAGGGGAGGAGAGGGGGAGGCCGGGGCCCACGCGGGAGCGGAGGCAGGCGCGCCGGCGGGGAAGCCGAGAGGAACGGCGGACCGTTCGCAGCGGAGAGCGGAGAAAGGAGGGAGCAAGGGGCTCGACCTCCGGGCGGGGCCTACCTCCGGCGGGGGGGAGAGGGAGGGGCCTCCGGCAAGTGGCGGAGGGAGCGCCGGAGGGCGGCGCTGATGGAGGGGAGAGCGCCAGGTGGGGTGAGTGGCGGGGGCGGAGACGCCGAGAACGTGGAGGGCCACGCCTGAGCAGGAGGTGCTCCCGGGGGGAGCTCGCCGCGCGCAAGGGGGGGGGGGTAGGGAACCCCGGAGGAGGGAAGGTAGAGGCGGCCTCTCCACAGCCGCCGGAGGGGGAGGCGGCCACTGGGTGTCGCAAGGAGGACCCTGGCTTCGGAAGAGGGGGCCACTGCAGGGGCGTGGCTAGAGGGGGGAAGGGCGGAGGGGACGTCGGAGCGTTGGGGAGCGAGCCAGGCCGAGCAGCAGGCGGCTGGGGAGGGGGAACTCCGCCCGGGGGGGGTGGCGAGGCGGGCCCGGCCGCGCGAGCGGGAGGCCACTGAAGAAGGGCCGGGGCTGCCACGCCGGGAGGCGGCGGATCGGCGAGAGGGACGGTCGGGGGAGCCGGAGCGGAAGGGGGCCCAGCGGGCGCCACAGCCGGCGAGGGGCCACGCCTGGCCCGGCGACGACGGGGTCCCCGAGGGCGTCTAAAGGGAAGGGGGGAGGGAGAGGGTTGGGGAAACCGCTTGGCGGTGGGGGGTGGGGACCCCACGGGGAGGAGGGCCAGGCGGAGGCCGGCCATCCAGGGGGGGAGGGACGGCCGCCGAGGGGGACGAAGATCTGGAATGGCGCCGCCGTCCCCGGCAGGCCGACCGGCCAGCCTAGCCACAGGATGCCGGCGGGCGGAGATACAAAGAGCTGGGAGCCCGATCTCTTCCCCATCTCTCGATGATCCCAATATATATATATATATATATATATATATATATATATATATATATATATATATATATCCTCGCATCAGCGCGTCCATCGCCCACCTCCCCCCTCGCGGAGACGTCCTCCCCCTTGGCTGAGGCCACCCGCTAGTCTCTCCTCCACCTGCAGTGGCCTAACTCGGCCACGTCCTCCCTCAGCCCCTCGGCTGAGCCCACCCGCTCGCCTATCCTTTCCCTGCGGTGGCCTAACTCGGCTACATCCTCCCTCAGCCCCTCGTCTCCCCTCTCGCGGGTCTCCTTTTCCTCCCCTATGCCGGCTGCCAGGCGGCTCCATGCGACTCCCCCCGCCGTGTCAGGAACTCCCTCTCCCCGCCCATCTCTCACCGTCGAGCCCCTCGCCGTGGGCTGAGCACCCGCCGCCGTGGGTCGTTCCCCCATGCCAACCCCGCTCGGGGCGGAGGGGCCCGATGTTCCCTCGTGATGCACGCCCCTCCATCGGGCAGAGAACCCCTCCCCTCCCTCGGGCTGTGAGACCCACTCCCCCCTCGGGCCCATCGCCTCTTGGCGGAGCATCCGCTCCAACGCCTCGGGCGGCGTACCCGTTCCCCCCCAACCCCAGAACTTTCAAATTTTCGAATTCGTTTTTTCGTATTTTCACAAGGTTCAGAAAGTTCATAATTTCAAAATTTTTCCAAATTTTGAAATTTTGAGTTTTCACTTTTGCTTTTTTCTACCTTGCTTAACATGGCTTTTTGTGTTTTGCGGCTCTGTAACTGTCTGTAATGCTCTCCACGAGCTCCTTTTAGATTTTTATAAAATATCTTTTTATTATTATTATTATTATCCTTATTATTATTATATATATATTTTTTTTGGAATAAGGGTGAATTATATATATATATATATATATATATATATATATATATATATATATATATATATATATATATATATATATATATAAAATAAATTCACCCTTATTTCAAATATATATATATATATATATATATATATATATAATTTATTATGTTGGTGTCTTTGATCTGAATGGTTAAGCGGTCTGATTGGTAGATATTGAGCTTGTTCGATCAATGATTAAACCGTTTTTAAAAACATTTAGTACTAGGATGGTCACTCCTGATGGAGTTAATGAGAAGTATTTATATTAATAGACTTCATCTGTTGTGTACATCTTTGAACTGAATGGTTAAGCGGTCTGATTGGTAGATATTGAGCTTGTTCGATCAATGATTAAACCGTTTTTAAAAACATTTAGTACTAGGATGGTCACTCCTGATGGAGTTAATGAGAGGTATTTATATTAATAGACTTCATCTGTTGTGTACATCTTTGAACTGAATGGTTAAGCGGTCTGATTGGTAGATATTGAGCTTGTTCGATCAATGATTAAACCGTTTTTAAAAACATTTAGTACTAGGATGGTCACTCCTGATGGAGTTAATGAGAAGTATTTATATTAATAGACTTCATCTGTTGTGTACATTTTTTTTAATATATTAATAGACTTCATCTATTGTGTACATCCTCATTGACTATCATCAATTGTATGATTCTGAAATTAATATCGTTCAAGTTAGTACGCCTCACAATTTTTACTCTCTGCGGTGCAGAAAGATCCACTTCAAGTGAAAGTGAATAAATTGACTGCTATAAAGACACTTCCATACTCGTGTTATTCTCTCCCTTGCTGATCGACAGTGCATAGAATCTTGGGTAGGTTCTTTGTGGCAATCGTATTGAAAACTCTCCCTATGTGCTTAGTATGTCATACCATAGCTTTTCCCTGTTACCTTTTTTCATTGTTATGACTTTGTATTCGACCATAATTGTAATCTTCTTCTCTTTTCTGTTAATTATTTTTTCCTTCCCAGTTTGAGATGAGAGAGAAGGAGATGTGCCATATGTTGGGTTTTTGGTTTTTCCTTTAGAAAGGTTTAGTCCCACATCGAAAAAAACAAATGGTTTGTATCTCAATATATTAGCTTTGCTATTATTGGAGATGCACATGTGGTGTGGAGGTGCACATGGGTTTGCCATGATGGATTATTTTTCTAATGGGAAAAAGGCTAAAATCAACAATTAAAGCATTCATGCTTTTTGCTCTTGGAAAATTTATTTCCATAGGAGCTAAGCCCCGTTGGGGCTTAGCGACTCGGACTTGGGTTCGGACTCGGACTCGGGCTCAAGGGCTCATGAGGCGTAATGTGGCGTTTTGTTGACGCACTTTGCACTTAGCACGTCAACGCGAGCCCAGTACGCGCAGCGTGCGCAGTGTGTGCAGCGTACGCAGTGTGCGTAGAGTGCGTAGTGTGCGTAGTGTGCGTAAAAGGGGCTGTGTGCGTAAAGTGTAAATTACGCTGGTGGCACAACTTCCAGCAGAACGTGTCCTTGCATGTTCTGAGCGGTTGCTCCATGTTCGGGGTGGTTACTACCACGTCCCTAACATTGTGCTAACCGGGCAGTTGTTGCAGGGGCTTATATAAGGCCTCCTCCTCCTCTCTCACAGGTTACAGAACAGAAAGAGAAGCCACCAGAAAGTTTACGAAGTATTCTTTAGCACAAGTAAACAGAGATTTCAGATGTGTTCTTTAACACAGTTCTGATCTGCAGCCTTCGAGAGAGAGAGGAAAGGCGTCGCACCAGCGTTGCTCTTGCACGGGAGTTCGTGTCCGTCCGAGGAGTCAGAAGAGCAGGAGTGTTCCAAGTTCTCCGACGAACTTGCTGGTTCCTGGAAGCTGTTCGCGTAGGGCGAATAAAGCTTTGAGCAACGGTGATCATTCACCCCAGCAGGAGTTCTTCCATCTATCGCCAGTCACCTTCTTCGTTGCTGCCAGTAACTCTGATTGTATCTTCTTTTTAGAAGTACTACGATCTGATTGCTGTGATTACGAAATCTTTTTAGATTCTCGTAATATCATAACGATATCTTTTTAGATCTTCGTTATACTTGCGCAACCTTCCTAGAAGTGTTGCGTTGGAACATTGTTTTTATAATTGTTTCATATTCTCAGTTTTCAATCGTAAAATTGTGCCCCGGCACTAACAATCTCAAAGCTTTATTGCTACGATGGAAAACATTAATGTTTCACTCCTAAACACTGACTTCTGTAAGTTAGAGAAGTTTGATGGAGAGCATTATCAAGTCTGGAAGAGGAAGGTTTATCTCACTCTTCAACTCAGAGACGTGGATTACGTGCTTCTTGAAGAGGAACCTACCGTTCCAGATACTGGGTCTGCTGCCGCAATCTCTGCGGCTACTAAACTTCAGGCCAAGTGGAGAAGGGAGAATAGCATTTGCAGGTTGCTTATCCTGAATGCTATGGAGGATTCCCTAGCAGAATCCTATTCTAAAAAGAATATCGCTAGAGACATATGAGAGTCTCTAGAAAAACTCTACGAAGAAGACAAGAACCGCAGTAAAATATTTGTGGTTGAAAAATATCACAAGTGGTTCTTTGAGGACGAAAAGTCTATGCTGCCGCAGGTGAAGGAGTTCCTGAAACTGCGACAGAAGCTGGAAGACGAGACGATGCCCCTCCCCGACAAGTTTATTGTTGGAGGGATTGTCTCAAAGCTCCCCGCTGGGTGGAGCAAGTTCTATGCAAACATGCATAGGAAGAAGTTGGAGATCACCCTTGAAGATCTCCTACAGGAAATCTATGTTGAGGACCAGATGCGGGCTCAACTGAAGGTGGACACACTGTCCAAGCAATTGGCTAACGCCAATCTGGTTCAGACCAAGGAACCAAAGGGAAAGCAGACAGCTTTCCACAGCAAGAAGAAGAACCCTGACAATCTAAAAGTCAAGGGAACTTCTATCAAGAAAAAGAAGCCGAAGTCTGAAATGTCTTGCTTCAAGTGTGGCAAGAAGGGCCACTTTATGAATGAGTGCAAAGCAAAGACCACGTAATCAGAGCAAGGAAAGCCTAGTAAGGTATCTATGATCACTGACGTAGTTGCTATGATTGCACAGGTTGATGCAGTAAGGAACTGGTGGGTAGACACTGGAGCCTCCTGCCATGTCTGCTCCAGTAAGGAGTGGTTCACCACCTACACCCCTACTTCTGAAGTGGTTATGATGGCGAACTAGGCACAAGCTGAAGTGCTCGGGATCGGGACGGTGGTGTTGAAGCTGACTTCGGGGAAGTCTGACGCTTCAAGGCGTGAAGCACGTACCTGCTATCGCCAAGAACCTGGTCTCGGGAGGCCTACTCTGCAATGCAGGCCTCAGGATGGACATCAATGCTGGCCAGATGGTGATGTCTATCAAAAGAACATATTTCGGAAAAGCTTTTTATACCGAAGGAATGTTCAAGATTCAGCTTGTAAATCAGTCCAATGTAATTAATGTAATTAATGAAGTCACTCATTCTGCTTATACTCTTGAGTTGTGGCATAATAGGCTAGGACATGTTCATTGTAAACGAATAAACAGAATGTCTAGTCTAGGACTTATCTCCAAATGTGGGGGTAAGGTAGAGAAATGTGAAGTTTGGGCTCAAACGAAGATCACAAGGAAACCCTTTCCTCGGGTTAATCGAAGTACAGATCTTCTGGAGTTGGTTCACTCCGATATCTGTGACTTCAAACAGTTCTCTACAAAGGCCGAAATAAAGTATTTCATAACCTTCATCGATGACTTCTCAAAGTGTGCTTTCGTCTACTTGCTGAAGGCTAAAGACGAAGCATTCGAGAAGTTTAAGGAGTTCAAAGCCGAAGCTGAGCGGCAGACTGGACAACAACTCAAAAGGATAAGAAGTGATCGAGGTGGGGAGTACAGGTCTCATGAATTCACATCGTTCTGCAAAGAACATGGAATTGTCAATGAGACTACGGCTCCGTACTCTCCTCAATCAAACGGAAGTAGCAGAGAGGAAGAACAGAACGTTAACAAAAATGATTAACTCAATGTTGTTGACTGCTGGTCTTCCTAAGTGCTACTGGGGAGAAGCTGCATTGACGGCCACTTTTATTCTGAATAGGGTGCCTCATGCAACTTCTGACATTACTCCTCATGAACTCTGGTTCAAAGTCAGACCTAACTTGAATGTCATTCGAGTGTGGGGGTGTCTGGCATATGTCAAGCTTCCAGATCTGAAGATTCAGAAGCTTGGGACAAGGACTACTAAGACGATCTTCTTGGGGTATGCCGAGAAGAGTGATGCTCGGAGATTTCTTGATATAGAGTCAAATCATATCATTGAATCTCGCGACGCGGAATATTTTGAAGACAAATTTGCACAGCACAAGAATATTGTTCTTGCGGATATTCCGGAGAACAATGAGGGTGCGCAAGAAACTGAAGTCTTCAATGAAGATGTGGTCCAAGAAGATGTTGTTATTGAAACAACGGTTGAACCAGAACAAGCTGAGCCGTCAGCTAAGCGTGTGAGGAGGCTGAAGGACTTCGGAAGTGACTTTGTCACCTATCATGTGGAAGCTGATCCGCTTACCTATGATGAGGCGATGAAGACCAGAGACGCGGTTTTCTGGAAGGAGGCGATTGACAATGAAATTGATTCCATCACCTCAAATAACACTTGGGTGTTGGTTGATCTTCCTGAATGAGCGAAACCCATCGGATGCAAATGGATCTTCAAGAAGAAGATGAAAGCAGACGGAACTATTGACAAGTTCAAGGCTAGGTTGGTAGCCAAGGGATTTTTTCAGAAGCAGGAGATTGACTATTTTGACACGTATGCTCCAGTAGCCCGAATGAGCACCGTCAGAATATTGATTGCTCTCGCAGCAATACATAAGATGGTGATACATCAGATGGATGTGAATACGGCTTTCCTAAATGGCTAGCTGACCGAAGAGATTTACATGCAACAGCCAGAGGGATTTGTCATCAGGAGTCTTGATGACAAAGTCTGCAAGTTGGTGAAATCTTTGTACGGTCTTAAACAGGCTCCCAAGATGTGGCATGAGAAATTTGACAAAGTTATAAGGTCAAATAGTTACATGGTCAGCGATACGGACAAGTGTGTTTACACGAAGTTCGCTGATGGAAGAGGTGTGATCGTTTGTCTGTACGTGGACGACATGCTTATCCTAGGTACGGATATTAGCTGTGTCATGGAGACAAAGAAATTCATCTCAAGCAAGTTCAGTATGAAGGACTTGGGGGAAGCTGATGTGATCTTAGGGATCAAGATCATCCGGACAGACACTGGACTAGCGCTGTCACAGTCTTATTATATTGAGAAAATGATCACTCGTTATGGGTATCGGGATCTTCCAGGGATCGATATGCCGTACAGGTGTGATCTGAAGCTGAAGCCTAATTCACGGGAAAGCATCAGGCAGCTGATGTATGCAAGCGTAATGGGAAGTTTGATGTATGCTACTACTGCCACAAGGCCTGACATAGCTTTCGCCGTGGGAATGTTGAGTCGTTTCATGAGCAACCCAGGTGCTGAACACTGGAAAGCTGTGAAACGGGTTATGAGATATCTCAAGAAGACTCATACATATGCACTGTACTACAGCGAAGATCCGTCAGTAGTGGAAGGCTTCAGTGATGCCAGTTGGTGCTCAGAGGTGAAGAGCGAAAGGTCCACAGGTGGATACATTTTTACAATGGGTAGAGCTGCTATATCGTGGAAGTCGAAGAAGCAGTGCTCTCGCGGTCATCCATGGAATATGAGTTCTTTGCACTAGATACCGCAGCCGAGGAAGCAGAATGGCTTCGGGAGCTTATGTATGATCTTCCATTGGTTGGGACGCAAATACCAGCGATACCGATATACTGCGACAACCAGGCGACTGCGGCGGTGGTATCAAATGACCTTTTCAACGGAAAGAAGAGGACTGTGCGGTTGAAGCACAGGGCAGTACACGATCTTATCAAGAGGTGTTATTGCAGTGATTGATGTTCGGAGTCAGGAGAACCTGGCGGATCCGTTCACCAAGGGCCTCAAGCGCCAGCTGGTCAATGACACAGCTTGTAAAATGGGCTTGAAGGCATTCTGATATTGGATTATTGTATTCCTACCATAAAGTTTTATGCTAATAGTTCAAAGATTTATCTACTAGGCATCTAGCTTTTGGTTCAAGGAAGGACCACTAATCGGAAGAATATCAGGAACGGTGGGTACATGTTCTATTGGGCATGGAGAGGTTACGGACCTATAACCACTGTTGTCTACTATTATTTTCTGCGGAAAACGGTTCCTGTGGGAAGGTTGGCTTAATTGCCTTAATGAGTTCTCAGGCAGAGTGAATGCCTGGAGTGCTTTACAGAAAGCACGGTAGAGCAGCACTACAAGGAGTGAAACTCCATGCTACAGTGGGGTGACTCCACAATGAGGTTCCTATATGTGGGGTGCTACCCAGGAATAGGATAAAGCCTCGGCTTTGCAAGCCAAGTCACAGCGGCGTAGCACCGCAAATAGGCAGTTAGCCTAATGCTGTATGTTAAATATAAAGAGGGGTGTAGTCAGCACTACAAAGAGGAGGAGTTCCTCATGTTACAGTGGCACGACACCACCATGAGGTACCCGGTTAGGGATAAAGCCTCGACCTTGCAAGCCATGTCGTTGCGGCGTAACACCACAAGGGAGCCTAAGGCTTCATGCTGGGTAGTTTGGCACTACAAAGAGGCGGTTGCCTCATGCTACTGTAGTATGACACTACGATGAGGTTCCCGGTATGGGATAAGGCCTCGGCTTTAAGCCATGTCATAGCGGCGTAGCACCGCAAGGGAAGCACAAAGCGCTTCATGCCATGTCTCTTTATAATGAACTCACCTATAGTGTATGACAGAGATATCAGGCCGTCTCTTGAGGGTAAACTTGTAGACACCCAAAATTATACACTGAAACCAGGCTGGCACAGGGCCTTTAATGTGTAGCCAGAAGCACATGTAACTACATTATGTGAGTGGAAAGAATTTCAGCTATGATGCAGAATTCAAGGCTTAGTACATTCTTGTATTATAGTTTGATTTTTGACCCATGCGGGAAGATTCAAGTCGTAAGCGATATCTCTCCTAATGCATGATGAACAGTTACTGTGGGGAACACTTATATCCATATATAGAGATATGTGGGGGATTATTGGGTTTTTGGTTTTTCCTTTAGAAAGGTTTAGTCCCACATCGGAAAAAACAAATGGTTTGTATCTCTATATATTAGCTTTGCTATTATTGGAGATGCACATGTGGTGTGGAGGTGCACATGGGTTTGCCATGTGGAATTATTTTTCTAATGGGAAAAAGGCTAAAATCAACAATTAAAGCATTCATGCTTTTTGCTCTTGGGAAATTTATTTCCATAGGAGCTAAGCCCCGTTGGGGCTTAGCGACTCGAACTCGGACTCGGACTCGGACTCGGGCTCGGACTCGGGCTCAAGGGCTCATGAGGCGTAATGTGGCGTTTTGTTGGCGCACTTTGCACTTAGCACGTCAGTATCGTCGCTAGGCGCATAGTACGCTTAAGTTGCGCTCGTTGTGCGAGCCACTTGAGCGACCACGTTGCGTGGCCCGTTACGCGAGCCCAGTTACGCAGCCCAGTACGCAGCCCAGTACGTCCAGTACGCACAGTGTGCGCAGCGTACGCAGCGTGCGTAGAGTGCGCAGTGTGCGCAGCGTACGCAGTGTGCGTAGAGTGCGTAGTGTGCGTAGGGTGATTAAAAGGGGCTGTGTGCGTAAAGTGTAAATTACGCTGGTGGCACAACTTCCAGCAGAACGTGTCCTTGCATGTTCTGAGCGATTGCTCCATGTTCGGGGTAGTTACTACCACGTCCCTAACATTGTGCTAACCGGGCAGTTGTTGCAGGGGCTTATATAAGGCCTCCTCCTCTCTCACAGGTTACAGAACAGAAAGAGAAGCCACCAGAAAGTTTATGAAGTGTTCTTTAGCACAAGTAAACAGAGATTTCAGACGTGTTCTTTAACACAGTTCTGATCTGCAGCCTTCGAGAGAGAGAGGAAAGGCGTCGCACCAGTGTCTCTTGCACGGGAGTTCGTGTCCGTCCGAGGAGTCAGAAGAGCAGGAGTGTTCCAAGTTCTCTGACGAACTTGCTGGTTCCTGTAAACTGTTCGCGTAGGGCGAATAAAGCTTTGAGCAACGGTGATCATTCACCCCAGCAGGAGTTCTTCCATCTATCGCCAGTCACCTTCTTCGTTGCTGCCAGTAACTCTGATTGTATCTTCTTTTTAGAAGTACTACGATCCGATTGCTGTGATTACGAAATCTTTTTAGATTCTCGTAATATCATAACGATATCTTTTTAGATCTTCGTTATACTTGCGCAACCTTCCTAGAAGTGTTGCGTTAGAACATTATTTTTACAATTGTTTCATATTCTCAGTTTTCCATCGAAAAACTGTGCCCCAGCACTAACACCATATTGTATGTAAGATAACACTGACTGAGAAAGATGCAAAGGATCTCAAGGAAAATATAGAAGAAGAGTATCGGGTCAACATGTAAGTAAATTTATCTTTAGTGAATGCTGTCTTTCGTTGTGGCTGTTTGTGGATGTTGTTATGGGTCATTACTTATCATATTCTACAGGATTCTAGACAATCTTCCACTGGTTGTTCCTATTAAAAGGCTAGATCAAGATTCTCATACAGTGTCCAACATGGCTTTCATGTTGGCATCAAAGACCAATATAGTGGAGTAAGGACTGCACTGAATTTGGCACTCAGATCATTGTAGTAAATATTGTTGCGAGTAAGGAACTGATACTAAACCACTCTCAACTTTTTTTACAGAGCAAGGATGTAGAGTATTATATCCACAACCATTTATCATTTATTGTGGAAATATCACAAGGACCCACAATTGGACCTAGCAAGGATAGTTGGGTTTGAGGTCAAACCATTCAGGGTTTTCCTCCTCCCGATTCTTATGTGCATTCTCACTCTTTCCCCTCCCACTACGATTACAAGTTTTGACTCCACTTATGTTGCAGTGTTAAGCCCGAGTATGAAGGTGAGTGGGATGGTTGCAAGACTCATTTATCCACTTGTGACTCTCATGCAAAGCATGCAGTTATGGACTCTGAAATGCTACAAGAGGTTGAAGAGAAAAATGATGTCATTTTTACCTACGATGTTGAGTTTAAGGTATGTGTAGAGCAACATAAAGTAGCAGTTTGTTGGTTCTTCATCACAGCCGTTATAAAGTAGCAGTTTGTTGGTTCCAACAATTGTAAGTAGAAGTAGGTGAAAATCAATTTTAATTAAAATTAGACTTGCAATTGGGTGGCAGCAGTGAGTATCAGAGTTCTGACTTGTAATTCAAATGGACTTTGATACTAGTAGATACTAGCAGTGAGTATCTCTCTATATCATTATTCTCTACAAGCAGCTATTAGTTCTGATACTGTGATACTAACTATACCTAGTAGATATTAGCTTTGATTACTATACTATGCCATAATGCTTTGATACTTAGACATTAGCTCTGATCCTTAAATATTAGCCCTGATACTAAGCCACAATGCTTTGATACTTAAACAAAATACTATGAATCATGGTTTATGAAGCTAACAATGTGTTTTTAATTGGCTACAGGTATTCTCGATGAATGATGGTTTGTTAAGCTGCGGGCTTCGGTTTCGATGGTTTGTGAAGCTGCAGGCTTTAGTTGTGATATGGTTTGTGAAGCTGCGGGTTTCCGTTATGGGTATTTTGTTGAAATCTAGAACTTTAGTTCATGAAATAGGGTTGTATATCATGTACAGTTGTGATCTGTGAACAAGTTTATCTTTTTGTTGGTTACTGAACAATAGTACCAGTTGAATGTAAGGACATGTTTGTTTTGTGAATATAAAATATGTATTATAAATTATTTGATGTTTACGAGAGATTCTAGAATTTATATTACGTATTTTTGGATTTGATATTAGGCGTGGATCTCGTAACGTCGGCAACGTAATGAGAATTGATAAACATGATCTCTTGACGTATAAGAAATGTCAACAAAAAGAGAATATATGTTGACAGTCATTAACCGTCAGCTAGGCCAACGTAAGAAAAAGTATGCACCAATGTTGACGGTAAAACCCGTCAACTAAATCAAATTTAGTTGACGACTAAACCCGTCAACTAAATCAATTTTAGTTGACGGCTAAAACCCGTCAACTAAAGTCATTCAGCAGCCGTCAACTAAAGTGGGGACTTCTGCTGACACTGGCCTAGCTGACGGAAGGAAAACCGTCAACTAAACCCTTTGGTGATGGGAAAAAGCAATCACCAAAAGTCATTTTTCTTCTAGTGACACTGTCAGATATCTGGCAGTCCTTACTTCAGACAGGACTGCCAACATATTGAGAGTCCTACTTTACAATAGGACTGCCAACTAGCTGATATTCCTTACAATTATGTATCAAAACACTATGTACAGAGAGTTTTGACTTAGACTGCCAGCTAGTTGGCAGTCTTTGCTTCAAGCAGGACTGCCAACTAGTTGACAGTCCAAATCAAAACTCTCTGTACAAAGAGTTTTGATTTGGACTGCCGGCTAGTTGGCAAAATTATATCACATGTCTACATAACCAACCAAAATTATACCAGACAATAACATATCCAAAATTAGATCACATGTCCACATAACCTAAATGCATCCAAACATAACCAAAACATATACTAAAATATCCAAATATCCACAGATCCAAATATCCAAACATATCTAAATATCCAAAACACATCCAAATATCCAAAAAATATTATTATGTTGGGCCTTTGTACACTGCTCCTGATTTTGCAAGAAGGGGAAATCTACTGTGTCGTCGATGCGCTCCATATCGTTGCAGATTTCAATATAGTTTTCACCTGGCATTGACGGAGGCTTTTTGCCAATCCCTTCACCTTTGTAGCCTGCAAATGACACGATATAAATTAAATCTACAAACTTGAAAATCTTTAAAGGCTACAAATTTGAAACTCACCATCCTTACCAATGCAGTATATAAGGCATTTTTGGGAGAAAAGGTCCCAGAGCTCCTACAGTATCGAGCATTGGCATGTGAGGTTTAACAACTTGGAATGTCCGACACCAACATAGTACGCCATGTAGTCGTCGTTGCAGTTGGCCATCTCAACCACCGGTTGTCTTTCGAATTCTCCAAGCACATGTCGTTGCCACTCGGAGTAGAAGTCCGTAACCTAGTCGAATTCGGTCGGTTTACAATTTAAAGGTTTCGTCCCGCCCGAAGCCTCTATTAACTTTAATGTGCGCTTTGGCACATTTTGTACGAAGCAAAATTGACGAAGTATTTTAACAGGCATGTAAGGCTCCGTAATTTTATAGCAAGTGATCATACCATAAAATAATGTTACTAGTTGTATTGGGCAACTACTCCCTCGTAAATCCCGGTGTGGGTGCCAAAGTATCCGTAAGAAAAGTAAATTGTGTGTGCATAGCTTAATTTAGTAAATTGTCATGACCAAAAGAATCTAACAAGAATTATACTACCTATGCTACCTATTCTCCTATTCTGGCACCAAATTATCAAGTACATTGCGAATGGTTGCCAGGATATCAGAACTTTTAAGCGTCAGCCGTAATTGGCTTCCATCGGCACATTCTAGGAAGGTGCCCAATATTGTCTATATTATTCTCACCCCGCTTCAGCATCGAAAAGCGCTCGTATATCTATGACTACAATTATTAAAAGAATAGTCAACAATTTAATAATAAAATTTTGTATGTGTGATTAACCTCAAAAAAATTTTCATACATGGAGTAGAGTCTGGCATCCGACGATTGTCTTAGTACCGACACGGGATGCTGCTCCAAGCTCGCAGTAAAAATTTGCTAGTATATCACTTCCTCAAGATATGTCTTCCACATCATCCACGTCGGATAAATTCAGAATATACGTCGCATGAATCGAGGTTCCGAACTTGTCTGGAATGCCGACGGATCCAAGAATGAAACAGATGTACGTATGGGCCAGCATGTCAACTTTATCATCATCGGCCTGCGTCTCTCGATATCTTCCAAATATTTCAAAGAAAGTACCTCTTGAAGTCTTGAAGGGTTGTAAAACTCGTAGCATCAACCCCAAGATTCTTTGACACGAACTGTATGATATCATCTTACCAGTCAGGGGATTTCTTATGAAAGAGTTCTTTCATCATGACCAAACCGGTAACATTACGGTCCAATATGGACGTGATCAAGTGTAATTGTCATCTCCCCTACTGGGATATGAAAATTGTTGGTTTCTGGATACCATTTCTCCATGAAGGTTGATATAAGAGCATTGTCCATCGTCTTGTAGGCGTATCGGGCAAAATTTTGAAAGCTGGTCGGAATGATCTTGTTCTTGGCGGCGTCCCCTAATGTATCAAACTGCCAGCTTTCGGACTTCTTCCCGTAGCTCACGGCCCTAAGCATACGAAAGGTCCTCTGTATATCAGACAACAGGATATAATTAGAATTAGAATATATATATGCATAGTAGACTAAATGGAAGCTTAAATTTTTATAACTTAATGTACATACCGGCTCCTTCCATATTTGATATGCAATATGTTTGTCAAATGACAACAACATTGAGCAACCTTTCGGACGAACAGGCTGCTGATAAGGCCCGAAACCATCATCTGTGCAGATTTGGCTAGTAGGCACATCGTCATCGAAAGAAGACGGAGGACTAAGAGGAGCTGCTTCCTTCGAAGAAGTGTGGCGAGCCGGTGTCTTCATCCGAGACCGGCCAGTCGGTGCAGTGACTTCTCTTTGTGGATGAGGTTTGACAATTCTGATTGGTCTCTCAAGCACACGAGCCGTATTGCATTCCTTGCATGCCGACGCGGTGGGTCATTTTCTTTTGGCAGCGGTATCATGAGTGAAAAACAAAATAAACAAGTATGACTGTAAGGACTATCAAAAAATAAAACAGTAACACACAAAATGGGCAGGACTACAGGACTGCAAGCAGTCCTAAGACTATTCATGACTGCAGAACTGCATACAGTCCTAGTGTTATTCAGGACTGCAGCCCTGCTAGTAGTCCTTCTTTTATCTAGGATTGCAGTATTACCACATTCAGCCATGCGCAAAACGATTTCGATAATTGACTTAAAACTCCAAAATCGATATGAAAAGAAAAAGAAGATCGTTGATTTCATCTCCACTAATTTTTTATTTTTATTCTGTATTTTTTTATTGAGTCTAGAAAATTTGTGCGTCAGGATCACTGGCATTTAGAAGTTCTACTCTTGACCCAAAAATAAACCAATCCAAATCCTAGACATAAAACCAAACCAATATCCAAAAGCCAAATTAAAATGACCAGAAACCCTAGCAACCAAAATCGGCCTGAGTTCTACCCGAACTCAGACTAAACTCGTTCCCCTTGGATACTCCTAGTCAGCAGTATTTCTTAGTCTTTTGGATCTCAAATGTTCAAAATTATGAACGTTGTCCTAACCGAGTTATGTTCGAACTCTGTATCAAAAATTCCTATAAATAGAGAAAATTTTGTCATTTCTAATCACTCATTCAATCTTCATCTTCTCTATCTCTTTCTAAGCCTTCAATCTACTTTAAAGAGCCAAAATCTTCAAATCTCCAAGACAACACCTATTCTTCTATTGTCGGTGGTTTTCGATTAGGAATATTCGAGTTTTACATGGTTGGCATATAAAAGCATTTCTGAGAAAGATGTTGTTGAAGTTTGATCGCAGGCTTCGGATAAAAATATGATGGTGTTGAAGTTGGCGTGTTCTTCGGAGTAAAATATGCGGTGTAATCTCTTTTCAAATAGTGGATTATAGTAAGCAAGAGGTCTCGCGAACTGGACTGTCCTTTCAAAGGAAAACCAGTATAAACATGTTATGTTTGAGTATTACTTTCTTGGCTCCACTTACTTATTGCTTTACTTCACTGTATTTAAGTTCATTTATATTTGCCTCACATGCTTAGTTTTTTAATTGCTAAATATTTTTTGCTACACTCTATTCGCCCCTCTCTAGAGATGCCATCGATCTTACATGCAGGACTGCAGGCAGTCCAACTATACTACAGGACTGCATGACTGCCTGCAGTCCTTTCCATTTTGTGCCTGACTATTGGCCAAAACGGCCAACGTGATGATTCTATGGTTCGGGTTTAATGCCAAAAAATTGTTTTGTTGTGTTCGAAAAATACAAAAATGAACCATAAATTCGTTCTAACCTATTTTATCAAACTATTTTGAGAATTACCAAAGATTCAATAAATTTAAAATGAAAATATAGCAAAAATATGTCAAAACATACCTAGATTGTGGTGAAGGTTTAGGCTTGGGTGTCATCGCTTGGAATTAGAAGAATGGAGAGGAATTTAGGGTTTAGGAATTTGGGATTGGAATTAGGGAGAAGAGAAATAGGGTTCGCGTTTTAGGAATAAAGAATAGAGAGAAAGAAATTGATGAAATGAAGTGTTAGAACGGGTTTGGGGTGATGGGCTAGCCCCAAGTAAAATTCGGACTGTCCCAGTAAAAGTTCCACTATACTTGGTTGCCCCCAGTAAGTGTTAGCCCCTAGCGAATGTTAGGGTGCCCTTAGAATTAGCCCCAAAAAATTGCTATTTTTCCTTCCAAAATATCTTTCAAAGTATTCTTCCTTATGTGGTAGCTTACGTGCCGTTTAACATAGTAGCTGACATTACAATTGACAGGACAAATTTTAAAATTACAATTAATATTAAAATTAATATTAAAATTTTAACATTTAGATTAAAATTAATATTAAACCTTAAATTTTATATTAAAGTTAGCATAAACTTAAACAATAACATTAATGTTAATATTACATTTAAACTAAAAATAAAATTAAAATTAAAAAATTGGGTATTTATTTTTTTAGCTTAGAATTTGTCATGTCAGATGCCATGTCAGCTGACACATAAAAGGAATAGTTTAGAGAAACATTTTGGAGTTACGAATAGCATTACTAAAGAAAATATTCCTAGCCACTAAATATTGGCAGCTTCCCTCTCCATCACTTTAGTGATTTCAAGGCAGATAGAGATTGAGAAGCAGTTGTGGCAAATCTCAATCAAAGAAGAACTAAAAACATGGACTAAAATAAATCATCCATTAAAGAAGAAGAAACACAAATTATTTGAGACCAAAAAATAAGTTCGTACATGAACAAACATATATATAACATCCCATGACCAAGAGAAACAACAAAGTAAGAGATTGTAAGAGAACATCAAGAAAAGGCAGTCTCACTTTCCCCAGCATATCAGCTATCACCATTCAAATATATTCTCACCACCTTATATTACATTGTTAGCCATATATGTACTAACAGTCTACCACCACTCTCCAAATACAGAGTACTAACAAGGTTACTCGAGACTGCGGTTAGGTACTAATTAAAAACTTTTCATGTTCCTGTCTCGCATATATTGCTTATAACTAGTCCTACAGTAAGTATATTTCGATGTTTGTTGCAGAAAAGTTTTTCATCACTAGGAAAGGGTATAACGGCTATGGATGAATCCAATGCCACCTGCGGGTAGAGGTTGGCCTCGGCGGGCTGGAGAACATCGAGGTTGTCACTCTCATTTTTCGTTATATGTATTTTCAGTATACGTGTACGGAATCCTGACTCGTATCTTGAATTGTCTTACTTAGCTAGTCTTTGTTTAATCTTGATTCGGTTTATTTTGTCTTGGTTTAATTTAGTTGCTTCATCATGGCATCTTAAATTGGCTTGGCTTGGTTTGGTTTGGGTTAAGTTGGTTCATCATGAAGAACCTTATATTTAACCCAAATCCACTCTCTCTCTCCTCTATAACTCTTCATTTACTCTTCTTCTTCATTTACTTCTCCACCCACACCTTAGGCAAGTGCAACTTACTTCATGAAGGAATCCCCATTTTTATTGTTCTATTGTCTTCCCTATAAGTTTCTAAGACTCTTTAGTACTTAGCATTTTTGATTTTGGTGGATAATTTCTTGTAGATCTAAGTTTACTAAAATCTTATTTTTCTTGAGTTTTGATCTACCAAACTTTATTATTTTCAAGTTTTGATTGTTCCATGTTGTAGAGAATTTAATTTTACCAAAAATAGACCTTTGAAAATCGGGATTTCGAATTATTTTGAGTAATTTATGAACTTGGAAAGTTCATGGGTTCCATGAGCTCATGTTCTCGGCTTGGAGAAGAAGAGCAGAGATGGCCGCATAGCTTTTTTATGCGCCCACAGCAGCTTTTCCTTTGGGCGCATAGCCCTTTACATGCGCCCAAAGCACCCTGCTTTCTTCTCCCCGGGCTCATAGCTTCCTGGGTGCATAGTTTCCTGGGCGCATAGCTTCCTGGGCGCATATTTCTTGGGCGCAGAGCTTCCTGGGCGTATAATTTCCAGGGCGCATAGCTTCCTGGGCGCATAGTTTCCTTGGCACATATCTTCCTGGGCGCATAGTTTCCTGTGCGCATATCTTCCTGGGCGCATGACTTCCTAGGCGCATGCCCCCATAGGCGCATGACACCCTGGGCATATGACTCCCTGGGCGCATGCCACCCTGGGCGCATGCTATCCCTGGCACACCTTTTTACCCCTTGAGCCATTTCTTGCTAGGATAATTCTTGTTACATTTGTCCATGCTTGTCCCTATGGACCTTAGTGTAATGTTGTGATCCAGGCTTATACCCTTTATTTGACTTGCCCAGTGACTACCCGACTTAATCACTTGTGGAGCATGATGGAGTTTAAACTTGATATATTTGACTAGACTTAACATGAACACGACATGACAACATAAGTTTACATGATAACTCTTGATAGTGACCTGTTGTGGTGCACTCTTGATAAGCAACTTGACATGACATGTATAAGCTTGATAGTGGCCCGTTGTGGTACACTTCTGACAAGTAATCTTGACAAGTAACAAGTAACCTAACATGACATGATAATATTGAAATACTATTGCGACAGCTATCTCAACTTGCTAAGTAACTCATATCTTGACACCGAGGATGATTGTGTCTATATAAGCTACATGTCTCGTCTTGTATCATGTCTAGGACATGGATTCCTGATTTTCACGGTCAGGGATTCATACTGAATCTGACTAAGTTAATGACTAGACTGATCAAGTAGCTCATAACGAGATTTTCCAATCACAGGCAATCCTATTATTTGGGCACCTCAAGTAGACTTGTAGCCTACCGACGAGTAGAACACATTTTCAGCACACTGTCATGTTTTGCACCACAAAGTCACCTAATCAACTCTCTCAACCTGCGGAAGGATAACTGGGTAGTCTGCAGGGCTTGTGACTGCTGGAACTTCTCATTGCATCTTGTAGTAACTAGGCTTAAGATAACCCTAGTTAGTTAAGGCATCAAGTCGTACTCATTGCTTGGCCGTGATTGATGGATGGAGTCCAGTATAGTCTTGTCTAGACAGTTCCAGTCAATGATTACTTTGGTACATTACTGTTATATTTATTCTTGTCGATAAATGAATAGAGACTAAGCTTTGTTCAGGTGAAGGGTTACAACCCCGATCCTTATTTGGTTTACGGGTTGTAACTTGGTTACCGGAATAGTCCTTTAGTTATCTTATCGGTCACCCTGTTTTCTCTAACTCATGTCTTTCGTTATCATTTATGTCTTTATGTGCTAATATGCTGGTTTTAGTTCTTAAGTGAAGCCTCCCTTATGGCACTTGCTCTTTCTAGGGTCCGACCTAGCTGGTTTTGTATGGCCAGATTTTGGAGTAGCTCCCGAAGATCTTCCATCCTTTCAGCCAGATGGTGAACACTAGACGCAACCCTGGCAAAAAGAGTGGGTTTTATTTTGTTCTCCCAATCTATTGTAAGTTATTCTTTTGAGGCGTTTAGCCGTCGAGCAAGTGTTAGCTCATGTTAAAAACTTATATTTTTTGTCTGTCTATGGGCTGTAACATGATTAACAAATCCTAAGGTTGATCATGTATGACCTAAACTCTTGCTAGTCTTCGTATTTTGTATGACTAGCTTCATGATCATTTGAATATGTAATGTATCGGACGCCTTACCTTATATGTCTGATGATCTACCATCTTGTAACATGTGTTTACTTGCTTGAGATTGAGACACTAGGCTTGTTTTGACCTTAAGAGACTGATGGCTTGTAGATAAACCCTTATGCATCTAGACAGCCGTGACCGTATTGCGAGGGGGATGCACTTCAATGTACGTAGCTGGATGTTTCTGTCACCCGCTCTCCAGTATTCTGGTTCTGGGGTGTGACACAGTTTAAGTGGTGGCCCATGCAGGTATTGTAAATTAATATGTATGAGAGTTTTACCAGATAGATGTCTCAATCAGCACTCGCCCTTGATCTCTACTCGTGTCTTCTAATCTTTCTAAAATCTTGACCTGATCACATGCTTATATTCTTGATTTATCTTGGTCCTTCCTTATTATTTTCCATGTCATTTCTTCAGTGGCATTGCTCATGGTCCTACCGATCAGCAAGGTGGAGCACCTCCAGTGAACCAGCAGTAAACTGGGGACCAAGCCCAGCACTCTGGAGCAGCTTCCCGAGTCATATATTCTGGGAACCCAGAGCCCCTGGTTCAGCCAGTCCAGCCTGCAGAGCCTGACAATGGAGTGTTGGTGGGGCTCATCCGAGAATTTCTTGCATCACAAAATCGTCGAGACGATGCCCTGCACCAGACAGTACAAGATGCTATAGGCATAGTTGGTTATCAAGGGAACAACGCGGCCAATAACTTCAAGCGCCCGAGCCCTCATTTCTTTGACAGCAGTGAAGATGCTATTGCCACCGATGTATGGCTTCAGGACATAGAGGTTATCCTGGAGGCATCTAGGATTCATGAGAATGAGAAGGTGGCCGTTGTACGCCTACAGTTATTGGACTTAGCCCGCACCTGCTGGGCGATGCTAGCAGTTGGTTTGGCAACACCTGTCTTATGGGCGGTATTCAGCGGCAAGTTCTAGACCAAGTACTTCGACGTAGTAGCTCGCTACGATCTGCAAACGAGATTCACCAATCTTAAGCAGATGGAAAGGATGGTCGATGGTTATGCGGTTGAGTTTTCAAGACTTAGTCGGTTTGCTCCTATCTTGGTGGCGACCGAATTAGATCGATCACAGTGATTCTAGCAGGGACTCCACCTGGAGATTATTCTAGCAGTGGAGCAGTTTGAGCACCAGACCTTTGATGGCATTTTGCGAGCAGCAAAAATATATAAATATACTTCACAGAGGATTGTAGATAGGAGCGGAGGACGGAAGATGTCCTATGGACTATTGTCCCAGTCATCAACACCAGTCCTGGCAACTAGGGCTTTGACTATTGGAGCTCCTAGGAGGGCGACCACAGTTTCGTCAGTTTAACACTCGACACCGACATAACCTCAGCAACAGAAGCAAAAGCAATCTTCCGTAATGGGCTGCACTCATTGTGGGAAGCCAGGATACGTGGTTTCAGATTGTCGTAGAGCACAGGGATTATGCTTGGCTTGTGGGGCACCGGACCATAAAATAGGGTCCTGTCCGAATAGAGTCAGTTCATCATCATCGAACCTAACCGGTCCATCAGTTAGGGGTCCAGCACCAGTGCAGTATCAGTACCAGCCTCCGAGGCCATTGCTGCCTCAGGCTCAATAGTATGCCCAGGTTCAAATTCAGAACAAGTAGACAGGTCACCAACAGAGGGGACCAGCACCAAGAGGACAAAGTCAAGCAATAGATCTGACCGTGGCAGAAGAATTTGTATCAGGTGAGGTGGTGGCATGTACCATTCTCGCCAACTCTTTTCTAGCATCAATATTATTTGATTCAGGTGCATCGCATTCATTCATGTCTGTACGATTCGCAACACGAATAGGACTGGAGCCCGAGTCATTATCACTAAGGCTCAATATACTTACTGGTAACGGTCTTGTGGAAGTAGACATAATATTTTTCTCGTGTCGAATCGTAGTTAGCGGTAGAGAGTTTTTCGCTAGATTGATAGAATTTCCGATGGACGACTATGATGTGGTCCTAGGAATAGATTGGTTGATGGATCAATATACAAGAATAGACTGCCATCTTGGCAGGATTATTTTTGGTATTCCCGACGAAGTAGAGTTTTTATTTTCCAGAGGCGAAGTAGAACCTTCTCTACCAGTATTGTGGATGGCAGTAGTAGAAGCGGTTCAGTTTACCATAATAGTAGAAGAGTTTTCTGATGTTTTTCCCAAAGAGCTTCTAGGCATGCCCCCAGAGAGAGATAGAGTTTACCATCAATTTGATTCCAGTAACGGCACGAGTATCGAAGAGAGTCTACCGGATGGAACCCTCCGAATTGGAGATCTTGTACAAGATGATTGAAGAACTCAGAACCAAGGAATTCATTCGTTCTAGTAGATCACCTTGGGCAGCTCCGATGCTTCTTGTGAAAAAGAAGGATGGTATGTCAAGATTATGTATTGATTATCGTACCTTGAACTCTGTAACAATTAAGAATAGATATCCTCTACCAAGTGTAGATGATTTATTCGATCAACTAAGTGGAGTAGCAGTATTCTCGAAGATTGACTTACTTTCGGGGTGCCATCAGTTCAGAGTTAGAGAGCAAGACATCCCGAAGACGACATGCAGATCAAGATATGGACATTGTAAGTTCTTTGTTATGCCATTTGGAGTGACTAATACGCCAGCTGTATTTATGGATCTCATGAATCTCATATTCATGCCTTACTTGGATCAGTTCGTAATAGTGTTTATAGATGACATCTTAGTCTATAGCAAGAAAGAGGCAGAGCATGAGCAGCATCTCCGTGTAGTCCTTCAGATTCTTAGAGAGCACCAGTTGTACGCAAAGTTCAGCAAGTACGAGTTTTGGCTTGACCATATTTTATACTTGGGTCACATCATCACCAGAGCTGGAGTGGAAGTGGACCCCCAGAAGATAGTGGCTATAAAGACATGGCCAGTACCCAGTACCATCGCAGAAGTTCGTAGTTTTCTAGGATTGGCTGGCTATTACCGACGGTTTGTATCAAACTTTGCTCGAATTTCAGCACCTTTGACATAGTTGACTCGCAAGGAAGTACAGTTTACTTGGATAGTAGAGTTTCAGAATTCATTTAAGAAGTTGAAGCAAGGATTGATGACGGTCCCCATTCTCACGCTTCCAGATGGGACTGGAGGATTTTTAGTTTATTGTACGCGTCAGGCAGAGGATTGAGATGTGTCTTAATGCAGCATGGTAAGGTAGTAGCTTATACGTCACGTCAGATTCGTGATCATGAGAGAAATTACCCAACCCATGACTTGGAGTTGGCAGTGGTGGTTTTCGCACTTAAGCTTTGGAGGCATTACTTGTATGGAGATCGGGTGGAGATTTTTACCGACTACAAGAGTCTTAAGTACGTATTTATTCAGAAGGATCTCAATATGCGTCAGAGAAGATGGCTAGAGTTACTGGTGGATTACGACATCAACTTGCAGTATCATCCTGGGAAGGCCAACGTTGTTGCAGATGTATTGAGCAGAAGAGCCGACGTTTATTTTCTAACAGCACAACCAGAGTTGTTAGCAGATCTTCATAAGATGGGAATAGAAGTAGTTTTTCCCACTAATGTGGCATTGATGGCGAGTATACAAGTTCAGTCCATTATAGTTGAGAGGATCAAGATAGCTCAATCAATAGATTCTAAGATTCAGCGGCTTAGGGCAGAATATGAAGCCGAGCGGAGACCAGAGTTATGCATTCACGAAGACGGTACACTTTGACATGGAAGGCATCTTTGTGTACCTAGTGGTGATATCAGGCAAGAGATCATGGCAGAAGCTCACCGTTCACAGTATTCAATTCATCCTGGTGGTATGAAGATGTATCATGATATCCGTCAGTATTTTTGGTGGAATGGCATGAAGAGAGAGATAGCCTGGTTCGTCTCTCCTTGTTTAGTTTGTCAGCAAGTTAAAGCTGAACTTCATAGACCAGCTAGACTTCTTCTACCTTTACCGATCCCAGAATGGAAATAGAAGTACATTACCATAGATTTTGTAACTGGGTTACCTAAATCCCCAGCTAGGGGAGATGCTATCTGGGATATAGTTGACAGACTCACCAAGGTAGCTTATTTTCTCCCTTTCAGAATTAGCCAGTCGACGGATCAGCTTATAGAGATGTACCTTAGGCAGATAGTCAGATTACATGGAGTGCCAGTCAGTATTGTATCTGACAGAGATTCGAGATTTACATCCCACTTTTGGCGGAGTCTTCAGAAAAGTTTGGGGACTCGTCTCAAGTTCAGTTCAGCTTATCATCCGTAGACAGATGGTCAGTCAGAACGTATGATCCATACTCTTGAAGATATGTTACGGTCTTGTACGCTTGACTTTGGTGGTTCGTGGGAAGATCACCTGTATCTAGTATAGTTCTCCTATAATAACAATTTTTAGGCCAGTATCCAAATGACACCATTTGAGGCATTGTATGGCAGAAAGTACAGATCCCCGTTAGCCTGGGATGATATAGACGAGAGACAGATGCTTGGTCCAGAGATGGTTACGCAGACTATCGAGGTGGTCAGGTAGGTCAGAGATCATCTTTGAGTTGCGCAAGATTGCCAGCGTCATTGGACCGATTCTCATCGGCGTCCCCTTAAATTTTCTATTGGCGACCACGTATTCCTTAGGATCTCGCCTACCCGGGGCGTCATTCGATTCAACGTGAAAGCTCAGTCCTAGGTATATAGGGTCGTTCGATATTCTTGAGCGAATAGGTGATGTGTCATATCGTCTCGCTCTTCCATCGTCGTTATATGAGGTACATGACGTATTTTATGTATCCCAATCACGATGGTATATCCCGAATCCGGGTCATGTCCTTGACCATTCAGAATTGGTTGTTGGAATCAACATTTCGTATGAGGAAAGACCCGTATCCATATTGGACCGAAGAGAGAAGATACTCAAGAACAAGACTATTAGTTTAGTCCGTGTCACTTGGGGTCATCACTCTTTGGGTGAGTCAACGTGGAAACGTGAGGATGATATCCGATCGTGATATCCACACCTGTTTGACTCATAAGGTATAATGTCTTTCTTATGCCTTATGCTTTTTAATTCCTTACTTGTATGAATGATTGCTGGATTGACTATTAGTCGTAGGTTGCTTGTGATTAGTATAGCTTGCCCCGACATCTCTAGCCTCTTGATTAAATTTCGAGGACGAAATTCTTTTAAGGTGGGTAGAGTTGTCACTCTCGTTTTTCGTTATACGTATTTTCAGTATACGTGTATAAAATCCTGACTCGTATATTGACTTGTCTTGCTTAGCTAGTCTTTGTTTAATCTTGATTCAGTTTATTTTGTCTTGGTTTAATTTAGTTGGTTCATCATGGCATGTTAACTTGGCTTGGCTTGGTTTAGTTTGGTTTGGGTTAGTTGGTTCATCATGAAGAACCTTATATTTAATCCAACTCCACTCTCTATCCTCCATAACTCTTCATTTACTCTTCTTCTTCATTTGCTTCTCCACCTACACCTTAGGCAAGTGCAACTTGCTTCAGGAAGGAACTCCCATTTTTATTGTTCCATTGTCTTCCCTAAAAGTTTCTAAGACTCTTTAGTACTTAGCATTTTTGATTTTGGTGGATAATTTCTTATAGATCTAAGTTTACTAAAATTTTGGTTTTTTTGGGTTTTGATCTATTAAACTTTATTATTTTTAAGTTTTGATTGTTCCATGTTTTAGAGAATTTAATTTTACCAAAAATGGACCTTTGAAAATCCGGATATCGAATTATTTTGAGTGATTTATGAACTTGGGATGTTCATGGGTTCCATGAGCTCATGTTCTCGGCTTGGAGAAGAAGAGCAGTGATGGACGCATAGCTTTTTTATGCGCCCACAGCAGCTTTTCCTTTGGGCGCATAGCCCTTTATATGCGCCTAAAGCACCCTGCTTTCTTCTGCCTGGGCGCATAGCTTCCTGGGCGCATAGCTTCCTGGGCGCATAGTTTCCTGGGCGCATAGTTTCCGGGGCGCATAGCTTCCTGGGCACATAGTTTCCTGGGTGCATAGCTTCCTCGGTGCATAGTTTCTTGGGCGCATAGCTTCTTGGGCGCATAGTTTCCTGGGCGCATAACTTCCTGGGCGCATAACTTCCTGGGCGCATAACTTCTTGGGCGCATAGTTTCCTGGGTGCATAGCTTCTTGGGCGCATGACTTCCTAGGCGCATGCCACCATAGGCGCATGACACCCTGGGCGCATGACTCCCTAGGCGCATGCTATCCCTGGCACCCCCTTTTTACCCCTTGAGCCATTTCTTGCT
This sequence comes from Iris pallida, assembly GCA_029216955.1. Lineage (NCBI taxonomy): Eukaryota > Viridiplantae > Streptophyta > Magnoliopsida > Asparagales > Iridaceae > Iris > Iris pallida. Next base: position 14,088,686 of record JANAVB010010400.1, on the reverse strand, counting down.
AGGATAATTCTTGTTACATTTGTCCATGCTTGTTCCCATGGACCTTTGTGTAATATTTTGATCTAGGCTTATACCCTTCATTTGACTTGTCCAGTCATACCCGACTTAATCACTTGTGGAGCATGATGGAGTTTGAACTTGATAGATTTGACTTTACTTAACATGAACACGACATGATAATATGACTTTACATGGTAACTCTTGATAGTGACCCATCATGGTGCACTTTTGACAAGCAACTTGACATGACATGTATAAGCTTGATAGTGGCCCGTTTTGGCGCACTCCTGACAACTAATCTTGACAAGTAACAAGTAACCTAATATGACATGATAATCTTGAAATACTGTTGTGACGGCTATCTCAACTTGATAAGTAACTCATATCTTGACACCGTGGATGATTGTGTCTGTACAAGCTACATGTCTTGTCTTGCATCATGTCTAGGACATGAATTTCTGATTACCATGGTCAGGAATTCATACTAAATCATACTAAGTTAATAACTAGATTGATCAAGTAGCTCATAATGTGATTTTCCTGTCACAGGCATGTAGGACCGTTGATCACCTCTAGAGGGGGTGAATAGAGTGTCTACGTATACAGCAAAAAATAATCACCAATTAAAAATATTAAGCAGTTATATATTATGGCAGATAAAAGACGGTAAATAAAATTCGGTAAAGTAAGAGTCAAGAATTCAAACTCAGTAAACACTACGATGTATACTAGTTTTTCTCTGAGAGGACTAGTCCAATCGCGAGTACTCTTGCTCGCTGTTAATCCACTATGGCACATGCTTTAACTGAGCACTTATAACTCTTACAAAACCGTGCTTTGTGACAAGTGCATGACCGACTTCACAACACCATGCTTGGTGATCAGAGCACGACCGACTCCTGAAGGTAATTGAAAAACTGGAACGTTTTCTGAATACAACCTCTAATACAACAATTCAACACCAAACTCTAGATTAAACAGAAACTGTACTTGCTTGGCCAAGAGTCGTAAAGGCTTAGATATGAAAGTAAAAGCTCAGAATACTTTCGATAGAGAAGAGAAGAGATAAAATTGGATGATTTGGAAATATGAAAGTCCTTCTGTATTTATAGTGTTTTTGCTGACCGAATTCGGGCAGAGTTCGGACAGAGTTCGGATGCTAAGATTTCACATACGAACGTTGGATGCAGATTTGGTGGGAACTATATTTCGAATTTACCAAGACCGAACTCGGGCCGAACTCGGTCAGAGTTCTGTCAGAGTTATGCTGGGTCAGAACAGTAAGGAATGGACCAAATTTGCATAAGTTTTGAACTTTTTTGAATTGTGGACTTTTGGGATAAGTAGGTAGGCTTCTTTTTATTTGTGGAATGAGAAAAACCTAAGCCAGTACCGATCCGATTAATCTCATATTTTTCCTATACTCAATAAAAGGAAAAATACAGAATTAATATGAAAACTAATAGCCCATTTGATGACGCCTTTCTCCTGACATTTAAGCAGACTCATTTTTCCTTGACGGCAATCGTCCAAATATAAATAGATCTGAAAATTTGAATACATTTTGGAGGCTTCGCCCCCGAACCCCTACGGGAGGCGCTGCCCCCCTCGACCTCCGTCCGCTGACCGGGCAACGGAACCCCCGATACGAGACCCCGGATAGGTCGTTGGGCGGTTCAGAGAAATCTTCTTGTATAACGCCGTCTTTGGCTAATCAATAATTCTTTATTGCATGTGTCCTGCTTTGTCAAGGCTTGATCATGCTTACTGCATGTCTACAAATACCAGTTAGACGAACAAAACAATATGATGAAGTATGATACAAGCATAGCAATATATATGATATAGTGAACAGTTAGGACAATGCTAAGTTTAAGTAGCAATAAGATAGTGATTATGTGAATATTAGTAACATCATTATGGTAAACTTAATTGATTAGCCATATACAAAATATGATATAATCATTGGGCTAACAATCTCCCCATTTTTGATTATGGCAAATCGGTTAAGTTTAAAAAATACGATAGATGCATGTATCACTAATAAACACATGATTACTAGAATATTGCATGTATTGCGTGCAAAACTTAAACTTATTTCTTCCCCGTTGACATGATCAAAATTATGCCCTCCTGTAATAAGACATAAAATAAATCATGAACAACAATTAGGGTAACAGTGTAATGACAAGTTTAGAAAATTATACAACTAAAGAAGCAAAACTTGTTAGAACACAAAATAGTTGGTTGAACTTTTAAGAACAAATCTGAAATAAAATAACAAATAGTTTACCAACTAGCAATCTAAAATGTCATTCAAAACACAGTATGATGTATAAATGTAACTATAGTTTTGAAATAGACCAATAAAAGATTTTAAAGAATTTAACAAAGTAGAAACCAATCATTGGTCATAAATAATCCATGAGGATTAGAAATTTGCAAATCTAGTATATAAAAAATATAATGAGACTTTTAACAATAATCACAAAAAAATATGATTCATAATTTGCCCATACAAATTAGTGAATCACTTCAATAAAGAGTGCAATCATTGAAAAGAAATCAAAAAATTGATATACTAGAATCAATGCAAAATCTATACTAAAGTTCATGCGTTTGAACTCAATTACCTTATCATGATATATGAATATCCATTAGATAATCATGAAGGTAAATGAGAGAAAAATACTTGAGAAGGAGAAATTCAGTTGATTTGAATGCTCCCCCGTAAAGTATGTTCAGTCTAAATAAGATAATCATGAACTTTGAGACAAAATCTCAATAAGAAAAGCAAAATCAATTTAAACTCAAAAGAATCATTAAATTAGGATAATTAACTATATTTGGCAATATATTTTAAAAACTCATATAAAATGAGAGAGTCAAAAAGGGATAATAATCATATATTTTCTCATAAAACCAATACAAATAAAAATATCATGAATAACTCAGCAAGATATTTAACTAAGACAATATAAGTCCATGGTGAACTAGGTATACCATATATTAAGGGCATAAAATAATTGAAACAATTAATTTTTTCCCCCTTAAAATATGCGTATATAGTTCAAAAATAATTTATATGCATAAAATAGATAAAATAAATAATCACATGATCTAAGGGATATCCAAGATATGCATCTTTCTTCCCTTTGATCAAATGCATATAAAATTCCAAACTTGAAACAAATATCATCTTTAGGCAAGTAAAAGAAAAATACAATAAATGCTTAAAGATGAACAAACAAAATATGTTTCTAATGAAAAATATATATTCAAACAAAAAAAATGATTTTAAGACAGAATTTTTGAAAATTGCCTTAATAATGGTATTCGAGTAACGGAGAAAAAAAATTATAAGACATTTAAAATACGAAATTCATTATAAAAAAGTTGTCCTACTGAATGTTTGAATACGTCCGTTTAGTCCTCAGACTCACAACTGATGAATCAAAACTTTTGTATCACGAAAACAGCTTTAATAAAAGATCCAAGCCCATTTTAAGTAAATAAAAACAATACTAGATAAATGTTCAGAATAAATAGTATTCTAGATATATGGCATGTTAAAGGAATAATTGATTTGAAACAATTAACTGCTCCCCATTTTCATGGCTATATCGAAAATTAATAACAAATTTAAATTCCAGAAAAATATTTCCAAAAGTAGGAAACTAATTTATCAAAATATTAGGTCTTCTTATCAAGGTTCATTTCTTCCCTTTTAAAACCTTAGCACGATATCAACCGTAGGCTTAAAGAAAAGAAATACTTTGAGAAAGAGAATTAAACTGACTTCTTCCCAACAAAGAATTACTGCTATAGGCAGTTAGTAACTTGAATAAGAAGAGAATAATAAAATCTTTAAAAATATCATGAATACGAAAAACAATCATCTTTAGACAAAAGAGATAATATGAATTAAATGAACACTTATAATGAAATAATCAAAAAGATATTTCAATTTAGCATATATAAACTAAAATACAATGAATAATCATATAAGTCAAAAGATGACATAACTTGATCTATGCATTAAAAGATAGAAAAGTTAGATCAACACATGTTAACTTTTGTGAAAATGATAATCTTGTCCATTAAAATGAAAGTCCAAATCTAAAAATGAAATTCATATCTCTTTGCTTAGAGTTGAGATCAATCCAAGATTGTAGATCATTATAGAGAATACAAAAATAAGTGCATCTACTGAAATCGAAAGATCTCAAAGAACAACAAAAAATCAAATCATTTGTAGTAATAAGTACAAGATGTATCCATTACATGTATTCTTATATGTGCTACAAAATCATTGGATAACAATAAAATATAAAACATTTATAAATAAAAATATAGGTCCTAGATACGTTGATGTATTCTGAAACCTAGGGGACCGGGTTCAGTGCCCTGGATCCAGAACTAGACAATAGTTGCAAGTAGACCTTAATAACTCTTAAGTCTATATAGTATTGATCACTTTTGGTTAGCTGTAGGGGCCGGTTCCTATCTAGCGGTAGTCCGAAGACTAGTATACCGTGTCACTTCAGGCTATTTATACCTGTATGACAGAAGAACCCTTTTGGCTTGTACCCAAAATGATCTCTACTTTTAAGAACTTAGATTTAAAAGAATATATGCAGTATCATCAAGCATCATGGAAAACCAGAATTCCTATCTTTAACAGGAGTAAATACCCAAAGAATGAACAAGGAATGATCATCAAGACTAAAAACTAGTTTTCAAAAAGTTTTCATAGTACACTATAGAGATAAATATGTAGTATAAATGTGCACCAATAAACATATCAAGATAAAACAAACGATCTTAAAAGAACACTGAAAGTAATCATGAGTAAGACATTAATAAATATTTCTTATCAAAATCCCAACTTAAAGATATAAAAAAAATAAATATCGAAAGTTAGGAGACTACAAAAATAACATAATGACATAATTCAAATATATATATTAAATAAGAGATATGTATGTAAAATGTCAACCAAAAATCCAAGAAAAAATATCGTCAAGAGTGACTTTGAGGGAGAAGCTAATAAAGAGAAGAACACAAATTTGTTCAAACTAATCAATAGCTGAAGTATGAGGTAAGCACAAGTTTGAAGATAACAAGTATAATTATATTAAATACTTTTCAAAATAATATAGAACTTGAGCTGAACTGATATGCCCTCATAAAGATATTTATAAAATTATATATATCAATACAATAAATATATAAACAATATATGAATGACTGAAGTATTCATGTATCCTTAATAAGCATTGGAAAATTATCACAAGATCAAAAATATGTATAAATATGCTCTATTAGGCAAAGATGTAATTGATTCATAAGAAGGTTAATCAAAATAAAATATGAGAATCAATAGTGAATGTATTATGCAAGCACAAGGTTAACATAGAAGTATATGCATATACTTTTCAAGTAGAGTAGACTTGTGCTAAACATATATACTCATAAAATTCTGATTGAAGTATGACATGTTAAAGACAATTCGGTAAAAGCAACCATTTAAAAAAAATTAAAGACAGAGAGTCAAAAATACATTAACAATTTTTTTTAGCTCCTATGTACTAGATTAGTATGCATGCTTCAAGAATAAAACTAAAATAAAGAGCATACATAGATAAATGTGTCACACTAATAGAAAATAAAATACTATATAGTATGAACTAATCATTTAAGCTAAACAGCTAGTCAAGCTAGGATTATGTCTCACATTGATTCAAACAATAAACAATTTAAAAGATATCAATGAAGGCTAATAGCAAGACATCCGTAAGAACATGCTAGAACATGCTAGATATTAGAAATTATTTAGGAAGCATGTTACCGAAGTGGTTCTAGTGACCACACTTCTGTTGGTGCAATTGCAGGGATGATCACCTTTGTAGCTTTGCAATCACCAACATGTTCCATGGTTCCGTTTGATATGAGAAGCTTCACCTACAATATTAGGTGAAGAATTTGGTATCCAATACTTGGATCCACATTTGTTAGCTTTGGGAACCCATTTGCACGAATTCATATCAACAAGTTTTCTAATCTGACAATGATTAGAAATGTGTCCATTCATGTAAAACCCCTAAATTTTTGGGAATATTTTTTTGTTATTTAAAAGACCTAAAAATAAGTTTATGCAATTTATGATTTTTTAGGAATGACCTTAGCCATTGTTGAATTTTGGAACACAAGACTACTATGAATTTTGGCACAAAAAATGTAACAGTGTATCTTGATTAGTGTACTAGCCATGCTAGGGGAAGCCTTGCCATGGGAATGACCAAACTAGGAAAACCAGGCCGAGTGGTGTAGTGACTCATTTAAAATATTTTATTTAACTATTATTTTATTTAATGATTTTATTGACCCGGTTGTACCAAACCAGCCCTAACTAGGCCCGGACCAAACCCAGGCCCAGGTAGGCATGTTGTGTGATCGAGACAACCCTGTAGCCCTATTTTATGTGTGTACATATATTTTCTAAATTATTTTAAAATTTTATGTACAATTTCAAATTATTTAATTATTTGTGCAATTATTGGTATTTTATTATTAAAATAATGTTCTCAATATTTGTACAAATTTTTTGGACCCAAATATGGGTGTATGGTATAAGCCCACCAAAACCCCCATTTGACTATTTAATATTTTATTATTATTAATGTTATTTTTGTTATGATTAAATAATATTAATATTATTAACTGTTGCCTTCTATGGTAAATTGAATTTGTATATATATATATGTATGTACATGTGTTTAAATAAATTAATTATTTGAATAGATAATATTAAAAATTATTATTTTAATTGTGGAGATTTTATGGTACATTTAGATATATACATAATAGATATAGATATATATAAAAATATATATATATATATATATATATATATATATATATATATATATATAAATATATATATATATATATATATATATATATATATATAAGATTTACTTAAGAATAAGAAAAAGTATATATAAAAAAAACAAATAAAGCAATGGGTGGTCGGCCCCACCCGACCACCACATTAGTAAGAGCAGCAACTTATAGTTGCTCACGGAAAGGAAAAGGGGAAACAACCCACAGCAATTGAACCACAGAACATGTGGCCGACCCATACACCATTTAATCCTATAGATTTTTTAGTTATTTTAAACCCTAATTTCCTCTCATTCTCCTCCTTCCTTCCCTCTCTCCTTCGCTCACCACCAACCCTGACCCAACTCGAGCACCCCAGGCCCCTCTACGTGCGCATCAGCCCCGTCCCACAAAAGACGACGACACCACGGCAACAACAACAACTCATCAGAAATCAACATCAAGGTATCCCGCTTCCCCAATCGAATTCTCTGTCAATTCAAATCCGTTAAAGCCCTCATGACCCTCTTCGAGATCCCCCAGGTGGATTTCGACATGGCCATCCAACTTGCTCGAAAAATTGAGACGAAGTTGGAGAAAAACTATTTTTCTGGTATATTAAAAACTGTTTCAAAACACCAACTTGTTGGCCAATTTTCTTGCTGTGCATTAAAGTTTTGAAGAAAATAATTAAAGGTAGTCAAATACAACATAACCGAGATTGTAATGCACCTTCTAGATTCACTTTTCATCTAGTATATAGAAAGTTACACGTTAAAGTTTTACGGAAAATTATAAATTCTGTTTTTCAAAAAGTAGAAAAACACCCGATACGGCGTGCGCCCCGACAAACTGGGCGACGTGGTCACGCACTATATGCATCAAAAGATGCATATGGATGTTGTCGACGTATGGGAACTGACGGAACCCGATTTCGTTGCATGTGCGCGACGAAATCTGTGCGTATCCGTCGAGATACCCCGTATCGACCCTTTGCAAATTAAGTCACAACTTTGTGCACACTCATCAAATTGCGACGAAACTTACGCCATTGGGCTCAAAATATTTTTCTGGGCCTGTGAGCCAAGTTTGGTCCGATTCTGAGACAGTTGATCGGGACGCTATTTTGGCAGGCCCACAATCCCACTCAACGGGCGATTTTGTGCACGGCCCACCGGAATCCAAAATTGGACAAACCTTGAGTTCGTCTCATCCAAACAAATCTGTAGACATATAGTTTGACGACTTTAGAGACTGTAGATTCTGGCACGCATTTCGGTGCAAAACGGATCTAACGGCGGATATCGTTTTGATCCGAAATTACGATTTTGCCCCTATTTCAGAATTTAACTTTTGGACAAGCGTTTCCTAGGCATATCTTATATTCCAAACTCGTTCATGATGTTTGTTGCAGCATCCGGAGTCATCTGCAGGATTTGGCTTTCTCTGGCTCTGTTTATTTGTCGGTTCGAGCTACTGGATCTTTGCTTTTGCACATAACCTCAGGCAAGATACCTTTCCTTCTTGTACCTATATTTGATTCATGATATTTTATATGTTGCTAGTGTTTTACATTAGTAAGAGTGTGTCCAAGTACGACTTGGGTGCCATCGATACGTATATCGATGTTTGTGTGTGCGCGTGTGTGTGTGGACCATATGTGGTAGCTGACTTTTTCGATGTATTGAAGTTATACTCCATAACTTCTTTAACCTGTTGACATGTCTCATACACGACACAAGAAGTGAGGATCATGGAGTTGGCACGAACCTACGTATTCGACTTGCTACCGATACGGGTGGTTCGTGTGTCGGTTCATTTATAGATTAGCGGAGTCTAGATAGCGACTTGCATAGAGATATGGATCGCCAAGTCATGGATATGGCTTGTGTGATACATGGGCGGGGAAAACTACTGGGACGTATGAGCTAGCCCATAAGCCTTCTAGTTGCCCGGTTATGGGTTCATGGTTTTCCTGTTATAGTTGTATCGCTAGAGGATATATCCATTGCACGGCCCTGACCACGCGTTAGATACGGTCAGGAGGTATGCTAGCGATGCAAAGTATGGACTAGAGGATATATCCATTGCACGGCACTAACCACGTGTCAGATACGGTTAGAGACGTATACTAGTTCATGCGAAAGCCTCTAGCGGATGCTATGCTTTATTCCTACCCACTTATACGTTCCAGTATAGTTTTCGACTTGCATTACACCTAGATGGTTAGGATCCATTGTGTTGGAGCGTGTGGTCTTTCCTTTGTCATGTTTCATTTACAGTTCATTATGGTACGATATTATGTGTCTTGTTACGTCCCTCTGAGGACCTGGTTATCTCTCCAAGTGCGTGCTTTTGTGATATTTGCAGGTGTTCTAGTCGAGACCGTGATCTTCTCCATCCTTTCAAAGATGATTGCACTTGGCTCGGCTTGTTATTTCATCTATTCCTTCTTGTACATTTTATTTGAGATAGTTGGTAGTGGACTTTGTCTCCGTCCAACGATTGTATCATAAATATTCAAGTTGATTTTATACTATTAATCTTTTTATTGTGGATGAGATTTAGTTTGTCTTGGATTACTATATTTTATAGCTTATGTATACATACAATATTTTCATATATTGGAGTATGCTTCGTATGTATGCAGCTGGCATGATACGTATCTGGTCCCAAGTATTTTGGGACTAGGGCGTTACATGTTTTTGTGGTGGCCCATGCAGGTCTGTTTGTCACTTCGGTTACGTAACTGTACCGATGTGAGCCTGTAATATAGGATTGTAGTCTAGGAATCTCATCCACGTACTTGATCACCTCCTTTGATTTCTAAATTTCAAACTCTTGTTGCCTCCCTTAATTTTTGCATCTTGCTTGAACTCTTTCTACTTACACCTTATCATCTTGTGCTTAAACATGGTTCGAAAAATGACTACACTATTATATACTTATTGGTCAACCATATGGCTAGAAGGAGACATTGGCAATGGGAATACAAGGAGACTTTAACTAAGTTGTAAGGTTATTTTTCTAAATGATGATTTAATGATTAGTAGGTTATTACCACGGAAAGTTTTAACCTTGAGATTTCTAAATAGTAAACACCAGAGGATTTATAGAATTTTATACTTGGTTTAAGAAAGTAATTTATTTTCAAGATTTGATATTTATGAATTATTATATTATAGTTATACATCCTTGCATAAGTATAAAATTGATTTGCTTTTCGAGTTGTGATATTTATGAGTTTTGGGTGATAGATGTACATCTTTGAACAAATATAAAATTTATTTGATTTTTGAGTTTTGATGTTTATGATTTATTGTATTATAGTTATACACCTTTGAACATTTATAAATTTGGTTTGAAAATGATCTTAGCTTTTAAAAATGGCCATAGAAATTATTTAAATTTGAGTTGTACAACTTACGATTTTTTGTGTTTATTAAATTTTGAATTTTAAGTGGAAGTAATGACAGTGAATTTTGGTTTAAAATATTTAAAAGTTATGAAAACAATTTTTGAGAATTTTTTTATTTTAAATGGTGTCCTATGATGGAGGATTTACAAATCTATTTAGATTTTTGGTATAAAAAAAAAGATTTTGACTGATAAGATTATTTGAAATTTTAGTTTAATGAGGGATTGCTAATATTAAACTTTTGGGAAGAATTTCGAATGATGTGATGGAAAGTTATATTGATTGATTAAAGAAAGTTACCATTTAAAAGTTATGATTTTGTTGGAAAAACTTAGCATGAATAGAAGTTAAAATTTATGAGAGCATTGAGCTTAAATTTTGACATTACTTTTAATATGCTAAGAGTTTTATTATGAGTTATTTAAAAATTTTAGAGTGTTAAAATTTTGATTGATTGTAAAATTTTTATGGATTCGTAAATTATGAACTCTTGAGTTAAATAGTTGAATTTAAACGTTAATTTTAGAAAAGGTTAGTAGTAACGTGATAAAATTTTGCTTTGAGATTTATGAGAGTGATTAAATTTTTTTTTTTATGATGAGTTTGAACGGCTTGGAGTGAATACAAATTTTGGTGGTTTATTTTTGAAAATTTTATTAAGAAACTTTTGGAGAACCCCTATTGCGTATTCCACACTAATTGTCGTGTCACTTATGACCATGATAGTAGTATATACATAAGTGTTGTTAGTCATCTACCCAACTATGTGACTGTATTTCCACCTCGGCTTACTCGACCTTCCTTCAATTCTAGATCTTTTAATTGCGACCTTCTAACCCACTTGCAATTTGAATAATGAGTTAACGGTTCCTTAACTGTATCCATCTAGGAGACTATCTTCTCTCCGGAATTGTGTTCCTAAATTATTTTTACTGGATTTTTTAATTAATTTTATTTCACGCTTTAACTTGATCTTCTTGATTTTTGTGCATTAATTATCACCTCATGAACTTCCACTTTCTATTTTAGATATTTTGGCATCCTTCACCATGACTTTGATATTTGGAGCACAACACTAGACTTTTTCTTTGAACAAAATTTTATATGTAAGACCTAGACGACTCCACCTTCATGTAGATATATCATATCCCACTAAAACACGTCCTCTTGTACTCTATTTTCTTGATATGACTTTTTGGTCAAAATGGCCAAACTATAACCTCCACCATAATACCAAAATACTTCCCGACTTTAATTAAGAGATTCAACCTCGACTCAATTCTTTCGACCCGATATGTGATTGTGTTCTACTAAATTCCTTAAATGCTTAAAATTGTACTTTATCTCGATTGCTTGACCCATTGTCCCATGATACTATTAGTTTAACTCTTATAAGTTGGGTAGAATACCTCACCACCTAACAAACATTTTTTCTTGTGAACCACATTGGTAAGTTCACTTAGACTATAAATTCAGAGGACCCTACCTTATCTAGTCTACCAAGCCATAAATGAAGAAACACTATGACAACTGTATAGGCCCATACTTCGGGCAAGTCTTGATTTTAAAAGATCTTGACCTATATAAATTCCTTCATCACTACCTCCCGTACTTACATTTCGACAATCTCATGCTGCTAATTTAGCCTTAGTTTTACAAGCTTATTTCTTTACCAAGCTTGATCATGACATATTTTATTGGGTGCACCCACTAACATATTGTCTAATCAGAACCGGTGCATGATGGTCTGATCAACCTATTGCACTTTGGTTCGCTTATTACATATTATTCTACGTGGATGGAGACATAGTAAACTTGCCTCAGAGTCTCATCCGCGACCGCCTTGACAATTCTCTTTTGAATTATTTTTGCCGCCTATGAACCCCGCAATTCGTACTCAATATATAACACCGTCTATGAAACCTTTGTTGTTTTTATCTTTCACTTATTTTAGAAAGACAAGGCACTGTACTTGCTAGATAGACTCAAGGTATCAACTTTGGTTGCCCAATCGGTTAATTATACACAAATGAAGATAGCCACCGACCGACTCATGTGGCTGTATCCTCGCCTTTAACTACTCCTCGTTCCTTAACCCTAGAATTGTTATCGTGTCCTCCCAAATTATTCTTGAGCACTCGAGAATGATTCTAATCGTTCACTTAAATCTGACTCTCAACCCAGATGATTAGTATCCAATTTTTCTCAAGGAACTATCTCCTAAAACGTCTAATTATTCTCTTTGATCTACCTAATTTTCTTACTATTTTTATTCGGGTTATCAAATTTTGTTACCTTCACTAGCAATCCTTATTTGAACTCCATAACCATGCTATATTTTTGTATATATCGACTCCACAATTTTCTATTGCATGGTGGTATTGAACGCCGTTTTATCGCCTCCTCCAAAATTTAATCGTATTTTGGTAATTGATAAACTCTAGATATCCCCCAACCCTACCTATCCTATTATTCCTAAATTTCGAGGACGAAATTCTTGTAAGTTGGGTAGGATATAAAACCCCTAAATTTTTGGGAATATTTTTTTGTTATTTAAAAGACCTAAAAATAAGTTTATGCAATTTACGATTTTTTAGGAATAACCTTAGCCATTGTTGAATTTTGGAACACAAGACTACCATAAATTTTGACACGAAAAATGTAGCAGTGTATCTTGATTAGTGTACTAGCCATGCTAGGGGAAGCCTTGCCATGGGAATGACCGAACTAGGAAAACCAGGCCGAGTGGAGTAATGACTCATTTAAAATATTTTATTTAACTATTATTTTATTTAATGATTTTATTGACCCGGTTGGACCAAACCAGCCCGAACTAGGCCCGGACCAAACCCAGGCCCAAGTAGGCATGTTGTGTGACCGAGAAAACCCTGTAGCCCTATTTTATGTGTGTACATATATTTTCTAAATTATTTTAGAATTTTATGTACAATTTTAAACTATTTAATTATTTGTGCAATTATTGGTACTTTATTATTAAAATAATGTTCTCAATATTTGTATAAATTTTTTGGACCCAAATATGGGTGTGCGGTATAAGCCCCCCAAAACCCCCATTTGACTATTTAATATTTTATTATTATTAATGATATTTTTGTTATGATTAAATAATATTAATATTATTAACTGTTGCCTTCTATGGTAAATTGAATTTGTATATATGTATGTACATGTGTTTAAATAAATTAATTATTTGAATAGATAATATTAAAAATTGTTATTTAAATTGTGGAGATTTTATAGTACATTTAGATATATACATAATAGATATAGATATATATAAAAATATATATAAAAGATTTACTTAAGAATAAGAAAAAGTATATATAAAAAAAACAAATAAAGCAAAGGGTGGTCGGCCCCACCCGACCACCACATTAGTAAGAGCAGCAACTTATAGTTGCTCACGGAAAGGAAAAGGGGAAACAACCTACAGCAATTGAACCACAGAACATGTGGCCGACCCATACACCCTTTCATCCTATAGATTTTTTAGTTATTTTAAACCCTAATTTCCTCTCATTCTCCTCCTTCCTTCCCTCTCTCCTTCGCTCACCACCAACCCCAACCCAACTCGAGCACCCCAGGCCCCTCTACGTGTGCATCAGCCCCGTCTCGCGAAAGACGACGACACCACGACAACAACTCATCAGAAATCAACATCAAGGTATCCCGCTTCCCCAATCGAATTCTCTGTCAATTCAAATCCGTTTTTAGATCCGTAAATTCGTGTAGAAAGCCCTCATGACCATCTTCGAGATCCCCCAGGTGGATTTCGACATGGCCATCCAACTTGCTCGAAAAATCGAGACGAAGTTGGAGAAAAACTATTTTTCTGGTATATTAAAAACTGTTTCAAAATACCAACTTGTTGGCCAATTTTCTTCCTGTGCATTAAAGTTTTGTAGAAAATAATTAAAGGCAGTCAAATACAACATAACCGAGATTGTAACGCACCTTCTGGATTCACTTTTCATCGAGTATGTAGAAAGTTACACGTTGTTAAAGTTTCACGAAAAATTATAAATTCTGTTTTTCAAAAAGTAGAAAAACACCCGATACGGCGTGCGTTCCGACAAACCGGGCGACGTGGTCACGTACTATATGCATCAAAAGGTGTGTATGGATGTTATCGACGTGTGGGAACTGACGGAACCCGATTTCGTTGTATGTGCGCGACGAAATCAGTACGTATCCGTCGAGATACCCCGTATCGACCCTTTGCAAATTAAGTCACAACTTTGCGCACACTCATCAAATCGTGACGAAACTTGCGCCATTGGACTCAAAATATTTTTCTGGTCCTGTGAACCAAGTTTGGTCCTATTCTGAGACAGTTGATCGGGACGCTATTTTGGCGGGCCCATAATCCCACTTAACGGGCAATTTTGTGCACGGTCCACCGGAATCCAAAATTGGACATACCGCTGGGTTCGTCTCATCAAAACAAGTCTATAGACATATAGTTTGACGACTTTAGAGACCGTAGGTTCTGGCACGCATTTCGGTGCAAAGCGGGTCTAACGGCAGACATCGTTTTGATCCAAAATTATGATTTTGTCCCTGTTCCTGAATTTAACTTTAAACATGTGTTTCCTAGGCATATCTTATATTCCAAACTCGTTTGTGATGTTTGTTGCAGCATCCGGAGTCATATACGGGATTTGGCTTTCTCTGGTTCCGTTTATTTGTCGGTTCGAGCTACTGGATCTTTGCTTTTGCACATAACCTCAGACAAGATACATTGCCATCTTGTACTTATATTTGATTCATGATATTTTATATGTTGCTAGTGTTTTACATTAGTAAGAGTGTGTTCAAGTATGACTTGGGTGCCATCGATACGTATACCGATGTTTGTGTGTGTGCGTGTGTGTGTGGACCATATGTGATAGCTGACTTTTTCGATGTGTTGAAGTTATACTCCATAACTTCTTTAACCTGTTGACACGTCTCATACACGACACAAGAAGTGAGGATCATGAAGTTGGCACAAACCTACGTATTCGACTTGCTACCGATACGGGCGGTTCGTGTGTCGGTTCATTTATGGATTAGCGGAGTCTAGATAGCGACTTGCATAGAGATATGGATCGCCAAGTCATGGATATGGCTTGTGTGATACATGGGCGGGAAAAACTACTGGGACGTATGAGCTAGCCCACAAGCCTTCTAGTTGCCCGGTTATGGGTTCATGGTTTCCCTGTTATGGGTGTATCGCTCGAGGATATATCTATTGCATGGCCCTGACCACGCGTCAGATACGGCCAGGAGGTATGCTAGTGATGCAAAGTATGGACTAGAGGATATATCCATTGCACGGCCCTGACCACGTGTCAGATACGATCAGAGACGTATACTAGTTCATGCGAAAGCCTCTAGCGGATGCTATGCTTTATTCCTACCCACTTATACGTTCCAGTATAGTTTTCGACTTGCATTACACCTAGATGGTTAGGATCCATTGTGTTGGAGCGTGTGGTCTTTCCTTTGTCATGTTTCGTTTACAGTTCATTATGGTATGATATTATGTGTCTTGTTACGTCCCTCTGAGGACCTGGTTATCTCTCCAAGTGCGCGCTTCTGTAATATTTGTAGGTGTTCTAGTCGAGACCGTAAACTTCTCCATCATTTCGAAGATGATTGCACTTGGCTCGGCTTGTTATTTCATCTATTCCTTCTTGTACATTTTATTTGAGATAGTTGGTAGTGGACTTTGTCTCCGCCCAACGATTGTACCATAAATATTCAAGTTGATTTTATACTATTAATCTTTTTATTGTGGATGAGATTTAGTTTGTCTTGGAATACTACATTTTATAGCTTATGTATACATACAAGGTTTTTATATATTGGAGTGTGCTTCGTATGTATGCAGCTGGCATGATACGTATTTGGTCCCAAGTATTTTGGGACTGGGGCGTTACAATTCATACCGCAATAATGACAGAAAGAACTAACATTATTACTATGTGCAACAGTATGAAAATGTGCAGTGGTATGATATGATGTGCGTGGATACTTGTAATAGAATGTATGGTTATGTGAAGCTTTAGCTTTGCTTGCTTCCTTTGATTGTGTCTTGTCGTGTTCAATCTTGTGCTTTGACACGTGTCTTGTGTTAGACTGGGTCATAGGTTGTATTACCTGCTTTCATAGTCTAATCTCTAACCTTTTAGAGGTAGCACAGATGTCATCATATTTAGCAGAAAGGGCATCCATTCTACATGAAGTGATATAATACTTATTCTTTTCTAATTCTAATTCCTTCTTAAGTTTAGCATTTTCTTGAGTGTTTTTCTCAATGCAATCAAGTGCCTCATGCAATCTAAACTCAAGTGTGGAAATATCAGTAGAACTATTAGAAGCAGAAGTATTTTTAGCATCATTCAATAAGCAAGTAAGCTTTTCATTCTCACGCTTATAGGATAGAATATCCTTTCTAGCTTGCTTATATTTATCTAATACTTTCTGGTGCTCTCTAATAGATCACTGAAAGCATCAGATAACTCATCATAAGAGAATTCATTCTCTTCAAGAACAGAGTTGTCTTGTACCTTGTTGGATAATGCCATTGAGCATATATTTGTAGCTTGACGAGGTCTCTCTTCTTCTTCTTCAGAATTGCTTGCTTCGCTTTTACACCATATGCTCATGGTAGAGTACTTGTGAGATGACGACCTTCTATTGTTTAATTGTTCATAGTGACTCTCCTTTGTAGCAGTACTATAATCTTCTTTGATGTGGCCTATCTTCTTGCAGTTGTCACATACAGCTCTTCTTCATATATAGGGTTGTGTTGAACCTTAAATCTCGATGCCATCATGCACACATTTGCATCATTATAAAGCCTATCCTCCTTTCTGGAGTCGCTAGCACTGCTTTCGTACTTGCACTCATAAGTATCTTCAAGAAGTTTCCAAAATTTATGAGATGTTGTGCAAGTAGTAATGGGATTGAATACATTAAAGTCTACATCACAATAGAAAGCATGCTTTGCTTTTGCATCAAGTCTAGCTAACTTCTTCTCTTCCTCCGTATAACTATAATAAGGCTTGTTAATTATAGAGGAAGTGAGAATAGAAGTAATAGTAGGCTTTTTGTAGCCATTGATGACAATTGACCATAAATCAAAGTCTAAAGACTTCAGGTACAAGCTCATCCGTGTTTTCCAGTATATGTAGTTGGTTCCATCAAATAGTGGGAGTCTATTTGTGGATTGCCCTTCAGTTGTGAAGTATATACTTGCCATATAAGATATAGTGATCTATGTAACAACAATTATATAATAATAATATTATCTTGCTTTACCTGTATAATCCGCTCCGATAATGAGAATCTGCTCCAAGGGTGTTAAGCCAAATAATAGAGTCCTTGCTTGGATACCAATTTTAGGAGCAATTGGTATAAGCAATAATATCTCTATAAGGAGCACCTGCTCTGATACCAATTGTAGGAAATTGGAATCAGAGGTTAACAATTGATAATAAGGATCTACTCTAAGGATGTTAAGCCAGATAATAGAGTCCTAGTTCTGATACCAATTGTAGGACCGTTGAGCACCTCTAGAGGGGTGTGAATAGAGTGTATACGTGTACATCGAAAAATAACCACCAATTAAAAATATTAAGCAGTTATATATTATGGCAGATAAAAGACGGTAAATAAAATACGGTAAAGTAAGAGTCAAGAATTCAAACTCAGTGAACACCACGATGCATACTGGTTTTCCTCTGAGAGGACTAGTCCAGTCGCGAGTACTCTTGTTCGCTGTTAATCCACTATGGCACAAGCCTTAACTGAGGGCTTGTAACTCTTAAAACACCATTCTTGGTGTCAAGTGCACGGCCGACTTCATAACACCGTGCTTGGTGACGAGCGCACGACCGACTCCAGAAGACAATTAAAAAACTGGAACGTTTTCTTAATACAACCTCCGATACAACTCTTCAACACCAAACTCTAGATTAAACAGAAAAGAGTCGTAAAGGCTTATATATGAAAGTAGAAGCTCAGAACACTTTAGATAGAGAATAGATGAAATTGGATGATTTGAAAATATGAAAGTTCTTCTCTATTTATATGCTGACCGAATTCGGGCAGAGTTCGGACAGTGTTCGAATGCTAATATTTTGCATACGAACGTTGGATGCAGATTTGGTAGGAACTATATTTCGAATTTACCCAGATTGAACTCGGGCCAAACTCGGACCGAACTCGGTCAGAGTTCTATCAGAGTTATGCTGGGTCAGAACAGTTAGAAATGGACCAAATTTGCATAGGTTTTGGACTTTTTGGAATTGTGGACTTTTGGGATAAGTAGGTAGGCTTATTTTTGTTTGTGTACTGAGAAAAACCTAAGCCAGTACCGATCCGATTAATCTCATATTTTTCCTATACTCAATAAAAGAAAAAATACATAATAAATATAAAAACTAATAGCCCATTTGATGACGCCTTTCTCCTGACATTTGAGCGGAACCCTCGATGCGAGGCCCCGAATAGGTCGTTGGGCGGTTCAGAGAAATCTTCTTGTATAACGACGTCTTTGGCTCATCAGTAATTTTTTATTGCATATGTTCTGCTTTGTCAAGGCTTGATCATGCTTACTGCATATCTACAAATACTAGTTAGACGAACAAAACAATATGATGAAGTATGATACAAGCATAGCAATATATATGATATAGTGAACAGTTAGGACAATGCTAAGTTTAAGTAGCAATAAGATAGTGATTATGTGAATATTAGTGACATCATTATGGTAAACTTAATTGATTAGTCATATACAAAAACATGATATAATCATTGGGCTAACGAGGTAATCCCGTTATCTGGGTGCCTCAAGTGGACTTGTAGCCTGCCGTCGAGTGGGGCACATTTCCAGCACATTGTCATGTGTTGTACCACAAAGTCACCTAATCAACTCTCTCAACCTGCGGAAGGATAACTGGATAGTCTGCAGGGCTTGTGACTGCTG
Source organism: Iris pallida (assembly GCA_029216955.1). NCBI lineage: Eukaryota > Viridiplantae > Streptophyta > Magnoliopsida > Asparagales > Iridaceae > Iris > Iris pallida. The sequence goes on along the minus strand of JANAVB010010400.1, from coordinate 14,069,385 downwards.
GAACATCTCATTGTATCTTGTAGTAACTAGGCTTGTGATAACACTATTTAGTTAAGGTATCAGGCCGTACTCATTGCTTAGCCATGATTGATAGATGGAGTCTAGTCTAGTCTTGTCTAGACTGTGCCAGTCTATGATTACTTTGGTACATTACTGTTATGCTTTATTCTTATCGATAAATGATTGGAGACTATATAAGCTCTGTTTAATTGAATGGTTACAACCCCGGTCCTTGTTTGGTTTATGGGTTGTAACTTGGTTAAAGGAATAGACCTTAGTTATCTTATCGTTTATCACCCTATTTTCTCTAACTCATGTCTTTATTTATCATTTATGTCTTTACGTGCTAATATGCTGGTTTTAGTTCTTAAGAGAAGTCTCCCTTATGGCACTTGCTCTTTCTGGGGTCTGACCCAGCTGGTTTTGTATGGCCAGATTTCAGAGTAGCTCCCGAGGATCTTCCAGCCTTCCAGCCAGATGGTGAACACTAGGAGGAACCCTGACAACGAGTGAGTTTTATTTTGCTCTCCCACTCTATTGTAAATTATTCTTTTGAGGCGTTTAGCCGTCGAAAAAGTGTTTTCTCGTGTTGAAAACTTATATTTTCTATCTACCTATGGGCTGTAACATGATTGAAAAATCCTATTGTTGATCATGTATGACTTAAACTCTTGCTAGTCTTCGCATTTTGTATGACTAGCTTCATGATCATCTGAATATGTAATGTATAGGATGACTTACCTTGTATGTCTGATGATTTACCATCTTGTAACATGTGTTTACTTGCTTGAGATTGAGAAACTAGGCTTGTTCTTGACCTTAAGAGACTGATGGCTTGTAGATAAACCCTCATGCATCTAGAAAGTCATGACCGTATTGCGAGGGAGGATGCCCTTCAATATACGTAGTTGGCTGTGTCTATCCCTCGCTCTCTAGTATTCTGGTTCTGGGGCGTGATAGAGGCCAACTGACAGGCGAATATGATCCACCTCCTCTCGTCATCTGGTTTGGGCCAGTACATTTCGACTATCTACCAATCAACCATATATAGATAGGAAGTTGGTAGATGTCCCCATGGATGGAGGTGGTGTAGGGGGCGGCTAGTTGCGACTGAGGAGGTCAAGAGGAACATGAGCGGATCAAAAAATTGAAGCTAGAGTGGACTACAGTGGATTATAGTAGGTTAGAGATGGCTAACCATATAAAAATTAAAACATATGGAAAAATAAGAGTGATTTTTTTTGGTTTGGTTGGAGCCCACCCCAGCATATAGATGGATCCGCCCTTGTAGAGGTATGTACCCCCAGTTGGGAGTCATGATTTAGGGGATTAGGGTTGGTAAGGGGAAAGTAGAGGAAGGAAGCATTTCTATTTATTTTAATAGGATTACGACAATCTTGTAACGTTTAGCGACTCCACTTGTAACATCGTAGTGACATCTTAGTGACGAATTTGAGTTAGGTAATGGATATATGAATGCATCAGTGAGTCATTTAGCTATATATAGAGCCAGTTCATTTCGTCGACTGTGCCCTTGGAACTTTTGCGACTACCAGTTGCATCTTTACAATGTCGCTCAGGTATCAATAGTTATTTTGCATTTACCGTACATGTACTAACCACCACTCTCCAAACACAGATTACTAACAAGGTCACTCGAGACTGCGATCACGTACTAGTAATCAACTTATCAACTTTTTATGTTCCTGACTGTTGGAAATAAACTTAATTTTGTGATAATATTTTGAGCCCAACAAATTAATCCACTACCATTGGGCTTTGTCCATTAGGCCCATTTTAGTTTTGAGTTTAGTCAAACTTTTTTACCTAGAAAGTTCATAAAAAATATCTGTCCATGAAAAATATCTATGTTCTAGAGATATCTTAATATTAATTGTAAAAGAGTCTAGAATGATTCCATACTATATTTAATAAGTGTGTATACTCTTCCAAGCGCCCTATAAAAAGGGGTGCTCTACCCTTATTTTGTACACAACAAAAATTAAGAAGCTTAGTGCTATTACAAAATTTCTTCTCTCCATTCTTCTCTTCCACCAAATCTTCTCTCTATAATTTTCTCCCACTCCAAATTTGCTCCTCCTAGCTAGTTGGTCCACCACAATTCCAACAAAGTGGTATCAGAGGAGGCGGTTCGAGATCGAAGATGGCAAGCGAGATGACTCCCTTCCAAGTTCCCGCTCTCAATAAGAACAACTATGCCAATTGGAGCATCAAGATGAAGGCTTTGCAAGGAGAACAAGATGCGTGGGAGGTTGTCGAAAAAGGTTATAATGAGCCACAAGATGAGGCTTCATTATCTCAAGCTCAAAAGGAGTTGTTGAAATCTTCAAGAAAGAGGGACAAAAAAGCTTTCTTTCTCATCTACCAAGCTGTGGATGATGATGCATTCGAGTTGATTTTAAGTGCAACAACCTCCAAAGAAGCATGGGAGAAACTTTAAATTTTTTGCAAAGGAGATAAGAAACTGATGTAGGTACGCCTCCAAACATTAAGATGTGAATTTAAAGCTTTACATATGAAAGAGTCTGAAACTATTCTAGACTACTTTGCTAGAGTTTTAGCCATTGTTAATCAAATGAAAAGAAATGTGAATGCATGACCAACATTCGAGTAATGGAGAAAATTCTCCGCTCTTTGCTTCCACAATTTGAGCATATCGTTGTAACTATTGAAGAAACTAAAGACTTGGAGACAATGACTATTGAGCAACTTAAGGGCTCATTACAAGACTATGAAGAAAGAAAAAAGCAAAAATAAGATACATTGGAGCAAGTCCTTCAAACAAAGCTCACTTTCAAGGAGAAAGAAGAAAGCTTCACCAATCAATGAAGTCATGACCGAGATCGTGGAAGAAAGGAAAGAACTCATTGCAAGATATTCATCAATGGAGAAAGAGGCAAAAACTTTCATACAAGAGGATGTGGAAGAGGAAGCTTCACAAGAAGATATAGAAGTCAAAGGTAAGATAAATCACAAGTTGATTGCTATAATTGTCATAAACTTGAACATTATGCATCAGAATACAGAAACACAACTGGACATGTTGAGGAGAAAGCTCAATATGTTGAAAAAAATACAAGAGAACTCAACTCTATTGATTGCACACAAAGAGAAAGCTCAATATGCGCGGCGTTGAATTGTCGGCGTCCTGTTCCGTGAGGCTCTGGACCGTGCGGAGTGCGTGAGACATGCGTATGGGACGATGATAAAAAAGCCAGTACAGACAAGATCCGCAAGAAGAGTCCTAAACGACATGACGATCAGCTAAAAATCAACCCAAAAAATATTCCAGACCAAACACTAATAGAGTCTGGGTTTAGAAACAAAATTATGATGAACCAAAAGAAACAGGATCACATGTCCATGTAAGTCCTACTTATCTATGCTCTCCATCCTCTTTGGAAACCGATGGTCGAAAAGGAATCAACAGTACAATTAAAGATTCATAAAAGATGCCCGTAGAAGGTTCTGTGGAACACTACAAGAAAAAGGGCTTTTCTTGACGGTGATTCTCCGTCAAGAAATGGGTATCTTGACGGTTGCAGATCCGCCAACTAGGCTGGAGTCAAGAAAAGTCCCCCCTTTTCTTGACGGTCCCTGACAGGGCTTTTCTTGACAGTTTTTTGTCATCATTTTATGTAGTTTTCTTGACTGTTTTTAGCCGTCAAGATAGCTCTTTTTAGGAACCGTCTACATAGGAAAAAACTTTTCTTGACTTCGGCATAGTTGACGGTCTTTAGCCATCAATAAAAGCATTTGTTTTGACAGACAAAATTCGCCATGAAAAGTACTAATTCACGGCTATATTGTGCAGCATGATATGAATTAAAGTTAACGTATGACAACCGTCAAGAGAAGCTATCCAGAGTAACGTCAAGATAAGCATGCCAAAATTCTGCCAAGAATTATATAATAATTAATCAACCACTCATTATATCAATCCAGAAGCTGCACACATCAAATTACTATAAAATCCAAATTTTATATTAATAAACTGTATTGTTCATACAACAAAAACTTTCAATACACATCCTACCACATGTATTCTTCACTTGTCCAACCACGACATAATCAAACCATAAAGTACACATCCCACATCTGTTGTTTCCATACAACATAAACATCCAAACCACAAACAACCATCACTTGTCACAGCCACGAAACATAATCCACCAAAACTACAAAATGAAACCAAGAAAGTAGAAAACCATAACGGAGCACATCCCTCCATATCCACAGCATTCTCCTATTCACAACATGCATCCACCATTCATTTTTCAGCAAGTTCCTAAGAGAACAAGAACACAAAGTATCAACTTACTATTACAGGATTATCAATACAACTCGAGACAATTTGAATCACTTGAGAAGAACTGCAAGGCTAGCCATATTGAAACTATAATTCACAAACATGTATAAATCATGTAAAGAATCTGAAGGCTAGCTAAACTGTCAATCATGTTAAGTTTCTCACTATAATTGAAACTATATATAATTCAAAACTGCAACAGAAAGATGTGGTACTGAAACAACCAAGTATTGGTTCTCCTTTGACCAAACAGCACAGAAATATCTGATCAATGTCACCTATGTTGCACAGGAAACTGGTATCCCTATCGTGTCCGTACCCATACCAATAATCATATTCGTTCAACATGTGTGACTACATTGTACCTATTTAAGAATCTACATACATTATACACTAATGTTACAACTTGTGAATACTTAAGCAAGGAAATTTGTCAGGTTTCTTTATCATGTCAATCTGAGATGAACCACCCTGAAATTATTATTCACAAATTTCACACAATATCTCAATTCCACAAAACCATTGAGAGTCAAGAGGGAGAAGTTTGCCTTTATAACAATAACTTGAAGAGTTTCAGACTCAAGATCCCACATTTTTGTTGGACACCTCATAACTCTCCAGAAACTTGCCAACATCCCGAGAAGCATATAAGCTTCTTTACAAAATTGATCATTTGACATCAATACTAGTTAATTGTGTATCAGATGACAGAAAGAAAACATCAAATTTGTATAGCAAAAAAATTTACCCATAAAATTCTAAAATAAAGACTAAGGAGGTTATAATATTAGTACTACAAGAATTGACGATTAGAGAAACAATTCGCCATTTTTTTAGTGGACAAAACAATGATAAATGAGGTTAGTATCATAGTTTAAAATATCAGCCAATACCGATCCGATACGGCCGATACCGATATGGTTTGGCATGTCCCGATCTGATACCGGCAGATACCGATACGATTTGGCATGTCCCGATCTAATGAGGTTAGAATCATGGTTTAAAGAGGTTATAATATTAGTACTACCGATACCGCCGATACCAATACTCATAAGAATAGTCTGATACCGAGTCTGATTCCGATATCATGAAATATAGTTTCCAGATCATTACAATTTAGAAATACAGCTTAAACTCGTTAAACTATCGACTCATTAAACAAAATAGCTAATAGGCAAACAAATGGAAATATAGTTTCATCATAAAACTCCATAATGAAAACATTTCTTCGAAATTGTTAAACTATAGATTCACTGTAGATAGTCTAAAATTACCTGCGATGATTTGTTAGTTAAGGAACTGCGAAACGTGTTCCATCCACTCTGTACGAACTTCATTAATTTCTTCATAATTGTAGTCTTCCTTTTGATTGTACTGTTTGTAAATAGGAAGAAAAATTGAAACTGTTACTATCATGATATATTTATATTCTAAATATACTTGTCGATTTAGAAAAACTCACTTTTGGATTAAGTAAGGTTCGATCAGATGTGTTCTCCTTCATAAATATCATCACATAGTACCCACATTCCACAGAGCCGGCTTGTTGTGGCGCCTAATCATAGAAAATTAAGCAAAGTCCTTACAAACTTGTATTTATTTTTTTATTTACATTTACATGAGAGAAATATATTGTACCTTAATTGTCATCCAGTTCAATTTAAACTTTTTGACTTGCTTTTCCATTTGAGCATGAAACATCCGAAGTCCAATATAAGCAAATAAAAATGGATAATATTAATAATCATTACTGAATCATCTAATTAGTACATTAACTGTAGTTGGGAAATTTCTAAAATATGGTACAAATATTGATGCATACCTTGTTACAATGTACTTAAGATCGTGTTGGACGTAACTCCTCAAAGAGTCCAAATAATATGCTTTCATTAGTGACAGGTCAATGACAACCAAAACCTAATGAAAACTGTAACACCATATACACCCAGATTTATACAAGTTATCGAGTCAGTGAGAAATTGTAGAAGAAAAATAAGTTAGAAAATGTATTACCTAGGGTTGTATGGCAAGAAAACAAGTCGACTTCCTTTTCAAGATATCAAACTGTTGCAAATATGTCGTGCCCTTGCATTCCGTGTTCCAAGAACGTCTTTCAAACCAGACGAGGAGACTATTCTCGGATTAATGAAGCAAACATCCTCGACAAGGTTTACCTCCTTCAAACGAATGTACAACAACTTATATATGTAGTTTGCAAATTATTTAGATCAACTTATTAATGTAATAACAAAAATTTGAAAAGCAAAGTATTCAATTACCTTATGTATATTTGGAAGCAATTAGATGATAGGGCACGCATTTTAATAAAATTTTCGAAATTCTCCTCGAACAGAATTGCAACGGTTGCGGTATTAAATAATTCGCCAGGAAGTAGTACATAAATTATAGTTTTTTCAACGAACAAGCGTTGTACCAGTTTAGAAAAGCAGTCCATTCTGGGAGGATTTTTGAATGACCTTAGAATTCTAGTGGAAGCCCTTGTTGGAGTTTTAACTTTAGTTGGCATGTTCCTTTGCTCATTGGGAGCTTCCTTGTCTACCTTGGATGCCTAAAATACAACACATTTTCAGAATAAAAATATAGAAGACTTAAATAATATGATATTTATACAAGAGACTTCTAAATAAATATTGACTACCTCTCTAATTAGAGTACCATGAAGAACTAAATAGGTTGGCCAAAGTATGTGATATCCAATAGCATCCTTAATCTTAGTTACAGGGATATCTTCAGGTGGAATAGGAAGCAACGCATCCTCGTCCAATGCCAATTCGATGGGCACAATAATATTGGGGGGCTTGTATTCCATAATGGTTCCTTTGGCAACAATATTATCGATGGAACCCACAGCTAATTGGCAAGCTTCTACCTTTTTAAAAGAAAGCATATAGAAAATTGTATGTCCCTTTATTACTTCCATTTTACTAGGATTTCAAGAATAAAGAAACTGGCATGTAGTACCTTGGTTTTACTCTTCGGGGTAGGTTTTGTTGCATCTACATCCATATCTTGATCAGTTTAGAGAGGAGATTTTTCACTTACAACCTTTTCAAAAAAGTAGATACTGGTATCAGAAAAGTAGATACTGATTCAAGTAGGTACAGAAAAGTCCAACTTTCCAGAAAAGTTGAAGTAAAAAAAATGCAAGTAGATAGTGTGCTCAAGTAGATAGTGTTCAGAAAATTTCAAGTAGACAGAGAAGTCCAACTTTCTAGAAATAAGTAAATAGAAAGAAAAGTTGAAGTCATAGTTCGCGGTATCGGCCGATACTGATCCGATACTGTCGATACCGATACGGTTTGGTATGTCCTGATACGATACCGACCGATAGCCAATACTGACCGATACCGCCGATCCTGATACTCATAGGAATGGTCTTACTGATTCCGATACCGATACTTTGAACCTTGGTGAAGTAGATAGTATGTGTCTACTTTACACTAAAATTGAAAGAGGGGATGAAATAAACTTGGTTCATCATCCTTGTCCTCTGTGAACTGTCGGAGGCATAACTCGGTGCATAAACGGTAGGGACTGGAGGAATTGGAAAGTTGGAACCGGTATCAGATAATGGCGTAGCACAGAGACCTTGTGAAAGTAAGCTGTTTATCATCTTATTTTTCTCTCAATTTCATCAAGCAACTTCTTTTTCTCCTCCTCCCAGGCAGTCAAAGTTTTAGGAGTGTTGAAAAAAGATCTTGGGGTGACATATTTCTCAATTGCCGTAACACGACCACCCTGCTCGGGCCTATCCATTGCATATCCAAAAGCATCTATGTTTTGAGGAATCAACAACTCTCCAGAACTTATTTTTTTTTTTCACTTCATCCTATAAAAAGAATGAATTTATGTTAGCATCTTAATATGAAGTTGTGCAAGATGAATGAAAATGAAATATAGTTAAGACTTGCTTAGAATTTTATCCACCATTGCTTGTGTGACTGGATCATAGACTATGGATGGATCATCACCTTCATTAGCATCTTCATTATCAACCCCTACTATTCTTTTTGTTGAACTTGTGCCTACATCCCGCTTTTGCTTCTTCTGAGCTAGCTTCCAAAATAGACAGCAGTCTACTTGGTCCTCAGAATATATACCATCTTTCTTCTGTTTTTAGAAAAAGTTGTTTGCAAAAATAAAAAGTTTTATTACAAACTTTAGAAAAGAGTACAAGAGTACAATTTGAATTCTGGAGAAGTACAACTATAGGAATCTGATCAGAAGACGATCATTTTATCCTTTGGACTATGTGAACTTGAAGACTAGAGCCTCTAGAGAATGCAGCAACAATTTTGCAAGAGTACTTGATCTCTCCGTGTGTGTCCTTTAATAATGATCGGAAAGTCTATTTATAGAGTTCTAGAAATAACTGTTTTAACAGTTATTCTGATGTGCGCGAGGCTAGATTGTGCCACATTGGGTTGCGCCAACCTTATGTTGTGCTAACTTTTATTCAGTTAACAATCGTGTACCAACTGTATTTAGATGCGTGGCATCATATGATTGAGATGCACGTGATTGTGTACAGAATAGTGGACACATTTTGAGAGATTAATGGCATGTGCGCCACGTTATCCTGCTTTAGACTGTAAGTTGTCTCAACTTCATCAGGTTGTGCGAGCTTCAGTCAACGAGTCAAACTGTGCCTGATTTGGACTGCGCCTAGACATGTGGCAGCTTTTGAATAATTTTTCCAGATTGCACGTAGGCGCAACTAAGGAATTTGTTTAGATTGTGCTTAGGCGCAACTCACAAGCTGTGCAGGACGGCTGTCAATTAAAACTCCTCTAGCAGCACATTTTGAAGGATTCGAAAAGATTTTCTTTGTTTACTGTGCTGTCAATTGTCAGTGCTATCAGGCAATGATAGTAATTAAATGTCATACGCCACGTAGACTTTGGCGCAACATAACTAGGCATAATATGATATATGGCACAACCTGATCAGAGGCACAGTTTGATCTCTGATCTTCATAACAGTGGCCAGCTTGATTTTTGGGATGCAACATGATTGGTGAGTGGTAAATACATGGCACCACATGATTTTTTAGGCCCTACAATACCCCCTTCAATGTTTTCGAAACTTAATAACACTTCAAAGTTCTGAAATACTTTGAATTTATGAATCTGACTGAGTCAAGTTGCGCCTGTCAACTCCCGGCCGTCATAATTAAATTTCTTGAAAACACGATCTCCTTTTCATCTTTCCGAGTTTCATTTGATGATTTCAGTTTCCCATGAGGAATATGAAGAGTTGGTTTGGTTATATATATAGGGGCTGGTCTTTATATTTATTTTTTAATTCTGTACTCCGATGGCACCTAAGAAGAAGAAGATGGAGACCGATGCTGACACTAAAGTCAAGTCCCCTGAAGCAAGACCTGATGTCACGCCTACAACTTATTTGTTAGAGGCTGACCCGTCACTGAGTGTGGTGAACTTCTTGGACTATTTTGGTTTAAATCCAACAGTCTTGAATCACTCGAGTGGTGGGCCATCACTTTTCTCTGAAGAGTGCAGCGATTTGGAGGGATTCTTTAATCTGATACGTCACTTGGGGATCCACAACATGCAAGAATTGGACGCTGCCCTTCGTCAGACCAATGAAGACAAAAAAAAGAAGTAATATTTGTGGACACACACAAAAAAAGAAGAAAAAAATGATGTATTTTCTTTTATTGGCTCAAGGCACCACAAATCGAGTACGCCTGAGAGATCCTGCGCTGAGGATCCCCGAGTACAAAAAAGAATTTTGGAGAATGGGACGATGGAGATCGAGCGGCAGTTGCTCCTTTACTCCGTTGACACTCCGATTACAAAAGTGGGAGAAAACTTAAGAAAATTACTAACTCTCGGCTCACTGGCAAGAAGTGCACCAATTTGGCTCTTGAAAATGCTCTCCGTTTTCTATTTTGAAGAGGGGTGAGGCCCCCCTTTTATAGTCGTTCTCGAGCTGGGATGATGTTATGCGCCCACATGAGGAAACACGCTGGTTCTTATATAGGCGTAAAATCCTGCTTTGGGCGTATAAGATGTAGGCACATACAGGCTGCAAGATCATGGATTGGTTGTGGTGTTGACGTGGCCACATGCTTCGGTGCACGACTGGTCATGGAGACTGACGTGAGCATGCGCTTCGGTGCACGTTTTGATCATGGCTTTAACTGTGTCATGCATGGGTGCAAAGCCATGTCTCAGGCTATGCGCCCTTCTTTCGAGGGAATTAGACTTGGGCGCATGAAGCTTCATTGACTGGACGCATGGAGCTACAATTGACTCGGCGCATCGAGCTTCATTGAGTGGGCGCATGGAGTTACACTGACTGGGCGTATGGAGCTACACTTGACTTGGGCGCATGGAGCTATACTTGACATGGGTGCATGGAACTATATTTGCTGAAAAAATTTATGCTTCTACAAGTCCCCCTTCAAAGTTTTCGATTCTTGAAGAAGTTCGAAATACTTTGAAAGAAGCATAGATCGTCTTATCGCGAGGCAATAGGCGCATAGCACGGCCCTCTCCTTGGGCGCATAGTATTTGGCCATCCTGTCAGAAAGATACGTCTGTTGAGATTTTCTTCGAAATCCGAACTGACAGATTCATCAGAACAGAATTTGAGGCGATCCATCCTTTATACGTCGTCCACGTCAGCGAGGGACAGTCGCATAGTATGTAAAGGGCTGATCCTTCACGTGGGCACATAGGCTGTAGTGGGCGCATACAACACAATAGGCATATACAGCAGGCGGGCGCATAAGAAGTGGCCCGTGCCTATAAATAGGCCCTAGAGGAGAGAGAAATTTCATTATTCATTTCTCTTTTAATTTCTCATAAAACTCTTCATCTTCTTTCTTTGAGGACTATGTCTCCCAAGGCCGCCAAGAGATCCACGAAGGGCAAAGGGGCTGTACCGAGTGACTCTCCTCCTGCGTCAGCATCCTCGGCCGTCCAGGATCCGATTTTGAGTGAGGGCATACTTCAAAAAGTGAAGTCTCGAGCGTTAATTTGCGACGCTCGGACTTCTCTTCTGCCTGGGCGCTTGCGTCTAGGGCAACATAATTCTGTGAGCATTTACTATGCGCCTACAGAATTTATGCGTCAACACTACGGTGTGTTATGCGCCCACATGTTGCCATATTATACGCCCTTTAAGCTGTGGCACGTCATGTGCCTGCGTACTAACCGAGAGTTATGCGCCCACACGTCTTGTTTTGGGCGCATAGCTTTTTTGGGCGCATAGAAGCCCGTCAGAACTTAGTTTTTCCTGCGGTTTTCTAAGACTGACTATCTTTCTGCCCCTTTTCATATTTTGTAGGGATCTGGCTAGCAAAATTCTCCATGACCGGTAACGGCGATCCTGGCATGGTGAAGATGCAACACTTGACACCAACATCAGAGAGCTCAGGACTCTTCGTATTTTGGAAGGGTTTTCCTCAGATGGTAGAAAGAACCTTTATACACCGAAGAGTCGAACGGAAGTTGGGCGTTACCATGAAAGTTTTGCTTTCATGTTTCTCCAAGTAGGAAAAAGCAACAATAGAGATATTTTTTTGAAGGTATGGTCTCTTGAAGAAATGGGCCCACAATGTCCGCAATATGGAGGAGAGGAGATCACCATTTGTTGATATTTTAGCATGCTATATTTTCCCTCCTCCGTGTAGCTTCTCGAATGTTCAATAGCCTTGTTTGCTTGCTCAACAGTAAAATATGACCTCCTTCAACGAAAGCGTGGTGCTGCCAAACTGACCAGGCTATGTGTTGCTGATGAGTAGCGGATTCTCCCTTCTTTTGGATATTAATGTAACCTTTTACTTTTTATCCAGATGAAGAGATGAAGAACCTTCTGTTTCTCTCACGAGATGTAGTCATGTGAATGTAACTAATTTTGAATAAACAGAATACATTTGCTCCATTCTTTGTTTGTGTTATCTGCCGTGCTTGTATTAGAGAGCCAAATACCATATTTGTGTAACGGTTAACCCGCTGGGGGACCCCCTCTTTTTTTGGACCTATTGCTCCTTTGTGCATCTGAAAATGCGAGCAAAAAGATTGGAATGATACTTTCGTGGACCCATTGCCCTTTGACACACCGGTGGTGCGGGTAATAGATTTGAAATGAAACCCAACAGAGGTAACATGGTCGTGATAGGTTTTGTGATCTTGACACCATATCTTTTATCGCGGATTGGGTATGGTTGTCGAGTCGGAAGACTATCGGTATCAGAGGTAATATGGACGTGACACATGATAATCAGGAGTGGTTTCTGGTGGAATGGATTTTCTTGTCAAGTTTAGCTTTTTGTCAGGCGTTCCCTCCGGAAGTAGAAGAAACTCTACAAGCTTCTTCTCCGACGACCTCCACTGAAGATGAGGAGACGGCTCAGGAAGTCGTCAGAGCTTTCTACTTAGTATTGAAGGTAAAATTTCCTGGAGTCTTGAATCGGAATGCTGCCTTCGGCCCTGTGAAAGCTGTCGCGGAGTGTCAGGTAGCAGCCCTTGAGAGCATAGCCGGCTATGAGGAGCGGGCCAATACTCTAAGGAAAGTTCTGAACGACTTGGAGGGTCAAGTGGCCAGGTTCCGGGATGCCAAACAGCGGAGCCCGACGTCACTGTTCCACACAGAGGACGAGGCCTTGATGACGGCTCTTTACGGAGGAGAAGGCTACCTTTCAGGCAAGGAATGACACCCTCGTTCAGGAGATTGGCGAGCTGGCTGACTAGTACAGCCAATTCAATGTTGTAAGTGAGGCACGTGCTGCCTCGAAGAACAGGCTAGCTATACAAATCACTGAGAAGCACAATCACATTGCACAGATCAGGAATAAGATCGCCCAGTTGGAAGCTGACTTGAGGGCGGTGTTATCTGAACAAGAGGATTATCTGTCCCAGGCTGCCATGACTGCCACCGCCTCTGTCCGTTTAGAAGAGCAGCTAGCGAGGTTGGAAGGGGAGCATCAGAGTCTGATGCTCTTTAAAGATGAAGTCGCTCGTCAAGAAGAGGCACGGCATCGAGCTGCTGTAAAATCTGAAGCGGAGATTGTTGCTCTGAGGGACAGCATAAACCGCCTGTGTATCCCGTAGATTTTGTAAACCCTTTTTTTTCCGTCACGACTCTTGTACCATTTTTTTCCGTCTTTTGATAGACGTTTAAGTACTGAATAAAGAATCTTTTCAGAAGTGAATATGGTTTTGTGAAATATCGATGCTAGAGGTAATGTGGACGTAGCAAAGATATTTCTGATGGATATTCCGCTGGAGAAATTTTATGTGGACCTATTATCCATTTTACATTCGAATGATTCGAATATAAATAATAAGTTGAATGAAGCTGCTAGTAGAGATAATATGGATGTAATAGCAGAGGATGTTCTATATCTGACCAGAGGTAATATGGACGTGGAAAGATATATAGCATTAGGGAGGAGTGGATAGTTCAGAGGTAGTGTGGACATGACTAACTTTGATGAATGAAATACTCGGAGGTTATGTGGACGTAGCAAAACATTTGATCATTCCGTTGGAAAAATAATTATCGGAAAACAATTTATAGGTAATAGGGACGTGATTTGTTTTCGTTAAATCGAGTTTGGACGGAGTCAAAAAAAGAAATGATTCTACAGGAGAAATATTTAGAGGACCTATTATCCAAGGCGTATTCAAGACTCTTCAAATACGAATAATAGTTAGATAGTTTTTTTTGAATCATATAAATATCGCATTGTACATTTACATGACTGAACATATGTGAACGAAAAGAGGTTACACATAGTATTTCTTTAGGAACTTGCCATTAATAGGCATCATGAGCAAGTCACCGTCAGGTTTGGTCAGCCGGTACGCACCGTTAGAATACACCGATTCTATGACGAAAGGACATTCCCATTTAGGCTAGAATTTCCCTTTTGTTTGTGCGTCATGACCATCAGTCTTCTCACTGCTAGGACCAGATCGTCGACTTGGAAGATCCTTTCCTTCACCTTTTTATTGAAGGTTCTGGAAAGGCATGCTTGGTATAGCTCAATGCGCTGCTGAGCTAACAAGAATTTTTCGTCTATTGCTTCGAGCTCTTGGAGTCGCAGACGGAAGCTTTCTTCAGTAGTCAGCTCGTTGGCTAGGGCTACCCGAAGAGAAGGAATCTGGATTTCCAGGAGAAGAACTGCTTCGCTCCCATAAACCAGAGAGAATGGCGTACTGCCTGTTGGAGTATGGATTATTGTACGATAGGCCCATAGACATTCACCGAGCTTCTCGTTCAAATCATGCTTATTTGAAGACACGAACTTCTTAAGAAGTTTTATGATGGTTATGTTGAAGGCTTCTGCTAGCCCATTAGCTGCTGGATTATAGGCAGTAGAGGCTACGTTCTAGATTCGATTCTTGTTGTAGAACCGCTAGAATGTATGGCTTACAAACTGTGGACCATTGTCATGGATGATCCTGCGAGGTAGGCCGAAGGGGTAGATGACGTGATGTTTGATAAAACTGATCACATTTGACGTTTTTACTTCGGTGAACGGTATAGCTTTCGTCCATTTGGAGAAGTAATCGATTATAGCTAGGATGAACCGATGTCCTTTGGAGGATGGTGGGCTGATTGGTCCTATGACATCCATACCCCATGCTTCAAATGGCCAAGATGCTGCCGTCAGATGTAGAAACTCTGAAGGTTGAAGAATTAAGTCGGCATAAAACTGGCAAGCTCTACACTTCTTTACATATTCAACAGCATCTGCTATCATTGTGGGCCAGTAATAACACATTTGTTTGAGGCGATCTTGTAATTTAGGGCCTGGTTGATGTGCACCACAAACTCCATCGTGAGCCTTCCAGAGTGCATGCTTGGCTTCTGTGTCTGATAAGCATCATAATAGTAGCCCGTCGTAAGATCCTCGGTATAGCATCTTGGTAGCTGTGTCGTAGTAAAATCTGAGGGATCGCCTTTGGATGGCTACTGCCTCCTTCGGGTTCTCAGAAAGGATTCCATAGACAGCGTAGTCTATGAAGGAAAATCTTCAGTCTTTAGCATCGACGTTTGTTTTCGCTGCATAACTGTAATGAATATGCAAGGCAACTTTCACACAGAATAATTCTCGACCAGACACTATGATCGACTGCTGTGTATTGGTAGGAACGATCAAGGAAGCAGCAAAACCGGCTAGAATATCTGCTTCTATATTCTGTAGTCGAGGCACATGCTCGATGAAGAATCCAGTGAAAGTAGATGCCCGCTCGATTGTTGCTCTGTGGTAGGGATAAGATATTCGTGGCGAACTTCATAATCCACTCGGACCTGACTAACTATTAGCTTGGAATTACCGTAAGCCTCTAGATAGTCAACTCCTAGTTGCTTTGCCAGTTGCAGGCCGATTAATAGGGCATTATATTCGGCCACGTTATTGATGTATGGTTCCACGAGAGAATATGTATGGTGTATAACCAGATGATCAGGTGACACGAGAACGACACCTACTCCAGCTACGATATTTCCTTTGGGTCATATTCTTGATGTGCCGTTGAATAACATTCGCCAAATGGAGATTTCTTCAGTTGCAGTATTAGACTCCAGCACTTCGTCGAGGATTTCATCGTAGAGTTTGGAAGATTCTGGCACCGGATGAGCTGCTAGGAAATCAGCTAATGCTTGGCCTTTTACTGCCTTCTGAGGAACGAAGATCATATCATACAGAGTCAACATCATTGCCTATGTAGCTAAACGGGAATTGAGAGAGCCTAGTTTAGTCATGAGTATTCTGAGAGGGTTGACTTTAGATACAATATGGATAGTCTGCCCAGACACATAGTGGCACGTCTTCTGGATGGAAAATACTAGTACGAGGCATTCCTTCTCCACCGGTGTGTATCTGTGCTCGGCACCCACCATTGTGCGACTGAGGTAGTAAATTGCATGTTCATGGCCGCCTTCGTTCTTCTGAGCTAAAAGGGCGCCAAGAGAATGATCCATAGCGCAGACATATAGTAAGAAGGGCTTCCGCATTATTGGAGCAACCAATACTAGAGGGCTTGTAAGATATGCCTTGATGTCATCGAATGTGCATTGACATTGTTCAGTCCAGACGAAAGATACGCCTTTCTCCATGAGCTGAGTGAATGGTTGACACCTTCCAGAGAGGTTCGAAATGAATCGTCTGATGTAGGCTATCCTTTCTTGTAGTCCGCGTAGCTCTTTGAGGTTTTTTGGAGGATGCATGTCGAGAATAGCCATCACTTTCTTTAGGTCCAGATGTATACCCTTTGAAGTGATGACGAAACTAAGGAACTTGCCGGTGGAGACTCCCAAAAAAGACTTGGTTGGATTCATTTTGAGTTAGTGTGCATGCATTAGTTCGAACACAGTTCTCAAGTCTTGGAGGTGGTTGCCCTTGAGACTAGTTTTGACTGCGATATTGTCTACGTAGCACTCCACAGTTTTTTGCAAATGATCGTAAAAAATTGTGTTCTTGGCTCGCTGGTATGTTGTCTCTGTATTCTTCAATCTGAAAGGCATACCGTATAGCAGTATACCCCCAATGGTGTTCAGAAAGATATGTGCTTCTCGTCGTCGGGGAAAATCTTGATCTGGTTGTAGCCTGAGAACCCATCCATGAAGGACATCCGTTCGAAGCCGCAAGTATTGTCGATCATTACGTCAGTGATCGGTAGGAGGAACTCATCTTTCGGGCATACAAAGTTCAAATCACGGTAGTCGATATAGACTCGAACTTTACTGTTCTTTTTTATGACCAGAACGATGTTGGCAATCTAGTCCGGGTATTGTTCCTCACGAATAAATCCACTGGCAATGAGCTTCTTGACTTCATTCTCGATGGCTTCCATGACGTCTGTTTGGAATCGTCGTTGTTGTTGTTTCACTGGATTAGCTTTAGATGAGATGTTCAGGTGATGCATAGCGACTTTATGGTCCAAGCCTAGTATGTCTTCATAGCTCCATGCGAAGACGTCAATTTATTCTCTTATAAGCTATATAAGAGATTGGCGTTCATCGCCAGATAGGCTTTTGCTGATGAAGATTGGTTTGAAGGATGCTTTATCTCCTAGATTGACTTGGATGACCTCATTTTCGGTAGGTGGTTCCCATTGTTCGAAGCGTAGCTCCCACATAGTGTCCATTATTTGAGCCTATTGTTCGAGTTCGATTGATTGGACATCGTCTATAATTTGGTCGGCGAAAACCATATTGAAAGACAGAGTTGCTTTGAACATGTCGTCGATGCTGGAGTCTGAGTCCTAGAGGGAGGAATCAGAAGAATGAGAATAACGATCTGCTTCATCATCTGATCTTTCGAGAGTTGTTAGAGGAAAGACATAGCCCAAACCAACACTGCTTCGTTGATAGTAGTTCTCGGGTTTGCCGGAGGAGCAAAGTGTCGTATTGGCAACCGTTGTCCTCGGCCATAATTTAGCCCTTTGTCGCTTTTAATGTCATATCCCATGTTCTGGATGATGTTCTTGGCCTGCCAACTATACAGAAAAAGTTGTATTTTCTTGGAGTCATAGTCAGCTTCTGTGTTGTGATTAGGAGAAGTGGAGTCTGGAACGAACTTTCGCTCGCCAATTATACGACCGAAGATGATTAGCTCTTCATCTTTCTTTCTGGCTGGAACGATGAAGTATAGAATATCTTCAGGGTAAACTTTTTCCCACAGATGAGGTGCTGTGACCGGCATACAGAGGTGTGGTCCTATGCCGTTCTCTAGAGCGTATATCGTATCTATGTAGTAGTTTACAGATTGATAGACATCAGAGTAATTCAAAGATAAACCTTTACTAAAGAAATACGCATGTTTTTCTTCAGGGATAAATCATCCGCTGAAGGTACATTATTATGAGTATTGATATACTCATTGAAAGGATCATCATCTGGAAGAGGAGCCACAGTCTTGGCCGAGTTCACCACATAGGGTAATTCTTCAGGATTGGGGGGACAGGAGTCAGTAGGTTCCTTCTGGGTTGTCTTGTTGAGAGTGATGGTCAGTGGCTTGACCTTGTTAGGGTTCTTCTTTTTTATCCAGATTGTGAGAGGCTTCGGAGTACTTTTCGGAGTAGTACGTCCTTTGACTCAGATAATCAGGGGACCATCGTTGGAGGATAGACTTGCTTCAGCTTCATTACCGTCATTCTTGTGGGGTTGAGACTGGAAAAGTATCGAATCTCCATAGTAAGCTTCGATGCCCTTGAAAGGATCAACATCAGCAAACTTCGTCTTTACGACACCGTCACTGTTGACGTACTTGAAGAACTGGTGGATTATGGAAGGAACGATCATGTTATCATCTATCCATGGATGTTCCAACAAGATGTTGTAGGATACATTGGCATCGATCACATAGCAGGAAACCGTCGTTCGGAGATCACCGATCTGACATTTGAGACGGATCTTGTCCAGCAGATGGCTTCGACCAGCATTGA
The DNA here is from genome assembly GCA_029216955.1 of Iris pallida. NCBI lineage: Eukaryota > Viridiplantae > Streptophyta > Magnoliopsida > Asparagales > Iridaceae > Iris > Iris pallida. The sequence goes on along the minus strand of JANAVB010010400.1, from coordinate 14,050,605 downwards.
ATGCCATGATAGTTGTGTTGGTTGCGGATAGCTTGTGCAGAGGGATTCCCAGAATTTGAAGCAAACTTCTTGGAATGATGCTGAGGGAGGATCCTGGATAGATGTGCATGCGGTCCATCTTGATCGCTCCGATATACCCTGTATAGTACAGGGGTCTATCATGACGATTATTTTTGAGTAGCATGTCCTCCTGTAAGAAGGTGATGTTGGGCACCACTTCCATAGTACTGTGGCAGAGGGGACAGGAGACATGATCTTCAGCAGGGGCTTTGACTTTAGCGAGGTAAGAGTCGACATGTAGTAATGCCTCACTTAAGGCCTTCCGCATTTCTTTGGAGAGTCGTAATAGATCGAACAGAGACAACCTGGCAGGTGTATTAGCTAGCTAAGCCAGTATGTCAAAGTTGTAGGGCCGATCCATACCATCAGGAGCTGGCGCCTTTAGAGATTTATCAAACCGCGTCTTCTGAGTACTCCCCACTTTGTAGGTATCGGATTGCGTCAGTACCTTCTCGTTAGAGAAAAAGGTAGTCTCCAGCAGAGTCGCCATTTTTGTGGACACACACAAAAAAAGAAGAAGAAAATGCTGTCTTTTCTTTTATTGGTGCAAGGCACCACAAATCGAGTACGCCTGAGAGATCCTGCGCTGAGGATCCCCGAGTACAAAAAAAGAATTCTAGAGAATGGGACAATGGAGATCGAGCAACAGTTGCTCTTTTACTCCGTTGACACTCCGATTACAAAAGTGGAAGAAAACCTAAAAAATTGCTAACTCTCGGCTCACTGGCAAGAAGTGCAGCAATTTTGCTCTTAAAAATGCTCTTCGTTCTCTGTTTTGAAGAGGGGTGAGGCCCCCCTTTTATAGTCGTTCTCGAGCTGGGATGATGTTATGCGCCCACATGAGAAAACACGCTGGTTCTTATATGGACGCATTGTCCTACTTTGGGCGCATGGGATGTAGACGCATACAGGCTACGAATTCGTGGGTTGGTCGTGTTGTTGACGTGGACGCATGCTTCGGTGCATGACTGCTCGTGGAGACTGACGTGGCCATTCGCTTCGGTGCACATTTTGATCATGGCTTTGACTGAGTCAGGCTTGAGCGCATAGCCATGTCTCAGGCTATGCGCCCTCCTTTCGGAGGAGCTAGTCTTGGGCGCTTGAAGCTTCACTGACTGGGCGCATGGAGCTACACTTGACTGGACGCATGGAGCTTCATTGAGTATGCGCATGGAGTTGCACTGTCTGGGCGCATGGAGCTACACTTGACATGGGTGCATGGAGCTATACTTGACATGGGCGCATGGAACTATATTTGCTGGAAACATTTCATGCTTCTACAATGTTAAGCATGCCAGCTTTTTATTTTCTTTTCATGTGTCCTCTCCTTCTTGTCTGTAGGGGTCTACCCCTCTTTATGAAATAAAATTTATAATTTATGGCATCTTTATTGTGTGGCTGTGATTCCAAATAGCACATGCAATTGTGCTCCTTTGACTAATTCAATGCTTACTGTTTCTTTGAGAGACACATGGCAGTCATCATTTGGTTTTAAGCGCCTATTGTTTAGTTCTTTCCCGAAATAAACTCATAGAATAACATATTGTTCACATCTTCAACGCTATTTAAAGGATAGCCAAAGCGAAAGAGACATTCATGCATTTTTTTAAAAAATGACTTCTCACAAGGTCCAACTATCCAGTAGAAATCCATCATCTATAAGTTCACTTGCGCCACTTCAACCTGATGCTATTCTTTTGCATGTCATGCCTTCGGAAGTTGGTAAGTCCTAACAAAGAACCAATGGTTTTCACACATGAGCGTTTTTCTTTGCGCCATTTTTACTAAGACAGTTTTGAAGATAAGCGTTGTCTTGTAGAAATGAATCGCATGTTGAAGATGTGCGCTTGAAATTCTGAGAAGAGGCACGCACTGCGGTCTAGGGCCTGACTTCGATCAGAGGTGCACACTGTTGATATGCGCCTATTTTCGGTCAAAGGCGCATACTGTTGATATGTGCCTATTTATCGGCACACACTGTTGATATGCGCCTGTTGATCGACGCACATGCGCCTGTTGATTGGCGCATACTGTTGATATGCGCTTGTTGATTGGCACACAATGTTGATATGCGCCTATTGATTGGCGCACAGTTTTGATAGATTTTACTAACTTTTCTTTCTTTGTAAATATTTGGAGAAGTTTGGTTGGCAACCTTCTTCAAAACTGGCATTGACGACCTGGATGCTATAAAGAGCATTCTTCTGACACCCACATCAGACAGCTCATGTGATTCTGACACTCAAATCAGATAGCTCAGGACTCTCCATATTCAAGAAAGGTCTTCCTCAGATGGTAGGAAGAGCCTTTATACATGAGAGTCCTAAGCTGTCTGATTTGAGTGTCAGAATCACATGAGCAGTCTGATGTGGGTGTCAAATGAATGCTCATCATAGCATCCAGGTCGTCAATGCCAGTTTTGAAGAAGCTTGCCAACCAAACTTCTGCAAATATTAACAAAGAAAGAAAAGTTAGTAAAATCTATCAAAACTGTATGCCGATCAACATGCGTATATCAACAGTGTGCGTCGATCAACAGGCACATATCAACAGTGTGCGCTGATCAACAGGTGCATATCAACAGTGTGCATCGATCAACAGGCGCATATCAACAGTGTGCGCCGATCAACAGGCGCATATCAACAGTGTGTGCCTCAGATCGATGTCAGGCCCTCGACCGCAGTACGCGCCTCTTTTCATAATTTCAAGCGCACAACTTCAACATGCGATTCATTTCTACAAGACAACGCATATCTTCGAAACTGTCTTAGTAAAAATGGCGCAAAGAAAAACGCTCATATGTGTAAACCATTGGTTCTTTGTTGGGACTTACCAACTTCTGAAGGTGCGGCATGCAAAAAAATAGCATCAGGTTGAAGTGGCGCAAGTGAACTTGTAGATGATAGATTTTTGCTGGATAGTGGGACTTTATGAGAAGTTATTTTTTGAAACAGCATGAATGTCTCTTTCGTTTTGGCTATCCTTTAAAAAGCGTCGAAGACGTGAACAATACGTTGTTCTAGGAGTTTATTTCGGGAAAGAACTAAACAATAGGCGCTTAAAACCACATGATGACTGCCATGTGTCTCTCAAAGAAACAGTAAACATTGAATTAGTCAAAGAAGCACATTTGCATGCGCCACTTGGAATCACAACTACACAATAAAGATGCCAGAAATTATAAATTTCATTTCATAAAGAGGGGTAGACCCCCACAGACAAGTAGGAGAGGACACATGAAAAGAAAATAAAAAACTGGCATGCTTAACATTACTTCTTTTTTTTATTATCATTGGTCTGACGAAGGGCAGCGTCCAATTCTTGCATGTTGTGGATCCTCAAGCGACGCATCAGATTAAGGAATCCCTCCGAATCGTCGCACTCTTCAGAGGAAAGTGATGGCCCACCACTCGAGTGATTAAAGACTGTTGGATTTAAACCAAAACAGTCCAAGAAGTTCACTGCCCTCAGTGTTGGAGGCATGATATCAGGTTTTGCTTCAGGGGACTTGACTTTAGTGTCAGCATCGGTCTCCATCTTCTTTTTCTTAGGTGCCATCGAAGTACAGAAGTGAAAAATAAGTATAAAGACCAGCCCCTATATATATAACCAAACCAACTCTTCATATTCCTCATGGAAAACCGAAAATCATCAAATGAAACTCGAGAAGACGAAGAGGAGGTCGAATGTTTTCGAAAAATTTAATTATGACAGCTGGGCGTTGACAGGCGTAACTTGACTCAGTCATATTCATAAATTCAAAGTATTTCAAAACTTTGAAGTGTTCTTAAGTTTTGAAAACTTTGAAGGAGGTCTTGTAGGGCCTAAAAAATTATGTGGCGCCATATATTTACCACTCAGCAATCAAGTTGCGCCCCAAAAATCAAACTACGCCACTGTTATGAAGATCAGAGATCAAACTGCGCCACTGATCAGGTTGCACCATATATCAGATTGCGCCTAGTCATGTTACGCTAAAGTCTACGTAGCGTCTGACATTTAATTACCATCATTGCCTGACAGCACTGACAACTGACAGCACAGTAAACAAAGAACATCTTTTCGAATCCCTCAAAATATGCTGCTCGAGGAGTTTTAATTGACAGCTGTGCTGCACAGCTTATGAGTTGCGCCTAGGCACAATCTAAAAAAATTCCTTAGTTACGCCTAGGTGCAATCTGGATAAATTATTCAAAAGCTGCCACGTGTCTAGGCGCAGTCCAAATCAGGCGCAATTTGACTCGTTGACTGAAGCTCGCACAACCTGATGAAGTTGAGACAACTTACATTCTAAAGCAGGATGACGTGGCACACATGCCACTAATCTCTCAAAATGTGTCCACTATTCTGTACACGACCACGCGCATCACAAGCACATGATGCCACGCGTCTAAATACAGTTAGTACACGATTGTTAACTGAATGAAAGTTGGCGCAACATAAGGTTGGCGCAACCCAATGTGGCGCAATCCAGCCTCGCGCACATCAGAATAACTGTTAAAACAGTTATTTCCAGAACTCTATAAATAGAGTTTCCAATCATTGTTAAAGGACACACACGGATAGATCAAGTACTCTTGCAAAATTGTTGCTGTATTCTCCAGAGGCTCTGGTCTTCAAGTTCACATAGTCCAAGGGATAAAGTGATCGTCTTCTGATTAGATTCCTATAGTTGTACTTCACCAGAATTCAAATTGTACTCTTATACTCTTTTCTAAAGTTTGTAATATAACTTTTTGTTTTTACAAACAAAATGACGACTCTACTGGGGACGACTTTCTCCTCCGATGAGAAGGTGACAACTCAATGTGACGGTGCGTCGATCGGCAATACGCGAAAGACTCTGGTTGTTCATGTCAACCAAACAGCCTATGAAAATATGATCAACAAGAAGAGCAACAAGCGCACTGTGGCTATCACCAAGAACAAAACTGTGTTGACTCCTAATTCTTCTACCGTTGTTGTTGCCCTGGCGCAATCTGCTTTTGTTGCCAAGGCACAATCTGCTTATGGGGCTCAGGTGCATTCTACTTCTACTACTTGCGCACAGCCCACTCTTTCTGTTCCTGTTGCCCGCTGATGTGAACATAAAATGTTATATTTTTATCACTTAATGTTCATCATTTTAAGTTCATTTTATGAGTAAAGGTACTCATTGTATTTATATTTTGTTGTAGGATAAATTTGGAGACATTATGTGCTAAATGGAACTAAATTGCAATTCTGGACAGTTTTGACATCTTTTACCAAAATGACAATAACTTTCTCATCCGAAAAGCAATGGAGGTGATTCAAAAAAATTTGGAAAGCTAAGACATAGGGCTACAACTTTTATATTTTGTGTTTTTCGGAAATCAAGCTGCATCATGGACGAAATCAGACTTGACGTTGGGTCAAAGATGCTGTGAACAAAAATAGGAACCAAAATAACTATTTTCCTACTTGTTCTACGACTTATTCTATTTGGTTTGAGAAGTTGTAACTTTTAGAGGTTATATGAGGAGATATTTTGGGCTTAAAACAACTAATTTATGGTGTACAAAAGGGGGTAGAAATCATGAGAAGAGAACACACAACACAACCCTTCTTCTTCTTCTTTAACTTTTCTTTTGAAGTTTTGATGAACATGTGCGGCTAATAGTCTTGTTGGTCGAAGGAAACAAAAGCCTCGGAGTCAATAAAAACTTGTGAGATCTAATTTATGTTTATATGTTTGATTTGTACTTTGAGTATCAAATGTTTTCTTATGCATATTTTATAATTATCTTGTTTAATTACTAGGATGCATACTAGTTTATTGCTCTTAATAATCTACTGCAAAATTAGACATCGAATCCAAAATTGTTCGATCTTTCTAATTTGTGAAGCAACCAAGATTTAATAAATTACTGCTTAATATTATTAAATCTTAGGAAGAAACCATTCGACTAAATTAAATGCAACCGCTTGTGCTTGTATTGTTTTGTTTCATCGATCTCATTGAGTTTAATACGCTACTAGATTAAACCTTTAGCGCTTGTCTGGGGTTGTTTAGTAGTTAAGGTTAATTAGGTCGCTTGTTTCTAATTAACTATGGCTAAAGGAGATAGGAAAATAATTCCAACGATGAATATTCATTATACATATCAATATATATTTGCATCTATGATCAGTTTCAAGATTCCGATGGTAGACGTAGACTTAGACCAACATTTGTTATTTTGATTTATTTTTATATTTATTTGCCCTCTTTTTATTGACTTTCATTTTATTCATCCCCCTTTCATTATTCACATAGCACGAATCTAAACTAATTACTCTTCGTGGAAACGATCCTTGCTCATACTGCTACATTTCTAAGAGTATAGGTTTTATTTTTGGGTGCCTACGACAGCACACCAAATTTTGGCGTCATTGCCGAGGAGTAATTTTATTTAATTTTTGTGCCTCATGTGATATTTATTTCATTCTTGTAACAAAATATTTTATTAGCAAAAAAACTTTAACAGGACATGGCGATCAATTATCAACAAGTTGGCACTTGGCTGGATCTTCCATCTAGGCATGCTAATGAGGTAAATGTTTCTTCTCTTGAACAAAAAATTGCTAGTTTAACTTCTCTTGTTCATCAAATGGTTATAAGTAACATGCAAACAACAATGGCTTGTGAGATTTGCTTAATAGCAGGGCATCCAACTGATATGTGCCCAATACTTGAAGACGAATCCAGTGTAACTCAAAATTGTCCAAGTTACCAGCAGTACAAGCAACAATATCCCCATGAACAGCAATTGGACCAAACTTCTAATTCTAGTATGTCTCTAGAAGATATTGTTAAGTCTATTGCCACTAATACCTTACAATTTCAACAAGAGACAAGGACCAGTATACAGGAGACGAAGGACAGCATCCAAAGTCTGAACAATCAAATAAGCCAAATGGCTACAACAATTAAAAAGTTGGAGGCACATTGTTCGGAAAATTACCATCTCAAGCGATAATAAATCTGAAATAAAATATAAGTACACTCGTTTTGAGAAATGGTAGAGAGGTTGACAACCTAGTAAAAGAAGCACCTACATTGCCAAAACAAGAAGAAGAAAGAAACAGCGCTGCAGATGCAAACATTCCTAATGACGATGTAGTACCAAATGCAGAAGAAGTTTTTGAACTTAATGGCGAAGATGGATTAGATATTGCCATTAGTGAGCATCTCACGAAAGAGAATAACGAGTTAGTCCTGAGTAATAATATGCACAAAACTATTGCAGGATTGAATGCTTTTATAAAAAGACAACAATCAGGTAACATTCCTTATATTTTATTATCAATTTTTAATAAGATGTTTTTACCCTCTATTTTGCAGGCCTCTATTCAAGATGTAAAATCTTTGCGTAGTTATCTCAAGTGCACATAGAGTCGAGCCAACGACGTATTAAACAAAGGCGCTGCTTGGGAGGCAACCCAAGGAGAGTTTTTCATAATCTTGCATTTTTTTGTTTTTGTTCATTTTTTTTCTTTTCTTTGCATTTAAACTTTCATTGGTGACAATGTCAGTTTTAATTGTAGGTGAGGATATTTATGTTTGCTTTTTTTTTTAAAATAAATGAATTTAAAAATAAAATTTAAAATATTTTTTTGTTCTTCATTTATTTTCAAAAAAAGGGACATTTATTCTTATGGTTTTCAGTAATTTTTGTAGTGTATGTCATGAGGAAGATTTAACTAAGTTTAAAAAATTCATAATATGATTGAATAAATACTCTTTTCAACTTAGAATTAATTAGTATAGTTATTTTTCTTGATGATGGTTGTGACTAAATTTGGTAGACAAAAGCCGGTGAGATTTTGAGACTTTAGACTGACACATCAGTCTCACTATTTTATTTGATGAGTGATATTCTTCCATGAACTTGTTTCTCTAGAACTTGCTTAGATTCTCTTCGAGGTCACATCGGCACATGCATACATGAATATGATTAAGGTCAACTTTGTTATACGCTACATAAGCCAAATAGCCTATCCTAAAATTATTTTTCCTTTGGTTGAACCCCTTTGAGCCTGATTGCTTCTATTTTTGTGAACCCATATTACAAGCTTTAACCTGAAAAAAAAATCCTTACCCAGGCCAGAAAACTAGTGGAGCATTATGAAATGTATGGGTGTATAAAAATAAGTGTGGGGGTATCTGAATTTCTAGTTTGGCTACATATTTTTATTCTCATATTCTTGAGTTCCGTCATGAAAAAAAATTGAAAAAAAAGTGAATTTTTTTATGAAAAAAGTGAGGTGAAAAGAAAGAAAGAAAGAAGTAATGAAAAAAAAAGTGACGGAGGAAATAACTTTTGATACTATGTTCATAATTCCTCCCAAAATTTTCAATAAAGGGGTATGTTGAATGCTTTGAATGGAGTGATTGCTTTTACATATTTTATACATTCGAGCTTGAGTTAAATCATTTTTGCTCCACTAGTTTTGATGGTTTTTTAGCTACACTCCCAAATATATCCTACCTTGATCCTAAGCCCCATTACAACCCATAAAAGCCTTATGATTTATGTTATGCATGTGATCCAAGTGGTGGAGAATGAGAAGATATGCAGGCTTATGGTAGATCATTTCTATGGAAAAAATTTGAGAGAAACACTTACCCTTCAAACCATGAGAGCTGAGTGTTTATTCCTGTAAGAGTCTACCAATTTAGTTTACTCTATCTTCAAGTGAAAATACTTAATAAGAAATTAGAAGTTGTCTAAAAATATATTTTCAAGATATGTTATGGGTTTTAAAGAGCTTGGTTATTCTTTATTTATGACATTACCACCTTAATTTTTGTTTTTAAAAAAAATAAATTTTGAGTTTTGTCCGAGGACAAACAAAAGTTAAGTGTGGGGGTATTTGATGTGAACATAAAATGTTATATTTTTATCACTTAATGTTCATCATTTTATGCTCATTTTATGACTAAAGGTACTCATTATATTTATATTTTGTTGTAGGATGAATTTGGAGACACTATGAGCTAAATGGAACTAAATTGCAATTCTGAACAGTTTTGATACCTTTTACCAAAATGACCATAATTGTCTCATCTGAAAAGAAATGGAGGTGATTCAAAAAGATTTGGAAAGCTAAGACACAGGACTACAACTTTTATATTTTGTGTTTTTCGCAAATTAAGCTGCATCATGGACGAAATCAGACATGAAGTTGGGTCAAAGATGCTGTGAACAAAAATAGGAACCAAAACAACCATTTCCCTACTTGTTCTATGACTTATTCTATTTGGTTTGAGAAGTTGTAACTTTTAGAGGATAAGTGGGGTGATATTTTGGGCTTGAAACAAATAATTTATGGTGTATAAAAGGGGGTAGAAATCATGAGAAGAGAACACACAACACAACTCTTCTTCTTCTTAAACTTTTCTTTTGAAGTTTTGATGAACATGTGCGGCTAATAGTCTTGTTTTTCGAAGGAAATGGAAGTCTCGGAATCAAAAAAAACTTGTTAGATCTAATTTGTGCTTATATGTTTGATTTGTAATTTGTGTATCAAATATTTTCTTATGCATATTTTATGATTATCTTGTTTAATTACCAGGATGCATACTAGTTTATTACTCTTGATAATCTACTACTAAATTAGATATCGAATCGAAAATTGTTCGACCTCTCTAATTTGTGAAGCAACCAAGATTTAATAAATTACTGCTTTGTATTATTAAATCTTAGGAAGAAACCATTCAACTAAATTAAATGCAACCGCTTGTGCTTGTGTTGTTTTGTTTCATCGATCTCATTGAATTTAATACGCTACTAGATTAAACCTTTAGCGCTTGTCTGGGGTTGTTTAGTAGTTAAGGTTAATTAGGTCGCTTGTTTCTAATTAACTATGGCTAAAGAAGATAGAAAAATAATTCCAACGATGAATATTCATTATACATATCAATATATATTTGCATCTATGATCAGTTTCAAGATTCCGATGGTAGACGTAGACTTAGACCAACATTTGTTAATTTGATTTATTTTTATATTCTACTTGCTCTCTTTTTTATTAACTTTCATTTTATTCATCCCCCTTTCATTATTCACATAGCACAAATCTAAACTAATTACTCTCCGTGAAAACGATCCTTACTCACACTGCTACATTTCTAAGAGTATAGGTTTTATTTTTGGGTGCCTACGACAGCACACCAAATTTTAGCGTCGTTGCCGGGGAGTAATTTTTGTTAATTTTTGTGCCTCGTGTGATATTTATTTCATTCTTGTAACAAAATAATTTTCTTTTTATTAGCAAAAAAAACTTTAACAGGACATGGCGACCAATTATCAACAAGTTGGCACTTGGCTGGATCTTCCATCTAGGCATGCTAATGAGGTAAATGTTTCTTCTCTTGAACAAAAAATTGCTAGTTTAACTTCTCTTGTTCATCAAATGGTTATAGGTAACATGCAAACAACAATGACTTGTGACATTTGTTTAATAGCAGGGCATCCAACCGATATGTGCCCAATACTTGAAAACGAACCCAGTGTAACTCAAAATTGTCCAAGTTACCAGCAGTACAAGCAACCATATCCCCATGAACAACAATTGGACCAAACTTCTAATTCTGGTATGTCTCTAGAAGATATTGTTAAGTCTATTGCCACTAATACCTTGCAATTTCAACAAGAGACAAGGACCAGTATACAGGAGACGAAGGACAGCATCCAAAGTCTGAACAATCAAATGAGCCAAATGGCTACAACAATTAAGAAGTTGGAGGCACAAAGTTCGGAAAATTACCATCTCAAGCGATAATAAATCCGAAATAAAATATAAGTACACTCGTTTTGAGAAATTGTAGAGAGGTTGACAACCTAGTAAAAGATGCACCTACATTGCCAAAACAAGAAGAAGAAAGAAACAGCGCTGCAGATGCAAACATTCCTAATGACGATGTAGTACCAAATGCAGAAGAAGTTTTTGAACTTAATGGCGAAGATGGATTAGATATTGCCATTAGTGAGCATCTCACGAAAGATAATGACGAATTAGTCTTGAGTAATAATATGCACAAAACTGTTGCAGGATTGAATGCTTTAGACAACAATCAGGTAACATTCCTTATATTTCATTATCAATTTTTAATAAGTTGTTTTTACCCTCTATTTTGCAGGCCTCTATTCAAGATGTAAAATCTTTGCATAGTTATCTCAAGTGCACATAGAGTCGAGTCAACGACGTATTAAACAAAGGCGCTGCTTGGGAGGCAACCCAAGGGGAGTTTTTCATAATCTTGCATTTTTTTATTTTTGTTCATTTTTTTTCTTTTTTTTGCATTTAGACTTTCATTGGTGACAATGTCAGTTTTAATTGTAGGTGAGGATATTTATATTTGGTTATTTTTTTTAAAATAAATGAATTTAAAAATAAAATTTGAAATATTTTTCTGTTCTTCATTTATTTTCAAAAAAAGGGACATTTATTCTTATGGTTCTCAGTAATTTTTGTAGTGTATGTCATGAGGAAGATTTAACTATGTTTAAAAAATTCATAATATGATTGAATAAATACTCTTTTCAACTTAGAATTAATTAGTATAGTTATTTTCCTTGAGGATGGTTGTGACTAAATTGGGTAGACAAAAGCCGGTGAGATTTTGAGCCTTTAGACTGACACATCAGTCTCATTATTTTATTTGATGAGAGTTATTCTTCCATGGACTTGTTTCTCTAGAACTTGCTTAGATTCTCTTCGAGGTCACATCAGCACATGCATACATGAATATGATTAAGGTCAATCGATAAGATAACTAAAGGACTATTCCGGTAACCAAGTTACAACCCATAAACCACACAAGGACAGGAGTTGTAACCCTTCACCTGAACAGAACTTAGTCTCTAACCAATTATCGATAAAGTAAAGCATACACAAGCATGTCCTGAGATAGCCATGGACTGGATCTAGGCAAGACTAGACAAGACTCCATCCATCAATCATGGCCAAGCAATGAGTACGGCTTGATACTTTAACTAACTAGGGTTATCACAAGCCTAGTTACTAACAAGATGCATCGAGATGTTCCAACAGCCACAAGCCCTGCAGTCTTAATCCAGGTTATCCGATCACAAGTTGAGAAAGTTGGATTAGGTGACCTAGAGGTACAACAGATGACAGTGTACTGGAAATGTGCCCTACTCAACGACAGGCTAAAGTCCAATTAGAGCGCCCAGATAACGGGACTGTCTACAGCTGGGAAGTCTCTTCATGGACTACTTGATCAATCTAGTCATTATCCTAGTCAGATTCAGTACGAATTACTAACCATAGAAATCAAGAATTTATATCCTAGACATGATGCAAGACAAGACAAGACATGTAGCTTATACAAGCACAAACACCCACGATGTAAAGACTAGAGTTGCTTAGCAAGTCAAGATAGCCGTCACAACAGCATATCGAGGTTATCATGTAGATTTACTTTATCAAGTCAAGAGTGCGTCACAACGGACCACCATCAAGAGTTATCATGTCAAGTTACTTGTCAAGAGTGTACCACGATGGGTCACTATCAAGAATTATCATGTCAGGTTGTCATATCGTGTTCATGTAATCATGTCGTGATCATGTTTTTAATTTAAAACAAGTCATGCCCAAGATTCAAAATCAACAAATTGGGTAGTCACAAGTTAGGTCAAGTACAAAGGATAAGAAATTACATAGAACAATAATTAAATGACAGATCATGCAAGGGGCAGGGGGTACCATGGTCAATAAGTGGCATTAGCCAAGTTGTGCCAGGGTAATATGTTGCGCCAAGGCAACAGGTTGCGCCAAGGCAAGTCGGGTCAAGATAGGCTGGGTTGTACCAGGGTAGGTCAGGCCAAGTCAGGCTAGGTTGCGCCAGAGCACAGATCAAAATGTGCCTAGCTGAGTTGCGCCAAGGCACAAGGGGCTAGGCCAGGCTAGGTTGCGCCAGGCTGAGCGAGGCTGGGTTACGCCAGGCTAAAGAGCATTGGGCTCCCCGGGTTGTGCCAGAGCTAAAGAGCTCGTGCAACACAGTGGCGCAAGCTAAAAAGCTTGCGCACACTGCTCACTATCTTCTCCATATAGCAAGTAAATCCCTAGTTTGAACCCATGGCTTCAAAAGTCCATAACTTGGTCAAAATAAGTCCAAATCTAACTTTTCAAAGGTCAAAATTAGATAGAATGAAATTTCCTACAACTTGGAACAATTTGTTTTCGAAAATACCAAGTTTTCATATATCAAAACCAAGAAAATCATGAGAAAGATCAAAACTTAGATCTACAAAAATTAATCCATCGAAACCAAAAATGACAAGTTCTAAAGAGGCTTAGAACTAGGAGAGGAAGACAATGGAACAATAAAATCCAAGATCCATCATGAAGCAAGTTGTACTTGCCTAATCTCTTAGGTGTAGGTGAAGAGTAATAGAGAAGAAGAAAGAAAATAAATGGAGAGTTATGAGGAGAGAGAGTGGTTGGTTGGGTTATATATGTCACCCTCTCATGAAGAACCAAAAATGAATCAAACCAAGCCAAGCCCAAGATGAACCAAGGTAAACCTAGTCAAGCCAAGATTAAACCAAGACTAAGCCAAACCAAGATAGGTCAAGTCATGCTAAACAAGTCAAAATATGGGTCAAAAATCCGTACACGTATACTGAAAATACGTATAACGGGAAACGGGAGTGACATTTGACCTAGAGGAGAATACGACCAACTTAAATTTCGAGGACGAAATTTTCTAAGGGGGGATTTGTTACTACCACTTTTCTAGGACAAGGGTATTTTAGTTATTTCACATTTTGGTGTACATATTTTTTCTTTTAATATGATGTTGTATTTATTAGTAGTCTAACTAATCATTAGTCAAGGTAGACACTATTTAGATTGACTTGACCAATTAGTTTAATTAATTAGACTCTAGTCGTGACCAAGTTAGATACGAGTCTTGATTAGGGCCAAACCACTTAGCCCACTTAAGGACCCACCTAATACTAAGTGTAATGAAAGGATTAGGGCTAATCTAATGCCTATTTAACCCCTATTTTCCCCGAAATTGCAGCCCCCATTATTTAGGGTTTCCACCTCTTTTCTCTATTCCAAACTCTCCCATATTTCCTCCTCTTTCCTCTATTTGTTGGGCAAAGGCTTGGGGAAGCTCAATGAGGCTTGTTGAAGACTCTAGCAAGATGTTGGAAACTCTTTCTCCACCCATCTTCCCCAAATTCGTGGGACTTGGTTGAGGCTTCATTCCACATAGGTATAACTCTCTAAACTTGTATTTCTATGGTCAAATTTCATGCATTCATGTAGAAGACCCAACCCATGACCAAAAGAAGACCCAACCCATGACCAAAAGAAGGTGGAATGAGGACCTAATGAATCCTATTGTGGTAGTTGTATAAGGTTTTGTGTCCATTTTAGAAGGACTATGAATTTTGACCCCTAGTGACAACCAAGTGTTTGTCTAAATGTCTAAGTGGCTGTTTAGTTATGGTTTTTAGTTTTTAGCTTATGAATAGTTTGTTTTGCTCAAGGATAGGTAGGTAGGATCTCTAGTATTCATGTCTAAGAATCTAGATGTATATATATATATATATATATATATATATATATATATATATGGAATATATATGTAAGAGTATGTATATGATGGTATACCAGTTTCGATTGTTCACTGTTTTAGGTTCCCTGGTGTTCTCTATTTTAAAAGTAATTGAGGAAGAGACCTGGACAGATTAGGGGTGTTATGAGTGGGCTAGGCAGAGGAAGAGAGTGCGAGAAGTGTGAACGTATAGAAGAGTTACCTGTTTAATAGGTAGCAACTTAATGGCAGGACAGGTGTGACAGGTTTAGCGACCATTGGACCTGTGCATTGGATGCACATGAGAGTGGCCTATGGTCGAGTGCAGGTGTTTAGATGGGGTTTGTCATGACCCGTACCCAGTAATTGGACATGAGCCGTGGGTACATCCAGCCTACGTCCTGGTATCGGCGGTAGAACGCTGTCTAGTCATCTCCACAGTTTACAACTACAACCACGCAGTTTATATTCATTTTCACAAAGCAATTTAAATCACAGAGAGGCCAAATATGATGAATTCTATAAATAACTTGGAGAGATGGATAAATGAATAATCTAACGAAACTCCAAAATCAATCAAAATGTACGAAGTGTCATAATCTCCAAGGGAAAAACAATGTACTAGAGAACATCTAATAAACATCTCATGAGTCTCAAATAGGAGATACAACTGAAGGTCTCAGCTGAACAAGCTATGAAAATTTTAAAATAAGACTACTGGAAGCCATCTGTAGCAAGCAAGTCTGCATAAGCAGCCTCCAACTCGCCCTGTACACCAAAGTCGGGATCTGCAGTGTGCTCGTAATACATGGTACAAAAATCCTCTAACTCATCACCTAAAATATTGGTTATCCAGTCAGGATTGGAACAAGCACACAAGCTGAAAAAACTATCCACAACATAATAGAATCGACAGTACATGAATATAACATATGTAAAAAGAAGCGGAACAGTAATGTGATGACATGGTATATCTAGAATAAGTATGAATCGTAGAGTAATATGTCAACTGGAACGAATATGAAGGCATAGTGACAGGTCAAGTAGTGAAAATAATAAAAGACAAGCTATCTAAGTGAATTGAAATACCATTTTCGACATGTGAACGGCTAAGGGGTAAATATGGCTCACTGCACGTGTCGTGTGCAGCTACTATCATTCAAGATTAGACATATTGGGATAGAATGGGAAGTTCACACATCTACTAAGGTATTTCCCCTCCCGACCAGTACTCATGAACCCAAATAAGTCACGAAAAGAAGCTAAACAAGAGTATAATAAATGGGGTTCATGTCTCTCACTCGTATGTCCATCGTGTCATCAAGCAAAAGAACATATAAATGTATACTGCACAAAACCATCAGAATTGGAAGTAGAACAGAAAGTGTACTTGCCTGTCGTCCTGAGCTGGGTGTGCGAGTCAAATGTCAATTCAGAATCCAATAGACCTATATTATGAATCAATTTCTAATCAACAGCTGAAATTAATCAAGGAGTCTACTTTAACTATTATAATTACCCTTGCACTTAGTGATCTTAATGGCTCAAGATTAGTTTACACTAATCCTAATCCTAATTCTCCTGTCTAGTATTAATGTGTAGGAATACTCGTGTCCTACTGTCAAGACTACTAAAATTGACTATAGGTGTACTCCCTTGGTACACAAGTCCTATTTCCTTAGTGATATTACCCATGCTCTGCTATATTGCTGTTTAGTATAGTCTGATATTCTGCATGTACCCAAATATGGGATATGTATATCCTAGATGTTGGTGTCATGGTAATTTCTCCTATTGACTTCTTCCTCAGGTAACCCCTTGTACCCTACTTAGGTCAGATGTAAGAGCAATACAACTGGTGTACTACCACCTGTCATAAATACAAGAAAATGTAACCGCATATGATACTATGTAACCCAAGTTACCATGCTACCCTAGCCTGTTAAGTGAGATGTGCTTAGGAAACACAGTAAGTTTGATCATAACTACCAAAATTACTGTGGGCAAAGACATGAAAGGCTGTGCATAAAGTACCTGCAAACTCGAGTTCCTAACTCCTTATTAAGTGGACTGAACTCGATATCTATGTATGGGGCTGTATAATGTTTTGCCAGAGGAACAGGACATGGGTAGGAGTCTGCTACAAGTGACATTCAAGGGTGAAATGGTACTGATTTCCATGGCAGAAGGGTGGTATATGCAGTGTACCATCAGGGAATGATGGGCAGGTAACTTGCAATAGTTAAATTAGGATATTAGACATGTCCTAGTGTAGGTCATTCAAACCACAGTAGATAAGGGTGAAAGTAATGTATATAACCAGTGGGACATTCGTATAGGACATATAACTAAGAGGGGATGTCAGTAGCTAAATGTAGTGAATTGGGCAAAAATAGACATATATTGCCTGATACATTCTTGTTGCAGGATATATGAACAGTGTATAATACTTTAAATTAATGAAAGGATTGATCAATGAATGCCATGTCTACTTGAGTCTCTATACTACCCTTTCTTCCAGTCTAGGGGACTGAACTGTGAGTATAGACAGGGTACTAACTCAATATGGTACAGTCTCTGCCCTGGGTGTATACATAAGGGTGAGTTAAACTCCATATCAGAATACTTGTACAAGAGAATGAATTACTCCCTTCTGAATTGAGCACATGCTTCTGGCATTCAGTTTGGCAATCCTCTTAATGGACAAAAGGAGTTTATCAGGGAACTACTTCACCAATACTTACATGGGTCCATATGGAAATGTATGGAAGTTACAACCACCAAAGGAATTGTCTGCAAGACATGAGGGAAGGGGCAAAACCATTATGGTTTCGACTAAACAATGAGGGGCAGGGCCAAATGAATAACAGAGCCTGAGCAAGCAGATGTATACAACATAGATTCATACTTGCCTCCCCTTAGGAATACTCCTACAAATCCCAGGTCTAACCCATAGGTACCTGTACTCCTATCTCTACTTCTGAACAGGCACCCATATATTTATGATGATATCCCCAGTGTATCAGTCAAGTAACTAGAGGGGACTGAACAACAATGGTATGGAATATATAATTATATGTGGCAAGCACCTTAGAGAGACTGAAAGTAAAATATACAGGACTGTGTAGCATATGACTATAGGAGAGTGAGTAATCTCTGACTGGTACAACTAAGTTGATATATCTGTTTCCCACTGAACCTTATACGTAGATATTCAATGTCTTGGTATTTCAGAGTAATGAAAGCAGGTGGGCAGATGCAATATGGCCATAAACTAATCATGTTAACCCCCTTGTCCAGGTGTGGACTTGAAGACTGAACCTGTCATAACTATACACAGGCCTGAACAGTTTTGGCCACGGTGACAGGATATGGGGGAGGGCTGTTATTCGTGACATATAGAGCAGGAAATGCTCTATCCCAAAGTATCAGGTCCTGTGTTATGAGTAGGGAATACTAGTATTGCCATGGGCAAGTGCATCATAAAAATGGAATGAAAATAGGGTATGTAATTTATAGTGGTCAAAATAGGCTATTGGGCCTGTCTTGGTGTAATTCATTCAAACCATAGATGATGAAGGGTGAAGGTACTGTATGTAACCTGTGGGATATACCATGAGTCACATATATACACCACAGACCTATACCCCTATAGGGCATAAATCCAAGCTGCTAATCAAGGTTAAGCATGGCAGTCCAGGCAATGTCCTGTTGCACTTGCCAAGGTTAAATGCAGGTGTTAATTGCATTGCAATGCATACATTACATTATAGAGGTAATGGTCTGAATACATAGGTTTAACTGAGTTAAGGTCTTAAGATGATGACCAGGGCATGTGGATTAAGCTCTTACCTGCAACTGGACTGATTTAAACATCAGAGGTAGATGAGGACCTGGGATGTACTACAAAGACCCCATCCTCATGATACTAACTCTAAGTCCCATAACCAACCTACAGGTAGACATTCATGTGGCATGGGTAGATATTAATTTAGTCATGCAACTGAACAAGGGCATCAGGAAATGCCTATGATTAAGTGAAGGAGTAACATGACTGAACTAAATAGGCTTGTAAGCAATTTAACTGTAGGACATGATTTATGGTAGGCTAATACCTCATCCAGTGGCCTGAATCTGATCAAAACCAGGACTGAGGCATAATCCAGTATGCATTGGTATGGTTATCAAGAGAGGATTGAGTCATACAGTAGTTATCTGGTTATAACACTATACATTCATCTATTTCTCTACTACATTGCACAATTGTAAGGTTATAGTATAAGAAAACTGATGTGGTAGTATATAGCCCATGACACAGGTCATTCAATCCCCTGGCCATATGATACCTGTTAGTTGCTACTAAGTTAATATACGAGTCCCAACCTATTAGTTACCACTTTTTTGGACCCTGCCTGTCATAACCAGGGCTCAATCCTAATATCATACCTTCTTCATAAAAGACCATAGCAGTACCACCGTCCTCTTCCTATCAATAATCATTGGTATGCAATCTCCTGACAACCCAAAACAGTACTTGAATTTGATGTAGGGAGTTTGATACTTCCTGACAATTAACACCCTAGCACAGGACATGATGCACCCGCAGTCCCTCTATAAGGCATTACTTTGAACACTTACCCATCCACCCTAGTTTGGTAATTAATTATGAGTTTGCAAGTCTAAAACAGGTTAGTTCTAATGATTCGAAGTGAGGATTACCTGTCGAAGGTTGGCTGTGCACCAAAGCTTCGAGTAGTTCCTCAATGCAGAGCTGGAGAGATGCGATAGGGAAAATTAGGGTTTCGGGGAAAGCAAGGCTAGGTTGATCCCTAGAATTTATACTAGGGTTTGGAGGGGTTGAAGAGATGGATTCGAATCCCTGATTTCTATTCGAGTAGGATTCAATCCTATTTTCTCAGGGTTTAAATTTCAATGGCCGTTTGAATTTAAACCTTAGGGATTTGCAATTAAGCCCCTTACATTTGGTGATATTTAGGAAAGCCCCTCCCTTCTCTTTTTTTTTACTATGAAGTCCATTTATTTATATGTATTACTTGTAGATATAATATTTAACAAATCATATGCACTAGTTAATAATTCCAAAAAATTAATAATTAAGAAAAAGGGAAATTATGGTCAGGGGCTCACAGGGTTGGTTTATAGGAAACCATATGCATGTGTGGCCTGCAGTGCTTAGGTTAGCATGGTTTGTCTTGACAGGTTTTGGCTTAGGCTTTAGGCATTTGCCTTGCATTTGCTAGTTGCCACAAAGCAGTGGCCTTGGCTAGGCACTGCAGATAATAGGCATGAGGCCAGGAAAAGCAGAGTTTGCTTTCGCTACTGTATTGCCTTTGGCTCTGCTACAGAATAGTAACAGTACCAGGGAACACCCTCCTTTTTAGTGATTCGCCAAGTGGCCCTTGACTTGTGACACTAGGACATAGGCATGGGTGTTAGCCTTAGTATCATGTATCAAAGGGTCTAATTTGTAGGGTGTCAAGTATGTATCAGGGGCTTGGGGTCACCTGGTAAGTTGTATCAGAGTTTAGGGTATGGGTTGTAACCATAGGTGAATAGGGAGTTTTTGTGATACTAACTTGAGTATTAGTGAGTTTGGTATCCTTGTATATTAGGATGTTAGTAAGGGATATGCATATCAGGATAATATGGTATCAGTGAATAGAGTGTTAGTCTAGGTTCATGTGAGTGTTAGATTAGTGTAGTAGAGTTCAGAAGCCATGAAGGCAGCAGGACACTAGCTTACCTTGGCCATGACTCATGGAGAGATATGTGTCTCACTATATACAAATGTAGGAATATGTATGTGATAGGCAATTGTATATGTTTAATTCTTGAAGACAAATATGTGTATCCATATGAATTGGAATATGTGATACAAGTATTTGTTATATATGGGTAGGAATGAATATTTGTGACAGAGTATTAGATGATGTCAGAAGTATCAGAGTTTTGGGTATGGGTTTGAGTGTGTGTGGGTTAGTATAGGGATACTAACATACTGTTAGTTTAGATTAGAATTGGGAGGTTTTGAGTTAGATTAGCTTGTGCCATGAGAGTGAAATATTGGTATCAGAGGTTTGGGAGTGAGAGTATAGAGTCACTGTTTGGTGTCAGAATGAGAGGGTTCGGATTTGTATCAGGTAATGTGTGGTGACATTAGCCATGGCCTATGGACAGAATGTTGGTCAAGTTCAGATTTGGGGTTATGAGTGTAACAGTAGCAGTGAGGTTCCAGAATACCAGAGATGTGTGGCAAGGGATGTATGGATTTGTGAACTCACTTGAGGGTTAATGAGCTAGTGAGTGGTTAGATGTATTAGTTTAGAAAGGTGAAGATTTCAGGATTAGTTGTCAAGTGTTCAGGTTTCAGTGTAGTGGGTCAGGAATTAGTTAGTTGATGGGTGGGGTTAGTATCATGTAGGATAAAAAAGGAAGTTAGTGTATGTTAGTATTAGATATTGGAAGGTAGGTTTTGAATGTATCAGATTTTTGAGGGGTTAGAGTGGTGTCAATTAGGATTTGGTGATGAGCTTGGTTAGAGAGCATAGTCCTTGCATAGCATATGCAAGCATGCATTGGCAGCAGCACCTTGCCTGGACAAGGTTTTTGGTATTGCAGCAAAGCCAGCAGCAGCAGTTGCCTAGCAATACTGCCTGCAGGCCTAGGTAGCAGGGGATCCTTCCCCTTGGTCTGTATGTTTTAGGCCACATGGTCATCTAGTGAAGTTGGGATCTTCCCTTCCTAATTAGTCTAGGTATATAGTTTACCTATTAGCTAGTGTATAGGATATTATCTATAGCTAAGTTAGAGAGAGTAATATAGGTTATATAAATATCTAGAGATAGGGTATGGAGTAAAATAATTAGACTATAGGATATATTGATATTCTATGTAGATACATCCTTTATATATATATATATATATAATATATGTATAATATATATATATATATATATATATATATATATATATATATATATATATATATATATATATATATATATTTTATATATATAAAGAACTTTTATTGATATAAAATATATATATATATATATATATATATATATATATATATATATATAAAGAACTTTTATTGATGTATCAGGCGCAAAATGTCGAAGCCTAAATATATATATATATATATATATATATATATATATATATATATATATATATATATATATATATATATATATATATATATATTATTTTTTTTTGAAGCCTAAATATATATATATATATATATATATATATATATATATATATATATATATATATATTTAGGCTTCAAAAAAAATAATATATATATATATATATATATATATATATATAAAGAACTTTTATTGATGTATCAGGCGCAAAATGTCGAAACCTATACAAGTAAGCGCGCTAAGCGCAAAAAACAGCAAAAAGCGAAGTAGGCCAAAGCCAAAAACGAGAAGTTTGCCCGGGCCCGCGGTTATGACAGCGCCTACCAAAACTGGTCTGAAGAATGTGTGCAGCGCCTCCTGATTTTGAGAATTTGTCGGAGTACTTCCCTGATCAGATGTATGGGGTTGTATTGGTGACCTTTGTACCTATATTCGTTTCGGTTCTTCCATAGCACCCAAATACTTGCGGCTGCGATGATCTGATGGCCGTGAGAGTCCCCCCAGCTGACTAAAACATTGTTGAAGCTCCCGGCCCGATGCACCTGCCCGCAGTAGCGAGAGAGACTGCTCCATAACTGAGTGGCGAGTTCGCCAGAGAGCAAGATGAGCTCGATGGTTTCAGATCGGTGTGACGTACAGCAATGGCACATAGAAGCAAGGCTGAAGTCGATAGAGGTGAGGGAGTCGTTGGTAGGAAGCTTCCTACGATGAGCTCTCCAGATCAGAATAGACCATTTATTGGGGATGCAGGAGTGCCAAAAAGGTACGATCAACGGAGATGGTACTCTAGTGACTCTCACCACAATCCTGGCCGAGGCCATCGTGAAAGTACCTTCGAAGGAGGGAGACCATCTCAATACGTCAGGTAGATCGTTGAGTTGTACGTCGACGGCGGCAAGGTCGTCCGTCGCTTCCGATTCCAGCCAATCTCTGATCCGATCCCACCTTCAATCCGAGGTATTGTCCCATAAATCATGGATCGTACAATTATGGGGGCGATCGAGGAGAGTTGGCGGACAATATTACTGAGCCAACGTTCATAACTAACCGACGAGTTGTCGTTGCCTAGCTGCAGGCGGATTAAGGGTCCTGCGAGGTGACGGCCGTGGAGGATACAGTGCCAGGATATAGAGGATCAATTGTTGGCAACGGCCATCGCGGGGTGAGAGTGTTAGAAGTATCTAGCTTTCATGAACCGAGTCCAGATGGAGTTATCCGATCGGAGCTTCCACCATAATTTCATAGAGCAGGCATCAACAATGTGTGCTAATTTGTTGAAGCCAAGACCACCCACGTTGGTAGGTTTGACTATCGTATCCCAACTGACCCAGTAATGTTTATCCTTGCCGTCGAGGTGTCCCCAAAAGAAGTTGGCGAAGATGGATTCTAATGAGGATAAAACCTTCTTAGGGGGGAACAAATGGCCAGGGTGTAGATAGGGAATGGGGATAGTACATGTTTTATGAGAATCATCTTTCTGTTCGTAGAGAGGGTCGCGTTGTGCCATCCCTCGATCTTTTTCCTAGTTTTGTTCACAAGCCCTAAACGAAGATGCCCGAATTGGATCTACCATATACCAGCGGGCACCCCTGGTAGGAGAATGGTGGTTATACGATGGAGAAGGAGGTCAGATTGGCTAGAGTTGCCGAGTGGCTCCTGTCCGCTTTGTGATGGGTGTAGATAACACTTTTGTTGGGGTTTACCCGTTGGCTAAAGCATCTGATGTATTTCACGAGAATACTACAGACCGCCTCCACTGACCCAGTGTCTCCGGATGAGAAGATAAGGATGTCATCGGAGTAAGCCAGGTGAGTGGCCACTGGTGGTATGAAAACGGTAGAATATGGGGATATTAGCTATGTTATTCAGGTTTCTGCTGAGTGCTTCGGCTGCGATGATAAAGATGGTGGAGTGTAACCACCACTTTTCTAAAATGAAAGTAATTTTAAACTTTTGTAAAATTTATTATTTAATAATATGTTTAAATTATGTTATTGATTTATTGGTAAATTTTGATTATTTTAATATCATTAAATTAGTATTTTATGATTTTGTCCTTTTGCTAGTGTAACCTTAGAGCTGCTTAGCCTAGAGACTAACCATGACTCTGAAGGCCTAACCCATGTGATTAGATTAGCTAATTACTACTTTTTAGGCTAAGGGTATTTTGGTCATTTTGTGACTTTTGAATTATTTGGAATTTTGATTAATTGGTAAATTTTAGATTATTTTAATAATATTTAAATTGATGTATTATGATTTTGGTTATTTTTTATATTTTAATATTTTTGGGAATTTTTATATTTTAATATTGATTTTACGGGATTTGTTTAGTAGGGTTTGAGTTTCGTTTCGTTTTGACATGTGTTAGTGACCCGGGTAGCTTAGACTCTAGACGGGACCCCAAGAAAAGTTAGTCATGGCCCATAAATCCCACTAATTAAGTTAGTAAGTTTAGATTAATCCCATTTGTTAGATTGGTTAAGTTAGAGGCTTAAATTTAACCCTTTTGATCCAAAACTTGAACCTAACTTAAAATTAACCAAGAGGACTAGTTGAGGCCTTATTAGGCTTTTTCCGAAGGCCCAAATAGGGTTTAATGGCAGCCATTATAGGTAGGTTAGCCTCCTCTTCTTTTATTTCAATCTATCTTGCCTCTTTTCCTTCACAAAGTATTCTTCCCCAAATTAGAGAGCTTTTCTCTTTGATTTGATCTCCAAATATCTTCATTCCTCCACCAAAACTTATATCCAACCTTCTCATACTACCAAAGGAGGATGCTAGTAAAGATTTGGAGCAAAGTGCAAGGAGTGTCCATTTTGGAAGGATCTTTGTATCGGAGCTGTGTCCTTAAGAGTATCATTGGGATCCTACTCCCAATAGGTAAAACCAACCCTATAAATTGATTTTCTATGTATATTAGTTAGTTTTGAATCCATAGGATCCACTCCCATGCATGTACCCCCTTTAGATTCAAGTTTGAGGCCATTTAGAGCTCTCTAGAGCAAGTTAGAATTGTGTCTTGTGTCCTACTTATTAGATCTCAAATTAGAACACCTCATGTATTTGGTTTAATGTCTAATAGGTTTAATTGTATTTTAATTTCAGTTTTAGACATGTAGAGGATGGATTGATGTTAGTTAGGATGGTTAGAAGGAGTTTCATTTGGATACCCATGGTTTGATCTAAGTGGTTTAGTCTACATATTATATTTTTAGCCTCAACTTGTCACTTTAGTGTCTCTTTATATAATGGACTGTTATATATATATATATATATATATATATATATATATATATATATATATATATAATAGGTATATATATATATACCTATTATAATAGGTATGTTAGATATATTTCATATATCTAGATGTGTGTGGATATGTTGTTAGTATGTGCTTGTGTTAAAGGAGAGGGGAGTGTGGTTTGAAGAAAAATATATATATATATAATAGGTATGTTAGATATATTTCATATATCTAGATGTGTGTGGATATGTTGTTAGTGTGTGCTTGTGTTAAAGGAGAGGGGAGTGTGGTTTGAAGTGTGTCTTGAGTGGTGTGGAGAGTGAGATGTGTTTCTTTTGTCCAAACAACCCAAATTCGTTATAATATTCATCCATATTTTTAGTAGCCATAGCAACTTAGAAATGTCATAACTTTTAGCTTAGAACTCCGATTAATCTTCCATTCTTTTCAAAGAATCGTATCGAAGTTAGCTTTTTAAATATATATATATTAATAGGTAAAATACATTCTAGAACTTTCTGTAAAACTGTTTGAGTGTCAACTGTCCAAAAGATGAACGCGTTTCGGTGTTTTTTGCGATTTCGGAAGCTTCCGGACACGAAAATGTGATCCGTTTGAAGTTTCGAAAAGCTAACACAAAGAGCTATGACATATCTTATTTCTATAATTTAGTGAAGTCCCAATTGGTACAGTATTAGTTTTAAGTAGAAGACTGACTATACGACATAGGCATTTTGTGTAACCTATGAGCCTATGTAGTATGGATATTAAGTGAATATAGGTATCATAGGTTGTCAAGAATATGTATGATATAGTATATTATATATATATATATATATATATATATATATATATTATTGATAGGTAATATGTGTTAGTTAGTATGTGTTTATGTTGATACAAATGGTATCAAGTATTAGTATTAGAGTTAGTTGGGATATGTTAGAGTATCTTAGAAGTTAAGATAATTAGTGTATATAGATATCTTAGTATCTATGATATATTAGAGTTAGAAGATTAGATGGTTATAGTTAGTTAGTTAGTGTCTAATAGATGTTAGAGTTAAGATAGATAGTATCTTAGGATTCTAGATGTTAATGTCTTAGGAGTAGATAGTGTATCTTAGATTTACATTTTACCTTAAGGTAATGGTTTACCTACAAGGTAAGGTATTGGGTTTACCTTTAAGGTAAAGGGGTTTATCTAGATACTATAGGTTATATGTTAGATATTAGTTAAGATGTTATGTTAGTACATTAGATAGATAGTTAGTTAGATATTTGAGGGGTATCTTGGTATCTCATGATACCAAGTTAGTATCTTAAGGTAAATACGGATTACCTTTACCTTCAAGGTAAATGATTAGTTTACCTTATGACCAAGGTAAGGTATCAAGATATCAAGATAAGGTATAAGTTTACCTAAGTTAAGGTATTGGATTCCAACCAAGATATTGGTATTGGGATGCCAATATGACCAAGGTTGATATGGTATCCTAGTATTAGTGGACTAGTGTCTAAGTATTTGGATTTGAGTAGGTGATGTTATATTATGGAATGGTTATATAGATAGGTATATATATTTTTGGATTATATAGTATCTATATATATTATGAGAGTATATAGATATAGGTTATGGTTCCTAGTGATGATATGTATATACTTGATATATGATATCTATATATATATGTGTTAGGGTGGTACTATATAGGTAAGGATATATGTGGTATGTATATATATATTAATATATCCTAAGTATCATAGATATTAACTACTAATCTAAGTTTGACCATAATCCTAGAAGCTTGACCTTGACTCCTAGTTTGACCCAAGGTAGGCCAGAGTTGACTTAGAGTTGACCAAGAGTTGACTTTGACCTAGATTGACTTAGAAACATGTAGATTGTATTATAAATTCTATCATTTCAAATTGAACTCTTTATAACCTGTGTAACTCTAAATAGGGACTTAGTTACTCCGATTTTGACATCTATTCTCATCTGTCATTCAGGATCTCAGGCGAGTACAATCTTTGATCGTTTCATACTTGTTAGGATTTATATTCTTGCTCTAGATCACTTTACTTGATGCTGTCACGATGTTATCACGGATTAGTACTATATGGATCTTTTTATGAGATGTTATCCCCCTCGGGAGCATCGGATACATCATGTCGTGTGCTTTTTATGTATATCATATATTCCTGTGCTTTCACTATTCATGCATGTGCACTCATGTGATTCATGTACACTCATGATCACTGAGCCCCTCATGTGAAAATTATTCATGTGTACTCATTTATTGAGCCCACGTGAAATCATGTGCGTAACATAACTTGACTGGATCCTTGTGTATTGATTGGGGCATGGGTGAGTAGAATGGTTATGTGGATCATATCTCCAATAGGTATTCATGTGCATTTAATAGTTTATTTATGTGCAATCCAATCCTGTTCACATAACCATATTGTGCTCTAAATTACTAGTCACTTACAGTTATTACCTATCATGTATATATTTTCAGTTATCAAATTTCTTCCTATTTTTATGTATATATTTTCTTACAATTCATGTATCTTACTCTTTTACATGCTTTATACTTTTCTGCCATGTTATGAACTACGTGAGATGTATTGTGCTCGTTTATGTCCTGATTAGATCTGTTAAAAATATTACAGGTAACATGGAGATTCACAGCTAGCCTAGAGGACACCAGTAGAGCTTGGAGTAGTTTGCTAGTTTATGGTTTAGTTTCTATTTTAGAACTTGAATTGTAACAAGTAGAGATTTGACTTGTATTAGAGATTGTTTGAGATGTTATTTTAGAAGTTTATTTAAGTTGATGTTGTTTTGTGTTATCTTATCGTGCTTCGACTGTGATTGAGTTATATCATATCTTATACTTGTCCTCCATTCGAAGTTGAGATCTATGACAGGTACATTATATATATTTGCGTGAGTTGTTTAGTTAGCAACCTAGAACAGCGTTCTATCGTCGATTCTGTGGCATAGACTGGGCGCTGTTACGCACTTGTGCTTCTATACCGGGTGCGGATTGTGACACATTTTTAGCGGTGGCCCATGCAGGTCGAGAGTCGCATTAGTGCGATGTCATGGTAGTACAAGGATTAGTTGTACTGCTGCATGCCTGCGATAGGAACTAAGGAATTGGCTTTAGCAGAGAGGTTACCTAATCACAGTTAGGACTACTTGAGAAGATTCCTGGGATGACCCTTGAGAATCTCATTATAAATTATCTCGAAATTCGATTCTGACAGTTTCTGTCTACTTCTTTGTTCATCGTTGAATTTGATTCTTGGTATTCATTATTTACTTGATTTTCTACCAAGATAACATTATAGGCTAGGTTGCCTCAATCATGCAATCTAAAGTCTTCTATAACCATACTAGCTGGTTTGGCAATGAGATAGAGTCTGATTTTGGATGTATTTCTCGATTGTGGGAATTTAAAGTTTTTGCAGCCAAGCTAGCAGCAATACAAAAATTTTAAGTACTATAATTCTAGAGGTATGTACCTTAGTTACGTACTCTATGGATTATCGTTGTTGTACTTACTAGCATAACGAGAATTCTGGTAACATGGTTCTAGATAGACAGGTATGATTATCAGATTTCAGAATAGATACCATATAGATGGTGCGCTAGTATGATGTAATAAAATATCAGTGTGGATGTTACTTGAGTATCATAGATTAGATAGAGGGAGCTAGGCCACCTGTATAGCAGCATCGTGCCCCGCACCATCAGAAGTGATGTATCATAGAGGGGCAGGGCTTTTGTGCTGACAGTCAAGGAGACCGATGCTACGGGTGACGGGTTAGCAGGTCTGTCTTTCCTGTTCTTTTTTTCATCTTGTTGTGTGATTCCATTACTACCTGTCAGGATATTTTTTGTGTTATGCAAGATATTGTAGTTGCCATGTTCGAGACTATGATATAACGGCCAGAATGACCATTTTGCATGCTATTAGATATAGATTTTATTGACCTTGATTGTTGGGGGTTTAACCTAGAAGGAGTATGACCGTCTTAATTTTGAGGACAAAATTTTTCTAAGGAGGGTAGATTTGTAACCACAACTTTTCTAAAATGAGGATAATTTTAAACTTTTATAAAATTTATTATTTAATAATAGGTTTAAATCATGTTATTGATTTATTGGTGAATTTTAATTATTTTAATATCATTAAATTAGTATTTTATGATTATATCCTTTTGCTAGTGTAACCTTAGAGCTGCTTAGCATAGAGACTAACCATGACCATGGAGGCCTAACCCATGTGATTAGATTAGCTAATTACCACTTTTTAGGCTAAGGGTATTTTGGTCATTTTGTGACTTTTAAATTATTTAGAATTTTAATTAATTGATAAATTTTAGATTATTTTAATAAAATTTAAATTGATGTATTATGATTTTGGTCATTTTTTTATTTTAATATTTTGGGAATTTTTATATTTTAATATTGATTTTTTGGGATTTGTTTAGTCGGGTTTGAGTTTCGTTTCGTTTCGACTTGTGTTAGTGATCCGGGTAGCTTAGACTCTAAACGGGACCCCAAGAATAGTTAGTCATGGCCCACAAATCCCACTAATTAAGTTAGTAAGTTTAGACTAATCCCACTTGTTAGATTGATTATGTTAGAGGCTTAAATTTAACCATTTTGATCCCAAACTTGAACCTAACTTAAAATTAACCAAAAGAACTAGTTGAGGCCTTATAGAGCTTCTCCCAAGGCCCAAATAGGGTTTAATGGCAGCCATTATAGGTAGATTAGCCTTCCTTCCATTCTGTATTGCCTTTTTTCCTTCATAAAGTGTTCTTCCCTAAATTAGAGAGCTTCCCTCTTTAATTTGATCTCCAGATCTCTTCATTCCTCCACCAAAACTTTCATCCAATCTTCTCATACTACCAAGGGAGGGTACTAGCAAAATTTGGAGCAAAGTGCAAGGAGGAGTATCCATCTTGGAAGGATCTTCGTATCGGAGCCGTGTCCTTGAGAGTATCATTGGGAGCTCACTCCCAATAGGTAAACCAACCCTCTAAATTGATTTTCTATGCATATTAGTTAGATTTAAATTCATAGGATCCACCCCCATGTATGTACCCCCTTTAGATTCAAGTTTGAGGTCATTTGGAGCTCTCTAGAACAAGTTAGAATTGTGTCTTGTGTCCTACTTATTATATCTCAAATAGGACAGCTCATGTGTTTGGTTTAATGTCTAATAGGTTTAATTGTGTTTTAATTTCAGTTTTAGACATGTAGAGGATGGATTTATGTTAGTTAGTATGGTTAGAATGAGTTTTATTTGGATACCCAGGGTTAGATCTACGTAGTTTAGTCTACATGTCATATTTTTAACCTCAACTTGTCATTTTAGTGTCTCTTTATATAATTGACTGTTTTATATATATATGTAATAGGTATGTTAGATATATTTCATATATCTAGATGTGTGTGGATATGTTGTTAGTGGTGTGCTTGTGTTAGAGGAGAGGGGAGTGTGGTTTGATGTGTGTCTTGAGTGGTGTGGAGAGTGAGATGTGTTTCTTTTGTCCAAACAACCCAAATTCGTCATAATATTCATTCATGTTTTTAGTAGCCATAGCAACTTAGAAATGTCATAACTTTTAGCTTATAACTCCGATTAATCTCTCTTTTTTTTAAATAACCGTATCGAAGTTAGCTTTCGAAATATATATATATATATATATATATATATATATATATATATATATATATATATATATATAATATATATATATATAATAATAAAATAATATATATATATATATATATATATATATATATATATATATATATATTAATAGGTAAAATACATTCTAAAACTTTTTGTAAAACTGTTTGAGTGTCAGTTGTCCAAAAGACGAACGCGTTTCGGTGTTTTCGCGATTCCGGAAGCTTTCAGACACGAAAATCTAATCTGTTTGAAGTTTCGAAAAGCTAACACAAAGAGCTACGACATACTTTAATCCTAGAATTTAGTGAAGTCCCAATTGATACAATATTAGTTTTAAGTAGAAGACTGACTATACGATATAGGCATTTTGTGTATATGTAGTATGGATATTAAGTGAATGTAGGTATCATATGTTGTCAAGAATATGTATGATATAGTATATATATATTATTGATAGGTAATATGTGTTAGTTAGTGTGTATTTATGTTGATACAAATGGTATCAAGTATTAGTATTAGAGTTAGTTGGGATATGTTAGAGTATCTTAGAAGTTAAGATAATTAGTGTATATAGATATCTTAGTATCTATGATATATTAGAGTTAGAAGATTAGATGGTTAGTTAGTTAGTTAGTATCTATGTTATGTTAGTACATTAGATAGTTAGTTAGTTAGATATTTGAGGGGTATTTTGGTATCTCATGATACCAAATTACTATCTTAAGGTAAATATGGATTACCTTTACCTTCAAGGTAAATGATTAGTTTACCTTATGACCAAGGTAAGGTATAGGTTTACCCAAGTTAAGGTATTGGATTTCAACTAAGGTATTGGTATTGGGATGCCAATATGACCAAGGTTGATATGGAATCCTAGTATTAGTGGGTTAGTGTCCAAGTGTTTGAGTTTGAGTAGGTGATGTTAGATTATGAAATGGTTATATAGATAGGTATATATATATTTGGGTTATATAATATCTATATATATTATGAGAGTATATAGATATAGGTTATGGCTCATAGTGAAGATATGTACATACTTGATATATGATATCTATATATATGTGTTAGGGTGGTACTATATGGGTAAGCATATATGTGGTATGTATATATATTATAATATATCCTAAGTATCATAGATGTTGACCACTAATCTAAGTTTAACCAAAATTCTTGAAGTTTGACCTTGACTCCTAGTTTGACCCAAGGTAGACCAGAGTTAACTTAGAGTTGACCAAGAGTTGACTTTGATGTAGATTGACTTAGAAACATGTAGATTGTATTGTAAATTTCCATCATTTTAAATTGAACTCTTTATAACATGTGTTACTCTAAATATGACTCAGTTACTCCGATTTGGACATCTATTCTCATCGAATATTCAGGATCTCAGGCAAGTACAATCTCTGATCATTTCATACTTGTTAGGATTTATATTCTTGCTTTAAATCACTTTACTTGATGTTGTCACGATATTATCACGAATTAGTACTATATGGATCTTTTCACGAGATGTTATCCCCCTCGGAAGCATTAGATACTTCATGTCATGTACTTTTCATGTATATCATGTATTCCTGTACTTTCACTATTCATGCATGTGCACTCATGTGATTCATGTACTCTCATGATCACTGAGCTCCTCATGTACAAATTATTCATGTGCACTCATTTATTGAGCCCACATGAAATCATGTGCGTAACATAACTTGACTGGATCCTTGTGTATTGATTGTGGCATGGGTGAGTAGAATTGGTTATGTGGATCATATCCCCAGAAGGTATTCATGTGCACTCCATAGCTTATTCATGGGCAACCCAATCCTGCTCACATAACCATATTGTGCTCTAAATCACTAGTCACTTACAGTTCTTACCTATCATGTATATATTTCCAGTTATCAAATATCTTCCTTTTTTATGTACATCTTTCCTTACAGTTCATGTATCTTACTCTTTTACATGCTTTATACTTTCCTGCCATGTTATGAACTGCGTGAGATGTATTGTACTTGTTCCTGTCCTGATTAGACATATTAAAAATATTACAGATAACATGGAGATTCACGGCTAGCCTAGAAGACACCAGTAGAGCTTGGAGTAGATTGCTAGTTTATGGTTTAGTTTCTCTTTTAGAACTTGAATTGTAATAAGTGGAGATTTGACTTGTATTAGAGATTGTTTGAGATGTTGTTATTTTAGAAGTTTATTTAAGCTGCTGTTGTTTTGAGTTTAGTATAGACTTTTGTGTTATCTTATCGTGCTTCGACTGTGATTGAGTTATATCATATCTTATACTTGTCCTCCATTCAGAATTGAGATATATGACAGGTACATTATATATATTTGTGTGAGTTGTTTAGTTAGCAACCTAGAACAGCGTTCTATCGCCGATTCTGCGGCATAGGCTAGGCACAGTTACGCACTCGTGACTCTATACCGAGTGCAGGTCGTGACATGGAGGATAGTGGGTCTCCCTGTCGAACGCCGCGACTAGATTTGTAGAAGCCGTCAGCTTGCCCATTGATGATTGTCGAGAACCAAGAATTGCTTATGGATCTGAAGATGATGTCAATCCAAGTTTCAGAGAAACCGGAGGCTCTGAACACCCAAATTATGAATTGCCAGTCCAGGCGGTCATAGGCTTTCTCCATGTCGAGTTTGATAACGATGTTTCCCCCTCTGTACGGGAATTTCATGCAAGTAATCATCTCCTGAGCAAGAAGGATGTTGTCGGTGATGTTCCGGTCGGGGACAAAGTCGCTTTGCTCCTCGGAGATTATCTTAGGAAGGATATGGGACATGCGGTTCCCGATGATCTTGGAGATAATTTTATTGGTGAAGGTGCATAAGCTGATCGGCCTGAAGTCTTTGAAGGTCGCCGGACTATCTTTTTTTTGGGATTAGGATAAGGTTGGCGCGGGAGATGGATTTGGGGTAGCTCGCGCCTTGGAGGAATGCGACTGCGACCTCATGCATGTCTGATTCAATAATATCCCATTAAGAAGACACCGAAGAAGCCGTCAGGCCCGGGGGCGCTGTGCTCATTAAGGGCCCAAACAGCAGACTTGACTTCCTCCGCGGACGGGGGGTTAAGAGCTGCACGTTCACCCGCTCTCTGATCAATTTGGGGACTTTAGCCAAGGATTCCTCATCCTTAGCGACGACGTCTTTGGTGAATAATATGTCGTTATCGTCGGAGATTTGGCTAAAGTCCAGAATACGATGGTAAATAAGATGCCGCTCATCCAGAATCCTCCTATGATATTTCTCAACAAGAAATATCTTGCTCCGGTTCTTATCATCTTCGTACAGTTTCTCCAGAGACTTCCAAATCTCTCTGGCAACAGCCCTCTTTGAATAAGATTCGACAAGAGAATCTTTCATAGCATTTAGGATCATAAGCCTACAAATGCTATTGTCCCTTCTCTACTTGGCCTGGTTCTTAGAAGCCGCAAAGATTGTGGCTGCAGATCCAGTTTCTGGAACAGTAGGTTCCTCCTCAATCAGTACGTAATCAACATCAGAGAACTGAATATTGAGAAAAATCTTTATTTTCCAGATTTGATAGTGCTCACCATCAAATTGTTCTAACTTAGAGAAGTTAGTATTGATTAGCGAAGCACGAAAATTTTCTATCGTAGCAATTAAGCTCTGGGATTGTTATTATCGGGGCACAATTTTCGATAGAAAACTAAAAAAATAAAACAATTGTAAAAATAGCGTTTCAACGCAACACTTCAAATAAGGTACACAACAGAGATCCTAAGAGGATTCTGGATTACGATAATCTAAAAAAGATTTCGTAACAGTAGAAAATGAAAGTAGCACGTCTAAACAGAAGGTACGAATCGAAATGCTAACAGCAGCTGCAATGACAGGGGGAAGATGGAAGATGGCCTGCTGGGGTGAATAATCACCGTTGCTCAAAGCATAATTTGCCCCACATGAATAGCTTCCAGAAAACAGCAAGTTCGTTGGAGAACTTTGGAACACTCTTCTCTTCTGACTCCTCGGAAGGTGTACGGACTCCTGCACTAAGTGGCGCTGATGCACTGCTTCTCTTCATCTATGAAAACACGTAAGGAATGGTGCTAAAAAAATACTTCTACCTTACGTGAATTCTAAACTTGTATCATGAAAGAGAGAGCAGAGAAGCTTACATAGCATCGTTCTGTAACCGCCCAATTAGCAACATGTTCGGGATGTGGGAAGAAACAGTCTCGAATATGCTATAACTGCTCAATCATGCACAGACACGATCTTAGCCACAGGGCGCACAATGCGCGCCATCTACGCCACTTGCGCAACGCGCGCACAGCCGCTCCAGCACGCACTAGCGCACTGCGCACACTGCATAACATGCACAACTTGTGCCACTAGCGCACACTGTGCCACTTGCGCACCCCGTGCAACCTGCACCAACCGTACGACAACAGGCAGCGCCCACTGGGCCGTGCAACTGGACGCACCTCTGGGCCATAAAACTGGGCGTGCCACTTGCCTGCGCAACTTGGCCACGCGACTGAGCGCACCTCTGGGCCACGCAACTTGGTCACGTAACTAGGCACGCCACTTGGCCACGCCAATTGGCAGCATAAGTGGCTCGCGCAACGAGCTCAACTTAAGCGCACTATGCGCCTAGCGACGATGTCAACGTGCTAAGTGTGCCAACAAAATGCCATATTATGCTTCATGATCCCATGAGTCTGAGTCCGAGTCTGAGTCTGTGTCCGAGTCCGAGTCCGAGTCCGAGTCGCTAAGGGGTTTAGCTCCAATGG
Organism: Iris pallida; assembly: GCA_029216955.1. Lineage (NCBI taxonomy): Eukaryota > Viridiplantae > Streptophyta > Magnoliopsida > Asparagales > Iridaceae > Iris > Iris pallida. The sequence continues at coordinate 14,015,042 of JANAVB010010400.1, read as the reverse complement.
AAATAAATTTCCCAAGAGCAAAAAGCATGAATGCTTTATTATTGATTTAGCCTTTTTTCCATTAGAAAAATACCTCTACATGGCACACCTATGTGCACCTTCACAACACATGTGCATCTCCAAAAGAGCATAGCTAATATATAGAGATACAACTCCTTTGGCCTAGCCGATGTGGGACTAAAATTCCAAAACAAAAGGCCAAAATCCAACAATCTCCTACATATCTTTATATATTGGTTTGAGTGTTCCCCACAGTAATTGTCCATCATGTATTAGGAGATATGTTGCTGACGACTTGAATCTTCCCGTTTGGGTCAAATAACAGACTATAATACAAGAATGACTAAGCCTTGAATTCTACACCAAAGCTGAAATTATTCCCACTTACATAATATAATAGTTACATGTGCTTCTGGCTATACATTAAAGGCCCTATGCCAGCTTGGTTTTAGTGTATAATTTTGGGCTTATATAAGTTTACCCTCAAGAGACGGTTTGATATCTCTTTGTCCACACACTATAGGTGAGTTCTTTGTTAAAGAGACATGGCATGAAGTACTTTGCGCTTCCTTTGCGGTGCTATGCCGCTATGACATAGCCTAAAGCCGAGGCCTTACCCTGTATCGGGAACCCCATCGTAGTGTCATACTACTGTAGCATGAGGTCACCGCCTCTTTGTAGTGCCATATTATCCAGCATAAAGCCTTAGGCTCCCTTGTGGTGTTACGCCGCAACGATATGGCTTACAAGACCGAGGCTTTACCCTTAATCGGGTATCTTATGTGGTGTCGTGCCATTATAACATGAGGAATCCCTCCTCTTTGTAGTGCTGAATACACCCTATTTCATTTCAACATACAGTATTAGGCTACCTGTCTATTTGCGGTGCTACGTCGCTGTGACTTGGCTCATACAGCCGAGGCATTACCCCTTTCAGAAACCTCATAGTGGAGTCACCCCACAGTAGCATGGAGTTTCACTCCTCGTAGTGCTGCGCTACCGTGCTTCATGTAAAGCACACCAGGCATTCACTCTGCCTGAGAACTCATTAAGGCATTTAAGCCAACCTTCCTACAGTAGACAACAGTAGTTGTAGGTCCGTAACTCCTCCATGCCACAGAGGACAAGTACACACCGTTCCTGATATTCTTCCAGTTAATAGTCCTCCCTTGAACCAAAAGCTAGATGTCTAGTAGATTTTTCTTTGAACTAATAGCATAAAACTTTATTGTAGGAATGTAATAACACAATATTAGAATGCCTTCAAGCCCATTTTACAAGCTGTGTCATCGACCAGCTGGCGGTTGAGGCCCTTGGTGAACGGATCTGCCAGGTTTTCCTGACTTCGAACATCAATCACTATAATAACACCCCTCTTAATGAGATCGTGTATTGCCATGTGCTTCAACCGTACAGTTATCTTCTTTCCGTTGAAGAGGTCATTTGATGCCACTACCGCAGTTGCCTGGTTGTCGCAGTATATTAGTATTACCGGTATTTGTGCCCTAACCACTAGAAGATCATACATGAGCTTCTGAAGCCATTCTGCTTCCTCCGCTGTGGTATCAAGTACAAAGAACTCAGATTCCATGGATGACCACGAGAGCATAGTCTGCTTCTTCGATTTCTACGATATAGCAGCTTCACCTATTGTGAAAATGTATCCACCTGTGGACCTCTCACTCTCCACTTCTGAGCACCAGTTGGCATCACTGAAGCCTTCCACTACCGGCAGATCTCTACTATAGTGCAGTGCATATGTCTGAGTCTTCTTGAGATATCTCATAACCCGTTTCACAGCTTTCTAGTGCTCAATGCCTGGATTGCTCGTAAAATGACTCAGCATTCCCCTGGCGAAAGCTATGTCAGGTCTTGTGGCAGTAGTAGCATATATCAAACTCTAGATTACGCTTGCATACTCTAGCTGCCTGACGCTTTCTCCTGAATTAGTCTTCAGCTTCAGATCACACATGTACGGCATATCGATCCCTGGAAGATCCTGATACCCGTAACTAGTGATCATTTTTTCAACATAATAAGACTGTGATAGCGCTAGTCCAGTGTCTGTCTGGATGATCTTGATCCCTAAGATCACATCAGCTTCCCCCAAGTCCTTTATTCTAAAATTGCTCGAGATGAACTTCTTTGTCTCCCTGACACAGCCCATATCCGTACCTAGGATCAGCATGTCATCCACATACAGACAAATGATCACACCTCTTCCATCAGTAACTTCGTGTAAACACACTTGTCCGTCTCGCTGACCATGTAGCCATTTGACCTTATAACCTTGTCAAATTTATCATGCCACATCTTGGGAGCCTGTTTAAGACCGTACAAGGATTTTACTAACTTGCAGACTTTGTCTTCAAGACCCTTGACAACAAATCCCTCTAGTTGTTACATGTAAATCTCTTTGGTCAGCTCACCATTTAGGAAAGTCGTCTTTACATCCATCTGATGTATCACCATCTTATGTATTGCTGCGAGAGCAATCAATATCCTGATGGTGGTCATCCAGACTACTAGAGCATACGTGTTAAAGTAGTTAATCTCCTACTTCTGAGAAAATCCCTTAGCTACCAACCTAGCCTTGAACTTGTCAATAGTTCTGTCTGCTTTCATCTTTTTCTTGAAGATCTATTTACATCCGATGGGTTTCGCTCCTTCAGGAAGATCAACCAACACTCAAGTGTTATTTGAGATAATGGAATCAATTTTATTGTCAATCGCCTCCTTCCAGAAAACTGCGTCTCTGGTCTTTATCGCCTCATCACAGGTAAGCGGATCTGCTTCCATATGATTGGTGACAAAGTCATTACCGAAGTCTTTCGGCCTCCTCACACGCTTAGCTGACGGCTCAGCTAGTTCTGGTTCAATCATTGTTTCAACATCAACATCTTCTTGGACTACTTCTTTATTGAAAACTTCAGTTTCTTGTGCACTCTTATTATTCTTCGGAATATCCGCAAGAACAATATTCTTGTACCTTACAAATTTGTCTTCAAAATATTCTGTGTGCGAGATTCAATGATATGATTTGACTCAATATCAAAAAAAATTCGAGCATCACTCTTCTCGGCATACCCCAAGAAGATCGTCTTTGTAGTCTTTGTCCCAAGCTTCTGAATCTTCAAATCTGAAAGCTTGACATATGCCAGACACCCCCACACTCGAATGACATTTAAGTTAGGACTGACCTTGAGCCAGAGTTCATGAGGAGTAATGTTTGAAGTTGCATGAGGCACTCTATTTAGAATAAAAGTGGCCGTCAATGCAGCTTCTCCCCAGTAGCACTTTGGAAGATCCGCAGTCAACAGCATTGAGTTAATCATTTATGTTAACGTTCTGTTCTTCCTTTCTGCTACTTTGTTTGATTGAGGAGAGTACGAAGCCGTAGTCTCATTAACAATTCCATATTCTTTGTAGAATGATACGAATTCATGAGACCAGTACTCTCCACCTCGATCACTTCTAATTCTCTTGAGTTGTTATCCAGTCTGTCGCTCAGCTTCGGCCCTGAACTCCTTGAACTTCTCGAATACTTCGTCTTTCGTCTTCAGCAAGTAAACGAACGCATACTTTGAGAATTTATCGATGAAGGTTATGAAATACATCATCCCGGCCTTTGTAGAGAATTATTTGAAGTCACAGATATCGGAGTGTACCAACTCCAGAAGATCTGTACTTCGATAAATTCGAGGAAAGGATTTTCTTGTGATCTTTGTTTGAGCACAAACTTCACATTTCTCAACCTTACCCCCACACTTGGAGATAAGTCCTAGACTAGACATTTTGTTTATTCGTTTACAATGAACATGTCCTAGCCTATTATGCCACAACTCAAGAATAAAAGCAGAAGGAGTGATTGCATTAATTACATTGGACTGATTTACAAGCTGAATTTTTTACAATCCTTCGGTATAAAAAGCTTTTTCGTAATATGTTCCCTCAATAGACATCACCATCTGGCCAGCATTGATATACATCCTGAGGCCTACATTGCAGAGTAGGCCTCCCGAGATCAGGTTCTTTGCGATAGCAGGTACATGCTTCATACCTTGAAGAGTTAGAGACTTCTCCGAAGTCAGCTTAAAAACCACCGTCCCGATCCTGAGCACTTCAGCTTATGCCTGGTTTGCCACCATAACCACTTCAGAAGATGGTGTATAGGTGGTAAACCACTCCTTGCTGGAGTAGACATGGCAGGTGGCTCCAGTGTCTATCCACCAGTCAGAGTCAGCCCCTACCGCATCGACCTGCACAATCATAGCAACAACATCAGTGATCATAGATATCTTGCTAGGCTTTCCTTGTTCTGATTGCTTGGTCTTTGCTTTGCATTCACTTGAAACAAGGCATCTGAGACTTAGCCTTCTTTTGCTTGAAGGAAGTACCCTTCACATTCTGATTGTTAGGGTCCTTCTTCTTGCTATGGGAAGTAGCATGCTTTCTTCTTGGTTCCTTGGTATGAACCAAATTGGCGTTAGCCAATTGCTTGGATAGTGCGTCCACTTTCTGTTGAGCCCGCATCTAGTCCTCAACATAGACTTCCTGCAGGAGATCGTCCAGACTGATCTCCAACTTCTTCCTATGCATGTTTGCATAGAATTTGCTCTACCCAGTAGGGAGTTTCGAAATGATCCCTCCAACAATAAACTTGTCGGAAAGGGGCATCGTTGTTGGCCCATTGGTCATGGTCAAACCTGATTTTAATAATTGATCAAACTCTGTCTTGATATAAATGCAAGTCAACTCAGATGTTTACCTACGACATTTTGGACACTGCTCAACAATGGATATCAACAATGTTCAAGACTGAAGCTGTTTGCCATTCAGAATGTACTTCCTGTTATGTAATATAATTTTTCATTTTATTGAGTCTAGAATACATTGTACACCGAGTCGTACTGGCAAATAGGCTATCCAAAAACGTTTTTCATAATCAACCTATTCTTTACAAATGACCTACGTTTTTGAAAAATATTCTTTTTATAAAAAGCTTCTGAAGGATCTTTCAAAAAGCCAAAATTTATTTTCTCCAAAAATGAACTGGCAGAACCCCAGGAGAACTCGGGCCGAGTTCGGCCAGAGTTCGGCCATTTGGAACGTTAGTGAACGTTGGGTTTTTGAACTTGGTCATCCTTCAGTTACGGTTTGTTACAAAGAGTTCTATCCGAATTTTGTCCGAATTCTGTCAGAATTCTGTCTTTGCAAAAACTATAAATAGAGAAGTATTTCGATCATTTCAAATCACCAATTCACTTTCAATCTCTTCTCTTCCTGAGCTTATATTCTTCCAAAGAGTTCTTAAAAGCTTTCATTTTTAAATTCCAAGCCAGTTACAATCCTCTAGTCGATTTGCCAGTACGGTACGGTCTAAAAGTTTTAGAGTAATTGTAATCAGAGGCTTGATAGAAGATTCAACTCTTCACGATTGAAGTTGGTCGAGTTCGTCGTATCAAAGCTCGCGTTTGTAGAAGTTGCAAGGGCTTCGTATGAAAACTTGCAAGATTTTCCAATAGTGGATTCAACTGGAAGCTAGAGTTCTTCCGACTGGACTAGTCCTCACAAGAGGGAAACCAGTATAAATCTTGGTGTTTGTGTTTTCCTTCTGATCTCTTTTAAATTCTGTCATTTACTTTTTGTGATTATTATTTTATCTGTGATCTAACTGCTAACAAATTTTTTATTAGCAATATTTCGCTGCCTACTCTATTCACCCCCCTCTAGAGTATTCTGCTTTACAATTTCGTTCCTACAATAGGTATCAAAACGGGTTATACAGGTAAAGCAAGGTAAAATTACAGTTATATTTAATTTTTTTATAGTATTACACATGGCAACTGTGAAATTCACAAGTGAAGACCAAGCCACAAACAGACCTCCACTGTTTGACGGCACAAACTACACTTATTGGAAAACACGTATGAGTTTCTTTCTGAAATCGCTTGATTTTGACTTATGGTCTGTGGTTATTGATGGCTATAAAAAGCCACCTCGTATTTATGTTAATGGTATTTTAGTTCAAAAACCCAATGACAAATATACAAAGGAAGAAAAAAAAGGCCAGTCTTGACGCACGTGCTATTAACGCTTTATTTTGTGCTTTAGATAGAACTGAATTCAACAGGGTGTCTACTTGCACATCATCAAACGAATTGTGAAAACTTCTCGAAGTAATCCACGAAGGAACAACACAAGTCAAGGAGTCAAAGATCAGCAGACTTACTCAGGAGTATGAGGCGTTCAAAATGAAGCCAAGTGAATCAGTCACTCAGATGTTTACAAGATTCTCGGATATTGTAAATCCTCTGTCCTCACTAGGCAAGGATTACAGTAAGCATGAGAAGATTCGTAAACTTCTACGAGCTCTTACAAAGAACTGGATTCCAAAGGCTACAGCAAGCATTGAAGGGAACGACCTCTCAACAATGTCTCTAGAAACACTCACGGATAAGCTACTCACTCACGAGTTAGAACTTCAAGACTTTGAAGATGCTACACCAAAGGAAAAGTCAGAGAAGACGATCGCTCTCAAGGCTCAACATAGAAGAACCATCGAAGATGATTCCGACGACAGCGACTCCGACACTAAAGATTAAGCTCTTCTGGCAAGAAAGTTCAAGAAGTTTATGAGATTTAACAGAAGAACAAAGGATAGCAAAGACAACAACAACAACGAGGAAGATCCTATTTGCTACGGATGTAAGAAGAAAGGACACGTGAAAAAAGATTGTCCCTCAGCATCATCATCAAAGAAAAACAGCAAATATGATAAAGGCTACCTGAAGAAATCTACATCAAGAAAGTACGCCAACATAAGCATATGGCATGAAAGTGACGCCAGCGACCCAGAAGATGAACAATCAGATGACGCTGCAAATGTGTGCTTGATGGCTTGCGATCAGGTAATCACTAATCCTCTATTTGACCCTTATGATGATTTCACTTTTGAGCAATTATGAGAGACTTTCAGTGAACTGTTAGATGATTACAGGAAACTGCGTAGTAAATATGAAACCTCTAAGAAGGTACTCAAAGAGTACAAAGGTGAAATAGGAAGACTTATCGACCTACTAGATCAGGTTAGAGATAATGACTCTTCAAATGAGTCTGGTGAGCTTTCTTCTATTAAATTATTGTTACACGAGACTGTTAAGCTATCCGAAGAAAAAGACCAAACTATTATCCAGTTAAAGGAAGACCTATCTAAGGAGAGAAAGAGTCTTCAGTGTGCACATGTCAGATTAGATTCACTTACATCTGACTATACTAGATTATATGACACTTCCAAAAAGTTGGAAATTAGTTTAGGAAAATGGCCTGAAGTTGCTGCTTCCTATTATAACAAGTGTCAATTACCGAATCATCGGAACACGCCCAACACTGTCAAACCAAACCATACCAAGACTATGCCCAAGAAGACTAATAGGCATGCATTCTTCTATACTAGAAAACCAAAACCTACCAATCATGTACCTCACACTACTTTCAACACTCAACATGCTAAATGTCATTATTGTGGCCTCATTGGTCATATATCTTCTACATGTAGAATCAGAAAGTTAGTAGATTTAAATATTTATGCATGGATACCGAAAACTAACCAGTCAGGACCCTACAAGAAATGGGTACCAAAAGTTTTATCTGCAGATTATTTTGTAGGTGGGACATCCTTCACATGCTAGGAGCAAATGGATCCTCGACAGCGGTTGCTCACGGCACATGACCGGTGACGCTTCATTATTTACAACACTGTCAAAGAGGAATAAAGAAGGATACGTCTCCTTCGGTAATAATTTGAGAGGGTACATAATCGGTATCGGTGACATTGGTAAGGCTCTCTATCCAGTGATTAAAGATATTTGTCTTGTTACCGAGTTAAAACATAATCTGCTCAGCATAAGCCATTTAGCTGATCACAGTTATGGCATTAACTTCGTAAAAGATAAATGTACTATTATTGATAGTTCAACTGGCAGTACTACATTTGAAGGTATTAGGGAAGATAATATATATTTATTCTATTTGTTGGAAGATGCTAACACAGCAGGTAGATGTTTGATGGCCAAAAGCATTGAGAGTCAACTATGGCATATGAGACTCGGTCATGCAAACATGGATACAATTTCAAGATTATCTACGAAGAAGTTGGCACGCGGCTTACCGGATATTTTTTTCAAGAAGGATACGGTATGTAGTGAATGTAAAAAGAACAAAGCTACCAAATCCGCATTCAAATCCAAGAACGCTGTAAGTACCACTAGACCTTTACAATTGTTGCATATGGACTTATTTGGATCCAGCAGAATTGCTAGTCTAGGTGGTAAGTTATATGCATTTGTCATTATAAATGACTTCTCTAGATATACATGGGTTTATTTTCTTGCACGCAAGAATGATGCATTATCAGAATTCGTCACCTTTTGCAAGAAAGTACAGAATGAAAAAGGGTTCATGATTACTCGTATTCGTAGTGATCATGGCGACGAATTTGAGAATGCAGAGGTCGAGCAATTTTTTGACACACACGATTATCTGTATGAATTCTCTTGCCCTAGGACTCCGCAACAAAATGGAGTTGTGGAACGTAAGAACAGAACTCTATCTGAAATGGCTAGAGTTATGTTAAACCAGTTTAGTCTACCTAGATATTTATGGGCTGAAACTGTAAATACAGTATGCTATATTCTCAATAGGGTTCTAATTCGACCTATATCGAAGAAGACTCCCTATGAATTATGGTTTGATAGAACACCAAATGTTTCTTATTTCAAAATCTTTGGTTGTAAATGTTTTATTCTTAATAACAAAGATAATTTGAGTAAATTTGATGAAAAGGTCGATGAAGGTATATTTTTAGGTTATGCAGCAAAGAGCAAATGATATAGAGTCTTCAACAAAAGAATCATGATCATTGAAGAATCTATCAACGTCAAGTTTGATGAGCTAAATCAACACTTAGACGATGATGACAATGAAGACATAATTGCACCAAGTACAGCCACTGCAAAACCTTCACACAAAAATACAGAACCATCACATTAGGCATCAGATGAACCTCCAAGCAAAGAAGTCAGAACTAGCAATCCTGAGACTACACCAAAAGAGATGAGATTCTTGGCTAGTCATCCAAAGGACTTGGTAATTGGTGAGATTACCAAAGGTGTAAGTACTCATTCCTCCAATAAAGATATAGCTTCTTGTGTTGCTTTTGTCTCGCAGTTTGAACCCAAAAATATTGATGAAGCATGTCGTGATAATTTTTGGTTAGATGCTATGCAAGAGGAATTAAACTAATTTGAACGGAATCAAGTTTGGGAACTTGTTCCCAAGCCTATTGATCATCCGGTTATTAGCACCCGATGGGTATTCCAAAATAAACTGAACGAGAATGGTTTAGTGACTCGTAATAAGGCTCGACTCGTAGCTCAAGGATACAATCAGGAAGAAGGTATCGACTACGATGAGACTTATGCCCCAGTTGCGAGATTAGAATCCATTCGTATGTTATGTGCATTTACATGTTTTCATAATTTTAAGTTATTTCAAATGGATTTTAAAAGTGCATTTTTAAATGGTTTTTATAAAAGAAGAGGTTTATGTAGCTCAACCACCCGGTTTTACTGATTTTAAATTTCCTGAATATTTTTTCAAGTTGAAGAAAGCTTTATACGGTCTGAAATAAGCCCCTCGTGCTTGGTACAATCATCTAAGCACTTTTCTACTTGATAACGGTTTTTCAAAGGGAAAGGTTGACACTACTTTGTTTATGAAGTCTTTGAATAATAATAATATTCTTTTGATTCAAGTCTATGTAGATGATATTATCTTTGGATCTACTGATGAATCTCTTTGTCAAAAATTTTTAAAGTGTATGCAGAATGAGTTTGAGATGAGCATGATAGGAGAGCTGAAATTCTTTCTCGGACTGCAAATTAAACAAACCAACAATGGGACGTTCATAAATCAAGCAAAATACACAAAGGATCTATTGAAGAAGTTCGACATGGAAACAGCAAAACCACTCAACACTCCAATGGCGACTTCAACCAAGCTTGATATTGATGAACAAGGCAAATCTGTCGACATACGTAAGTATCGAGGTATGATCGGTAGCTTACTATATTTAACTGCTAGTCGACCAGACATTATGTTTAGTGTTTGTTTATGTGCACGTTTTCAAGCTAATCCTAAGGAATCACATTTGTGCGTAGTTAAGCGTATCTTCCGATACCTTAAAGGCACTTCTTCTGTCGGCTTATGGTATCCCAAAACTACATCGTTTGACCTAACCGGTTATTCCGATGCTGATTTTGTTGGATGCAAAGTAGATAGAAAAAGCACTAGTGCCACATGGCATTTTCTAGGAAAATTTTTAGTCTCTTGGTTTAGTAAAAAGCAAAATTCTGTTGCATTATCAACAACCGAGGCTGAGTATATTGTCGCAGGACGTTGTTGTGCACAAATTTTGTGAATGAAACAAACCTTAGAAGACTATGGATTGTATTTTTCACACATACCCATTTTCTGTGATAACACTAGTTCTATTAATTTGACTAAGAATCCTGTATGTCATTCTCATACTAAAAATATCGAGATTCGACATCATTTTCTTAGAGATCATCAACAAAATAGAGATATAGACCTTGTATACATAGACACACAGAATCAATTAGCTGACATACTCACAAAACCTTTAGCGGAAGATCGTTTCAACTATTTACGTCGAGAATTAGGAATTTTAGATATCAATAATATTAATTAATTTTGTTTTATTAATTATTTATTCGATACTCATAAACTATTTTCGAGACAAGCCTAAAAAGAGTCTGTCTGTCACCACGACTACGGTCGAAGCGAAGCGGTATTTAAGAGTTCTCCGGTGAACCTCCGTTAGCTGGGATAGTACTTCTACAGCTAATCTGAGACAGATGCTGAGTAGAGAATATTAATTTATAAAATAATATTAGTTATATTATTTTGAGATTTAAAATTACTAAACTTTGAATTAAGCATTTGAAACGAATTAATGAAAAAGAATGTGGCTTCATTTAAATTTTTTTTAATATATATATAGCCAGGCAACCCTTAGCAAATTCGGTCCGAGTTCGGTCCGAATTCGGCCAGAGTTCGGCTGGGTATTTATATATAACAGTACCAACCCGAGGCTTCCTTCTTCTTCATTCTTTCCCACATCTTCATAACAGCAGCAGCGCCCCTCCGAAACCCTAGCTTCTTCTCCATCATTGTTCTTCCAATCCTTGTGGAGTTTCTCGTCAAATCTTTGGATTCGTGCGGAGATCGTCATCCTCTACATATCCAATTCTTGGAAGATATAATCCCTTCTTTCCTCCACTTTTCAATACTTAGGATTTCTAGAAATTTTTTGGGAAAGAATGCCTAAGTTCAATCCCTTCAAGAGGAAGAAGACCAATGCCAGTGAAGGGGCATCATCTTCAGATCCGCATACGGATTGCCTTTTTTCTCCGGTCCAATCGGACGATGGTGCGTCGGATGAGTTTTACTTTAAAACTTCCGATCAAGCTTTATTGTGGTATGCCGACTTTATCATGCGTACTATTTGCACCGGATCACCGATTAAGTGGACTATTTTTCCGGATCACCGCCCTTATTTTGAGGCATTAGGGTTACAACACTTTGTCACCTTACAATTCCCCATTGCCACTAATGACATTAGATTATTCTATTGTAATTTCGTGTTAGACACTTTTACAGCGAGGACACGTGTCGGAAGAATTGATATCGAATTCACCGATGAAACGTTAGCAGAAATCCTTGGTATCCCAAACGAAGGTGCCCCGCTCGATGATATCACTGATTTTGATTTCCCCGATGGCACGACACTCGTTAGTTTCAAGAATGAACTTTGTGCGCCCGCACGCGTTCTTTCTTGAAAGTTCAAGGCTAATAACTTGAACTTGTTTAACAACGAATTACATCGCATCATCTATTCCACCTTACTTCCAAAATCCACTTCTAAAGATGACGTCACTGCACTTGAGCTTTCTGCTCTTTATCATATTCTTAAGGGGATTCCTTTTTCTGCCCCTAAGACTATCATCCAGATGATGGGTAGATGTCACGGGAGAGACCGCAACCTATCTTATGCGATATTTATTCCTCGTATTTTTTAGAGATTTGATATTGATTTATCTACTTGTGCTGTCGACCCCGAGCCCAATTTTCTCAAACTCTCTCGTCGCAGCATTGCATCTGTTCCTCCACCTACTGCACCTACTCCTCCTGCACCTACTCTCACAGCTCCCACAGCACCTGTTCCTCCTCATTCTTACCCTATGACATTTGAGGGTATCCACCAGCACATATCAGATCTGTAGTCTTTTTATGTTGAGACCTCTAGGGAACACGAGTTCTGTGATGTGACTCGGTTCCAGGCGATTGCCAACTCCTTCGCCGATCTGAGGTTTGCGCAGACGGGTCATTCTGCTAGCTCTATACCTCGCGACCCTTCTGTTTCTGGCTACCGCATTGACGATGAGGCGGCTCACTTTCTGTTCCAGCCAGAGAACGCCTATGATTGGTATCGTACTGCTCGTGCCCATCCTCGAGACTATGTCGGTAAGTTTTACGCTGGTGCCACTCCTCGCACTTCTGGCACTGGTACTTCTAGAGCTGGTCCTTCTGGACATGCTGGAGCTGCAGCTGATGACGTTGATGATGATGATGATGAGTTTTGAGATGTTAGATTCTTGAGACTGTTACTTTTATCTTATGTTTACTTGGAAATGCTCCGACATTCCAAGATTTTATCAGTACTCTTATATTTTTATCAGCACTTTTTCTATTATGGGACTATTCATAGACATAGTTTTTGATTATGCCTCAGTTTTGGCATCTTAGTCTATTATTCAGCACTTTATGTGTTTCAGGACTATGGTAACACTATCTTTTGTTGCTTCATACTTTATCAAATACTGCCTGTGACAAATACATGCATGTGTTTTATTCTATAGACTATCTGTTTTTCTTACCATGTTTACTGTTTCTACCATGCCTGTCATGATTATCTATGTTTATTGTGTTTCTTCACTGTTTGTTACTTATGCATTTATTGCGGGGGAGCTTTCTCTTTTGCAATTATTTTGCTAAGTGACAACGGGGGAGAAATAAGATCTAACATTTTCGTGCATACAGGTTATGAACAATTTCTTTTGATTACTATTTTGATTTGATTCCAAGCTTAGATGTTATATCGGCAAGGTTTGTCAATTATCAAAATAGGGAAGATTATTGGCCCATTGGTCATGGTCAAACTTGATTTTAGTAATTGATCAAACTCTGTCTTGATATAAATACAAGTCAACTCAGATGTTTACCTACGACGTTTTGGACACTGTTCAACAATGGATATCAACAATGTTCAAGACTGAAGCTGTTTGCCATTCAGAATGTACTTCCTGTTATGCAATGTAATTTTTCATTTTATTGAGTCTAGAAATACATTGTACACCGAGTCGTACTGGCAAATAGGCTATCCGAAAATGTTTTTCAAAATTATCCTATTTTTTTACAAATGACCTACGTTTTTGAAAAACATTCTTTTTACAAAAAGCTTCTGAAGGATCTTTCAAAAAGCCAAATTTCATTTTCTCCAAAAATGAACTGGCTGAACCCAGGAGAACTCGGGCCGAGTTTGGCTAGAGTTCGGCCAGAGTTCGGCCATTTAGAACGTTAGTGAACGTTGGGTTTTTGAACTTGGTCATCCTTCAGTTACGGTTTGTTACAAAGAGTTCTGTCCGAATTCTGCCCGAATTCTGTCAGAGTTTTGTCTTTGGAAAAACTATAAATAGAGAAGTATTTCGATCATTTCAAACCACCAATTCACTTTCAATCTCTTCTCTTCCTGAGCTTACATTCTTCCAAAGATTTCTTCAAAGCTTTTATTTTCAAATCCCAAGCCAGTTACAATCTTATAGTCGATTTGCCAGTGCGGTACGGTCTAGAAGTTTCAGAGTGATTGTAATCAGATGCTTGATAGAAGATTCAACTCTTCACAATTGAAGTTGGTCGAGTTCTTCGTATCAAAGCTCGCGTTTGTAGAAGTTGCAAGGACTTCGTATGAAAACTTGTAGGATTTTCCAAAAGTGGACTCAACTGGAAGCTAGAGTTCTTCCGACTGGACTAGTCCTCACAAGAGAGAAACCAGTATAAATCTCGGTGTTTGCGTTTGCCTTCTAATCTCTTTTAAATTCTGTCATTTACTTTTTATGATTATTATTTTATCTGTGATCTAACTGCTAACAAGTTTTTTATTAGCAATATTCCGCTGCCTACTCTATTCACCCTCCTCTAGAGTATTCTGCTTTACGATTTCGTTCCTACAATTGCCTCGTCTTCCAACTTCTGTCGCAGTTTCAGGAACTCCTTCACCTGCGACAGCATTGGCTTCTCGTCCTCAAAGAACCACTTATGATATTTCTCAACAAGAAATATCTTGCTCCGGTTCTTATCATCTTCGTACAGTTTCTCTAGAGAGTCCCAAATCTCTCTGGCAACAGTCTTCATTGAATAAGATTCGACAAGAGAATCTTCCATAGCATTTAGGATCATAAGCCTATAAATGTTATTGTCCCTTCTCCACTTGGTCTGGTTCTTAGTAGCTGCAGAGATTGCGACGGTATATCCAGTTTCTGGAATAGTAGGTTCCTCTTCAATCAGCACGTGATCAACATCAGAGAACTGAATATTGAGGAAAACCTTTCTTTTCTAGATTTGATAGTGCTCACCATCAAATTATTCTTACTTAGATAAGTTAGGATTGATTAGCGAAGCACGAAAGTTTTTCATCGTAGCAATTAAGCTTTGAGATTATTATTGCCAGGGCACAATTTTCGATAAAAATTTGAGAAAATAAAATAATTGTAAAAACAACGTTTCAACACATCACTTCAAAGAAGGTGAACAACAGAGATCCTAGGAGGATTCTAGATTACGATAATCTAAAAAGATTTCGTAACAGTAACAAACGACAGTAGCACTTCTAAATAAAAGTTACGAATCGAAATGCTAACAGCAGCAATAACAGACAAAAGATGGAAGATGGCCTGCTGGGGTGAATGATCACCGTTGCTCAAAGCTTAATTCGCCCCACATAAATAGCTTCCAGGAACCAGCAAGTTCGTCGGAGAACTCTGGAACACTCTGCTCTTCTGACTCCTCGGAAGGCGTACAGACACCTGCACTAAGTGGCGATGATTCACTGCTTCTATTCACTCTCAAACTCTGTGGAAACACGTAAGGAATGGTGCTAAAAAAACACTTCTGCCATACGTGAATTCTAAACTTGTATCTTGAGAGAGAGAGCAGAGAAGCTTATATAGCCTCGCTCTGTAATCGCCCAGTTAGCAATATGTTCGGGATGTGGAAAGAAACCGTCCCGAACATGTTGTAACTGTTCAATCGTGCACAGACACGATCTGAGCCAAAGTGCGCATAGCGCGCGCCATCTGCGCCACTTGTGCAACGCGCGCACAGCCGCTCCAGCGCACACTGTGCGCACCCTGCGCAACACGCGCAACTTGCGCCACTTGCGCACCCCGCGCACCCTGTGCCAACCTGCGCCAACCGCGCGCCAATAGGCAGCGCCCCTGGGCCGCGCATAGGCCCGTATCTGGGCCGCGCAACTGGACGCGCCACTTGGCCGCGCAACTTGGCCGCGCAACTGGCCGCACAACTTGGCCGCGCAACTTGGCCAGACAACTGGCCGCGCCACTTGGCCGCGCAACTTGGCCGCGCAACTGGCCGCACAACTTGGCCGCGCAAAACGGGCCGCCAAACTTGCCCGCGCAACTTGGCCGCGCAACTTGGCCGTGCAACTGGGCGCGCCTCTGGGCCGCGCAACTTGACGCTCCACTTGGCAACGCCACTAATTGCAAAGTGCGCCAACAAAATGCCACATTACGACTCATGAGGCCATGAGTCCGAGTCGCTAAGCCCCTACGGAGCTTAGCTCCAATGGAAATAAATTTCCCGAGAGCAAAAAGTATGAATGCTTCATTGTTAATTTAGCTTTTTTTCCATTAGAAAAATACCCCCACATGGCACACCTATGTGCACCTTCACACCAATGTGCATCTCTAAAAGAACATAGCTGATATATAGAGATACAATTCTTTTGACCTTACCGATATGGGACTAAAATTCTAAAACAAAAGACCAAACTCCAACATCACCAATTGAGTTTTAACTTATAACCTCTGAATACGACTTGTACCGACTCATTTTTTTTCATTCCCTTCTACCTGTCAATAATACGATCGGCTCTAGGATAAAATGAGGTCCAAGACCAACTTGAAAATGGGAGTTCAAATGTAAACTTTTTGGAACTTCTTGTAACTTTTTGAATTAGGAAGCCTTCGTTGAATTTGGAACCCAAGGTCTAGGTCGCGTAGACTTAGGAGCTGGTTCAACCATTGCGTGCCAATATTTGATCCAAGTTGGTCAAGTCCAAATTTTTTGGACAATTGTGATTTTGGGTTATATCACTAATGATTAAGAATTTTTTTTCTTAATAATGTACATATATCCATGTAAATATCTTTAACTTATTCTAAATATAAAAATATTCGTTTATCTCGTCAAGTAGATCTCCTTTAAATAGTACTAAAGTATACAAAATCCTTTTTTTTTCCTAATCATGCTTCATATAAAATATCTTTGGAATATATAAAAATATTTTTTTTCATTCTAAATTCTGACCAACTCCCTTGTTTTAATACTTTTATCGGACCAATTTAATGGATCACCTAATCTATTCTACTATATAATAGAAAAACTTAGATGGTGAAACTTTTGAATTTCGAAAATATCCTTACATACATATACTAATTAAAAATAGTTCATTAATTTTAATAAGGGCAACTTAGTAATTAGAAAGACTACCCTTTAGTCTTCCTAAAGTGTCTTTCTAAACTAATTAAAAAATGTTAAAATACGTGCAAGACACGTGCACATATGCTAGTTAAATATTTAATGGTTATTTAGTAATAGGATCTCGTATAATAGTTAAAATTAATGTTTGAGTCTCGAAAATGACCGACCTTAGGGTTTAGGTCTCCAAATCACTGTTCATTTGCCTAAGTAAACAGTGATTTGGAGACCGAAACCCTAACACCGGTCATTTTCGAAACCCAAATTCTAAAATTCACTATTATATGATTACTACATAACCCAATATTTAAAATACAAAAAATGAAAAAGAAATTTTGGGTCAAACTTAAGACCGGCCCACGGGGCCTTGATTTGTCCCCAAGAAAATTCTAACCCGGCACGGACGGCCCAGCTAACCGGGCCAGCCCGGTCAATCACACGTTTGTTTATAGTTGCAAATTGTTTTTGATGTTGTCTATAAAATCTTTATACAATTTTTAATACAATTTTTAAAGGAAGGCTTGGGCTGAATAGTTTGCAAGTATTATGGATCTGTTGCTATAAATGGATACTTAACTGGCAAGGATCTCCCGGTTACTGTCTGCCAATCCTTTCTTTGGCTCTGTTGCGGTCGGATTGGTTGTTACAGAATGTGTTTCAAAAGTCTCAAATTAGAAAATAAATGTCACTCGCTAAAAGAAAATCTTCATAATAAGATGCTACCAGTCTTTTTTGACGAATCACCTGTTAAAATTACTTTATATTGTGCTTAGCCGTTGATTAAGGACAGGCCCGGCCCTGACGCAGGGCAGCGTGGGCCACAGCCCAGGACCCAAACAGGAGGGGGACACCATTTTTTTGTATATTTATGTTTGTTGTTGGCTATAGGCTCACAGCCCATGCCCAAATGGAAAATGGAAAGGAGCATTTATTATATCCAGCCATCTAGGATTACATAGTCAAAAGGGTGCTATTTTTTTTTATACGCATGGGAGAAGAAGAACCGACTAGGGCATTCTCGATCTAAACGTGAAGAATATTTCGAGAGAAGAATCGATTCATCGTCCAACATTTTTTTTCATCTTCTCATATATATTCAAGGCATTAGTTAGAAAGATTCATCTTCTATCTTTTCTTCTTATATTTTCATATATATTCAAGGTAGAGGAAGTCCAGGGAGGCGCTAGTGGTGGCGAGTGGCGACGTTGGAGAAGTATGTGAGGATCATGGATGGAGGAGCACTACATTCTATTTCCAGGGCCGCAAGATTTCTTCTTTCTTTCTTTTCAATCTGTCCTTCTTATGTTTGATGAAATGTGTCATAGAGATTGAGTTCATAGAGATTATGTTTTATACGAATAAATGTTATAACTTATTGTTAGTTTTGAGTTAGTGTTAGCAATTCACAAAAATTATGTCATAGAAATTGAGTTAATTTGTTCAATTTAGTGAATTGCTAATAATGATAGAAAGCAAATAAAGAATTGCTGCAAAAAAAGGATTGGTATTGAAAAGTCCAAATGGCTCCAACTTCAGATATATAGGACCTATGAGTGAATGTGGATTCCACAACCACTCCACACCTCAGAAATAGAGAGAAGAAAGAAGACCAAAGAAAGAAGATTCTACTTACTGCTGCAAAATAAGTACAAATTAGAAAATGTTAATGCATGCTTCATTCTGAAGCTAATTCTGTGACCTCTTTGCATTTATGGATTTTTTTTTTTCTTCTTTTCTTTCTATAATGCGACAGTTTAGTTGTCTGAGGACTTTACATAGCAGAGGAATTCTTGACATGAGCACTTAGAGTTCTATAAACTTTTTTCCATTTATGAAAGTTTTGGCTTCTGGGTTTTCTGAAATTCACTTGAACCTGTATTTTTTTTTTCCTCTTGAATTTTGTAGTGACTTGAAGTTTTTTATTTTCTTTCCAGTTTTCGGTCTTTCAAGTATAATGTGTCATTTATACCTGGTTCTAACTTGATAACATCTAAATTGTGGATATAGGTGGAGTGAGGATTTGGAACACGAGACCTCCAATTGGTTGGCATTTTAATATCATTCTATTTTTATCAATTCTCCATATGCTCCAAATGCAGTCAGTCTAATAAGTGATGCTTTCTTAATTATGCATTTTAGATTTTGATTTCTAATATAATTTTTTTTTAAACTTTCTTTAATTTATTGGCTTGGTAAAATTCAGGTTGATTGCTAGGCTCACATTTCAGCATTAATTACTAAAGTGCTAAGCTGACATTTTCGAATTTTTACAAAAAGGGTACAACTTTTTTTTTTCGTCCTGGACCTACTAAATCTCAGGACCGGCCCTGATTAAGGACCATCTTTTTTTTGTGCCCTTGGCCTTTATCTGTACCTCCGAAAAGACCTGTTGTCTTGGCTTAATCTTTCCTTTGGGAGGACAAAATCTGTTCTTCCTTTCTAAGACTCAACAAAAGATGATGATCATAAACATATATACGACCGACAAGAATTTTAAGCATGATGCGATGAAGTTTTCGAGCGTTAACCACGTGAGTCAAAGCTTCGGATTATTCGTAGTTAAAACTCTTGAAAGCTCCTGGGATCTGCGAGGATTGAGATATGAGATTAGTCCCGGAATCCTACCGTGTATTGGAACCATAAATTCCAAAAGGAGTAGACTAGGTTGAACTGAAACTAAACTAACTGGAATATGAAAGGACTCGTATGAAGAAAAAAATTTAGAGAAATTGTCTTGAAGATGTGAAGTAACACTCCAACATGGAGTGATTTTATTAAGTATTATTTTGTAGAAGGGTACTAGGTTTAGGACATAAAATTAGCCTTTAGGTATTGGGTTTGTCCGTTTTAGACTTTGGGTACTCAAATTTTTTTAGTGACACATTTTACTGATGAAATTGGATTTCCAATGACGAAATGAGTCTTTTGATGACGAATGTTCTTCACTAAAATATGTCATTAAAAAAGTTTGAATACCAAAGTCTAAAACGAATAAATCCAATACCTAACGTCTAATTAAATCTTAAATCTGGTACCATTATACAAATATAATTCTTTTAGTAACCACGAACGGACAATCAAGTTAACAGAACAAATGTACAACATTGTCCTTCATATATTGTTAGACTAATGTCGTATAATAAGTCTCAAGTAATACGTTTAACAAATCTGATATTTGGCACGCGCGCGTGCACCGCTTGTGCATGTGCGCGGTTGACTTCGTCGGAGCGATAGGGGAGGGGGGACGGTGGAGCGTAGGGGGTGATGGGGGAGACATCGGCTTCTTCGGAGGCGGCGGCACCAGCGAGCATACACCGGAGGATCCCCAGAGCACTAGGGGGAGAAGGCATAGGGGTCATGGTAGGCAATGACGGTAGCGGACTTCGCAGGAGGGGGAAGGGAGGAACACATCGGTGGTTTTGGCAGCGTCGACTCTGACGAAGTCGGCCGCGCACGTGCACCCACGTGCAATTTCGTACATTTAATGCTTATTGAGAATTTAACATATATCATTTGGAAGAAATACTCATGAGGTGATGCTTAGACCAAATCTGGGTCTTAATGCAGCCTTCTCTAGAAAAACTGTACATCCATTAAACTTAATTTTTTTCCCCTTGTGTTGTTCTATTAAAAAAAAGGGTTTCACAAGCTCCTAAATATATACAGTAAAAATACTAAAGATGTTATCCCTGGCAAAGGCCCAAAATGGAAACTTGGCAGAGTGCAGAGTTGATGATCACCAAATCCCCACTGAGCCTGCCTGAGAAAAAGCAGGGGTTGGTAAGTGAGCATCAGCCCCCTATGTGGAAGATTATTAAACAGACAAGTCAATCATATACAATAGTACAATGTCACTGCTAATCTATTGGCTATTGGCCATCACTCTTATTAACATAAGTAAAAGCACTTCCAACATTAGTAAAGGGTTCACCATTAATAAAGGGAATGCGACCAAGCACCTAAACAAAAGTAGGGATCCAGGTCCCAAAAGTCATTGATTTTTTTCATCTAAACTATTAGATTGACAGGCGTTGGGGCTTCTCCAAAAGGTCCATTGGATTAAATCTATTAGACTCCGAATGGACGGTGTTCAAATTTCAGTGGATGTGATGCTCATCAATCTTCTATCAGAATCCAAACATGACATATTCGAATCTTATGTCTTCATACTCATTTTGTTGGAAACGAAGCGCAGAAACCGTTCCCCCAAACCAGAAAGTTCTGTGAGAGAACCGAGCAAAAGCACACAAACCAAAAACGCCAAACACAATCGCAGACACAAAATTTTTTTGACGTGGAAAATCCTTGCGGAAAAAACCACGGGACGATCGGAGTCCAACCCTGAAGAACCTCCACTAATGGAATAAAGCTAATACACCCTCTACAAGCTCCTCTCGATCCAACACGGATCACCACAACTCACTTGAAAAAAGAAATTTTTTGATTGCGGACTCCGAAGAACAAGAGATGCCGAAAAATTATTCGAAGCAATCTCTCCTTCACAATAGTCCTTAATCCCCTCTCTCTCTCAAAGATTGTAAAGACTCTTTGTTTTGAGATGATTTTACAACTAGCATGCATCACCCTTTTATAAGCCCTTGGTAACCCATACATGGAAGGCGAATATATATGGAAACTTCCAATATAAATCAATCATATATTTAATGGAAATCCAATCATAATTAGCTTACCATAATTGAAAACCCAATAATATGGAAAGCTACTATATGAAGGGTCAAATCATAAATATATAATCAAAGTAAATATGGAAATTCAATCATATATTTCCTTACCCTATATGTACCAAAATAAAATCCATGCACTCCCCAAGCTTCTCCGACACACGGATGACGCTCGTCGCTCTCCGGGGTATTCTCCACATAGGTGGGAACCCCACCCACTCCAACCAATCTCCCCCTTCACAACTATGTGGAGGAGGTCGTCATCCCGACGATCTGCCTGCAGTACTCAAACTTTCCCCTCGGAAGAACCTTCGTGAGCATGTCCGCTCCATTGTCATCATTATGAACCTTCTCAAGCGCCGCATCCTTCTTCTCAACCACATCCCGTATCCAATGATACCGAGTCTCGATGTGCTTGGACCGACTATGAAATGTCTGGTTCTTCACAAGGTGAATAGCACTTTGACTGTCGCAAAGCAAAGTATACTGCTCTTGCTTCAGTCCTATTTCCTACAGCAGCTTCTTCATCCACATCAACTCCTTGCAAGCCTCCGTCGCCGCAATGTACTTTGCCTCTGTCGTCGACAAGGCAACACACTTCTGCAACCACGACTGCCATGATACCGCTCCTCTAGTACACATCATCACATAGCCCGAAGTTGATCGTCTCGTATCTACATCTCCAGCCATATCAGCGTCAGTATACCTAACCAGCTTCGGCTTGTCACCACCAAAAAAGTCTCCAATCGGCAGTGCCCTGAAGGTATCGTAGAATTCACTTGACCGCACTCCAATGTATCCTTCCAGGATTTGAAAGCTACCTGCTAACTGTGTCAACTGCATGAGCGATGTCTGGCCTCGTACACACCATAGCATACATTAGACTTCCCACAGCTGAAGTATATGGAACCCGTTCCATTTCTTCCTTTTCGTCCTCGGTAGATAGACACTGCTCCTCAGTGAGCTTAAAGTGAGCCGCAAGGGGGCAACTCACTTTCTTCGACCCGTCCATACCGAAACACTGAAGTAACCGGTGAATGTACTTCTTTTGGAACAAATGTAGCAGCTTGGACTCACTCTCTCGACTGATCTCCATCCCAAGAATAGTCTTCGCTGCGCCCAAATCCTTCATAGAGAAGGTCGCGCCCAGTTGGCGCTTCAACTCCGCTACCCTAGTGGCATTCCGACCCACTAATAGCATATTATCTGCATAGAGCAATAAAATAATGAAATCAACCTCGTCAAAATACCTCACAAATGCACAATTGTCCGACGTCGTCCGTGCATAACCATGCTCCCCCATAAACGACTCGAACTTCCTGTACCACTGTCTAGGAGCTTGCTTCAGACCATACAAGCTCTTTCTCAACCGGCAGACCAAATGTGACTTACCCTTCTCACAGAATTCCTCTGGCTGCTCCATGTACAACTCCTCCTCAAGATCACCGTGGAGGAATGTCGTCTTCACGTCCATCTGTTTGACCTCCAAGTCGAGACTGACTGCTAATGCTAGCACCACCCGAATAGACGAATGCTTGACGACAGGCGAAAAGATCTCATCATAATCCATGCCTTTTCGCTGACCGTAGCCTTTGACTACCAGCCTCGCTTTGTATCAAGGGCGAGTAGCATCATCCGTCTGCTTCACTCTAAACACCCGTCGATTCTTCAAAGCCTTCTTGCCCTTTGGCAACTTCACCAGCTCATAAGTGAAATTAGTGTGCAAAAAACTCATCTCCTCCTGCATGGCCTCCATCCACTCCTGCATGTGTTCGTCTTCCATAGCCTCTGCAAAGCTTTCGGGCTCTCCCCCGTCAGTCAATAACACATACTCATCCGGTGAGTATCTCGTAGATGGTCGACGATCTCTGTCGCTCCTTCCCAGTGGAGCCACTGGTGCTGGTTGTATACCAACAGCCTCCTCTCCTTCAGGAACTGCCTCCCCGACATGCTCATCCTCCTGAGGGACACCCTGACCACCATCAGCAGGCTGATGATCAAGGTTGGGAGGAACTCCATGTACTGGCTCCCCCATAATGGGATCCTCTGCGATGTCCTCTGGAAACTGCTCGAAGCAAAATGACTCTAACTCAGGCAATTCCTCAGCCTCAGAAGGCGTCTCAGAATCCTGAGTGTTGGTCATGGTCTGATCCTCGACGAACACCACGTCCCTGCTTCTGTAGAGCTTTCTTCCCACCCGGTCGTAGAGTCTATAGCCAAACTCGTCACGACCGTAGCCGACAAAGACGCATCGCCTTGTCTTCGGCTCAAGTTTGGTCCTCTCGTCCTTCGGTACATGCACGAAGGCCTTACATCCAAACACTTGCAGGTGATTGTATGACGGCTCTTTGTTGTACCATACTTTGTCAGGCACATCACCCTGCAAAGGAGCACTAGGAGACAAATTAATAACATAAGTGGCTGTAAGAAGAGCCTCACCCTAATAACTGCCCGGCAAGTTTGTTTCTGACAGCAAATATCGCACCCTCTCCATCAGTGTCCTGTTCATGCGCTCCGCTACACCATTGAGCTGAGGTGTCTTTGGCGGAGTCTTTTGGTGTCGTATCCCCTGCTCTCTGCAATAAGCATCAAAGGGACCGATGTATTTCCCGCTATTGTCGGACCGAACACACAATAACTTCTTGCCCGTTTCTCTTTCAACAGAGGCCTGAAACTCTTTGAAAGTAGGAAGTACATGATCCTTGGTCTTTAAGCATAGACCCAAACCTTCCTGGAACAGTCATAAATAAAAGTTACAAAGTAAGAAGCACCACCAATAGATTTTACCTTCATAGGACCGCAGACATCCGAGTGAATCAACTCGAGCAACGTCGGCTTCCTTGAACTTGGGTGACTTTAAAAAGACATTCTATTTTGCTTCCCAGCTAAGCAGTGTGTGCACTTCTCCAACTTTGTAGACTTGAGCCCTGGAATCACCTTCCTATTCACCAAGTAGCTCATTCCCTTCTCGCTGATATGGTCGAGTCGTCTGTGCCACAACTCGATAGACGCATCACTGACTGCGTTCACCTACTGTGCCCCCTGTGCGCTCCCTTCCATTACGTAGAGACCGGACTTCTTGCTTCCTCTGACAATCAGCATCGAACCTCTGGAAAGCTTCCACTGACTATTTTCGAAGAGACTGAAGAATCCCTCATTATCTAACCTTCCAACTGACACCAGGTTGAAACGAATATCAGGGACATGACGAACATCTTTGAGAATAAGAACTGTACCCGTCTTTGTCCTCAAATGTACATCTCCAACGACAACCGCCTTTGACACATCTCCATTGCCCATCTTCAACACTCCACAGTCGCCTGTCGTATAAGTGGCAAATAGTATCCTGTTGTGAGATACATGCGCTGAAGTCCCTGAGTCCACCAGCCAAGAATTGTCATCGTAGGCGAGGTTTGTGATAACCTCATCACCTACGACGATCACATCGCCTCCATGTATCGAAGCCGCCGCTGTAGTGTTTTATCTTGCTTCCCCTTGTCGTCCTTCTTCTCTCTCTTCCAAGCGAAACAGTTCCGCTTGATGTGGCCCTTTTTGCCACAATGGTAACACTCCGAGTCCTCGTACCGACTCTGGGACTTCCTCCTGCTCTTGTCTCTGCCACCACCTGGACCCCTGCTTTTGCCCCTTCCATGGCTCTCCGAAACTAGTGCCTCTGAGTGATGGGATATGGATGAAGTGCCCTGAGAACGTCTCCGCATCTCTTCATTCAGTACCCCGCTCTTGGCAAACTCCAGACTGACCATGCCTTCCGGAGCAGAAACGATCATAGATACTCGTACGGTCTCCCACGAGTCTGGCAATGTACATAGCAACCAAAGTCCTTGAACCTCGTCGTCGAACTTGACTCCCATCGAAGATAGCTGGTCCACCATGCCCTGGAACTCACTCAAGTGATCCGTAATGGATGCACCATCTTTGTACCGCAGATCCATCATCGTCCGGATCATGAACAATTTGTTTACCCCGGTCTTTTTTGCGTACAAAGATTCCAGCTTCTCCCACAACGTCTTCGCATGCTCATATTGGCAACGTGGTTGTACACGTTCTCGTCAACGAACTGCCGCATGTACCCATACACCTGTATATGCTCGAAGTTCCAGTCCTCATTGGATTTGTCACTGGGCTTATCGGATGCAAATACTGGAAGATGCAGCTTCTTGACGAACAACAAATCATTCATCTTGCTCCGCCAATAATGGTAGTTGGTACCGTTCAGGTTCACCATGCGCACCGACTTCGCGTCCATCTCTTCTTCCTGGTTTGACTGTCAACTCCTGACATTTCTTTGAACCCAAAGCTCTGATACCACTCTGTTGGGAACGAAGCGCGAAAACCGTTCCCCCAAACCAGAAAGTCCTGCGAGAGAACCAAGCAAAAGCACACAAACCAAAAACGCCAAACACAATCGCAGACACAGATTTTTTGACGTGAAAAACCCTTACGGGAAAAACCACGGGACGATCGGAGTCCAACCCTGAAGAACCTTCACTAATAGAATAAAGAGAATACACCCTCTACAAGCTCCTCCCGATCCAACACGGATCACCACAACTCACTTGAAAGAAGAAATTTTTTGATTGCGGACTCCGAAGAACAAGAGATGCCGAAAAATTATTCGAAGCAATCTCTCCTTCACAATAGTCCTTAATCCTCTCTCTCTCTCAAAGATTGTAAAGCACTCTTTGTTTTGTGATGATTTTACAACTAGCATGTATCACCGTTTTATAAGCCCTTGGTAACCCATACATGGAAGGCCAATATATATGGAAACTTCCAATATAAATCAATCATATATTTAATGAAAATTCAATCATAATTAGCTTACCATAATTGGAAACCCAATAATATGGAAAGCTACTATATGAAGGGTCTAATCATAAATATATAATCAAAGTTAATATGGAAATCCAATCATATATTTCCTTACCATATATGTACCAAAATAAAATCCATGCACTCTCCAAGCTTCTCCGACACACGGATGGCGCTCGTCGCTCTCCGGGGTATTCTCCACATAGGTGGGAACCCCACCCACTCCAACACTTTTCACTCGAGCTACCGGATCTTAATATATATATTATTAATTAATTAATTAATTAAATTTTTTACTTTTACCATTTACTAATGAAAGAAATAATCCTCATTCTCATGTATTCGAACCATCCAGCCAGAAGCATTACTCTGATAATTGTTTGGTACATTATTGTTCGACTTGAGACACATGCATAAAACTAGGCTCGTAGGCCCTCATCTCATAATCAACTCACCCCAAATAAGTTACAAATCGGCATATAAACCAATACGTTTCGTCGAATACAAGTTGTTCATGATCATGCAATAATCGTGTACAGGTAAAGAACACCTGCATAGTATAAATCTGAAACAAAAGCTACTCATCTCTACTCAAAAGACCATATTCTCCGAGTTATCATTCGCAATAAAAACTTTCCAGTCCGGGGATATTTCCTCTATGTTCCTAAGGTTCCAAACATCATGATATATTTAATTATAAGAATACAAGTGTCATCGACTTCTTGTATAAAACAATAATATGCTATATTCCATAATCTAATTCTAACATCAGTATTATAGTCTGTGATAAAGCATGACAACAATATGAAATCTACATTCTATAACAGCAAGATAGATCATGTAATATGATAAATCAACAGTATAAAACTCCAAATTTATAACAAGTCAATTAGTCTAAGTGATAAGATTAAGCCGTACAACTTTACAATAGGGGTGTGTATCGGTCGATGGTCGACCTATTTGATCACGACGGAAGTCAAATCGAATTTAATCGATTTGAAAATAATCATAGCTGAACCGAACCAACTAATTGGTCGGTTCGGTTTTGAAATCGTCTGACTTGGTTCGGTTCGGTTCGGCTGATCGGTTTTGATCATATTTTTAAGTATATAAAAGTGTTTCACAAAGCAAATTCATACAAAAATAAATCCTAACTATCTCCTCTCTGGACGTTGTTTATATGAGATACCAAAGTGGACAGTAATCTTCTAAGTAAATTACTTGCATAATAAATTTATTCCACAAATCCAAAATGATTTTCAAAAATAAACCTTAATCCTAATTGATCTATGGATTGAAGATGAAAAATAAATATATGTTACCTGGAGTGGCCGACAGAGACCTGGAGTGGCCGACAGAGACCTGGAGTGGTCACTCCATGTAACATATATTTACACTGTTGGGGAGAGAGACAGAGTCAGAAATCTTAGAATATGAGACGGATAAGTTGGACCAGATATAAATCTAATTTTATACTGTTACTAACTGAGTTTGGTTTGGTTCGATTTAAGTAGTTTTTGTAATGACCAAATCGTGAATCGAACCAAATTGGTCGATTTTTTAAATGGGCTAGTCGAACCAATCCAACTGGACCATTGGTTCGATTAAAAAATCAAACGATTTGGTTTGGTTTGATTTAGTCATTTTGGTCGAAATATGAACACCCCTACTTTTCAATAGTTCATAACATCAAATTGATATTTCCATGTTCTATATTAACATGATATAGAATGAGATTACTCTCTTATCTATGTGGGTCTATCGCTTTATTATTAGCATTACTATCTTATGGCATATCAAGAGAAACTAGCAGCATCATTTATTAAGTATGAAGGTAAAGCAAAGAAAGGTTCAGCGAAACCACACACCTGGAGGAGACTATCTACATCGTTGAGCAACTCTGAAATTTGCATATGTTTCAAACCCGCGATAACTCACAGAACTCGAAATCCATCACCTGAATCAAACCCAGAAGCTAACACCGTGCCTCTGCCCGAACCAAATCCAAACGACCATTAAGCCAACAAACCATCTTAAACACCAAGCGAAGCGGGACATTACCCTCCCCGATCCTACCGTCATTCTAAATGATGCCATGTGGAACACCTTGATTATCCTCCCCACCGCTTCTACTAGGGATATATATATATATATATATATATATATATATATATATATATATATATATATATATATATATATATATATATATATATATATATATAGTCTTTTGTTATCGTGGCAACATAATGTTCCCCTTTTAGGATCTTGACATAATCATATATTGTGAGAAGGCGTATCCTTATGGTTCTCACATGAGTGTTAAATCATGACCCATATAAGAACCATAAGAATGTCTTGAGTGTTAAAACATGATCCGTATAAGAACCACAAGAATGTCTTCTTGTAATATTTCATTATGTCAATGATCCTGAATGTGAAATTATGTGGCTACGATAGCGAAAGACTAATAAATCATAGTCTTTTAAGGCATTCACATTCAGATCCTTCTCCTATCCTTTTTTTCCTATGTATTTGCCTTTTATTTTGTTTTTAAAAGTCAACATGGCATATCTTGTCATTGGGAGTTACTAAAGTTGCAGTCTTGTTTTCCTAGTCCACAAAAAATATTTTTCGTATGTTCTTGGGAACTAAATGCAAACAAACTGGAAATATATTAGAAAAATAAAAGATGAATGCTATGGCACTGGTTCTTTGGCAAAGATGAAAGCATCTATGGCACCGATCTCATGCTAATGGCAGTCGTGCACTCATCGATATATTAAACAGCTATTGTATTTGAATAAGGCTGGATATTTTGTTTGAGAAAACTGCGATGAATTTGCAATTTATTTGTTCTATTAGAGTTTTTTAGTGATTTGATGTGCCATGTACTATGAGTATTGTCTTGATTGTATCTATCTACTATATGTTGTATCAAACAATTTTTGTAATCAACATGTTTATGGTATTATGTACTTTCTGCTATACCAAATACTGATTCGATATGCTAATGTATTTTTCCTTTATTTTTTTAATATTTAACAACATTTAATGATGTAAAAGAATGTCACTAAATTTTATCCATAGGTCGCTTAATGTACCAGGATGTCACGATATAGTACTGCATCCCTACCCTCAGTGGATACAACTAAGGGACATTTTCCCTTCTTTTTACTCCTATCGATGACCATCCATCCACACACACATACGTGTGTGTGTGTGTGTGTGTGTGTGTGTGTGTGTGTGTGTGTGTGTGTGTGTGTGTAAAAGTATTCAATTAATTTAGAAATAGACAATGCGACTTTACCTAATCTCCTTCTTATTACATATCACTATTGGAATAATTCAATAATTAGGGGCCACACATGTAAAATTAATTGTGTTGGGCTATCTAAATAATTAAGCCAAACTAAAGTGATATATTTGGAAAATTGGCTTAAGGCTATAATTGTCATAGAAATAATGTGTAGATACCGGAGATAAATCTAATTTGATGAGGGGCCAAATTAGAAATACTAAAACATATATATTTATATGTATTCATTAAGGTTATGGTTACCAACTCATACGGCCACCAAAGAGAGAGTTTTCTCTATTCTCTTCTGCATCCCCATCAACAGAGAGAGGAACAAAGATTTCATCTTTGTTATTAAGGGTCGTAACGAGTTGGAAGATCAAACCTCATAAGGAGACGTTCGCTTCAAGATCCATCAAACCAATCAATGGATTCAGGTATGCTTTCGCAATTTAATTTATGTTTTTCATTTCATAAATCAACATACAATAATTTTTAACAAGTGGTATCAGAGTCTCCTTGTTTGATTTATGAGGTTGAAGTTCCAGAATCTATTTTTGTTGTTGTTCAGGAACCCTAGATCGTTCGATCTAATTTAATTAAGAGTTCCAATTGCTTGATCATTTTATTTATTATAATCTACCAGTTTAGACCCCTCTTTATGTATACTGTTGAATTTATTGGGTTAATCTGAATAAAATTTTGCTGATCCTTGATCGGTCCTCCTAATGTGGTTGACACGATGGAACAAGTACGGCGGATGTTTCAAAAAAGTTCATATTTTCTATTGAAGCTTCAAGGAAAGATGTACTCAGAGTCAGACTATCATGTGAGCCACTCATATAGATTATAATAAGTTATTGATATTTAATGAAATTGTGATTTTTTTTCTAATTCTTAGACTCTAACAGCTTCAGTGTTTGTGCATATGTATTTACAAATTACCCATGTGGACTTGTAATTTTGATTATGGCTTCACATTAATTCTCGTTGATTTTGGGTTGATATTCCATGGACACAACATCTTCAGAAGCCTCGTGAACATGTCTATTTATTTGAATATTTTACTTTTTACCTTTGTTTGCAAAATTTTTGGCCAAATCTGGCGCAAATAGGAACATAAGGAACTAAGGCCAAAAATTTATGTACATGGAGGAAAACTATGTGCCTTATGTAATGTGTACTCATATGATTATTTTTTCATATTATGCAAATAATATTTAGTCACACTTCAATCAGTTTTATTTTTATGATTGGTGACATCATCTGATACATTACAAGTAGGTTTTGTTCCTGTGACTAATATTGAGTGCGCTGGCATAGTGGAGGATATAAAAAATGTGTCCTAGTGCAGCAAATTTTGATAACTAAGAATTTGGTATCTTGGTAATGGCATATTTCGGATATAAAGAAATCATTAATGCAGAAAGATCTGATTAAGTATCAATATTGTTTAAAGCTTTCGAGACACTAAGTTCATAATAATGTCAATTGAGTCCATATTGCAACCTCTGTTCTCGATGGAAATATTTGTGATATGTAGAATTAAAAATATTTGGACTTTTAGAATATTAGCAGTTTTCCAATGATCTAATCATATTGGAATAAGGATATCAAAATTTTGTAAATATGGTAGTAACCATCATACTAACACATTATTGTTCCTAACAATGTTGGAATTTTTTTAAAATTACAAATATGATAGTTACTATGATTATTTTATTTGAGTTATAATGTTCAAATATGCATATACATAAGGATTCAGTTACATAAAGATTTAGTCAACAATCAAATTTTTGGTGCTTCTTTAAAACTATCAATAGTTGTCTAATATTCTAAATAAACTCATTGAAACAAGATGTCACCAAAGTGACATCTCTTGCATAGATAGTCTATACGGGATGTTGGATGTTTGTGTATGTATATTCATGCGAATATTAGCCGGCCCAAAGGAAGGTTAATACTTGGCCGAATTGCACACATACCTGTGATGATGAATGTATGACAGTTATAAGGTTTACATGTGAATAATAATTCCATCCAAAGATAGGTTTATTATTTGACATAACTTATTGTCAACGTTCGATCATTACACCAAGAGTACCACTTGTAGTTAATATCACTGTACAAAGACTTGATATTAATGATGTACTAGGTATCTTGAGATGGGGTTTACCATTATTTGAATTTGTTTAACTATATTTTACTTTTTGGTTATTAATTAGAGCATGTCTGTTTTTGTTGTTTTGTTATTTTTACAGTTAATGTTGCTATAATATTTTTTGATAATAATTTAATTTCCTTGTTTAATGGGATAAACTTTAAGGACAAAAAGAAAAGGAATACAGAAGCTGCTAAAGGTCCAACTCAAAAGAATACAATAATATAAAACTAAGGGTTGTTTCTTTTGTGACAAGCCAGGACACATAAGAAAGAAATATACAAAGTACCACGTATGGCGTATAAAAAAAATCCATTTCTAATTTGGTCTGTTCTGAGGTTAATTTAGATTCAGTACCTAGAAACATATGGTGGTTAGATTCTGGTGCTACAATCCACATTATTGTTTATAGATACGGTTGTCTGAGCTACCGAAAGCCAATTGATGGTGAAAGATACATCTATGTGGGTGACAACAAGTCGGTAGAAGTGGAAGCAATAGGACATTTTAAGTTATTATTAGGAACCGATTATTATTTGAATTTGATAGACGCTTTTATTGTACCATCTTTTAGACGAAATTCAGTTTCAGTTTACTTAATGGACAAATCTGGTTATCATTGTTCATTTGGAAATAATAAGTTTAGTCTATTTTTAAATTCAAATATTATTGGTAACAGTTTCTTTAAGGTTTATGATAACCTATATTCACTTGAAACTATTGCATCTTATAATGAATCCTTGTAAGTGGAGTCATGTGGTACTAAACAAAAAATTAAGAACAAAATTTTTTAGCCTCATTATGACATAAGCGATTAGGTCACATCTCTAGAAATAGAGTTGAACGGCTTGTGTCTGATGGGATTTGGATTCAATTGACTTTATAGACTTTAATGTCTATTTTGAATGTGTAAAGGGAAGATAGACCAAAGTTAGATTGTGAACAGTTACTTTTTTGGTATGCTGACAGATCAAGGGGTTAATAATTATAAGATCCTAGCTACAAAAAAAGCAAATTTCTGAGACGAGAAGTGTAATATTTTTGAGGATGTTGATTTTGGAGGAGATATAAAGTCAGGAACATTATCTTTGAGGAGGAATCAATTACAATTCCTACTATAACTTTTGGCGATGTGCAAGATTCTGTACCTATCATTGATCAAGAAGTGAATTTAGAGCCTCAAAAAGACAAATATCGAACTACCTCTACAAGTCGTTGTTGAGATACCTTGATAAGACAATGTAGCGGTACCCCCATTCAAGATAAGATAATTATTCATGTGAAACAAACTCAACAACCTCAAGAACTGGTAATGTTAAGATGGTCCACCAGAGAAAGGAGAAATATAATTTTGGATAAGCTTGTCATATTTCTCTAGGAACGTGAGGAAGATTGTGGATATTGGAAGATGATCAAATCAATTTTCGTCAGGCCATGGAAAGTTCCAATTCTCAAAAGTGCATTAAGACAATAAATGAGGAGTATAAGTCTATGCAAGACAATAAAGTTGAAAACTTGTTCCATTACCAAAAGTTGCGAAGCCCATTGGTTGCAAATGTATTTTTAAAACCAAGGATTCAAAGGGTAATGTGGAGAGGTATAACGTATGTCTTGTAGCTAGTGGCTATCAAAAGTTAGAGATTGATTTTAAAAAGGCTTTCTCTTCGGTATCCTTGAAAGACTCTTTTAAAACGATCATAGCACTTGTTTCATATTTTGACCTTGAGTTACATCAAATAGATGTCAAACAGGCTTCTCGTCAAAGGTACTCCAAATTTTACCAAGTGATTATCTCATTTGGTTTTGAGATAAACACAGTTGAAGATTGTGCGTATCACAAGTTTAGTAGGAGTAGATATATTTTTCTGATTTTGTATATTGGTTAAAGTATTTAATGCAAACCAAGTGACACATGTCGCTACAGAAGACATGTTCAGTCTCAATCAAGTGCCCTAAGATTAGCATTAGAATTAAGATGCAATACATTTCCCGTTCATAAACAGTTGAGGGAGTCTAATGTATGCTCAAGTATGTACGCGTTCGGATATTGCGTACATGGTTGAAATGTTAGGCATATATTTAAGCAAATATGGGATGGATCATTGGGTACCAGCCAAACTTAGGAGACGAATAATTTTGGAGATCATAATGTATTCCGGCTCCGATTTTGCTGGATGTCAACACAGCAGGAGATCCACATCATGTTATGTTGATTGGTGGAGACATATTTTGGATGAGTGTCAAAAAGGCACTCATAATTTCTTCCACCATGGTAGCAAGGTTTATAGCATGCTGTGGGGCATCTATTTATGGAATATATATAATTACAAAATTTTGTCACAAGGCTGTGCCTACATGAGGGTGTTGAAAGGCCACTCAAATTATGGTGTGACAATAAATCAGCAGTACTGTATTCCAATAACAACATAAACTTGTATAAGTCAAAGGATATTGACATAAAATTTCTAGTTGTGAAGGAAAAAAAAAATTCAGAATGGTTAAAGTGGGATCCGCTTACAAAAGTGTTATCACCCAAGGTCTTTCAGGAGCATGCTGCTCATATGAGTGTTATCTTAATTAAGTATATGACAATATTGTGAAAGTTTGTATTTTATGTATTTGGGTGCTATTTGGCTTTGGACACATTTATGTATTAAAGTATTTTGGATATTTATCTGATCAGGTATATGAAAATTTAGTTTATTCTGTTTTTATTATGTTAAAGTATTGATCACACTAAAGTTAAAGAGGACCAGTTGGAAATAGACATGTGTTGATCACATTGCATGTAATTTCTATGCTACACATCCACGATTGATCTATATCGTTTAGCTATATTGGTATATATGGCCATTAATGGTTTAATTACGCTAAATATGATGAAGGCCGCTTTGATCCTATATTGATATGGTTAATGGACGAGATTGTCCGGATATACCCCAAGATTAAGATAGCAATTTATGAGCTCACTAAGATTAACACAATTATAAGGTTACATATGTGGTCTAGTGGAAGACTGTTGAAATTTTTCAATAATTAGGGGGCATACATGTAAAATTAATTGTGTTGGACTATCTAAATAATTAAGCCAAGTTAAAGTGATCTATTTGAAAAATTGGCTTAAGGGTATAATTTTTATCAAAATAATGTGTATCTACCGAAGATAAATCTTCTTTGGTGAGAGGCCAAATTAGAAATATCAAAACATATATATTTATATGTATTCACTAGGGTTATGATCCCCAACTCATACGGCCACCAAAGAGAGGGTTTTTTCTAATCTCTTTTGTATCCCCATCAACAGAGAGAGGAACAAAGATTTCATCTTCGTCATTAAAGGTCGTAGCGAGTTGGAAGATCGAACACCATAAGGAAACATCCACTTCAAGATCCATAAAGCCAATCAATGGATTCAAGTACGCTTCCGCAATTTAATTTATGTTTTTCATCTCATGAATCAACATACAATAGTTTCTAACACTCACTCATTAATGTACTAACACATGAGTGATATTATATTACAAGGATCTCTGTTGGCCCTTTAAGGAATTATAATTGGAACGGACTCCTCATAAAGACCTCGAACTTCTTATTTCGTCTTCCATCTGATTGTTCCTTGGCTGCAAGATTTGTAGCCATTCTCTAGTTACCAGCAATAAGTTCTCCAAGTTTTACGTATTATCTGGTCCTTTGGGATCCCATCCTCTCTTGAGGCTCATGTCTCACTCTCTGGAGGGCCACTTTGGGACTCCTCTCCAGGAGATGATCCTTTAGAAATGGACGCATTAGCAAGTGGATTAAACACCACCACCGGCACTTGTGGGACTAATATCTCGACTACAACCCTTCTTAGGAAAATGATATGGTTGAACAACACTCTCTATACACCCTGGTAGGAGCAACACATTGGGTGATGTGCTCGAGTTCGACCTCCTTAGGCAATATGGTTGAACAACACTCTCCCTAAAAGTATTTGTTGCCAGCACTCACTACATCCATTTAAAAGTATTTGTTGACGTAGGTTGAACAACGCTCTTGTGTAGAGTCGTGCATCATGCAACCACGATGGAATCCCCATAATGCTCGCAATCCTTCTTACTATCATGTCATTGCAGAGCTGCAAAGGGAGATTCGATAGAGGGATCCATATAGGCACCATTGCCAATTGGTCCCGCTCAAGTGAGTTATGTGGATCCCATTTTTTGGTGACAACCAGTTGCCCATTAAGCATCCATGGCCCTTCTCGGAGAACCCTGGTCAGATCTGCCTCTGGAGGTAAGTGGGCAAAGAATATCCCATTATCCCTAGAGAATACCTCCAATTGGCCCATCGTTGCCCAGGCAAGTCACACAAACGCCTTAATAGTATGGTAGAAATGACGAACTTATACCACATATTGGGCGATTGTCCGATGCCACTCTGCCACTGAGATGGCTGGTGCCTCTACTGGGATGTTCACCACATGCTGCCATCTATAATGGAAGGATCTTCAGAAAACATGCTCGATCCATTCTTCGTGGTCGCAGAAGAAGAATGGATGACAAAGATTTAGGGTTAATTGCAGCATAGGCAGAAGACTTATCACTATAAAGTCGACGAGCCTAATGCCTCGGGACGCACAACACTCCTTGACGCTTGGCCCTCCCTATACGAAAGATCAGGCATGGGTCTACTTACCGATGCTCTCTAGTTAGGGAGCTGTTTGGATAGATGTAACTCTTTGAAAGTGTGAAAGTGGCACTTGCAGCAAGTTGAATTTCCGTGGACTTGCAGCAAGTGGCACTTTCCAAAATATGTTTGGATGTAGTACTTTTTGTCTGGTGAAAGTGGAAAAAAAAATTGGTTTGGTATTTGGATAGTTATGTAAGTAGAAAGTGAAAGTTTTTTTTTGGAGATGTGGTAAACCTAGGTATGGTTACCCCCAATAATTAAATTAGTTATCATAATTAAACCAAAAAAAAAAAAATTCATGAATGAACAAAAATATATTAAAGAGAAACTAAATTACATCTAATATAATTAAATTAATTATCATAATTAAATATATCAAATTTAAATTTTGCATCATTCATTTAAAATCAATTTTAACCAAAATATAATTAAGTATCCTAATTTAACTACTCTTCCATACTATAATTAAACTTCCCACAGAGAGCATAATAAAAACATTACTATAATTAAACAGATTATAATTATATTAATTATGATAATTAATTATCTTAATAAAATATTCCATTTACTCACGTTCGGACACTTCTTCACATCCTTTTTTTTTCTTCTCTCCCTCCAGAGACTTCTTCACTCCCCCATTGCACATGTCTCCTTCTCCCTCCCCCTCCCAATCCCACTCCCATTCACTCCGAAAAAAATATCCCATTCACTCAAAAAAAAAAAACACTCGCTACGTCGGCGATGTCTTTCTCCTCCACACCATCCTCGACGCCGGAAAGTCAACGTCAGGGACCCCGCTGGAGATCCTACGGATCCGCCTTGAGCTGCTGGATGCCGGAGGCGGGAGAGACGACGACGTCGGACGCCTCCCGGTGGTTCTACGAGCAGGCGTCCGACTTGGATAAGAAGTGGAGTCGAAAATGGAGGGGAGGAGTCCAGGGAGGAGAAGGTGGGACGAGGTGGTGGAGTTTGTGTGTTTGAGGGAGGAGAGAGAAAGAGGTGGACACTTGCAGTCCACTCCCTTCTATTTTTGATGTAACCAATTTGTGGAAGAAACACAGTACAGTGCAACTCATTTTGTCAGAAATTAGACACTTACCGTCTAAATGCCACACCCAACCAAACGTGGGAACTGCCTCCACTTTCGTTGGAAAGTGATAATTTCATCCACTTGCAGCGGTAATACTGCAATCCAAACAGCCCCTAGGTGTAGTGAAGGATTCGCCCACAAGTTGTTGTAGGACAGTAACTGCCATTGGGAAGAGAGTCCATTGGTCGCTTCCCCGTCCTATTGTACTTTTCAGTGAGAGTCCATTCATCAAGTGGATCTTTTAATCCACAACCATTCTGACTATCGAGATTCTCCTTTCTAACACTTTGCTAAGGTTGTATTTGGTAAGAAGGATAGAAAAGTGGAAGGAAGAAAAAAGATAAGGATACATTTTTCTTCTATATGGAAAGGAAAGATCGAGGATCGAAAAGATAAGAGATGCATTTTCTTTTGTTTGGTATAGAATAAAA
Organism: Iris pallida; assembly: GCA_029216955.1. Classification (NCBI taxonomy): domain Eukaryota; kingdom Viridiplantae; phylum Streptophyta; class Magnoliopsida; order Asparagales; family Iridaceae; genus Iris; species Iris pallida. The sequence continues at coordinate 13,976,959 of JANAVB010010400.1, read as the reverse complement.
AGTGGAAGGAAAGAAAGTAAAAATATATGATTTAACAATTCTATCCTCAACTAAAAGCACTTATTTACCATTTGACTTCATAATTTTTTTTTAAATAATACATTCATATGGGGGTATAATTGTTAATTAATACAAGCCTTCACTTTTTCTTCCACTTTTGGAGGGATTGGATTTCTTAGGTTATGAGGGAAAAGTAATCCCTCCACTTTTCCTTCCTTCCTATTTTTCTTCCATACCAAACAAGAGAAAATGAATCTTTTCCTTCACTTTTCCTTCCCTTCTCGTTTGGTTCACGGAAAGGAAATCAATTCCCATGTATTTTCCATGGGATGAAAAAGTAGAATTCCTATCAAATTTCCTTTCCTATGTTTGGTTGGTGTAGGAAAGGAAAGAAAAAATATATATCATTGTTCCAACAATATCCAATGTCAACATGATTATAATGAAGAGTTAATTGGTAAAATATTTAATAAATCAAGGCTACTTTTGTCATAATGTTTGGTAATTAATGTTGGGAAAGGATGAAGGAAAATGAATCCCATGGGTCATGAGAGGAACTATTTTCCCTCCTATTTTTCCTGATGTTAGGAAAGTGTTTTCCAAATTTGTGGCTACCAAACAAAGGAAAGGAACAAGTTTCCTTTCTGGATTCCTTGAATCCGTGAACCATACGAGTAGGGGTGAGCATATAACGGTTGAAAATCGAAAACCGAACCGAACCGAACCGAAATATGACAAACGGTTCGGTTTTTTCGGTTTTCGATTCGGTTTACGGTTTAAAATTTTGAAAATTTGAAATAACGGTTCGGTTTTCGGTTCTTCATCCGAAAAACCGAACCGAACTGAAAATCGATTTATATTTAGTAATTTATCAAACTATCCATAATATACATATACTAATGTTTATTAACCCTTAACTGGGCGCGCTCTCTTCTCCTAGTCTATGTCGGTGCTTCTTTGAGCACTCTCTCTATCTACCATAAATCTATATATACTAATATCTTTCACTCTATGTAATATAACAATTCATAAATAAAATAATGTCATATATTTTTTAAAAAAATTGTTATTTAAATAGACTCATTTTGCTAAAAACTTGAAGGCCATGCACATTGGCCCATGAAACCGAACCGATCGAAAATCGAACCGAATTAATTCGGTTCGGTTTTGTTCGGATTTTATAAAAACGTTTCGGTTTTGAAAAATACGGTTTACGGTTATTTCGATTTTCACATATTCGGTTCGGTTTGAACCGAACCGAACCGATGCTCACCCCTACATACGAGGCCTAAGGGTTTATCATTATATATATATATATATATATATATTTCATTTTTTTTATATATAAATATATATTTCATTTTATATATATATATATATATATATATATATATATATATATATATATATATATATATATATATATATATATATATATATATATATATATATATATAAAAAATGAAATATATATATATATATATATATATATATATATATATATATATATATATTTCATTTTTTATATATATATATATATATATAAATATATATATATATATATATATATATATATATATATAGTGCCTATGCAATGAGCACACCTCCTAAATGAGCAAATTAGCACAATTATCTACATCCCTTGGATGTTATCTCAATTAATCTAATGGTTAAAAGGTTATCCTCTTATTAAGGAAGTGATATAGATAAATATTGACCATAAAAGGAGGATATTAATGATCAGATTCTCTTCTTATCTTTTTTTAGAGGGTGAATATTAATGATCAATTTAAAAATAGTAATATAAATTCTAATATTAATCTTAATTTTATTATTAATAGAATTAAAATTAACACTAAAATAAAATTTAATATTAAAATTAACAACGATATTAAAATTAAAATTAACGCTAAAATTAATATATAAATTAATATTAACATTAAAGTTAACATTAACATTAAAATTAACATAAATTTTAATTTTAATCTTAATATAAATATTAATATTAATATCAATATTAATATTAATATTAAAGTTAATATTAAATTTAATGTTAATTTTAATGTTAATTTTAATATTAAAGTTAATGTTAATATTAATATTTATTTTAATTTCACTGTTAATGTCAATTTTAATGTTAGTTGAATATTAATTTTAATATCAACGTTAATTTTAATATTAAATTTTATTTTAGTGTTAGATTTAATTTAATTGTTAATTTTAATACTAATAAATTAACATTAATATTAGAATTAATATTACTATTTTTAAATTTGATCATTAATATTCACCTTCTAATAAAATCTACGAAATGAAAGGAGAGAATCTGATCATTAATATTCTCCTTTTGTTGTCAATATTTGTTTATATTCGTTCCTTAATAAGAGGATAAAATTTTCACCACTAGATTAGAATTGAGATAAATTCAAGGGATATAGATAATTGTGCTCATTTGCTCATTTAGGAGGTGTGCTCATTAGATAGGCACTATATATATATATATATATATATATATATATATATATATATATATATATATATATATATATATATATATATATGGCATCTTGGATCATATGCCTTTGCACTAGCCACTTGAGCTAGAGGCCATTAGGATGTGTGTGTGTGTGCACACACACTAGTCATGTTCACGTGCGATCCATGTACGAAAAAGAACTATAATACTTTTTAAAAATTTAAATATAAATATAAATTCTATTAAAATAGTTAACATATAATTTAATTTTAGTTAATAAATAATTTAGTTTTAGTTTAAAGACAATCTAAATATTTAATTAAATTTTGTTATAGATATTTTCTGGGAGTTTGTATAATACAATGTAGTTAGTTTTAAATATAAAATATATTAAAATATGATTTGAATATTGAATATATTATAATTTGAATTTGTTATAGATATGTCTATAGGATTTTGGATATTTGATATACATATGGTCATATTACTTTTCAAGCCACTCCGGCCGCCTCACCATTACCACTAGGCTAGAGGGTCAATGGCAAAAAAAAAATATACACATATACACACACACACACACACACACACACACACACACACACACACACACATATATATATATATATATATATATATATATATATATATATATATATATATATATATATATATATATATATATATTTAAAAAAAAAAAAAAAAAAAAAAAAAAAATATATATATATATTTAATTTCTAGAGGGTCAATGGCATATTTTAAATTTTTAAATTTTTAAATTTTTTAACAACTCCTATATCATATATTCATATCAAAGGTAAAAAATGTCGAAGCCTTTACAAGTATGCTAAAAACATAAAAAGAAGGAAGAAAAAGGAGAGGGGAGACTAGTTCCCACTACGGGCAAAACCAACGGACCTAACGGCCAAATCAACTGTTCAGGGAGTTCCAGAAATCCTTCCGAACATGCCTACAGTGTTTGCAAACCTTGAGAATGTGTCTGTGCACCTCGCGGATGAGTTGATCAGAGGAGAACTGGTGCCCTTCGTATCTGTATTTGTTATGGTTCTTCCAAATGACCCACGTGATGGCAGCTGCGACGATCTGGTGGCCGTGCGAGGCTTTGCCCCAAATGACTAAGAGATTGTTGAAGCCCTCACCATCCTGGTTCAGAAGGGAAAAATTGGAGAACCTGCTCCATACTTCCACAGCCAAGTCCCCTAGAGAGAGGATGTGCTCAGCAGTTTGGGGCTGTCGCTCTGTGCAACAATGACACACGAACGCTAAGCTGAAGCCCATATTAGTAATGGCATCGTCAGTGGAGAGTTTTTTGTGAAACGCTCTCCCGATCAAGAAGGACCACTTCTTGGGGATGTATGCCTGCCAAAACGGCTCGATGATGGTGGATGGTGCGCCAATACCTCAGACCGCTCGTTGAGCTGACGCCAGAGTGAAAGAACCATTCACCGTCAGGGACAACTGCAGAGAGTCAGGCTCCGACCAAATCACCAATCCGGGGTCAATGGCACACATACACACACACACACACATATATATATATATATATTAATAGAACAAAATTTATTGAATAAAAGGGAGGCTCAGAACGAGCATTATAAGCGGGTGCAGGACCGAAAAACACAAAATGGACCCTGATAGACAAGGTAGGAAAGCAAAAGGTTCAGAAACGAGATTTCGAAATTTCAGAACCGAAATTTCGAAAGATCGAATAGGCTGAACTGAGATTTCAAAAAAGTAAATTTCGAAATAACAGAACAAGAGATTTCCAAATTTCAGATGCTGAAATTTCGAAATGTCAAAACCTAGTTACAAAATATTGGAAAATGGAAGAGTGGGGCATGAGGGGGGTGAGGGCTGTCTGCCCGAATAACAATTTTTTTTTTTTTGGGGGGGGGAAGGGAATAGAATTTTGAAAATATTTCGAAATTCAAACGAGGCTGGTCCCACACGCGCGAGACCCGAGGGCGGGCTGACCCAGCGCGCGTTGCCCGAGGGGACAGCCCCACGTGGGTGGGGGCCCACTCCCCGAAGGGTCACGTCCAGCGGATTGCTCGAGGGCGCGGGGCCCGAGGGCTCGGGACCCGATGGCGCGCCGCTCGAGGGCGCCTCCGGAGACCCGCCCAGCGCGGCGGAGGGCGGCTGCGACGGTCGGAGAAGCCAAGCTAGGCGTTGCAAGGGGACGCGCCGACGAGGGAAGACGCAGACGAAGGGGGTTGGGGCCAGCGCGGGCGGGGCCGGGTAGGGGAGGGCGCCGTCGACAGAAGAAGGGGTGGGGTCGCCGCCAGGAGAAAAAAGGGGGGGTGGATCTCGACTACAAGAGGAGGAGAGGCGACGCGGCGGATGGCCGGCGAAGGGGAGGGGAGGAGGGAGAGGATGGGAGAGGAGCCGGCGGAGCACGCTCATGCCAGGAGAGAGACGAGGGGGGTGCTCGACCGGCGTGGGCCGCTCAACGGCAAGGAGGGGGGCTCTCGAGCATGAGCCAGAGTGAGCGCCGGAGCCCGGAGGGAGGCTGGGAAGCGGCCAGTGGAGGGAGCGACGGGGACGGCGTCGCATGGCCAACCGGCGCCGAGAAGGGGGGAGCGCTCCGCAGGGCGCCGCGCGGCCACGAGCGCCCAAGATGGGGGCTCAACGCTCGCCGCACGGGAAAGAGCATCGCCGACCGGAGGAGGGGGAGGGAGGCCGGTCTCGCCGGAAGGGGAGACCAGGAAGGCGGGAGAGGGAGGAGCTCCCTTGGGGCCAGAAGGCGGTGGGGGGGTAGAGACTTAGGGAGGCCGTCGCAAGCCGGGAGATGCGGGGAGGACACTGCTAGCGAGGGCCACGTCAGGGAGAAGAAGGCGGCCTCAGCTGGAGGGGCGGCGGGGGGGGAGGGGAGGAGGCGCCGCCTCGGGAGGGAGGGGGCCGGACCAAGGAGGGGGGAAGGGACCGGAGGGGGGCGGTAGGGCCCCACACGGCCCCATCTGGGTCACGCCACCGGCCGGAGGATGCTCGGCGACAGCTGCAGGAGCGGGGCTACGGCGTCGCCTGCGACGGGGACGCCGGAGTCGTCGTGGCCGACGCTGCGGAGGGCGGAGGCGGCGGCACAGAGGGTAGCAAGCGAGGCAGTCGGAGGGAGGCTGCCTGGGCGACGAAGGGGGGTGAGCAGGCCGACGGAGCTCGGCACGAGCGGCCATGGGGCGGCCCACCACGGCGGCGGTCACCACAGGGGTCCCCACCCGCCGGGTGCTCCCCAAGGAGCAGAGCAGCGGCTGCTCCCCACCTTACACCCTATATATATATATATATATATATATATATGTATACAAGGCCAAAAGAAATATATACCTACAATGCCAAAAGAGAGCGGCGAGGGATACCGGGTCTTCACGAGAAGGAGGAAGCGGTAGCGAGGAGGGTGCATCGAAGGAAGGGGCTTGGACCACGGTCACGGGAAGAAAGGGCGGCAGGCAAACCACACTAGCCCAACGGGCACCGCCAATGGGGCGACATGATGGTGGCCAGCGGGTAGGGATAATGCCAGCGTATCTACTGACAGGGGTGGACAGGCTCACCCCCAAGCTAGGCTACCAAGAGAAGGGAACCGACTAAACCAAAACGTGAGGGTCAGGATGGCGTCAGAAGAGAGGAACAAGGGTAGGGTATTGCAGAAGACACATTGTAGGCCAAGAGGGTCGACAAGGAGGAGGCAACTACGCCAAGGATCTTGTTGCCCCCAGTAAAGATGTGGGGCACAACACCCCCATAGGTAGCAAATTCTGGGCTGACCTATGTCGTCCAGGCTTCCAAAGACAAACACGACCATGTGGTTTGTAGAACCTAAATGGTCGGAAAAGGATACCGGGCTTTTTTTTACAGGCGGAGAGATCGGTAGAATGACGACCTATTGGAAAAACACGTTGGTATCGCGGTACTGGGGGACAAACCCTTCTACGGACAAATATGTGCCTATGCTAATAGGGTGTGGCAGCCAAAAGGAGCAATGGAGAGATTTATAAAGAAAAATGGCTTTTACTATGTGAAATTGATCTCCAAGAAGACGTCGAATGAATTTTACAAGGTGGACCATGGTCATTCGATGTACTACTCATCATCCTCCACGAGTGGACACTGCAATCTCGATGCGAGAAGGAAGAGGTCCTTGGAGATCATAATGGTGGAGGCAGGGTCTCCATGGTAGAACCCCACATCCATGTGGCAGCTGGCCGGGTAGACACTAGCAGAACACGCATGGAGGAGGAGATGACGTTGGACAATGATGAAGCATGTAGGCCGGTAGAACGGAGCCATGTCAGCCGGAGAAGAGTCAGATGGGGGTGTTTCGCGTTCAGAGGGAGCGGTGACAAAGGGAAGGCGGGGCGAAGGCGGGGCAAAGGCGGGGCGAAGGCGAGGGAAGGCACACAGTTGACAAGTAGAATCTCGTTGGAAGTAAGTGGTAGACAACATGAAGAAGCTCAGATCAATAAAAAGGGACATGCAAGTCCTACTACGGAGGTGTTTCACAGACCGGATGCCGACCCAGAAGGACAAGAAGAAGTGTGCAAGTATAACCCTGCTTAGGGAAGTTTCCTCCGTGGTGACATAAATTCTACGGCACCAGCGGTTGCGGAAGACATTCGAGACCAGACAGATACAGGTAGCCACCCTACTACTGTATTGGCAGATATAGAGGGCGCAATGATCATTAATTAAATATCGATCATGTCGTAGAATGTACGAGGGGCTTGCTTGATAGGGAGGTGGAAGAAGATAAGTTCGACTGTCTGGAAGAATCGGTGCTCTATTATTGCCTTGCTAGAAACAAAAATCAAATACGAGCGTATCATGACGCGAAGAACAAACGAAACTTGGTGACAAGTTAGTAACTTGGACTTATGCAATATGGCCCGAATATGGGTTAGCTGGGAGGGCTATGTGGTGCATAGGTTGGAAGAAATGTTGCTGCTGGAATTTAGAAACAAAGGGATATTCAAATTCCTATTTGGTACAATTTATGGGCACAACGATATAATTTATTGGGCTGGATTATGGCAAGAGATCAATCATGTGAGAACTCTGGCGGAGATTTGAGGCAACATAACTCTTCTGCTAATAGGCGACTTCAATACATTTATGCACAACTAAGAGAAGAATGGAGGTAACAGGATACCGGAGGCCATCTTACAGGAGTTCAAACAGTGCTTCGTTCACACTAACCTTATTAGCCTAGAAATAAGCAGTCATATCTAGACCTGGAACAACAAATCGACACGCAAGAGAGTCATATGCCAGCTAGATAGGGCCCTCGACAATGACAGTTGGTTCGACAAATTCTCGACGTCCACTATGGAAGGGCTTCCAGCGGGAACGAGTGACCACTCCCCTATCTGGGTAGTTCTTCACCCCCCGAACGAAGCAAAACACAACCATTCCGGTATAACAACAAATGACATTTGATGGATGGCTACTTCGATGCGGTGAATGAGGGATTGCAAGAAGAAATCATTGGCAACAAACAGTTGTGCTCGTCCAAAAACTCAAACTTGTGAAATATTCCATTCGAAGATGGCAAAAGCTAACGCTGACTTCTTCCCTAGAAGAGAAGGCTAATGCCCTTCGTGACATCCAAACCCGCCTACAGGCGGACGCACTCAATGTGGAATGGGCAAATTCGGAGTGAAGACTCTCTCAAGAAGTTAGCAAGCTGTATATGCTAGAGGAAGTCCAATTAGCACAACATGCTAAATGCCAATGGTTGCGGAAGGAAGATCGGTGCACCCAATTCTTCTATAATGTGGTTCGAACCAGACATTATCGCAACCAAATCAGCTGCCTACTAGACGCTGAGGGCAATGAGAGGAAGGTACTAGGGGACATCCAATGGGAGGTGGTCAGGTACTACTTGGAACTATACACTCAACTTGATTATTTGTCAACTTTTTCAGACGTGGTATGTAAGCGGCTAGTTACGGAGGTTGGAAACAAAGAGACGTTATGTCATGCCCCTGATCCAGAATACTGGAGAGAGGAGGACAGACACAGCCAACTACGTACACTGAAGTGCAACCCACCTTGCAATACGGTCACGGCTGTCTAGATGCATGAGGGTTTATCTACAAGCCTACAGTCTCTTCTGGTCAAGAACAAGCCTAGTGTCTTAATCTCAAGCAAGCAAATAAATATTACAAGATATTAGCTCATCAGACATACAAGGTAAGGCATTCCAAACATTACATATTCAGATGATCATGAATCTAGTCAAACAAAATACGAAGACTAGCAAGAGTTAAGTCATACATGATCAACCTTAGGATTTGTCAATCACGTTACAGCCCTTAGACAGACATGAATAAAGTTTCAACACGAGCTAACACGTGCTCGACGGTTAAATGTCTCAAAAGAATAATTTACAATAGAGCGGAAGAGCAAAATAAGAAAACCTACTCGTTGCCAGGATTACGTCTGTCGTTCACCATCTGGCTAGAAGACAGGTAGATCCCTGGGTGCTACCCCAAAATTTGGCCATACAAAACTAGCTGGATCAGACCCCAGATAGAACAAGTGACACAAATGAGGCTCCACTTAGGAACTAAAACCAGCATAAACGGAATAGAGGAACTGGTAAAAGAACATAATTAAATAACACAAAAGACATGCTTCAAAGAACATACTAGCTTGTATTAAGAAAACAAGAGGTGGAATATAATTGCCATGTTAATCATGAGATAATCATTCAGGCACGGCCAATCAAGTCCTATGGCTTGTTATCATTAGCTAACTAGGGTTGTCACAGGTTTAGTTACTAACAAGATGTAATGAGATGTTCCCGCAGTCACAAGTCCTGCAGACTATCCAGGTTATCCAGGCGAGCGTTACAAGAGTTATCAAGATTTATAAGAGTTACAAGATTACTGGTGTACTTTAGTACTTAAGATTCAAGAAGTGCAACACATGACAGTATGCTGGAAATGTGTCCTATTCGTCGGCAGGCTACAAATCCATAGGTGTGGCCAGGATAACGGTATCGCCTGTAACTGGGAAACCTCTTTATATGAACTACGTGATCAATCTAGTCATTAACCTAGTCAGATTCATTACGAATCCCTGACCCTGGAAACCAGGAATTCATGACCTAGACATGATGCAAGATGGGACAGGTAGCTTGTACAGGCATATCAACTACGGAGTCAAAGCAATAGTACTTTACACTAACAAGAAAGGAATAGTCGTCGCAACAGCAATCAAGATTATACATGTTATGTCGGGTTTACTTGTCACTTGTCAGGAGTGCACCTTGACAGGCCATTATCAAAAATTATCAAGATAGGTCATATATCATGTCGAGTTCATGTCAAGTCAGGTCCAGTCAAATCTTATCAAGCTCACGTTCTATCATACCCATGATCAAGTAAGTTCAATACTAGCAAGTCATATTCATGCTCAACAAGTACTAAGTCGGGTCGTCACAAGACAAGTCAAGTACCGGGTACATACAGGGTTCACAATATTATATTACTCTAAGAACCGCATAGAACAATCATGGAAATATATGACAAGAAGATCATGGCAAGAAAAGACGCATTGGTCAAAGGTGCTAGGTGACAAATGGTGCCATGGGGTAAATGGTGCCAGGGGACAGGTGGCGCCGAGGGGCAAATGGTGCTAGGGGAACAAATGGTGCTAGGGGCAAGTTGCGCCAGGGAGCAAACGGTGCCACAGGACAAATGGTGCCAGTGGACAAATTATGCCATGGGGACAAGTGGTGCCGGGGGCAAGTGGCGCCCAGGAGCAAATGGTGCCAGGATGACAAGTAGTGTCAGGGGGCAAATGATGCCATGGGTCAAGTGGCGCCAGGGGGCAAATAATGCCAGGGGACAAGTGGCACCAGAGGTCAAATGGTGCCAGGAGCGCACGACTGGATAGCGCGGCGCTAAGGAGCGCCGGCTGAAAGGTACGATGCTAAAATGTGCACACAAGTAAGATGATGCGACGCTAATGAGCGCGCACGCACACTGTTCATCTTTTCCAACCAACACCAAAAGCTTGGTTGAACCCATGAACTCCAAAGGCTATAACTCCCTCAAAATAAGTCAAAATCAAGACTTCCAAGGGTCTAAATTGTGTAGAATTGAATTTTCTACAACACATTGTTTGCCATTAAAATTCTTTGATGTAAATTTCAATACAAACAGAACAGTGTTACAATATAGGACTTAGATGTAGCTCTAGAAGTATACTTTTGTTTAATCTGGGTCCTTTGTGCCGATGGAGCGAGTGGTAATGCGTTGACTCCGTTGACGAGCTGACGACGGTTATCGGTTCTCTGAAGATTTGGATTACTCTGGCTGCCGGAGCTTGCTGAGAGGAGAAAGACATTGAATGTCTGTATCTGCCTCTCTGGTGGTATGTTTGTTCGTATCTGTCTGTGTGTGGAAGAAGGAAATGATTCCTCTATTTATAGCTGGACAGGTTGGCTGCTCATGCGCACATATATAGGATACACCGGTGCGTGGGGACGCCACGTGTTGATTGCCGATGGAGGCGCATGGGTGATGCACCCTGATCGAGGGTTGACTTCTTCATACTGCTGCTGTGAGCCGGCACGTAGCAGAGGAGAAGATCTTTCTGTTGCTGAGATCTTGGATGAGTTGAGTCAAAGGACACGTGTCGTCGACCCATGGCTCGGAGATCTCTGATTTGGTGGGGAATGATCTGGTAGGATGCGCCTAGGATTGGGCGCATAAGGAGACTTTGGCTCGTAACCTTTAGGAGTCACGAACCATTCTGGGCGTATGGCTTTTGAGGTGCATGCAGGCGACTTTTCTTCTGTCTTTTGGGATCAGAGAGCAGTCTAGGGCGCATGGCTTTTGAGGCGCATGCAGAGCTTCAGATGGAGACTTTTCTTCTGTCTTTTGGGATCAGAGAGCAGTCTGGAGCGCATGGCTTTTGAGGCGCATGCAGGTTTGGGTGCATGACTGCGGAGGCGCATGCGGGTGGTTGAGTGGTCACGTGGCAGTAGCCGTCGAAGTAAAGTCATGATGATGCTGACGTTGTCGACGCTTCGTCTTCTGAAAAAGCTGCCGACCGTTCAGACTTTGGGAGATGTGCTGCCAACTCTGTCAGTTCAGCATTTAATGTTTGTGACATTCGATGGACAGCTGAAGGGGCGCGTCGATTGGCGTTCCACTGGGACACATGGGGGCGCATTCTCTGTGATGCGCTCGGTTCTGAAGGGCGCATCTATGTGATGTGCCTGAAGTCGAAGGGCACATACAGCTGTTTCGTTCCTCGAGTGCTTTAAATAGCCATTTGGCTGAATTCGAGGCGTCCGGTTCATCCATTAAATGCAAGTTTATTGCTCAGAATTCGGAGAGCCATCCACTTGGCGCGTGGGTTTGATCTGCCCGACCTATAAATAGTGGCATGGAGAGAGGGTTTGTTTCTCGTTCTCTCACGTACTTTTAATATGAACTTGGGTACTCGAGTGCATTCTGTTGACGAAGTGCTCCCGAGGGTGAAGATGAGACGCCATGTCGTCGTTGCTGCACTTGAAGGTGACTGTTACATCCAAAAGACGGAGTCGAGGGCTTCCGAGGCAGGCAGAAGGTGCCTGTTGCATCCAAAGATAGGGATGCTCGGGCCTCGTCTCCGTTGTGCTGGAAGGGCCGTAGATCGGAATGGCGATGTCCTGACCGTCTTCCTCTGGCTTTGGAGGCTCTTTCTCTGAATGGGGTATTAATTGCCACCTACATCCTGCTTGGCTATGTGAGCCTGGCTGGAAGAGCAGTACATAACTGGGCTGCTGAAGGGATGCACATAACTGGGGATGCACTGAGCTGCTGAAGGAATGCGCCTTGCTGAAGGCGCATTGTGGGATGTGCCCGGCTGAAGGCGCATGGTGATGCTACGCCTGCCTGGGGGCGCATGGTGGCTGCTGGCCGTAGACTTAGGATTTTTCCTTTGTAGAAGTTTTTCCTTTGTACAGCCTTCTCTAGACATATAATAGACTTTATCTGTGAAATAGGAAGTTCTCTTTCCATGTCTATATTTGTTGCTTTTGCTGTGAAGTATTTTGTCCAAGCTTTGGCGTAGTGTCCGGCGCATAGGTTTTCTGGTTGTGAAATTCCATGCTTCTACAAGACCCCCTTCAAAGTTTTCAAAACTTTTGGATAAGTTTTGGAATACTTTGAATAAGAAGCATGGAGGTCAGGGTACGTGACTGTTTGGGGCGCATGTCTGTTCGGGCGCATGCTCCTCTTAGTTAATGATAATGATGTCTTGGTAACCGAAAAGATTAATGATGATCTTTTGGTTTTGTTTGTTGTTATCTCTTCACAGAACCCGAGATGATGGCTGAGATCACACATCATCGGGTCACGCGTGCGACCAAGCCCTATAAATAGACAAGAGATGGAGAGAGAGAGTTCTTCTTCTCCTTGCTTCTTGCTTTCTTTAGAGTTCTTCTTCAAAAACCCTAACTTCTTCTTGAGAGAATGGCTCCCAAGACACCTCGCGATGGTGCCGGCAAAGGAAAGGAGAAAGGAAAGGAGCCTGTGACAGTTGTGGCGGCTGACGTCCCCCGTCGGCCTGTCGAAGTTCGGCCGGAGGTGGTTGGTGAGTCTCGTACACCAACACACATAGACCTTGAGTCTTTGATTATGTGCCGCAGTTTTTGCCCGCCGACGTGCATGGGTTTAAACCTTGATGATGCGCCGAAGCACTGCCGCTGACGCGCATGGGTTTAGACCCTGATGATGCGCCGAAGCACTTTTTCCAAACTGTACTTCTGATGGGTCTTAGACTCTTTTGTTATTTCTAACATTTTCGAATCTTTGCTAGTGTCAATGACTATCCCGCCCTTGAATGAAGTGCTTTTGGAGGCTGCCTTCGGTCAGGCGGGGGTAGAATATGATGAGGAAGTGATAAACCCTGCTCAAGATGCTCTTATGCTGGATCAGCATCCCGAGAGAATGACTCAAATCCGGGAACAACAGTATGGGTTACTGTCACGCCCCAGTCCCAAAATATGTGGGACCGAGCCACGTGGCATTGGCCAGCTACGTATTCAACCAGACTCTAGTCCGACTAGAATACGTATAAGCTGTTCGAAATGGTGTAACTAACACTACATCAACTCTATATCTCAATCCAAGTAACAGAAAATATAAGGAAGGGATATATGAATACTAGTCTGCAGCCCAATAATCATACTTGCCCGAATGGACTCGAAAGAGTAACATGAGTCTATAAACACTAGGCTACTAGGCAGATACAAATAACAGTAAATGAAATATATAACTCCGAAAGAATGAATACCTGTAATAAAATGGATGTCATCAACAATCCAGCAAGCAGCTCAACAGAACCTACTCAGCTAACCTGGAAGGAAACCAGGTCCTCAGAGGGACGCAACAAGGTACATAATATACATGCCAAAAGTACGACAGTAAAGGGTGATATGATAAAAATAAAATAAGACAGAAATAAATGGGTGAACTACCGTAACCATCTAGTATGAAATGCAATTTAAGAAACATCACTCGAACACGCGGGCTGTCACGGTGTAATCCGAAGTTCTGATACGGAACTCCAGTAACTATGAGAATCTGCAGTTCCGATAAGGAACTGTAGTAACTATGAAAATCCGCATCTTTGGTAATGAGATAACGGTAACTCTGTGGGAAAGTAGCCCAAGCGCACGGTGTATGTTTCTCCCCGCCCATGTGACTTCACGAATCGTATCTACGAGTCGCTCGGTCAGACCTCTAGCTAGTACAACGAGTCATAAATAGAATAGTAATAGTGCACGCATATCAATGTCATCGTCCTAGAATCAACTTGAATCTCCGTACAACAAGATGTAGGCAAGTACGAACATCCGTCAATAATGTACTGACACATGAATATGTCCTAGGGTCAAAATGTAACCCGCAACGATTTGTCGCGGTATCGCATATATAAATGTCTAGGTTCAATACCCGATGACGCTAATGGCCATCGGCACCCGAATGTGATTCGGACGCGAAGTATCGAATGCGGCCCTAGGTATTGCAATATATATTCATAAATAAATATTAAAGAATTTTAAATAATGTCACTGAAGTACAAACATGGCAAGGTACACTTGCCTGTCTCCGGTCACTGAAGAGGAATAGTTGGTTCCAAGTCCAAATCCGAAGAGTCCAAAGAGTCTGAAGAGCCTATAGAATAATTTATGAATTAATTAATTATCTGCTACAAGAATTACTTACTTATAACAATTCTTATGGCATATTGGCTAAAAGTTGTATTAGGGTTTGTTGGTCCAAATATTTTAAGCTATAACAATTTCCTTAAGTTTATGTAATACCATGCAATAAAAATAAAGTGATAAAAAAATCCAAAGGAAAAACTTCACAGTACACTATAACATAGGCTTCTTAGCAAAAAAAAAATATATAATAAAAAAAATTTGGCTACAAGGAAAAAAAAAAAACTAAAATTAATCTCCATTACAACCCATTCCTAGCTTTGATCCTAAGACCTCTCATGTATATACCCACCCACACAACCAGTGGACTACTAATGCTCACAGTGCTGTTATATGGGTAGCACCCTTAAACTATGTCGTTGGCAATATAGAACAATCAACCAATAGAAGTGAAAAAAATAAAAATAATTCCTTCCCCTTCAGGATTCGAACCCAGGATCCTCTCTTAAAACCCCCAACGCACAACCACTTGAGCTACAGTACAATGTTGTAATTTATAGGCCGTTCAATATTTATATGCTGTTGGGACCTGCTACTTTCCTCCATGTGACCTTCACTACTTCTCCTTCTCTCCTTTGTATTCCCATATACCTACTGTCCAACACAATCATGTGGGACACGTGCTCTTCTTCCAAGTTGTACTCAATGATATTACACAACATTCTCCATGCACAGATTTTTTTTTTTAAGAAGAACACCATGCACGCTGCTCTACACGTCCAAGCTTTCACTTTGCTTTGCGACTGCAACAATATTCCCTACTACTCATCTATTCGTCTAATAGAAATTTTCCATTCCTCATGTGTTTTAATCTATGGGAAGAAGCTAGCAGTCCCAAAAAAATATAGTCTATGTTATACTAGTTAAGTAATCAAGAGAAATTACTTTATTCTCCTGACAAGTTGGCGAAAGAAGAACTGGAAGAAGGAATTGAGAGTTACCCGATGAGAAGGGGAAGGTTCGGATAGACACTCAACACGCGGGGAACTGCTGGTGACGTTCGCTGCGTCGGAAGAGCGCCGCTCGTGCGCGAATGGCGTGGATGAAGTCGGACACTTCGGCACCCGAGAGACGTCGACGATGTTGATGGGGAATGCAACGAAGATGATGAGAGATGTGGACGATGGGATGATCAGGTGGTCTTGTGGGCGGCTAAGAAAGGCGGCTAGGGTTTTTTTTTTTTTTTTTAAAAAGAATGGAAGAAAGAGGAAGAGAATGGATAGGAGTTATATATGGAGCGGAGTTAGGGTTGTGAATGTGCTGTTAGGCTTCTCAGCAACGCGCCTGGATGTGGGCCTAAGGAAAAGTTTAAGAAGAAAATGCTATTCACATTAGGTTATTGCCATAAGTGAGCTGGCCAAAAAAAAAATTTTAGTATGATTTTCTAATGCCGAAATTAATCCACCAATTAAATGCTAATTTTTCCTAGACTTACAATTTTGAAGAAATCACCAATTAACCATAAATAGATTTTTCCTAACTATTTCTATATAATAACTATAAATTATCACAAATAGTATATGCTAATAAGGTATCATTTGACATTAATAACATGGCAAAAAAATAAATTCTAAAATCCTTGTGCGTAATATATGTGTAAAGTAATTATTTAATTTAATAATAAATTAAAGATAATATAAGAATGCATTAAGCTTAATTTAAATAACATTGTACTAAACAAAAAGTAGGGGGCTCACATCCTCTCTCCCTTAGAAAATTTCGTCCCCGAAATTAAAATGTTGGCCCGATAAAAACGAGATTCAAGGAATATTATGATAGTCAAAATACAGTACTTAATTTCATACCTCCATCCTCGAACAAGTGAGGAAAACGCTCCCGAATAGAATCTTCGCGCTCCCAAGTTGATTCGCCCGGAGAATGATGCTTCCAAGCGACTCGGACGAGTCGAATCGTCTGCCCTCTCAAAACCTTCTCGCTGCGATCTAGAATCGCGACAGGCTGCTCCACATATAACAAGCTCGGCCCAACTGTAATCTCTGAATGGTCCAGCACGTGACTAGGGTCTGCCACGTATCTTCTCAACTGCGATACATGAAAAACGTCGTGCACACCCTCAAGTGACGGGGGTAATGCTAGACGATAAGCCACCTCACCAACTCGCTCCAGAATATCGAAGGGCCCGATGTACCTCGGACTCAACTTGCCTCTACGGCCAAATCTGATTGTCCCCCGAGTCGGTGATATCCTCAAAAACACGTGATCGCCCTCCTTAAACTCCAAGGGTTGACGATGCGCATCAGCCCAGTGCTTCTGTCTATCCTGTGCCGCTCTGAGGTGACTCTGAATCTGCTTCACCTTCTCTACTGTCTGCGTCACCAACTCTGGACCAAGTATCTGACGTTCTCCGACGTCACTCCAACAAACTGGAGACCTGTACTTCCTGCCGTAAAGTGCCTCGAAGGGTGCCATCTGTATGCTCGCCTGGTAACTGTTGTTGTAGGAGAATTCGACCAAATGTTGTTGATCCTCCAAAGATCCTCCAAAGTCTAACATGCATGCCCTCAGCATATCCTCGAGTATCTGGATCGTATGCTCTGATTGTCCGTCAGTCTGCGGATGATAAGCGGTGCTAAATTTGAGACGAGTCCCCAAACTATCCTGCATGCTCCTCCAAAAATGTGAAGTGAATCTAGAATCTCGATCCGACACGATACTCACTGGTACTCCGTGTAAACGCACTATCTGCCGCATGTACAAATCGGCAAGGATCTCCGTCGATTGCCCAACTCTGAAGGACAAGAAATGTGCTGACTTGGTGAGTCGATCCACGATGACCCAAACTGCATCCTTCCCGCTGGGGCTCCTCGGGAATCCAGTGACGAAGTCCATCGTGATGTGTTCCCACTTCCACTCAGGAATGGAAAGCGGCTGCAATAGTCCTGCAGACCTCTGGTGCTCGGCCTTGACCTGTTGATAGACCAAGCATCTCGCTATAAATCGAGCGATCTCTCTCTTCATTCCATGCCACCAGTAATGCTGACGCAAATCTCTGTACATCTTCGTACCTCCAGGATGAATAGAATATATCGAGCTATGCGCCTCTGCCATCAACTCCTGGCATAGCTCTCCACTCGGAACGCATAGGCGATCTCCACATCTTAACGTTCCGTCCTCGTGAATCCGTAGTCCTGTCTGCTCGTCGGCCTCGGTCCTCTCCCGGAGTCTCCTGAATCTCACATCTGTAGGTAGTGCGGCCTTGATCCTCTCAGCCAAAGATGACTGTACTCCAAGTGTAGATAACTGTCCATCCATACCTGGCAATACGACCTCAATCCCCAACTCTTGGAGATCCTCCAATAAATGACGCTGAGTCGTCAAAAAGTATGCTGTAGGCTTCCTGTTCAAAGCATCCGCCACGACATTCGCCTTTCCCGGATGGTACTGCAACTCGATCTCAAAGTCTTTCATCAGCTCTAGCCAACATCTTTGCCTCATGTTCAGCTCCTTCTGCGTGAAGACATACTTCAGGCTCTTGTGATCAGTAATTATCTCTACCCGCTCTCCATAAAGGTAGTGCCTCCATAGCTTTAGTGCAAAAATCACTACAGCTAGCTCCAAATCGTGTGTCGGATAGTTCTTCTCATGGATCCTCAACTATCTCGATGCGTAGGCCACAACCTTTCCATGCTGTATTAGTACACATCCCAATCTGCTTCCGGATGCATCGCTGTACACCATAAATCCTCCAGATCCTGAGGGCAATGTCAAAAAAGGTGCTGACGTCAGACGCTTCTTTAGCTCATCAAATGCCGTCTGACACTCCTCTGTCCATATGAACTCCTGATCCTTATGCGTCAAACGCGTCATAGGCTCAGCAATTCTCGAAAAGTTTTCTACGAACCACAGTTAGTATCCGACAAGTCCGAGAAAACTCCTGACCTCCGTGGCTGATGTCGGTGCTGGCCAAGTCTTCACTGCTTCAATCTGGATCCACCGCAAATCCATCTCCCATAATGATATGTCCAAGGAAGGATACCTCGCTCATACAGAACTCACACTTACTGAGCTTGGCTTATAGTCTTTCTTTCCTCAAGGTCTCTAACACGATCCTGAGATGCTTCTCATGCTCCTCGTGGCTCTTAGAGTACACCAAAATGTCGTCGATGAACACCACCATGAACTTATCCAAGTATTGGTAGAACACCTTATTCATCAGACTCATGAACACTGTTGGCATATTTGTTAAACCAAACGGCATCACAAGGTACTCATAGTGTCCGTGCTTCGTCCGAAAGACCGTCTTCGGAATGTCCTCCTTTCACACATTGATCTGGTGATAGCCTGACCTGAGGTCAATCTTCGAAAATACACATACATCGCTCAAATGATCAAACAATAATTCTATACATGGCATAGAATACTTGTTCTTCGTAGTCACTGCATTCAATCATTGTAAATAATACACAACATATCAATCCTTCCTCATTCGACATGAACAAGTTCGAAGATTTCCATGGTAAAACATTCAGCCTGATAAAACCTTGGTTCTCTATCTCTGTTATCTGGAGCTTCAGTTCATACAAACTGATCATGCTCCTACTCCCTCTTAAACCTGGTCATCCCTTTCCTAGTTCTTCTAAGATATCATCATGAACAACCCAAATCCTAGCATCCCTTCTATATCTGACATGTTCTATGTCTATGGTTCCCAAGTTTATAATTCAACTCTCTCATATGTTTTTCTCCAACATCTGTTTAAGCCTCAAGTTAACCATCTATCTCTCTTGATCTTGTAGCTCTTCCCTATATCTTGTGTTTATCGTATTTTCTCATGTTAAGCTTAGCCATAGGTTCAAAGTCCTATATAGATTCTCTCGTACTTGATTTACAAATAATAGCCTGTTTGCACCTTACGTTATTACTCCCTTGTCATGATTTCTTTCTTTATCACATACTTAATCTACTCTCAAATGATCCCTTAAACTTTTATCGGCATTCTTAATCCTTAATCTATTTCTACTTAGTCCCCCAATCTGTTATCCTTTAAATACTACTATCCATCATTCTTTTATATTCTCTTATTACAACAGTAATCCAATGTTATCTTGTAAATGTTCATACTCATTAACGATTTCAAAAACTCATCTTAGGTATAGGTCACCCACTATTTCGTCCAGGTTAATCCTCTACCTAATCCTTATCTTTAACCAATGCCATACATCGATTCTTATTTCCTCAATTTCTATCAGTGATACTCTGCGTTATCCAAATATGAAAATTGGTATCATCCATACATGAGTTTACTTGAAATTCTAATATTAGAAAACTTTCTCCAAGGTTAGAGTCTAAAGTTTCCATATTCTTAAGTCCTTGTCACACTTACTCATACTACCATGGACTGTAGCTAACCCTAACAACTAACTTTGCTTTACCATAGATCATCACACATTACTTTAACTTTTATCATTCAATAAATCCTTCTAACCACCAATACTTCCAGATCACTTCTAACTCATGTAAATGGATAGATTTTATCTCATTCTAGGCTCATGTTATTGGGTGCAAGTCTTACTCAAACCTTAGACCATCGGTTCTTTCTAGCTCAGCATCTGGAAAACTATCTACTCTAACCCTTCTTAACATGGATAATTATCTTCTTACAAAATATTCAATCAAGTGCTCCTTCTTTGTCTTGGCGAGGATATACATCCGGGGATAATTACCACGCACGAATGTCCGTGTCTCCGAAATAGTAGGAGAAGACGAGAAACAAAAATAGCAATATCAAGGGAGGATGAACGAATTCAATTATGAAGTTCAAGGGGGATAATCAAACACAAGGGAAGTTTTCAAATCAGCTATGGATTGAGATCATATTAAATCTTAATCTTAACTGCAGGCTCGCTCAGTACAATAATGTAACTGAAACGACAAATCGAGACCTGCATGGGCCACCACAAAAACCATGTCACGCCCCAGTCCCAAAATATGTGGGACCGAGCCACGTGGCATTGGCCAGCTACGTATTCAACCAGACTCTAGTCCGACTAGAATACGTATAAGCTGTTCGAAATGGTGTAACTAACACTACATCAACTCTATATCTCAATCCAAGTAACAGAAAATATAAGGAAGGGATATATGAATACTAGTCTGCAGCCCAATAATCATACTTGCCCGAATGGACTCGAAAGAGTAACATGAGTCTATAAACACTAGGCTACTAGGCAGATACAAATAACAGTAAATGAAATATATAACTCCGAAAGAATGAATACCTGTAATAAAATGGATGTCATCAACAATCCAGCAAGCAGCTCAACAGAACCTACTCAGCTAACCTGGAAGGAAACCAGGTCCTCAGAGGGACGCAACAAGGTACATAATATACATGCCAAAAGTACGACAGTAAAGGGTGATATGATAAAAATAAAATAAGACAGAAATAAATGGGTGAACTACCGTAACCATCTAGTATGAAATGCAATTTAAGAAACATCACTCGAACACGCGGGCTGTCACGGTGTAATCCGAAGTTCTGATACGGAACTCCAGTAACTATGAGAATCTGCAGTTCCGATAAGGAACTGTAGTAACTATGAAAATCCGCATCTTTGGTAATGAGATAACGGTAACTCTGTGGGAAAGTAGCCCAAGCGCACGGTGTATGTTTCTCCCCGCCCATGTGACTTCACGAATCGTATCTACGAGTCGCTCGGTCAGACCTCTAGCTAGTACAACGAGTCATAAATAGAATAGTAATAGTGCACGCATATCAATGTCATCGTCCTAGAATCAACTTGAATCTCCGTACAACAAGATGTAGGCAAGTACGAACATCCGTCAATAATGTACTGACACATGAATATGTCCTAGGGTCAAAATGTAACCCGCAACGATTTGTCGCGGTATCGCATATATAAATGTCTAGGTTCAATACCCGATGACGCTAATGGCCATCGGCACCCGAATGTGATTCGGACGCGAAGTATCG
The DNA here is from genome assembly GCA_029216955.1 of Iris pallida. Lineage (NCBI taxonomy): Eukaryota > Viridiplantae > Streptophyta > Magnoliopsida > Asparagales > Iridaceae > Iris > Iris pallida. The sequence goes on along the minus strand of JANAVB010010400.1, from coordinate 13,955,287 downwards.
AATGCGGCCCTAGGTATTGCAATATATATTCATAAATAAATATTAAAGAATTTTAAATAATGTCACTGAAGTACAAACATGGCAAGGTACACTTGCCTGTCTCCGGTCACTGAAGAGGAATAGTTGGTTCCAAGTCCAAATCCGAAGAGTCCAAAGAGTCTGAAGAGCCTATAGAATAATTTATGAATTAATTAATTATCTGCTACAAGAATTACTTACTTATAACAATTCTTATGGCATATTGGCTAAAAGTTGTATTAGGGTTTGTTGGTCCAAATATTTTAAGCTATAACAATTTCCTTAAGTTTATGTAATACCATGCAATAAAAATAAAGTGATAAAAAAATCCAAAGGAAAAACTTCACAGTACACTATAACATAGGCTTCTTAGCAAAAAAAAATATATAATAAAAAAAATTTGGCTACAAGGAAAAAAAAAAAACTAAAATTAATCTCCATTACAACCCATTCCTAGCATTGATCCTAAGACCTCTCATGTATATACCCACCCACACAACCAGTGGACTACTAATGCTCACAGTGCTGTTATATGGGTAGCACCCTTAAACTATGTCGTTGGCAATATAGAACAATCAACCAATAGAAGTGAAAAAAATAAAAATAATTCCTTCCCCTTCAGGATTCGAACCCAGGATCCTCTCTTAAAACCCCCAACGCACAACCACTTGAGCTACAGTACAATGTTGTAATTTATAGGCCGTTCAATATTTATATGCTGTTGGGACCTGCTACTTTCCTCCATGTGACCTTCACTACTTCTCCTTCTCTCCTTTGTATTCCCATATACCTACTGTCCAACACAATCATGTGGGACACGTGCTCTTCTTCCAAGTTGTACTCAATGATATTACACAACATTCTCCATGCACAGATTTTTTTTTTTAAGAAGAACACCATGCACGCTGCTCTACACGTCCAAGCTTTCACTTTGCTTTGCGACTGCAACAATATTCCCTACTACTCATCTATTCGTCTAATAGAAATTTTCCATTCCTCATGTGTTTTAATCTATGGGAAGAAGCTAGCAGTCCCAAAAAAATATAGTCTATGTTATACTAGTTAAGTAATCAAGAGAAATTACTTTATTCTCCTGACAAGTTGGCGAAAGAAGAACTGGAAGAAGGAATTGAGAGTTACCCGATGAGAAGGGGAAGGTTCGGATAGACACTCAACACGCGGGGAACTGCTGGTGACGTTCGCTGCGTCGGAAGAGCGCCGCTCGTGCGCGAATGGCGTGGATGAAGTCGGACACTTCGGCACCCGAGAGACGTCGACGATGTTGATGGGGAATGCAACGAAGATGATGAGAGATGTGGACGATGGGATGATCAGGTGGTCTTGTGGGCGGCTAAGAAAGGCGGCTAGGGTTTTTTTTTTTTTTTTTTAAAAAGAATGGAAGAAAGAGGAAGAGAATGGATAGGAGTTATATATGGAGGGGAGTTAGGGTTGTGAATGTGCTGTTAGGCTTCTCAGCAACGCGCCTGGATGTGGGCCTAAGGAAAAGTTTAAGAAGAAAATGCTATTCACATTAGGTTATTGCCATAAGTGAGCTGGCCAAAAAAAAAATTTTAGTATGATTTTCTAATGCCGAAATTAATCCACCAATTAAATGCTAATTTTTCCTAGACTTACAATTTTGAAGAAATCACCAATTAACCATAAATAGATTTTTCCTAACTATTTCTATATAATAACTATAAATTATCACAAATAGTATATGCTAATAAGGTATCATTTGACATTAATAACATGGCAAAAAAATAAATTCTAAAATCCTTGTGCGTAATATATGTGTAAAGTAATTATTTAATTTAATAATAAATTAAAGATAATATAAGAATGCATTAAGCTTAATTTAAATAACATTGTACTAAACAAAAAGTAGGGGGCTCACATCCTCTCTCCCTTAGAAAATTTCGTCCCCGAAATTAAAATGTTGGCCCGATAAAAACGAGATTCAAGGAATATTATGATAGTCAAAATACAGTACTTAATTTCATACCTCCATCCTCGAACAAGTGAGGAAAACGCTCCCGAATAGAATCTTCGCGCTCCCAAGTTGATTCGCCCGGAGAATGATGCTTCCAAGCGACTCGGACGAGTCGAATCGTCTGCCCTCTCAAAACCTTCTCGCTGCGATCTAGAATCGCGACAGGCTGCTCCACATATAACAAGCTCGGCCCAACTGTAATCTCTGAATGGTCCAGCACGTGACTAGGGTCTGCCACGTATCTTCTCAACTGCGATACATGAAAAACGTCGTGCACACCCTCAAGTGACGGGGGTAATGCTAGACGATAAGCCACCTCACCAACTCGCTCCAGAATATCGAAGGGCCCGATGTACCTCGGACTCAACTTGCCTCTACGGCTAAATCTGATTGTCCCCCGAGTCGGTGATATCCTCAAAAACACGTGATCGCCCTCCTTAAACTCCAAGGGTCGACGATGCGCATCAGCCCAGTGCTTCTGTCTATCCTGTACCGCTCTGAGGTGACTCTGAATCGGCTTCACCTTCTCTACTGTCTGCGTCACCAACTCTGGACCAAGTATCTGACGTTCTCCGACGTCACTCCAACAAACTGGAGACCTGTACTTCCTGCCGTAAAGTGCCTCGAAGGGTGCCATCTGTATGCTCGCCTGGTAACTGTTGTTGTAGGAGAATTCGACCAAATGTTGTTGATCCTCCAAAGATCCTCCAAAGTCTAACATGCATGCCCTCAGCATATCCTCGAGTATCTGGATCGTATGCTCTGATTGTCCGTCAGTCTGCGGATGATAAGCGGTGCTAAATTTGAGGCGAGTCCCCAAACTATCCTGCATGCTCCTCCAAAAATGTGAAGTGAATCTAGAATCTCGATCCGACACGATACTCACTGGTACTCCGTGTAAACGCACTATCTGCCGCATGTACAAATCGGCAAGGATCTCCGTCGATTGCCCAACTCTGAAGGGCAAGAAATGTGCTGACTTGGTGAGTCGATCCACGATGACCCAAACTGCATCCTTCCCGCTGGGGCTCCTCGGGAATCCAGTGACGAAGTCCATCGTGATGTGTTCCCACTTCTACTCAGGAATGGAAAGCGGCTGCAATAGTCCTGCAGACCTCTGGTGCTCGGCCTTGACCTGTTGATAGACCAAGCATCTCGCTATAAATCGAGCGATCTCTCTCTTCATTCCATGCCACCAGTAATGCTGACGCAAATCTCTGTACATCTTCGTACCTCCAGGATGAATAGAATATATCGAGCTATGCGCCTCTGCCATCAACTCCTGGCATAGCTCTCCACTCGAAACGCATAGGCGATCTCCACATCTTAACGTTCCGTCCTCGTGAATCCGTAGTCCTGTCTGCTCGTCGGCCTCGGTCCTCTCCCGGAGTCTCCTGAATCTCGCATCTGTAGGTAGTGCGGCCTTGATCCTCTCAGCCAAAGATGACTTTACTCCAAGTGTAGATAACTGTCCATCCATACCTGGCAATACGACCTCAATCCCCAACTCTTGGAGATCCTCCAATAAATGACGCTGAGTCGTCAAAAAGTATGCTGTAGGCTTCCTGTTCAAAGCATCCGCCACGACATTCGCCTTTCCCGGATGGTACTGCAACTCGATCTCAAAGTCTTTCATCAGCTCTAGCCAACATCTTTGCCTCATGTTCAGCTCCTTCTGCGTGAAGACATACTTCAGGCTCTTATGATCAGTAATTATCTCTACCCGCTCTCCATAAAGGTAGTGCCTCCATAGCTTTAGTGCAAAAATCACTACAGCTAGCTCCAAATCGTGTGTCGGGTAGTTCTTCTCATGGATCCTCAACTATCTCGATGCGTAGGCCACAACCTTTCCATGCTGTATTAGTACACATCCCAATCTGCTTCCGGATGCATCGCTGTACACCATAAATCCTCCAGATCCTGAGGGCAATGTCAAAAAAGGTGCTGACGTCAGACGCTTCTTTAGCTCATCAAATGCCGTCTGACACTCCTCTGTCCATATGAACTCCTGATCCTTATGCGTCAAACGCGTCATAGGCTCAGCAATTCTCGAAAAGTTTTCTACGAACCACAGTTAGTATCCGGCAAGTCCAAGAAAACTCCTGACCTCCGTGGCTGATGTCGGTGCTGGCCAAGTCTTCACTGCTTCAATCTGGATCCACCGCAAATCCATCTCCCATAATGATATGCCCAAGGAAGGATACCTCGCTCATACAGAACTCACACTTACTGAGCTTGGCATATAGTCTTTCTTTCCTCAAGGTCTCTAACACGATCCTGAGATGCTTCTCATGCTCCTCGTGGCTCTTAGAGTACACCAAAATGTCGTCGATGAACACCACCATGAACTTATCCAAGTATTGGTAGAACACCTTATTCATCAGACTCATGAACACTGTTGGCATATTTGTTAAACCAAACGGCATCACAAGGTACTCATAGTGTCCGTGCTTCGTCCGAAAGACCGTCTTCGGAATGTCCTCCTTTCACACATTGATCTGGTGATAGCCTGACCTGAGGTCAATCTTCGAAAATACACATGCATCGCTCAAATGATCAAACAATAATTCTATACATGGCAGAGAATACTTGTTCTTCGTAGTCACTGCATTCAATCATTGTAAATAATACACAACATATCAATCCTTCCTCATTCGACATGAACAAGTTCGAAGATTTCCATGGTAAAACATTCAGCCTGATAAAACCTTGGTTCTCTATCTCTGTTATCTGGAGCTTCAGTTCATACAAACTGATCATGCTCCTACTCCCTCTTAAACCTGGTCATCCCTTTCCTAGTTCTTCTAAGATATCATCATGAACAACCCAAATCCTAGCATCCCTTCTATATCTGACATGTTCTATGTCTATGGTTCCCAAGTTTATAATTCAACTCTCTCATATGTTTTTCTCCAACATCTGTTTAAGCCTCAAGTTAACCATCTATCTCTCTTGATCTTGTAGCTCTTCCCTATATCTTGTGTTTATCGTATTTTCTCATGTTAAGCTTAGCCATAGGTTTAAAGTCCTATATAGATTCTCTCGTACTTGATTTACAAATAATAGCCTGTTTGCACCTTACGTTATTACTCCCTTGTCATGATTTCTTTCTTTATCACATACTTAATCTACTCTCAAATGATCCCTTAAACTTTTATCGGCATTCTTAATCCTTAATCTATTTCTACTTAGTCCCCCAATCTGTTATCCTTTAAATACTACTATCCATCATTCTTTTATATTCTCTTATTACAACAGTAATCCAATGTTATCTTGTAAATGTTCATACTCAGTAACGGTTTCAAAAACTCATCTTAGGTATAGGTCACCCACTATTTCGTCCAGGTTAATCCTCTACCTAATCCTTATCTTTAACCAATGCCATACATCGATTCTTATTTCCTCAATTTCTATCAGTGATACTCTGCGTTATCCAAATATGAAAATTGGTATCATCCATACATGAGTTTACTTGAAATTCTAATATTAGAAAACTTTCTCCAAGGTTAGAGTCTAAAGTTTCCATATTCTTAAGTCCTTGTCACACTTACTCATACTACCATGGACTGTAGCTAACCCTAACAACTAACTTTGCTTTACCATAGATCATCACACATTACTTTAACTTTTATCATTCAATAAATCCTTCTAACCACCAATACTTCCAGATCACTTCTAACTCATGTAAATGGATAGATTTTATCTCATTCTAGGCTCATGTTATTGGGTGCAAGTCTTACTCAAACCTTAGACCATCGGTTCTTTCTAGCTCAGCATCTGGAAAACTATCTACTCTAACCCTTCTTAACATGGATAATTATCTTCTTACAAAATATTCAATCAAGTGCTCCTTCTTTGTCTTGGCGAGGATATACATCCGGGGATAATTACCACGCACGAATGTCCGTGTCTCCGAAATAGTAGGAGAAGACGAGAAACAAAAATAGCAATATCAAGGGAGGATGAACGAATTCAATTATGAAGTTCAAGGGGGATAATCAAACACAAGGGAAGTTTTCAAATCAGCTATGGATTGAGATCATATTAAATCTTAATCTTAACTGCAGGCTCGCTCAGTACAATAATGTAACTGAAACGACAAATCGAGACCTGCATGGGCCACCACAAAAACCATGTCACGCCCCAGTCCCAAAATATGTGGGACCGAGCCACGTGGCATTGGCCAGCTACGTATTCAACCAGACTCTAGTCCGACTAGAATACGTATAAGCTGTTCGAAATGGTGTAACTAACACTACATCAACTCTATATCTCAATCCAAGTAACAGAAAATATAAGGAAGGGATATATGAATACTAGTCTGCAGCCCAATAATCATACTTGCCCGAATGGACTCGAAAGAGTAACATGAGTCTATAAACACTAGGCTACTAGGCAGATACAAATAACAGTAAATGAAATATATAACTCCGAAAGAATGAATACCTGTAATAAAATGGATGTCATCAACAATCCAGCAAGCAGCTCAACAGAACCTACTCAGCTAACCTGGAAGGAAACCAGGTCCTCAGAGGGACGCAACAAGGTACATAATATACATGCCAAAAGTACGACAGTAAAGGGTGATATGATAAAAATAAAATAAGACAGAAATAAATGGGTGAACTACCGTAACCATCTAGTATGAAATGCAATTTAAGAAACATCACTCGAACACGCGGGCTGTCACGGTGTAATCCGAAGTTCTGATACGGAACTCCAGTAACTATGAGAATCTGCAGTTCCGATAAGGAACTGTAGTAACTATGAAAATCCGCATCTTTGGTAATGAGATAACGGTAACTCTGTGGGAAAGTAGCCCAAGCGCACGGTGTATGTTTCTCCCCGCCCATGTGACTTCACGAATCGTATCTACGAGTCGCTCGGTCAGACCTCTAGCTAGTACAACGAGTCATAAATAGAATAGTAATAGTGCACGCATATCAATGTCATCGTCCTAGAATCAACTTGAATCTCCGTACAACAAGATGTAGGCAAGTACGAACATCCGTCAATAATGTACTGACACATGAATATGTCCTAGGGTCAAAATGTAACCCGCAACGATTTGTCGCGGTATCGCATATATAAATGTCTAGGTTCAATACCCGATGACGCTAATGGCCATCGGCACCCGAATGTGATTCGGACGCGAAGTATCGAATGCGGCCCTAGGTATTGCAATATATATTCATAAATAAATATTAAAGAATTTTAAATAATGTCACTGAAGTACAAACATGGCAAGGTACACTTGCCTGTCTCCGGTCACTGAAGAGGAATAGTTGGTTCCAAGTCCAAATCCGAAGAGTCCAAAGAGTCTGAAGAGCCTATAGAATAATTTATGAATTAATTAATTATCTGCTACAAGAATTACTTACTTATAACAATTCTTATGGCATATTGGCTAAAAGTTGTATTAGGGTTTGTTGGTCCAAATATTTTAAGCTATAACAATTTCCTTAAGTTTATGTAATACCATGCAATAAAAATAAAGTGATAAAAAAATCCAAAGGAAAAACTTCACAGTACACTATAACATAGGCTTCTTAGCAAAAAAAAATATATAATAAAAAAAATTTGGCTACAAGGAAAAAAAAAAACTAAAATTAATCTCCATTACAACCCATTCCTAGCTTTGATCCTAAGACCTCTCATGTATATACCCACCCACACAACCAGTGGACTACTAATGCTCACAGTGCTGTTATATGGGTAGCACCCTTAAACTATGTCGTTGGCAATATAGAACAATCAACCAATAGAAGTGAAAAAAATAAAAATAATTCCTTCCCCTTCAGGATTCGAACCCAGGATCCTCTCTTAAAACCCCCAACGCACAACCACTTGAGCTACAGTACAATGTTGTAATTTATAGGCCGTTCAATATTTATATGCTGTTGGGACCTGCTACTTTCCTCCATGTGACCTTCACTACTTCTCCTTCTCTCCTTTGTATTCCCATATACCTACTGTCCAACACAATCATGTGGGACACGTGCTCTTCTTCCAAGTTGTACTCAATGATATTACACAACATTCTCCATGCACAGATTTTTTTTTTTAAGAAGAACACCATGCACGCTGCTCTACACGTCCAAGCTTTCACTTTGCTTTGCGACTGCAACAATATTCCCTACTACTCATCTATTCGTCTAATAGAAATTTTCCATTCCTCATGTGTTTTAATCTATGGGAAGAAGCTAGCAGTCCCAAAAAAATATAGTCTATGTTATACTAGTTAAGTAATCAAGAGAAATTACTTTATTCTCCTGACAAGTTGGCGAAAGAAGAACTGGAAGAAGGAATTGAGAGTTACCCGATGAGAAGGGGAAGGTTCGGATAGACACTCAACACGCGGGGAACTGCTGGTGACGTTCGCTGCGTCGGAAGAGCGCCGCTCGTGCGCGAATGGCGTGGATGAAGTCGGACACTTCGGCACCCGAGAGACGTCGACGATGTTGATGGGGAATGCAACGAAGATGATGAGAGATGTGGACGATGGGATGATCAGGTGGTCTTGTGGGCGGCTAAGAAAGGCGGCTAGGGTTTTTTTTTTTTTTTTTTTAAAAAGAATGGAAGAAAGAGGAAGAGAATGGATAGGAGTTATATATGGAGGGGAGTTAGGGTTGTGAATGTGCTGTTAGGCTTCTCAGCAACGCGCCTGGATGTGGGCCTAAGGAAAAGTTTAAGAAGAAAATGCTATTCACATTAGGTTATTGCCATAAGTGAGCTGGCCAAAAAAAAAATTTTAGTATGATTTTCTAATGCCGAAATTAATCCACCAATTAAATGCTAATTTTTCCTAGACTTACAATTTTGAAGAAATCACCAATTAACCATAAATAGATTTTTCCTAACTATTTCTATATAATAACTATAAATTATCACAAATAGTATATGCTAATAAGGTATCATTTGACATTAATAACATGGCAAAAAAATAAATTCTAAAATCCTTGTGCGTAATATATGTGTAAAGTAATTATTTAATTTAATAATAAATTAAAGATAATATAAGAATGCATTAAGCTTAATTTAAATAACATTGTACTAAACAAAAAGTAGGGGGCTCACATCCTCTCTCCCTTGGGGATCGGAACCCTATGAAGAGTATTTTCCGACCAACGAAGAATTTCAAGTCCTGGGGGACAACGCTGAAGAGATGACAGCCATCTTTAAGGAAGTGGCTAGTCACCATTACTATATGCAGAAGAGGGACAAGGGCGGATTGCAGCCTCATGTGACTGCTTGGAGAGATTTCGTCTTTCGGCAAGACAAGGGGGATCCCTCCCAGTTCTCCACTCCGCCGACGCTTTTTTGTAGTGAAGTGCTCTCTGAGATGAGCAGGTTAGGTAAAAAGAATCCTTGGAAAAACGAGGACCAGCAGTCTGATGAACGCTCCTACAGCTGTTTCTGGCATCTTGCTCATCAAATGTCGCCAAAAGCAGTATTGGTCGCGTATCTCATGGTTTGGCTTCGGGATTATGTCTTCCCGGGCGGATCCGGCTCTGTAGAGAGAGTGACCCGGCACTTGATCCTACCAGCTGTGAAGTTGGTCTTTGGCCGGCGCCTGGCTCTGCTCCCCGCAATGGTATGTAATTTACTGCGAGGTTTACGCGAGTTCGTGGGAAATATGATTCATGACTGGGGTCAAAAAGATAACTTTTCGCGTACTGAACTGCCGTTTCACTATTTGATGGGGTGGTTAATTTTACACCATCCCAACGTAACGAGTCCGGGTTCAGAAGAAGACTATAGGGCCGGAGATGCATTCTTTCGCCGTTTCCACCAGAGGAGTTGGTCGCACACTGGCGTCCCTGTTTGCAGAAGGGTTTTATCCCATCTTCAGGGATGGAAGATCACCAAAGTTGGTCCGATCTTCTTGGGTTTTGAGGCCAATAAAGATTTGAGGGATTCAGGTGAAGACGCCACCGCCCAGCCTCCATGGGGATTCCGTTGGTTGTAAAATATTCGGCCATCCCACCTGGGGTATCGGAACAGGAATCAGTGCTTCCTGGAACCGTATTTGCCGAGTCGCTTTGCACGTCAATTTGGTTATGCACAGCTGATGTTGGACAATCCCAGTATAACCCTGGGGTATGCTGGAAGCTTGATGGATGGCGTACGAGCTTGGCATTACTATAATGCGGGATGTACCGGAGCTCGCTTTACGTTGCCTGCCCAGGATCCGCGGCCGTCCATCCTTTACTCAGCCGCCAAGTTTTACTGTGTTATGGCTGCCGTGCCTTCCGGATATTATAGGAAGACGAGTCTCGTTGCAGGCACACCGTTAGTGGTAACTGGGCATGTATCGGCTAAGGCTCGACCACACCGTCCACCGGGGGTGAGTCAAGCTGCAGCTTCGGTTGATCAACTGAGACGACGTGCGGATGCAGGGGCTGGATCACCTGCGGCAAAGAAGCTAAAGAAGGCATCGTCACCGACAGTGTCAGCCGATTCAGCATCCGCAGAGGTAAGGATCCCCCGCATGGTCTGGTTTTGGGCTTGACTTTTTATGTAATCAATGCTTCCCCTTTTGTACAGGAGCCGCTAAAAAGGAAGCCTCGTACTCCAAAATTCGGTAGAAGTAGATCAAAGGAGATGGCGGGTTCGTCTGAAGTGCGCATCCCGCCAACTATAATGTCTCCTATGGAGGAGAATCTAAAGGACGCTGTTGTCGTGGAGATTCCAACGTCCCTGGATTATGTCAGGAGGAAAGCTGAGGATGCAGCAGCCTCCGAGATGATAAAGGCCGCGACTGGGGCCTTGGATGCCGAGGTTCTAGCAGACACGAGGCTCCCTGGTGATGATGTGGGGTGGAGTTCGTCGTCTTCGGATGACACTGCTCCAGAGTTGCAAGAGTCTGTTGCGGGGGCAACAGATATGGTTGGAACGGAGGAGAGGGTTGATTCCCCTCCTTGTCATGACGAGGGGAGATCGGCTGTATCATTGCCAAGTCCTGCCCCGGCCTCACCCGTGGAAGTTGAGGTGGCTACCGATCAGGCGGTAGCGACAGATCCTGTCCCTGCAGAGGGACTTGAGAAGGATGAGACTCATCTGCCAGTCCTGTCTCCCGGAGCGGGCCAGGAGATGAGTGTTGATCTCCCCGTTCTGCCTGGGGAGGTACTGACTGCTGATAGGACGTTGGAGGCAGAAGAGGTGGCCGTAGACGTCGGTGGTTCCTCCGAACTTGAGAAGGATAAGGGCGTGGAACCCTCTGTTGCCCCTCCTACTTGGGGTACTATCTCGACGCCTGTGCCGGCTTCCTCTGTTCCTTCGGCTCCTCGGGCTAGCAGTCCGGCCCATGTTGATGAAGAGCCTATTGATGCCGAGATTCCAGTCTCGGAGATTGAGGTTGGCGGATCTTCTTCCTGTCCGCTAACTACAGCAGCCCCTCCAACTCCTGCTATGATGCCGTAGGTGCTGGCGGACACAGATGAATATGTGAAATTCATCATTGAGGGGGTGTATAAAATGCTGCAAAGGGGTGTATCTGCTGTGATGGATGCCAACGGAAGTTTTGCAACGGCAAGAACTCTGGCAATGCCTTATATCGAGCTGATACGCGTTCACCAAGGCCACGACCATATGGCCGAGATCCTGGAGGCTTCGGTGATTGAGCTGGACCAATGGCTCATGGAACTTCAGCGCATCCAGCGAAATGACCTTTCCGTCTTGATAGATGCGGAGAAAGAAAAGTTGATCGCTGAGATTGAGTCTTCCTACCAGGCCACTGTGAGCGTCTGGGAGCACGAGGTGGTTGAGACTGAGGCTGCGGTGGGACAGTTGTCTCAGTCCATGAAGGAGACAATGGAGACGCGAGCTGCGTTGGATGCTAATATCGCGGAGATCAACGCCCAGATGCGCCGTCTTGAGGACCAACGGGCCCGGCTCCAGTTAGATGCCGAACGTGTCTAGGCTGAACACGTAGCTTTCAAGCAAGAAGAAGTAACCTTCACTCACCGGGCTCTTGCCCTCGCTCGGCAGCGACAACAGCTTGATGAGAAGCATGAGAATGATACTTCCGTTGAGGCCGTTGAATTGATGCGTCAAGAAGCTGGGCGTCGAGTCCTGGCGACTGTGGAGACTCATGCAGCCGACTTGAGACGTCGAGTTAGAGAGCTCTCCAGCTACCCTGGAGATGTTTAGGGACTGTAGCGTCTCCTTTTTATGTTTTTGCAACTCTTGCTGGGGGATAGTGTAGTTTTGTACTCTCTTTTTTTAATAAAGAAGTACGCAACTTTTTTGTGATGTGTTCATTTTTGTTATCATAAACTTGATGATTTGTGTGGACCTATTATCTTTTGCGTACCTTGGCTTTTAGGTACAGATAATGAGTTTGAAGGAACCAACATGTTTGCTCAGAGATAATGTGGACATGGCAATCATTGAGGTTCAAATGATAGAATCTTCCTACTCAGAGGTATTATGGATTTGGTAGGAATGATCCTAGGGGATACACTGAACAACTCAGAGGTGATATGGACGTGAAAGTTCTGCGATCAATGTACGACAATGCAAGGGTCGTTTGTACGAGATGTTTACTCAGAGGTAATGTGGACGTGGTAAACATGAAGGATAGCGTAGGCTTACGAAGTGTAAGATTCCGCTTTGTAGGGCGTAGAGGGACAACTCAGAGGTGATGTGGACGTGGTTGTCTTTCTACTGGGGTGTGCTACGGAACAGCTGGGTTCCGGAAGCGTATAGTTTCGTTGGAAAGGAATTGTCTGTGAATCCTGATGGTTGGGTCCATAGATCCCCTTGTGGAAGCACATATCTGGAAGATGTCAGGAGTAGTACTTCTTCAGGAACTTGCCGTTGATGGGCATCATGAACAAGTCCCCATTGGGTTTGGCGAGGCGGCAAGCACCGTTTGAGTATACCGTCTCATTGATGATAGGTCCTTCCCACTTGGGCTCGAACTTTCTGGTGTCTTGTGAGTTAACACCATCGGCCTCCTGACTGCCAGAACCAGGTCGCCAACTTGAAAAGTTCTCTGTTTGACCTTCTTGTTGAAAGCCTGTGATATACGGGCTTGGTAGAGTTCGATACGTTGTTGAGCTAGGAGACGCTTTTCGTCAAGTGCCTCCAGCTCCCGCAGACGACGACGTTGATTGTCCTCTTCTGTGAGTTTGTTTGTGATTGCTACGCGAAGTGAGGGTATATGGATCTCGAGAGGCAGTACCGCTTCACTCCCGTAGACCAGGGAGAATGGTGTGTTGCCTGTCGGGGTTCATACCGTTGTGCGGTAGGCCTACAGACATTCGCCCAGCTTTTCGTTCCAGTCGCGTTTGTTGGATGACACGACTTTTTTGAGCAGCCTAACGATAGTTTTGTTGAACGCCTCGGCCAATCCGTTTGCTGCCGGATTGTAGGCGGTTGATGCCACATTTTGAATACGATTCTTGTCACAGAATCTGCTGAAAACATGGCTGATGAACTGAGGATCATTATCGTGGATGATCCTCCGGGGTACTCCGAAGCGGTAGATGACATGGTGTTTGATGAAGCTGACCACCCTGGAGCTCTTTACTTCCGCCAATGGGACTGCCTCTGCCTATTTGGAGAAGTAGTCGGTAATGGCCAGGATGAAGTGGTGCCCCCTTGATGAAGGAGGGGTGATCGGTCCTACGATGTCCATGCCCCAGGCTTCGAAGGGCCAGGAGGCGACTGTAGGATGTAGTGGTTCTGACGGCGTATGAATGAAGTCTGCATGAAGTTGGCACGCATGGCACTTCTTAGCATAGTCGACAGCATCAGCGGCCATGGTTGGCCAGTAGTAGCCCATAAGTCGCAGTCGATCCTGCAACTTAGGACCAGGTTGATGAGCTCCGCAAGTTCCGTCATGAGCTTCTCGAAGAGCTTCGGTCGCCTCTTCGTTGGACAAGCATCGAAGGAGGAGCCCATCATAGGAGCGTCGGTACAGCATTTTAGTGGCTGTATCATAGTAGAATCGAAGAGAACGTCTCCTGACTGAGACGGCTTCCTTCGGGTCCTCTGGGAGAATTCCGTAGATGGTGTAGTCGATGAACGGGAACCTCCAGTCTCGGACATTAACACCAGTACCTGTTGGCATGGCGTGGTCCACTCGTAAGCATAGGTTATTTTTAGGACAAACCAAGTCTCGGCCAACCACCGTGACGTAGTGTTGAGTCCCAAGGGGTGCTGCTAATGAGGTCGCGAGGCCAGCCAGAGCATCAGCCTCCAAGTTTTGTAGACGAGGGACGTGTTCGATGAAGAACCCGATGAAGGTTGAAATGATGTTCAATGCAACTTCATGGTAAGGGATCAGATCTTCATGGCGAACTTCGTATTGCCCTCGGATCTGGTTTACGACGAGTTTCGAGTCGCCATAGGCTTCCAGATGATCCACCCCCAGCTGTTGTGCCAGCTGGAGTCCCATAATGAGCGCGTTGTACTCGGCAACATTGTTGGAGCACGGCTTCGAAATAGAATAAGCGCGCTGGATGACTAGCTGATCGGGGGAGACTAAGACTACCCCCACTCCTACGACAATCTGGCCTTTGGGGCCTGTTCTTGAAGCGCCATCGAAAAATATCCGCCAGACGGAGCCTTCTTTGGTGACGTTTGATTCTTGGACCTCATCCGGGATATCTTCATAGAGTCTTGAGGACTCCGGGATGGGGTGTGCAGCTAAGAAGTCGGCCAGAGCTTGACCCTTAACAGCCTTCTGTGGAACGAACACCATGTTATATGGCGTTAGCAAGATCGCCCATGTGGCTAGCCGGGAGTTCAGTGATCCTGGCTTCGTCATGAGGACCCTGAGCGGATTGACTCGGGAAATGACGTGAATTGTCTGTCCCGAGACATAATGACGAGTCTTTTGGATGGCAAATACCAGAGCCAAGCACTCCTTTTCAACGGGGTTGTACCGGTGTGCGGCCCCGATCAGGGTTCGACTGAGGTAGTAGATTGCTTGCTCATAGCCTGTGTCGCTGTTCTGAGCCAGCAGGGCGCCGAGGGAATGATCCATGGCACGGACGTAGAGCAGGAATGGTTTGCCAGCGACGGGTGCCACCAGAACTGGAGGGCTCGTCAGGTAGGCTTTGATGTCGTCGAAAGCCTTTTGGCATTCCTCTGTCCAGATGTAAGAGACTTCCTTCTTCATGAGCTGGGTGAAGGGTTAACATTTACCGGAGAGGTTTGCTATGAACCTCCGGATGTACGCCAGACGTCCCTGTAAGCCCCGAAGTTCTCGAAGATTCTTCGGAGGGTCCATGTTGAGGATGGCTTTGGTCTTATCGGGATCGACATGAATGCCTTTTACCGTGATGACAAAGCCCAAGAATTTTCCGCTAGAAACTCCTAGGAAGGATTTAGCGGGGTTCATCTTGAGTTGATGTGCTCGCATGAGCTCAAAGACTGTCTTCAGGTCTTGTAGGTAATCTCTTTTAAAGCGGCTCTTGACTGCGATGTCGTCAACATAACATTCGACTGTCTTGCGAAGATGTTGATGGAAGATGGTACTCATAGCTCGTTGGTATGTCGTACCGGCGTTCTTCAAGCCGAAGGGCATTACTATGTAGCAGAAAACGCCCTTTGGAGTCCTGAATGACGTATGTTTTACGTCATCGGAGAACATCTTGATTTGATTGTAGCCTGAATACCCGTCCATAAAAGACATGCGTTCGAAGCCACATGTGTTGTCGATCATCACATCAGTGATTGGAAGTAGGAATTCGTCCTTCGGGCAAGCAGAGTTGAGGTCTCTGAAGTCGATACAGACTCGTATCTTTCCATTCTTTTTGGTAACAGGTACGACGTTGGCTACCTAATCTGGGTGTTGCTCTTCACGGATGAAGCCGCTAGTCAAGAGATTATCTATCTCCTGATCGATGGCGTTCATGATGTCCGGACGGAAGTGCCGCTGTTGTTGCTTGATAGGCTTGGCATCAGGCAAGATATTCAACCTATGCATCGCAATCTGGGGATTAAGTCCCGGTATATCTTCGTAGCTTCAGGCAAAGACGTCGATATACTCCTTAGCCAATTGGATTAAAGATTCTCGGTCTTCTCCTTCTAGGCTTTTGCTGATGAAGATGGGTTTAGAAGAAGACCCGTCTCCAAGGTCGATCTGCTCGACTTCATCGTTCACGTAATTCGAAACGAGACTCCCATTGTTGTCCCAAGCGTTGAGCCCAGGGTTCTTCTTCGAAGGGTTCCGGCGCTTAGTCTTTGCCTTCATCTTTTTGAGGCTGTGCTGATGTCATGATGTTAGCTGACAGCACTTTCCTGAAGACTGATCTGATACTGGTATCGGAATCCCAAGTCGATGCTTCGGATGAGTGGAAATGTTCTATATTTTCTGCGTTTGAACTCTCTGGAGTTGATGGCGGCGTGACATAGCCTACCCCCCGTTGAGTTTTGTTGTAGTAGTCCTGCGGCTTTCCTTTGGGTGTTGGAAGCCGGAGAGGGAGACGTCGACCTTTGCCGTAGTTTAGGCCTTTGTCGCTTTTTAGGTCGTAGCCCATCTTTTGGATGAGGTACTTTGCCTTATCCGTGTACCGATAGAGTTGTATTCTGCCGGCATCTGGTTCTGGCTCGAGCGGCGGGAGGTCTTGACGACGCTTGCCTTCACCAAGGATGATGGATCCTTCGTCTCGACTTCGTGGAGGGACTATGTAGCAGACTCCTTGAGACGGGACTACTCGATTTATATTATGGACGGTCGTTATTTGTGTTTGCAACGACCGTAGAGCGTTATCTAATGTATACATGGCATTCCAATGTGGAAGACAAGAATAATTAAAAGACACTCTATTATTGATGAAGTACGAGATTTTATCCCGTGGGATTACATTGTCTAAGGAGGGTGCATCTACATCAGCAGAGATATATTCGCCAAGCTCCTCATCTGTAAGCACTGGGACTGGATCAGGAGAGTCCACCACAGCTTTGATTTTGGGGTCCGAGAGGGTTATGTGAGCCCTCTCTGGCGTCTTGGATGACTGCGGGGGCTTGCCCTTGAGACGCACCTTCAGTGGTGCCTCAGCTGCGCCTCCAGTGATTGGTGCCTTCCCTTGTAATTTTGCCACCAGGGGAGCCGATGTTTGAGGCGGCTTTCCCTTGAGGCGTATCTTCAGGGGAGCTTCAGGAGTTGGTGCTTTTCTTGGTAGCTTGATGCTCATTGGGGGCACCTTCTGGGGCGGTTTGCCCTTGAGTTTGATCTTCAAAGGGGCGTCGGGAGTCATTTCAGGCTCCATGTCCGGCTCAGCTGCCGTCTCTGCCTCGTCATCAGCATCATTGGCTTCCTCCTCGTCAAGTGATTTGTACAAGTCAGAATCGGTGAAGTAGGCTTCAATCCCTTTGAAAGGATCTATGTCTGCGAACTCCGTCCTGATGACGCCATTGGTGGATACATATTTCATGCATTGGTGGAGCGTGGACGGCACCACCATGTACTCATGTAGCCAGGGTCGACCAAGCAGGATGTTGTAGTTGACCTCGACATCCACAACATAGCAGGTCACCTCAGTTTTGAGGTTATCGATGTGACACTTCAGTCGAATTTTGCCCAGTGGCTCGCTTTTGCTAGCGTTGAAGCCACTGATGGTTGTGTTAGAGGGCGCCAGCCGGTACATTGGGATCCCCAGTGTTGATAACAACGCCTTCAGAATGATGCTGAGAGAAGACCCCGGATCGATCTGAATCCGGTTCACCTTGACTGAACCGACATACCTTGTATAATACAGCGGCCGATTATGTCGGTGGTGCTTGAGCAGCATGTCTTGTTGGGTGAAAGTTATGTTTAGGATAACTTCATCCGCACAATGACAGTGCGCACAAGTAGTTGGGAGGTCTTCAGGCTGCTTGACCTGACTGAGAAAGGATTCGGCATCCTTCAGAGCTTCACAGAAAGCTTCTCGGAAGTTTTTGGAAAGATGCAGGAGCTCGAACAAAGATAGGCGGGCAGGAGTACTAGCCAGTTGTGCCAGTATGTCGAAGTTGTGGGGCTTGGCTAGCCCCGAAGCATTCTCCTTTCGTAGAGGCTTGTCGAAACGAACCTCCACCTGCTTCTGCTTATTGGCTGCTGAGGGCTTAGGCGGTCCCTCTTCCTGGACAGCAGGGACGGTGCAAGGAGGCACCACTTCGGCGGCAGCTTCGTCGGGTTGGGCATTTTGTTGTGCACGCGTCTGCACAGGGAGTGCCTCTTCTGTTGAAGAAGAGACCATGCGGTAAGACTTGATCTTCCTGCATTTGGATTTGGAGGTAGGACCTACCTCTGGTTGAGTCACCTCGGAGACGAGGTCGGGGTGGACCCATAGGACCTCTCCTCGAGATGTGGTGAGTGGGATGAGTCCACTCATATTGTCACGGGTAGGTGGTAAGTTAACCACCTCGATTGTCGCCTTAGGGATGGCGACGACGCCATCTTGTGTGGTAGTCGGCGACAAGGTGCCGAACTGGAGTGATACCACATTGGCTGACACCGTCTTCTCTTCGTAGTCGACGAAGATTACATCCGCATTGATCATGCGCTGGATGTAATTTTTGAGGACATAGCAGTCCTTGGTCGGGTGTCCGACAAACCGATGGTAGTGACAGTACCTCGGGTTGTCCACTTTCCCAACTTTATCGGGCCGCTTTGGGTCCGGTAGCTTGATCTTGTCACCCTGCTTCAGTATTTCAAAAAGTTGCAGGGTGTCTTCGTCGTTGAACGAATAAGTCTCCTTGGACCTTGGTGCAAGTGGAGGCTTCTGAGTAGGCGCAGATGCGCCTTTTGAGGCATTAACAGTCAATGCCTGCTTCCCCTTTGTCTCTCGTCCGGGGTTGTTGGCTGCAGACCTTTTCCCCTTGTCGTTAAAGGCAGGGAAGCTGATCCCCCAGGAGACGTGCATTGGCCGCCTTCTTTTCTGCGGCTTCTGCTTCGATGATCAGGGAGCTGCAGTCGGGGGGGAGGAGTAGAGTTGAGCCAGAGCTTGACTGCAGGCAGCATGTTCATGCTGCAAGAGGAGAGGAGCGCATGTTCCGGCATGCCTGGAGGAAGTCTGAAGCAGGCCTGTCGGAAGCGTTCGATGAACACCCGAACCGTTTTCTTCTCCTTCTGGCGTATTTCTATGAGGGACGCCATCGTCATGTCCTTCCCACCGTCGTAGAAGCGGTCGAGGAAGAGGTGCGTCAAGTCGTCGAAGGATGATATGGAATTGTCGGGGAGGCTGCAGTACCAGTCATACGCCACTCCCTTCAATGCTCCGACAAATATGCTAGTGAGGAGCGCGTCCTCCTTTGGGAGATGTCCCGTTTGGGACTGGAAGTATGTCAGGTAGCGACGCGGAGAGTCCTTCCCGTCATATGGCGTCAGAGTTTGTGGTTTATACTTTGGAGGATAAACCACCTTATTCCACTCGAGGGGATAGGGTTGGGGGATGTCCATCTTCTGGCGCTCCTCTTGCCTGTTCTTGGATTCGAAGCGCTCCCGTAAATCCTTGATCATTTCAACCACATCCTCCGTGGAGCTGGGTGTTGGGGAAGGTGGTACCCCTTGGAGTTGAGCGTTTGAGGGCTCAGACGTCCAGGGTACTTCTCGACGGTCTGTGCCTGAGGGTACCCGTTGAAGGGGTACACTCGACTCCCCATTGGCCCCTGGGTCGGGACCGGTCGAAGGCGTTTGGGTCAAGGTCGACCGTATTTCAAACACTGCCTGTGTCAGTGTTTGCATGGAAGCAGAGAGGGTTTTGAGCCCACCCTCTAATGTGTCTATGCGTTGGACGATGTCCTGCGGCGGCGCATCGGACTCGACATCAACCTCAGTCACATTCACTGTCACGACGCGACCGGGAGTGGAGGGATGAGTTGAGGCCTCACTCTCGGCTTCACTCTCATGTAGGGGAGTCGCCTCTCCTAGAGCTTCATCTTGGCCACTCCCAGCCACGTTCTGGAGGTTCTCGACGGGCGCATCTGCAAGGGTCTGATTACCCTCAGCTCCGTCTTGAAGGGCCTCTTCGTCACCGGAACTCGGGTCCGCAGATGCTAGGCTACCCCCAGCTATGTTCTGGGGGATATCCTTGTCTTCAGAGGCTTCTGAGAGGCTGATTTTGCCTCGAGGAGCTGTCCCAAGTGTGCTTTGGACACACTCGTCTTCGGAAGGAGGCTCGACAAGGGTCTGACTACCCCCCAGCTTATCTTCTTCCTCGACCGAGTGCTTTCGAACACTCCGGAGGACGAGACAGCCGCCTTGGTTTTCCTTGGCTGGTTTTTGGATGCAGATGAGGAATTGCCAGTCATTTTTCGGACTGATGAGGAGTTGGAGATCACGTTGCATGAAGCAACGCTTGGCTCCTCTTTTGTCGACACCTTCCTTCCAAGGCGATGTCGGAGAGGTGTCGATGATTGCAGCCGCTAAAAGACTGACTGCCTTGGTGGTACTGCCGCCTTGCAACAGCAGTTGATGGTGACCACCGCACAAGTATGCCCTGTGAGAGGCGTATCATGCTTGTTGGTCGACTCTCCTGACCGGCGTTTGTGAGTGATCACGTTACGTAGGTCGTTGGAGGAGAGTGCTACTTTCGTACCCCCTTCAAGCGCATGGCAAGGCTAACCGTTGGGGTGGTCAAGTGAGTGCTGTGCCCCCTGATCTGATACCAAACAGGCATCCCGATCAATAGTGGGGGAACCACAACATTTGTTTGTCTTGTTCAACTTGGTTGCGCACGCATCAGATGCGCCCAAGTGAGACAAGGGTTTTGAAGGTTGGCTCGTTCTCGGCGCCGCAGCACTCGAGCCGACCCTGTACAACTTACCATCAGCAGCGTGCATGATTGTGAGCGCATGCTTCTGGCTTGTTGCTGGCATAGCACGTTTGGGACGCATGGCCCATGCTGCCTTGGACTTCTTCGTACCAGTCCGCTGGGGCACGTAGTACTCAGAATCCAAATTCTTCTTGCCACAATAGCGAGTGAGTCTGTCAAAGACAGAGATCTTCTGTGGTGCATCAGAGATGATGCGCGGGGCATTGGCCGTGCCCCTGCTTCGTCGACGCATCTTCCTCGCCTGAGAGGGAGATGGCTGGAGAATGTGGTTAGCCGCACGTTTCCCCGAGAGATGCGCTGCATCAGCGGGCGCATCTTGGTTGCTGAGGACGTCAGTAGGAAGGGAGGGCTGGATTGGCGCATCCCCTTCGGTGGTGGTACCCGAGGCGTCGACCTTGCGCACCCAGACTCGGCGGGTCTTCTTCGGCTTCGGCAGCCGCTTCGAAGGACTCGCGCTGCCTTCAGATATGAACTCCTCATACGCCTGTTGATTGAGGCGTACGACCAGCGTCTTGTGGGAGGAGCCCACCTTCACGTCGTCGGCTTGTGACACAACTTTCTCAGTGGAGGAGAAAGAGGTCCCCAGCAGAGTCGCCAGCTTGTTTGCCATTAAAATTCTTTGATGTAAATTTCAATACAAACAGAACAGTGTTACAATATAGGACTTAGATGTAGCCCTAGAAGTACACTTTTGTTTAATCTGGGTCCCTTGTGCCGATGGAGCGAGTGGTAATGCGTTGACTCCGTTGACGAGCTGACGACGGTTATCGGTTCTCTGAAGATTTGGATTACTCTGGGTGCTGGAGCTTGCTGAGAGGAGGAAGATGTTGAATGTTTATATCTGCCTCTCTGGTGGTATGTTTGTTCGTATCTGTCTGTGTATGGAAGAAGGAAATGATTCCTATATTTATAGCTGGGCAGGTTGGCTGCTCATGCGCGCATATGTAGGATGCGCCGGTGCATGGGGACGCCACGTGTTGATTGCCGATGGAGGCGCATGGGTGATTCGCCCTGATCGAGGGGTTGACTTCTTCATACTGCTGTTGTGAGCCGTCACGTAGCAGAGGAGAAGATCTTTCTGTTGCTGAGATCTTGGATGAGTTGAGTCAAAGGACACGTGTCGTCGACCCATGGCTCGAAGATCTCTGATTTGGGGGGGAATGATCTGGTAGGATGCGCCTAGGATTGGGCGCATAAGGAGACTTTGGCTCGTAACCGTTAGGAGTCACGAACCATTCTGGGCGCATGGCTTTTGAGGCGCATGCAGGCGACTTTCCTTCTGTCTTTTGGCATCAGAGAGCAGTCTAGGACGCATGGCTTTTGAGGCGCATGCAGAGCTTCAGATGGAGACTTTTCTTCTGTCTTTTGGGATCAGAGAGCAGTCTGGAGCGCATGGCTTTTGAGGCGCATGCAGGTTTGGGCGCATGGCTGCGGAGGCGCATGCGGGTGGTTGAGTGGCCACGTGGCAGTAGCCGTCAAAGTAAAGTCATGATGATGCTGACGTTGTCGATGCTTCGTCTTCTGAAAAAGCTGCCGACCGTTCAGACTTTGGGAGATGTGCTGCCAACTCTGTCAGTTCAACATTTAATGTTTATGACATTCGATGGACAGCTGAGGGGGCGCGTCGATTGGCGTTCCACTGGGATGCATGGGGGCGCATCCTCTGTGATGCGCTCGGTTCTGAAGGGCGCATCTGTGTGATACGCCTGAAGTCGAAGGGCGCGTGCGGCTGTTTCGTTCCTCGAGTGCTTTAAATAGCCGTTTGGCTGAATTCGAGGCGTCCGGTTCATCCATTAAATGCAAGTTCATTGCTCAGAATTCGGAGAGCCATCCACTTGGCGCGTGGGTTTGATCTGCCCGGCCTATAAATAGTGGCATGGAGAGAGGGTTTGTTTCTTATTCTCTCACGTACTTCCAATATGAACTTGGGTACTCGAGTGCATTCTGTTGACGAAGTGCTCCCGAGGGTGAAGATGAGACGCCATGTCGTCGTTGCTGCACTTGAAGGTGACTGTTACATCCAAAAGACGGAGTCGAGGGCTTCCGAGGCAGGCGGAAGGTGCCTGTTGCATCCAAAGATAGGGATGCTCGGGCCTCGTCTCCGTTGTGCTGGAAGGGCCGTAGATCGGAATGGCGATGTCCTGACCGTCTTCCTCTGGCTTTGGAGGCACTTTCTCTGGATGGGGTGTTAATTGCCACCTACATCCTGCTCGGCCAGGTGAGCCTGACTGGAAAAGCAGTACATAACTGGGCTGCTGAAGGGATGCACATAACTGGGGATGCACTGAGCTGCTGAAGGAATGCGCCTTGCTGAAGGCGCATTGTGGGATGTGCCCGGTTGAAGGCGCATGGTGATGCTGCGCCTGCCTGGGGGCGCATGGTGGCTGCTGGCCGTAGACTTAGGATCTTTCCTTTGTAGAAGTTTTTCTTTTGTACAGCCTTCTCTAGACATGTAATAGGCTTTTATCTGTGAAATAAGAAGTTCTCTTTCCATGTCTATATTTGTTGCTTTTGCTGTGAAGTATTTTGTCCAAGCTCTGGCGTAGTGTCCGACGCATGGGTTTTCTGGTTGTGAAATTCCATGCTTCTACACACATAACCATTAGATCTAGTAACTAACAAACTTAAGGAGATCAAAACCAAAAAAATGAAAAAAAATTACAAACTTAGATCTACCAAAATGCAACCATCAAAACCAAAAACTCCAAATTCTAAAGAGGCTTAGAATCAAGCAAGGAAGATAATGAGCAATAAAATTTGAGATCCATCATGAAGCAAGTTGCACTTGCCTAGGACTTGGTAGGTGGGAGGAGTAATGAAGAAGATGGAGAAATAAATGAGAAGTAATGAGAGGAGAGAGAAGAGGAGTTGGTATATATCGCAAGCCAACTTATCTCAACCCAACCCCAAACCAAAACAAACCAAGCCAAGTCAATGTGAACCGAACCAAGGACAAATTAAACCAAGACTAGGCTAAACATGACAAGTCAAAATACGGGTCACCTGACAAACGTAAGAAATTCGTACACGTATATTGGAAATACGTATAACGAAAAACGAGAGTGACAACTCTACCCACCTTAAAAGAATTCTGTCCTCAGGATTTAATCAAGAGACTAGAGGTATCGGGGCAAGCTATACTAACTACAGGCAATCTACGATCAGCAGTTAATCAAGCAATCTTTCTTATAAGCAAGGATTTAAAATCATAAGGCATAAGGAAGACGTTATACCTTATGAGTCAAACAGGTGTGGATATCGCGATCAGATATCATCCTCACGTTCCCAAGTTGCCTCATCTAAAGGGTGATGACCCCAAGCAACATGGACTAAACTAATAGTCTTGTTCTTGAGTAACTGCTCTCTTTGGTCCAATATGGATACATGTCTTTTCTCATACGAAAGGTTGGTACCAACAACCAATTTCGAATGATCAGGAATATGGCTCAGATTCGGGATATATTGTCGTAATTGGGATACGTGGAATACGTCATGTACCTCACGTAACGACGGTAGAAGAAAGAGACGATAAGACACATCACCTACTCGCTCGAGAATATCAAACGACCCTATATACGTAGGACTAAGCTTTCCCCGTACGTCGAATCGAATGACGCTACGGGTAGGCGAGATCCGAAAGAATACGTGGTCGTCGATAGAAAACTCAAGAGGACGCCGATGAGAATCGGCCCAATTGTACTGACGATCTTGTAAAACTCGAAGATGATCTCTGACTTGTCTGACCACCTTCTGCCTCTCGTCTATATCATCTCAGGCTAGAGGTGATCTGCACTTTTTGCCATACAGTGCCTTAAATGGTACAATCTGGATACTATCCTAAAAACTGTTGTTGTAGGAGAACTCCACTAGATGCAGATGATCTTTCTATGAACCACCGAAGTCAAGTGTATAGGATCGTAACATATCTTCAAGAGTTTGAATCATGCGCTCTGATTGACCATCTGTCTGCGGATGACAAGCTGAACTAAACTTGAGACGAGCCCCAAACTCTCTTGAAGACTCCGCCAAAAGTGCGATATAAATCTTGAATCTCTGTCAGACACGATACTGACTGACACACCATACAATCTGACTATCTGCCTGAGGTACATCTCTGCTAACTGATCCATCGATTGACCAATTCTAAATGGAAGAAAATAAGCTAACTTGGTAAGTCAGTCAACTATAACCCATATAGCATCTCTTCTAGCTGGGGATTTAGGTAACCTAATTACAAAATCCATGGTTATGTGCTCCCATTTCCATTTTGGGATCGGTAAAGGTTGAAGAAGTCCAGCTGGTCTCTGATGTTCAACCTTAACTTGCTGACAAACTAATCAACGAGAGACAAATCGTGCTCTTTCTTTCTTCATGTCATTCCACCAGAAATACTAAAGAATATTACGACTCATCTTCTTGCCATCGGGATGAATTGATACGGTAAACTGTGAGCCTCTGCCATGATCTCTCGCCTGATGTCACCACTGGGTACACAGACGCCTTCCATGCCGGAGCGTGCCATCTTCGTGAATGCATAACTCGGTTCTTCTTTCTGCTTCACATACTGCGCTAAGCTGCTGAATCTTAGAATTCGATGACTGTGCTCTCTTGATTCTCTTAATTATGCTGGACTGAACTTGTATACTGGCCATCAATGCCATATTGGTAAGAAGAACTACTTCTATTTCCATCTTCTGAAGATCTGCTAATAACTCGGGTTGTATAGTTAAAAAAATAAGCTCATGCTCTTCTACTCAACGCAGCTGCAACTATGTTGGCCTTTCCAGGATGATACTGCAGGTTGATGTCATAATCCACTACTAACTCTAGCCATCTTCTCTGACGCATGTTAAGATCCTTCTGGGTAAATACATACTTAAGACTCTTGTGATCGGTAAACATCTCCACCCGATCTCCATAAAAATAATGCCTCCACAGCTAGAGTACGAAAACCATCGCTGCTAACTCCAAGTCATGGGTTGGATAATTTCTCTCATGATCACGAAGCTGATGTGATGCATAAGCTACTATCTTACCATACTGTATTAAGATGCATCCCAATCTTCTGTCTGAAGCATCAGAATAAACTGAGAATCCTCCAGTCCCATCTACAAGCGTAAGAATGGGTATTGTCATCAATCCTTGCTTCAACTTCTCGAATGAACTCTGACACTCTACTGTCCAAGCACACTATACATCCTTGCGGGTCAACTGCATCAAGGGCACTGAAATTCGAGCGAAGTCTGATACAAATCGTCGGTAGTAGCTTGTCAATCCTAGAAAACTGCAAACCTCTATGACGGTGCTGGGTACTGGCGATGTCTCTATAGCTACTATCTTCTGGAGGTCTACTTCTACTCCACCTCTGGTGATAATATGACCAAAGTATGAAATACGATCAAGCCAAAATTTGTACTTGCTGAACCTTGTGTACAACTAGTGCTCTCTGAGAATCTGAAGGACTATTCGGAGGTGTTGCACATGCTCTGCTTCATTCTTGCTATAGACTAAGATATCGTCTATAAATACTACCACGAACAATTCCAAATAAGACATGAAGATACGATTCATGAGATCCATGAATACTGCTGGCATATTGATCGCTCCGAATGGCACAAGAAACTCCCAATGCCCTTATCTAGATCTGAATATCATTTTCGGGATGTCATTCTTTCTGACTCTGATCTGATGGTACCCCGACCGTAAGTCAATCTTCGAGAATACTTCTGTCCCACCGAGTTGATCGAATAAGTCATCTATCCTTGGTAGAGATATATGTTCTTAATTGTTACAGAATTCAAGGTATGATAATCAACATATAATCTTGACATACCATCCTTCTTTTTTACAAGAAGCATCGGGGCTTCCCAAGGCGATCCACTAGCATGAATGAATCCTTTAGTTCTGAGTTCTTCAATCATCTTGTGCATGATCTCCAATTTGATGGTGCCATTCTGTAAACTCTCTTTGATACTGGTGCCATTCCTGGAATCAAATCAATGGTGAACTCTATTTCTCTCTACATGGGTGAAAGCTTTTCGGAAATACATCAGAAAATTCTTCTACTATCCTGGAAAACTGAACTGTTTCTGCTACTGCCATCCGCAAGATTGGTGGAGAAGGTTCTACTTTGCCTCTGGAAAATAAAAACTTTTCTTCGCCGAGATACCAAAAATAATCCTGCCAACATGGCAGAATATTCTTGCATACTGATCCTTCAACCAATCCATTCCTAGGACCACATCATAGTCGACCATCGAAAATTCTATCAATCTAGTAGAAAATTATCTAACGCTAACTACGATTTGGCACGAAAAAAAAAACTCTAGCTACCCCCACAAGATCGTTACCAGTAATTATATAAAGTCTTACTAATAATGACGGGCTCCAGTCCTATCCATATTGTGAATCGTGCAGACATAAATGAATGCGATACACCCGAATCAAATAATACTGATGCCGGAAAAGAGTTGACAAGAATGGTACCTGCCACCACCTTACCTGATGCCAAATCTTCTGCCACGGTTAGAGCCATAGCTTGACCCTGTCCTCTTAGTACTGGTCCCCTCTACTGGTAACCTCTCTACCTATTATGAACTTAGGCTTGGGCCTGAGCAAACTACTGCAGCCTTTGCTGCTGGAATGCTTGAACGGAGGTGACAATGGCCTCGGAGGCTAGTACTTCTGCTGCTGCACTGGTGCTGGTCCCCTAACCTATGGACTAGTTATAGTTGACGATGATGAACTGGCTCTAGGCGGACAGGATCCGATCATGTGGTTCGGTGCCCCACAAGCCAAGCACAATCCCTATGCTCTGTGACATTACGATACCACGTGCCCAGGCTTCCCACAATGAGAGCAATCTATGGTCGGAGTTGAGGATATGTCGGAGTTGAGTGCTAAACCGATGAAACTGTGGTCTCCCTCCTAGGAGCTCTAATAGTCAAGGCCCTAGCTGCCGGGGCCGGGGCTTATGACTGAGATAACTTTCCACGAGTCTCTTCCGTGCTCCAGTTCGATCTACTATCCTATGGGAGGTATATTCATGTCGCCTTACTGCTCGTAAAACTGCATCAAATGTTTGGTGCTCAAAATTCTCCACAGTCAGAATAATCTTTAGGTGGAGTCCATACTGGAAGCGTTGCGCTCCAATTCGGCTGCCACCAAGGTTGCATCAAACCGACTAAGTCTAGAAAACTAGGTCGTATATCTATCGACCGTCTTTTCCATCTGCTTGAGATTGCTAAACCTTGTCTGCAGATTATACCAAGTTATTGCATCAAAGTACTTCACTTGAAATTTGTCACTGAATATCGTCCATAAGATACACGTCACCAAACCAACTGCTAGCATCGTCCACCAGCTGCGGGCTAAGTCCAATAATTGTAGGTGCACGACGGCCACATTCTCTTCCTCTGGAATCCTAGTAGCTGCCTCCATAATGACCTTTATATCTTAAAGCCACGCGTCAGCAGCAATAGCAACTTCACTGCCGTCAAAGAAAGGAGGTTTCAGGCGCTTGAAGCTGTTAGCCGCATTGTTCCCTTGACAGCCAACTATGTCCATAGCATCTTGTATTGTCTGGTGTAGGGCATTGTCCCGATGATCTTATGATGCAAGCAAGTCCCGGATGAGTCCCATCAGGGTTCTATTGTCAGGCTCTGCAGGCTGGACTGGTGGCCCTTGATCCCCAGAAGGCATGACTCGGGATGTTGCCCCTGAGTGCTGGGTTTGGTCCCGAGGTTACAGCTGGTTCACTTATTGCTAGTTCTCTGGGGGTGCTCCACCCGGATTATCGGTAGGACCAGGAATAATGCTACTGAAGAAAATGACATTGGAAACAATAAGAAAGGACCAAGATAGAGCAAGGATAAAGCACGTTATCGGGTCAAGATTCACAACGATTAGAAAGCACGAGTAGAGATCAATGGCGAATGCTGATTGAGACATCTATCTAGTAAAACCCTCACACATCTTGAGTTACAAGACATGTATGGGCTACCACTTAAATTATGTTACACCCCTGATCCAGAATATCGGAGAGCGGAGGACAGACACAGGGACGACCCTGGCCCAAGGCAGGCCGGACGACGGCACAGGGCCCCCTAACGAAATGGGGCACTAACATGGAACTGTCTATAATAGAACTAGTATATATCATGTGCCTTTTTTTAATAAAAAAGTATTATGGTGTAGTGGTTATATTGGTAGGCTTGTATTTAAGAGGTCTTTGGTTCAATGCTAGACTACAA
Organism: Iris pallida; assembly: GCA_029216955.1. Taxonomy (NCBI): domain Eukaryota; kingdom Viridiplantae; phylum Streptophyta; class Magnoliopsida; order Asparagales; family Iridaceae; genus Iris; species Iris pallida. The sequence goes on along the minus strand of JANAVB010010400.1, from coordinate 13,926,251 downwards.
CAAAATTTTGTTTTATTTATATTTTTTCCATTATGTATGAGGCCCATTTAGAAAATTTTGCCTCGGGCCCCCAATTGCTCAAGGTCGACCCTGGACAGACACAGCCAACTACGCACATTGAAGTGCAACCACCTCGCAATACGGTCATGACTGTCTAGATGCATGAGGGTTTATCTACAAGGCAATAGTCTCTTATGGTCAAGAACAAGCCTAGTATCTCAATCTCAAGCAAGCAAATAAATGTTACAAGATATTGTAACATCATACATACAAGGTAAGGCATCCCCAATATTACATATTCAGATGATCATGAAGCTAGTCATACAAAATGCAAAGAATAACAAGAGTTAAGTCATACATAATCAATCCTAGGATTTGTCAATCACGTTACAGCCCTTAGGCGGACATGAATAAAATTTTAACACGAGCTAACATGTGCTCGACGGCTAAACGCCTCAAAAGAATAATTTATAATAGCACGGGAGAGCAAAATAAGAAAATTCACTCAATACCAGGATTACGTCTGGTATTCACCATCTGGCTGGATGGCAGATAGATCTCCAGGTGCTACCCCAAGATATGGCCATACCAAACCAGCTAGGTCAGATCTCAAAAATAGCAAGTGCCACAAGGAAGGCTCCACTTAGGAACTAAAACCAGCATAAACGGAATAGAGGAACTAATAAAAAAATATAATTAAATAACACAAAATACATGCTTTAAAGAACATACTAGCTTGTATTAAGAAAACAAGAGGTGGAATATATTTCCCATGTTAATCATGAGATAATCATTCAGGCACGACCAATCAAGTCCTATCGCCTGCTATCATTAGCTAACTAGGGTTGTCACAGGCCTAGTTACTAACAAGATGCAATGAAAAGTTCCTGCAGTCACAAGCCCTGTAGAATATCCAGGTTATCCAGGTGAGGATTACAAGAGTTATCAAGATTTATAAGAGTTACATGATTACTGGTGTACTTTAATACTTAAGATTCAAGAAGTGCAACACATGACAGTGTGCTGAAAATGTGCCATACTCGTCGACAAGCTATAAGTCCACAGGTGTTGTCGGAATAATGAGATCGCCTGTATCTGGGAAACCTCTCTCTATGAACTACGTGATCAATCTAGTCATTAACCTAGTCAGATTCATTATTAATCCCTGACCGTGGTAACCTGGAATCCATGACCTAGACATGATCCAAGATGGTACAGGTAGCTTGTACAGGCACATCAACCACGAGGTCAAGATAAGAGTTTACACTAGCACGACAGGAATAGCCGTCGCAACAACAATCAATATTATACATGTCATGTCAGATTTACTTGTCACTTGTCAGAAGTACTTGTCAGGAGTGCACCTCGATAGGCCACTATCAAAAATTATCAAGACAGATCATATATCATGTCGAGTTCATGTCAAGTCATGTCAAGTCAAATCTTATCAAGCTCATGTTCTATCATGCCCATGATCAAGTAAGTTCAATACTAGCAATTCATATTCATGCTCAACAACTATTAAGTCGGGTCGTCACAAGACAAGTCAAGTACAAGATTCATGCAAGGTTCACAACATTAGATTACTCTAAGAACTACATAGAACAATCATGGAAATATATAACAAGAAGGTCTTGGAAAGAAAAGGCGCATGGGTCAAAGGCGCTAGGTGACAAATGGTGCCAGAGGACAAGTGGTGCCAGGGACAAATAGCACCAGGGGACAAGTGGCGCGAGGGGCAAATGGTGTCAGGGGACAAATGGTGCCAGGGGCAAGTTGCGCCAGGGGGAAATGGTGCCATGGGACAAGTGGCGCCATAGGGCAAATGGTGCCAGGTGCGCGCAACTTGATAGCGCAGCGCTAAGGAGCGCCGACTGAAAGGCACGACGCTAAAGAGTGCGCGCAACCGAGATGGCGCGATGCTAATGAGTGCGCGCGCACACACTGTTCATATCCCCAACCAACACCAAAGCTTGGTTGAACCAATTAACTCCAAATGCCATATCTCCCACAAAACAAGTCGAAATCGAGACTTACAAGGGTCTAAATTATGTAGAATTGAATTTTCCACAACAAAGAACCATTAGATCTAGAAAATAACAAACTTAAGGAGATCAAAACTAAGAAAAATAAGAAAAATTACAAACTTAGATCAACAACAATACAACCATCAAAACCAAAAACTCCAAGTTCTAAAGAATCTTAGAATCAAGCGAGGAAGACAATGGAACAATAAAATTTGAGATCCATCATGAAGCAAGTTGCGCTTGCCTTGGGCTTGGTAGGCGGGAGGAGTAATGAAGAAGATGGAGAAATAAATGAAAAGTAATGCGAGGAGAGAGAAGAGGAGTTGGTATATATACCAAGCCAACTCATCTCAACCCAACTCCAAACCAAACCAAGTCAAGACGAACCAAACCAAAGACAAATTAAACCAAGACTAGGCTAAACAAGACAAGTCAAAATACGGGTCACCTGACAAATGTCAGAAATTCGTACATGTATACTGAAAATACGTACAACAGAAAATGGGAGTGACATGTTAGCCTCAGTTACGATGGCGGAGGTGGAGGCTATCATAAAAGGAGTGAACCCTAACAAAGCACGATGGTGGAGGTGGAGGCTAACATAAAAGGAGCGAACCCTAACAAAGCACCGGGGCCAGATGGTTTTGGCAGTAAGTTCTATAAAGTTCACTTTAAGAACATGAAAGAGCCAGTATTGGATATTATCCAGGACTTCTTATCATGATCCACTCCCGAATAATTGGATACGAGTCGGACACGCCTAGCCTTCATTGGTAGACACAACAAAGTAAGCTGTACAAGTCTAAGAAAAACTCTAAGTGACGTGATAAGTAAAATACCACAACATCTATAACGTCCCAGAGAGTCAGTACAATACTAGTCATTAATACAACTTATGCAAGAAATAACACCGGAGACAAATCCGGTAGCAAAAATAAATACAACTCATAATACAAATATCTAAATAAAACTCTAAACAAGTCTAAGCAATGAAATTAAAACTGTAGCCTCTAAGTCCTGAGTCATGGCACCATCCTGCTCAGCTAAGATTCCAGGATCTGGCCCATAAAGGTTGGACAAGATCCTCAAGTTTACCTGCAACATATTCAGTCAGGAGCGGAGCAAAGTACCATATTTAGTCAGGAGCGGAGCAAAGTACAATCTACGATAATGAAACAAGTACAACATGGTGAATAAGAAAAAAGATAATAAAATAGGATGAACATGAAATTATAAATGCATAAACTTTACTATAAAGTAAAAGATCATGACATGTGAATATTTGAAATAACTACTAGAGCATGTGACCGGCTGGGGTAAGAACATGAAGCACAAGTAATGGTCCAGCTTAGAATCTCACGTGCATGATGTGAGACCTAAGCTATAACGCATTGCCTAACTAGCATTTGGCTTTGGTCACATATCCGTAGTATTTTCTCATCCCCAGATACAAGTAAAGAATCATGAACTAGAGCACAAGGCCATATCGTGTAACAATGTGTCCAATATGACAAAGAGCATGATATGAAATAAATGAATCAAAACCATAGAAGTACTTGTCTTTATTCTTGCAAATCAATCTGTTTCAATGTTCCTACCTAGAATAAGGCAAGAGTGAATCAAAATCTAAATAATGGCAATTTAGCTAGCTAACTATTTATTAACCGTAAACTGACTATATAAATACTACTACCTGGATACATTAGCTACTAGCTAGATAGTGACTAGCAATATAAAACTACTAGTCAAATATAGATAAGCTAGCAAGCAAATAATTTAGAAAGTAAATGTAACTTGAACTTGATAATAATTTTAATTTAGATAATTTGCTTTGAAATATTTCTAAAGCAACATAGTCTAGCAAAATTAAAATAATATTTATAGCAATTTAGGTTTAAATACAAATACTAGTACCATATTTTATTTATTAAGCTATCTAAATGTTACTAAGAATATAATAACAACAATATCAATGATATTAATTTAATAAGATTTAACAATTACTAATCTAATAACCAGTCCAACTTAACTAAAATAAAATGACTTGCTGGCTCTAAGCGCAGCCTAATTAAATAAACCCAAAAATAATTCTACAGGCTTAGCTCAACCCAATACCAAAATAATTAATTTATAACTAAAATAAATAAACCTACTGGCTCCCAGCCTATTTAAATTTATCTAATAAACAAATACAAGCTACTGGACTGTCCAGCCTAGTCTACATTCATTAGAAAAGCTCAAAATATACAACAAAAAAAATACCACAATGACTCCAGGCCATGCAGCCCACTGATCCAATCTTAGTTAGGGTAAAAAATATATTGATTAAAAAATATACTATATTATACTGTACAAATCCTCACAGTTGGACAACTGCAAAATTGGAACGGAAATAGAGACCGCTTTGTGGACAACATGCTGATAATCTATATTTTCATTGTTCTACTTAAGGCCTCCTGGACATACTCGTTGATCACTATATATGGTAAGTGGCCTACCAATAGCAAAGTGCTCGTAACTCCAAAACTACAAAAATAATTTGTATGTGAGGTCGAATAGTGTTAGACATCCAAAATTATTTTTAGCTGTTTATAAATATGTTCTACCAGTAATATAAATATACCTATATAAGTGTTAAACATCCAAAAATATTTTTGGCTGTTTTACCTCCTGAAACCTTAGTCACGAATGATGTCATCGAGTGATGTAAATGTGCTAATACTGCTGCACCCCATGCGTGCTTTGTGTGCGTACCCAAATCTTGAAGAAATGGTAGCAGTCTGACATTGATCATATTTTCTATTGCGTCGAAAAATAATAATGCACCGTATAGACATAACAAATAAGCTCATGTACAATAAATCACTTGAAAAATAATAACAACTAAACTCTTCATATGAACTATATTAAATAAAAATTAATTTTTAGTGTAAAAAAAATACCGGTGAATCATCGACAACAACCGTCGTATCGCCAATGCAATCAAGATGCATAAAAGTGGACCAGAGCCAAGTTAGTCTGACAGTGCTCCGACCTCCTATATTAGATGGTGGCTCCACACCAAGGTATGACCTAATGATATTAGAAGCATCCAACCCCTCGTAAAAGTATATAGGGTAACCCTCGATAGGTAACCCTAGAATCTGTGCTGTGTCAGCTAAAGTGATGGTCATCTCGCCAAAAGGTAGCTAAAATATGTTGCGTGTTGGCCGCCATCACTCAACTAGGCTCAATATCAGGTCCCTGTCATGGCACTTAATACGTATAGCGTCAATAAGGTCAAAACCAAACGAAGCTACCAGGGCCTTTTGGGCTGCAAACAACTCCCATAGTGATCGCCACTCACCATGCTCACGTAATTTAACTTAAGGATAATCATAGCACTATAATATATATATATATATATATATATATATATATATATATATATATATATATATATATATATATATATATATATATATATATATATATATATATAGTACAATTTAATAAAATTAACAACCAGAAAATTAATTACCTAAAATTTAGTTTACCTCTCCCGAAAATACAAGTTTAGAAACGTGCGATTCTCGTTCATGTAAAATGAATGGCGTTGTCGGACCACCGGGTTATTTTCCATCATTTTGAGTAGCCATCTGTAATAATCGTTACAATATTTTTAGTTATATAATTATTTTATACTTATATAACTATTGTAAGGGACACAATCAAGCATTAATCAACTTAAAAATAGCAAGTAAATAATTTTTGAAAATTAAATCATATTACCAGTTAACAAGACAGGTTTTTTTTACATCTACTCTTGCTTCCTTCGTTTCTTTCTGCTCCTTCTTCTTATGAAGAACTCATTCCTCTTGTTCTCTTTTTCTCCTTTTATTCACTCTCCAAAGCCAGAATACCTACTTTCCTGTTCACTAAGGCTGCTAAAGCTGCCCTAACCCGATCTCCAAAGCCCCAACCCGGTCTCCAAAGTCCCAACCCAGTCTCCAAAGCCAAATAAAGTTGCAAACAATGAAAACCACAGCTTTTCTCGCTCAGCCATGCAGCTAAAGCTGCTGCTGCATGCAGCGACAGCGCACGTAGCAACGCATGCAGTATCGTAAACCACGACAGCGCGCATGGCAGCGCATGCAACAGTACACGTCAGAGCGCGTGGCAGCGCATGCAGCAGTGCACGACAGAGCGTGTGGCAGCGCGGCATGGCAGAGCATGGCAGCGTCAAATAGTGCGGCAGCCGAGGTGACAGGTAAGCACGAAAATGCCCTTCAAATGGGCGTTTCCCTCAAGGAAAACACCCTTCGGATGGGCATTTTCTATATTTGTATTTTTTTTCTACATTTTTTTTCTCGTTATCTCGCTAACGTCCGTTAGAATTAATTCATATTTAAATGGGAACGCCCTTCGAATGGGCGTTCTTATGCTTCATATGTAATGATAGAAAATATTGTGCTGTACGTGTAATTTTATAAATTTATTATGCTTTCAGTAAAAATTTTCAAAATTCGAATGAGAAAAGCTATCTCGAAGTGGTCACAGCCTGGCCCTCAATTTCGAAGAAGCAAGTTATCCTCTCAAGATTTGAAGGGTCATCCTTGGCAAATGAAACAAAAGAGGGAGAAAGAATATATTGGGAGAGATGAGACTTTCTCTCTATCCTCATTTACCACTACAACAGCAACAAAATGGAAAGGAAAAAAGAAAAGGAGATCATGATGCTCGCCAGAGAAGAGCTCCAGAGTGGAGGCGCTTAGGGCTATGCCAACAACAACTTAATATTGCAGTGAGCAGGACGAGGTGCACCAGACGTCAAGGTGGCACGGCGCTTGTCAGAGACAAAGATGGTGGCTGTAGCTTCGAAGCGACGTGAAGAGACGACCAGATCCGGCTGATCCAGTTGACGAAGCTTCAACGAGGTACGGTCGAGGGCGGCTCCGCGGTGGCTAGAGGTCAGATCCTCTCACAGTAGTACTCTAGTCCCTGCGGTCGAGCAGAGACGGAGCTCAATTGCTCGACAGTAGTCAAGATTGGCGACTAGGGTTTCGATCTGGAGGCAGTAGCTTCATGAGGAACTGAGATAGATGGAACCCTAGATCTGGGGGTAGAGACTCACGACAAGCGGAGATGCTTGACCAGAGTAGTGGCCAAGAATGATGACTTTGTCAGAAGAAAACAAAGCAGTAGACAGCTGACAGTGTCAAAAATAATATAATAAAATAATAAATGGGATCAATATTTATAATAAAAGAATAGTGTGTTCCCCAAGTTAGTTAAGTGGCACTGCCAGTAAATAATAACAGATCTGGAGGCAATAGAAAAATTTAGTAACTAACATGTAACTAATTAGTTAACAACAGTTAATTTAGAAATACATTAGAAATAAGTAAATTGTACTAATCCCTATCATCGATAGATATAAGCTAAAACTCTTTTGTAAACAATTATTTAGCAAGTAATCCTAATGAATAAAATTAGCAAGTAACCCTCGCCAGAAATTAGTAGATGATCACTAGCAAGTAAGTGGTAAAGATAACAGAAGTAAGGCTAATATCTAATAAAATATAATTATATAATAATAATATTCAAAATTAATCTATAGTTAATAGCAGTTTTGGTTAAATAATAATTAGTAATAAAGGTGACAAAATTAGTGAATACTAACTAGAAATAAAGATAATAGAGTTAGTTATTTAAAATCAACTTTATTATTTGAAACAAAGTTATATTAAGAAGGCTAAATAATAATTTTTAAAAAGAAAGTCCAGAAGAAATTTTAAAATTTTACAAAAATAGATTTACGGAGTTACACTTCTTCACTAACAAAAGGCTTCTACAAGAACTAAATCACACGTTCCTCACTTTTGCACCAAAGAAAGAAGGAGCCACCTCACTGACGGATTTTCGACCGATAGCATGTTGTAATTTTTTATATATATAAAATTATAACCGTCTTATGTGTCGTTGAATGGGAAAAGTATTATATTAACTAATTTCTTGGAATTATGCTGCTTTCATCAAGGGCCATTCGATAGCGGAGAACATCCTATTGGCCCATGAACTCGTGCGTAAGTACAATAAACATGGGAGAAGAAATCGTGTCTTAAGCTGGATTTGCGAAAAGCATATGATACGGTGAACAGGGATTTTGTTTGCAAAATTATGACAGACATGGGTTTTAAAGGAGCTTGGGTGGAAATGATACGGGAGTGCATCTCGACCCCGAACTTTTTAGTGCTCATAAGGTCAACTGCATGGCTTTTTCCACAGTAACCGCGGGCTACGACAGGGTGACCCTCTGTCCCCTTATTTGTTTACTTTTGTAATGGAATACTTTACGTGTTTGATGGACAGGGCCGTTGCCAGGAAACAAATTCGACTGTTATACAAATAGGTAGAGACTTAAGAGTCACACATGATTTATGCCAACGACATACTTGTGTTTGCGGTCCCGACGGAGGAGGGGCTGCGAGCTATTACCTAGATCATAGAGGAGTTTAGAAATCTTACCGTCCTACAACTGAACAAAGACAAATTTTGGTTATACTTCAGCACCAGATGTCTTGACAAGGATGAATGTGCAACCATAATAGGAATTGAACATGGAGAACTGCTAGTTAAGTACCTCGGGATATTGCTATCCATCAATTATGCTAAAGACGTAGATTGCACGACGTTGGTTGATTACATACGAAGGCGACTAGAGGGTTGGCAGGCGCAATGTCTGTCTTTTGGAGGACGTATAGAACTGGTACGCTCTTGTATCGAATCTATCTTAAGATATTGGTTGCAAGCTATATAGGACCCCATGATCACTATTCGTCGAATAGAACGGTTATATTCAAATTTCATATAGAATGTGGGAATACATGCCATTGTATGGGAAAAGCTTTGTGCGTCGATAGAGGAGGGAGGTTATAATGACCCGCTTCACCCTAGCGGAATGCCGACTCAAATGGTGCAAGTGCAACGACTTGAATCCTGTCTTGCTCGGCAAAATGACTCACTTAAGACAGACAATGGACTTGGCCCTTCAAGAGAAATCAAGAATTAGACTTTCAAAGGCACGCTCAGAGTCTCGCTCGACTGGTACGATCATCGCTAAGGTGGGTTACTACTACGAACCTGTCTTTGCTTAGCCTAGACACATAATAATACGGACAATATTGCTAGAATCGCTAGGCGATAATCTCTACATGCTAACAAAATGACTCAACACATCTAGCTAAAGGAATAATCCTATTTTGTATGCTTATGTAGAACATGGAAGGGAACTTGGAATAATACTTGAAACTTGCACCGCACTTCACGCTCGTGCCAACACACAACTTATATTTTGAGTAGATTTACTTATGCATTCAATAACGAATAATAGGCTTGTCACTTAGAATCGTACCACAACTTGAGACATGAAACAATGAATGGTTTACTAAAATGAAGCAGAAAGACTATCGACATAGTCGTTCCGAGTAGAGTATAAAAATATCGAAAGGTTTCGGGACAGATGGGTCGCCAGGGCGTTTCCCATATAGGGAGCTGCATAATGAATGAATGTATCGGAACATCGCCATGAATCATTCTATCTTGTAAGCCACTTGACACACCTTTTATGTTTTCAGAGAGAGAGCTTGAGCGATTTTGAATGTCGGCCAAGCACCACTTGTAATACTTTTTGAATATCAATAAAGATTATATAGTTTGTTTCAATTGGTGTTCATTTACTTTCTGCTGCAAGTGGGGACACTCTATGCGACTCTGTGGCCTGGCTTCAATCGATCATTTCTGAACTGGCCGTGCACGAGTGCAACCTAGGCTCGTACGGCATCACGCCTTAGCGAGGACGATCGCTCCTCCGGGAATGGGGCGTGACAAATTGGTATCAAAGCATGGCTTTATATTGTTGAACTTTATTTTAATTCTCTCAGATTTGAAAGCTCAATCGTGGATAAAAGAAGTGTATGCTCTCTCTCGATGTGCCTTAGGATGTTCGATATAATAAGTCTAATATTTTCAAAAGCTCGTACAAGTATTCGGTTGAAAAGGAATCGAGATACGAAGGCCTTTGTGCCAAACTGTGTCGAACTTGAGCTGGAAGGAACCCATGCTAAAAGTTAGCAAATGTTGTGCATGTCTAAATGACCTTACGTTGACAATAGCGAACGAGTGTATGCGACCAAAGTATAGTTTAAACGGGATGGCTATGCACACAGTCTTTTGTCTAAGTTGTGCGAGTATCGCGTACCTAGACCTTCTGGTGCAAACGAGTTTGCAAGCGAGCTTGACTATCTCTCGGACAAGAATAAGTTAGACTTATAGTCTATATCAATAGAGACTCTATCGGACCAACGTTAAGACGAACACGGGGAATGGTTCTTAGATTTTGAGGAACGGGTGAACATATATTTGAACGTGTCGATTGGAAATCGAATGATCATTTTGAGGATTTGTATAATGACTTGACTCCGAGTGTTGTATGTGATGGTATCGACAAAGAATAAGAATGAATTTCGACGATTAGTTGAGTGGCTCGAACCCCGAGTGGTGTATGGACGTCTTAAAAATTGTTTGAGCGAAATTAAGGATTTACGGGTAGCACCGAGTGTATCAGTAAGCGATGTTATCGTGTAAAGCCTTAGAACGAGTAACGCTTAGTTGGTCATAATTTTGAGAGTCCCAAACGAGATATTACTCGAAAGATTTGTGAATGTGTAGTACAAATTACGAAACAGTTGAATAAAGATTCAGAATGATGAAACGAATGGATGTCTTGGTCGAAAAAACTTAGTGGATCATATGTGCGATTTCGGGATAGTCGAATAGAGTGAAACTTGAGTTGAGGTAAAATACTCATAGACGGGATCGATGATAGCACAATTGTAAGATGGCATACATGAACGTTAGTTTGAAGATACGAAGAATGACTAAGGATTTAGAATGGATGTTACTCAATGACTTGAGATTGCATGGAATAATACGAATTGAGGAATTAAGTTGCACGACTCGAATTTCGTTACGAAGGAAGATCATCAGGTTATGTACATCATCGATGGTATTGAGGCGTATCAAAGATCGATGTACGATAACTCGGGAGTACTCTGATTCGATGAATGATGATCATGTTAAAAGTTATTGTTTCAATGGATGTTAGGCTTAGGATTTGGATAGGAAGGAATGTTTGGATGAAAATGGAAGTGTCTTAATTGTTCATCGATAACCACAATGTCAATGATCTTGTCTTATACGAGCGCAACTCCAGCCTTGCACATGCCTTACGTCGGACTTGGAGCGATTATTTCGCGTGAGCGTTGGCATGGTGATTCATGTCCAATGGGAATGATCAACTCGAAGATCAGACCGTGGCAATTTGGATTACTTCGACTTGTGGTTTGAAGCAAAGGTGAATTCAAGGATTGTTCAGACTTGTGATTGACGATTAAGTAAACTTGAGGATTGAGTAGATACAATCTACATATCGTGAATGAACTAGTCTAGACTCAATGTATTAGTTATGCCCCGATGAGGACAATTATCCTACGGGAGCGTTGGCATGGTGATTCTTGTTCCACTATGGATAATCAGACTTACATGAGATTGGAGTATGATATATTGCTATGATAGACGACCGTGTGATCGACTACATAAATTGGATAGGATGGATAGGTGAATTATACTAAACATATTTGAAGAGATAGACTATAACAATTGCTAGTTTTGATGTACGATAGGATTTGGTTGAGGAGAACCTATTGTAAGATGACTTTGCCGAATAGACTCGGACCTCCTGTGAAGAATGTCATGATGGGAATAGGATGAACACTACTCGATGTTTAGAAATTTAAGTAAAATGAACTTAGGTAGAGTATCCCGTACGAACGAACCATGGTTTGACCATAGGATTGGGATGAACGTCATGTGACGACATTGCACAATAAACCAAGAACTTGACTTGTAACTATGACCTTGTGAGATGACCTAGCGGATAGGTGGACAACCCTATGCCGAGTGATTGAACCTGTGTGACCGACTTTAGAGTATCGTTTAGACGGACGATAAATCTGGGACAATAAGACTTAGAATTAGGATGTGAAACTGGGAGTGTGCGTTAACGACAATGATATTAGCCCCAAACAAAGTAAATGATAGAAATTAAGGATGAGCAAGTAAAGTTAGGATAACAAATTGAATTATTGCTTGGAAGATGTACTTGATGATAGTAAAATGTTTGGCCTTGAATCGAACGAGAATTCTTGAACTTTGGTCTACTCCGCTAAGAAAAAATCTTATCGATTTCATAAGACGAGAACGCTTGAGAAACAAATCGGGTCATCTCGAGGATCGAGATAGACGATAGTGAAACGAACTGGAGTTCGGTTTTAATCGATTAGTACAACGACCGACAATTCGAAACTATCACAAGTAGCTTGTCCGACTTCGCTATCGCTAAGCTTGGTTGAAATGTATATATTTGGGGGACGTCTTAAATATGTGCACGATCTAAACTCTGCGTTATAGTGAACTCGAATGCAGCTGCAAGTGGATAAATTGAGATGCGCATGGATGAACGGATGAGTGAGTTAGCCACAACCTACGACCATCCTGTATGACGAATCATAACGCACCTCGTGTGACCGTTATAGTCACGTGATAGTACGCAATAGCAACCAAGTCATAGAAACACGACGAATGAGTGAGTACCATCAACTCTCAAATGAGTGGTAAAGCCATTCGATGAAATTTACCAAACGCATGCGACATGGAACTTAGAAAGATAGCCGAGTATAGTTCGATGTCATCGAAGGATAAAGGCATTCGATAGAAATTGTCTAAGGTATGCACACAACATGAATTAAGGAACGGTAGGATGATGTGCACTCAGGAAGTCTCGAGGACGAGACTTATTTTGAGTGGTATATTATGTAATAACCCGCTCCGCCCTAGCTGAATGCCGACTCAAACGGTGCAAGTGCAATGACTCGAATCCCGTCTTGCTCGGCAAAATGACTCGCTTAAGGCAAAGACAATGGACTTGGCCCTTCAGGAGAAATCGAGACTTAGACTTTCTGTCACATCCATTTTTCTATTAAGGGTATTTTGGTAATTATGAAATTCTTTGGATTATTTTAATATATTATATTATTGGTGTTGTGATTTTGGCCTGTGATAGTATAGCCTTGGTGCAACCTAGCCTAGTGACTCACCATGACTTAATAGCCTAGTAGCATGATTTGTTAGGGTTAGTAATCCTATTCTAAGGTTAGAAGCTATTGGCATATTTATTAGGACTAGTTAGCAACTTTCCTTTAATTAATGTTTATTTTACTATTTTTTAGCCTTAGAAAAGAGGCCAAGCCCAACCCATAGGAAACCTAGCCCATCTAAGTGTGGTCTGCCAAACTAGGTCAAAGGGGGGAGTACTTAATATCTTGTTGAGAATTGATCTCTCCTTTTATTTCCTTATCTCCTGGAAAACCTAAGTAAGTTTCTCTCCCCACTTTCTCATTTCTCCTCTTATTAAACCCTAGTCTTTTGCATTAGGTTCTGATTATTGTTTATGAATTATTGTTGGTGAGGAAATTCAGATTTCGAGTGCGTTAGGGTTTTGGAGCCGCAAGGAGGATCTACACAATTGAAGCTTTCTATAGGAATTCATCCCAATAGGTAAATTCTTCAAACCTCTATAATTTCATGAACTATTTTCGTAGATGCATTTATCTAGGTGTCCCCTAGCTGTAAGATAAATTTTGTAGGAATTTGTATTGATTTGGTGTCCGTATCGGACACGTATCAGTACAAATATACATGTGTTTGATAAAATGCCACAAAGGAATTTTTGTTCATACTTTTGAAAACTAATTAATTGGATTTGTAAATCTATACATGACTTACGACTTTGTATTGGACTGAGCACGATTTGCGTCGCTCGTGTCCAGAATCGGACACGAACAACAGTCCGAGACACGCTCGTGCGTGCCCTGCTGTTCAGGTGGCAGTGTGCAGTATCTGTGTCACTTGGACACGTAAAACTTGGTGTATGGCTTGGGGACATGACTGAAATGTCATCCCCCAAGTGCTATGTCATCTCATTTTGTGTTGGACACGCAATTCGAGCCACACGGATCAGGGCCTATCATGTGCGCGCGGTTTAGTCGCATCCGATACGCGTCTCGTGCGACACGAGGATACGTCATGGTCGTGTCTCAGGGTGACACGTTACTAGCCCTAACCCCCTCTAGGACTGTGCACGAGCTCGACTTGCCTCGAGCTCTGTGTCGTGCCCACGTGTCACGACCCGCACCCACTGTTAGGGTACGAGAACGTAACAACGCCCAGCCTACGCCGCAGTGTCGGCGGTAGAACGCTGTCCTAGGTCAATCATCTATCAATATCAAGTACCTGTACAGTTTATACTCTCCGAACGGAGGTGACATAACAATATACATCTCAATCACATCTAGGGTAGAAGAACGAAAGACAGACAGATAGATAGATAGATAGTAACTCAAGAGAACAGTATCATAGATGAATAAGTCTAAGTGTCTAGTACAACACAATATCCAGAACTGACAACTCATAATACAAAAAGTCTAAGAGTCTATACATCTCCACATCTCAAAATACAACACAGAAAGTGAGACAAAATGTAAATATAGAAAGACTGCCTAGACTAAACTGGTCTAGACTACTGGAACAACTTCCTCAGCTGCAGGTGGAACCTGCTGAGGGTCCACAACATAAGTATCATCTAGTCCTGCTCCATAATAGGTAGACACCAGGGCCTCATCCTCATCCTCTGTAATATTTTCAACAGGTCCAATCAGGACGGGAACGAGCACAAAACATCTCACACAGTGCATATCATGTTAGGAAATACGATACAGGCAATAGAGTAAGATACATGAACTGCTGAAAGGAAATATACGCTGTAAAAGAGATAGCTGTAATGAAATATCTACTATAAATAGAGAACTAACAGTGGCTAGTGAGTCAGAGTACGAGATAGCACATGTGAACGGACGGATTTGTACATGATCGAGTTTGCACATGAATACACTACTTTGGAATTGTTCACACGACTACTAGCACTCCCCCGTATCCCCAATAAATACACAAGGATCTGTACAGGTTACGTTATTGTACATGATATCACATGGGGCCCATGAAAGGGTGCACATGATAGTATACATGAGAGCTCTGTGAGCATGAGAGTACATGATCACATGAGTGCACATGAATGATGAAAGCATAGGTGTACCTGATGATAGTGAAACACACATAACATGAAGTACCCGATGCTCCCGAGGGGGATAACATCTCATGTAAAGATCCATATAGTACCAATCCGTGTTACAAATGTGACAGCAACAAGTAAAGTAATCTAGAGCAAGAAGTAAAGCCTGAACAAGTATGAAACGGTCAGAGAATGTACTCGCCTGCTGTATGAATGTCTGTAGAGAATATGCAGTCTGAGGAGAGGTGTCTGGCTCCTAGTCAGAGCAATACAAGTCACAAAGTATCCACAATGATAAAAATAAAGTATACAATGCATACTACATGATTCTAGGTCAAACTGGTCAAAAGTCAACTCTTGGTCAACTCTAATAGTCAAACTAAGTCACATGAAGTCATACTAAGTCAAATAAGGTCAAACAAGATCAAACAAGGTCAAACAAGTTTAATCTAGGTTGAAGTCAACTCTTGGTCAACACTCTAATCAAACTAGTCAATATGGTCAAGCTAGGTCAATCTAGACTATCTAAGGTACTACACCACAAGGTTAAGGCATAACCAATACCTATACAAGTATACCACATATAAATACATATATATATAATACCAACCTTAATCCTATATTCAAGCTAATCCCATATTCCAATCTCAAGTCATGACTCAACTCTAAGTATCTAACTTAACCCCATACATATCTTATCTACATAGGTCTTCCACAAAACCCAAGTCACAATAATATACTTATATATAGGTCAAACCTAAACCAACTAGTTAATAGCCTAGGGTTTAGTCAAATCTTAGTCAATAAGTCCTTCTATGTTCATCCAAGCCATTTCTAGGTAAATTTGGTCATGGTTGACCCATAGTTGACTTTGGTCAACAATGGTCAATTATCTAGTCAAGGCTAGGTCAATACTAATTAAACTAGTTAGGGTTTTAGTCAAACTAGTCAAACTAGTTATTTTAGGTCATTCCTAGTCATTTCTAGGTTAACTAGGTCACTTTTGACCAAATGTTGACTTTGGTCAACCCTTAGTCAACAAGGGTTTTCTAGCAGGGTTTTGGGTCATTAGGGCTAGTCCAAACCATAGGCTAGTGATCCTGGCCATAGGCCAATAGTCTAGGTTTTCTCATAAACCTATAACTAGAGGTTATACATATGTATATCTATATACCCAAAATCCATATATGCATAACATATATAATACAACCCTTATACTTATATTTATAATACACTGTCTATACATAATAAACCTAATACCACTATACATATATATATCATGTATATATATATACAATACATATATATATATAACTACATATATATTACATATAATATATAGAGAGAGAGACAAGGGGATGAGAGAGAGAGTGAGACAGTGAGTGTGAGAGAGAGAGACTGTGAGACAGTGAGAGAGACAGTGAGACAGTGAGAGAGGGCTGGACAGTAGGGGAATGGGGGGTTCCTGATTTCTGGAACCAAAGTCCAGCCCCCAATTACACACACACACAATTCATATATACATATATGTATATATATACATAACTATACGTACACACAACCAATTAGCCCCAAATTTCACCCACACTCACATATACATATATACTACGTATTTACATACTAAAATACATTAATACAATGGATTAAAACAGATCAAAATAGGTTTGAAATTCGATTTCTGCAAAACTGGAAAATCCTAAACCTGGAACTAAAGGCTGTGCATAGGTAACTAGGGAAATCCCGATTTCACACGAAAAACGAGCTAAGGCTCGAATATCTAGGTTGGTAACTGACACCCCATAGATACACTAGGGTTCCAAGACACTGACACGACACCACGACACGGTTTCGTGTGTCCAAACACACGAAACACACGCTCGGGTAAATTCCTGATACGCTACGCGTGCACAGCGTCGTGCACGCGTTCCACGAGTTCGTGGACACACCACGAGACACGACACGTCTCGTGGTCGTGCATACGTGTAGCCCACCTATAGGGCTACACATCCCACAGCCTGACACGTGTCCACGACACGCGTGGACACGATACGAAACCCGTATCAGTCGTGAAAACACGACTGATATGCGTGTTTCAGACCGCGTCGTGCACACGGTCACACGCGTCGTGCACGCGACACAGGACACGAAGCACCACGTGCTCGTGTCCATGTGTACGCCACCTATAGGGCTTCATGCCCGTGTCACCACGAGATGTCCTCGTGTCGTGTCCGTGCGACACGAGGCGCTCGAAAACGTGTCTGCGCGCGCGCGCGCGACCAGTGCGTGTCCCGTGCGAGTGAGTTTTCTCACTCGACACGACACGACACCACACGAGATTTTGGGGGCATGTTCGCAGACATTGCCCCCTAGTCTGTGTCGAGTTACACGTGTCCAAGTGGTCTGTGCTATGCACACTAAAGGTCGGGTAGCAGGACATGCACGAGGGGTTCGTGCGGTCGGTTCGTGTCCAATTTGGACACGGACACAGCACGATAATGTGCTCAGTCAACTAGGTTTATGATCACCATGTCTAGGGCTCCTAGTTCGTGTAATTAGTTTCACAGTTTGGTGAAAACGAATCCATTGTGGCATTTCACCAAACGAGGATTCCAACACTTCGATACGTGTCTGATACGGACACCAAAACACACCAAAATCCCACCAAACTTTACCCACAGTATTGTTATCCCTATATGAATGCATTTATGAAATAAAAACAGGAATTAGACTAGGTTTTGATATATTTACCTATTGGTGAATTTCCAAGGAAATTCAATGAAAGGAGGGTGTTGTGATTTCGAACTCGACGATGCCCAAGCTCCCAAATTCTAGATTTCTTGCTTCCCTTAGCTCCCTAGATGTTGTAGGGTTCCAATGCAAAAGACTAGAGTCAATTTGGATCAAAATAGCTCAAGTTATGAAAGTTGAAAGGAAAGGGAATTTTTGTGGATTAAATTTCATGTAATTTCTTCATGAATTAATCCAAGGGGTTATATAGGAGTGTGTACCAGCTAGGGGGGGTACCCCTTGGCCGGCCAAGACATGGGGGGGGGGGGTGTCCTTGGCTTCCTTCTAGGTTAAGTCATGGACTTTTGGTAAAGGGGTTGTGATATTTTGCATGTTTTGTGCAAAATATCCATAAAGCAAATATCTAGATATTATCTACTTTAACCCATGACCTAAACATCACCCTAATGATTCTAGGTTAGGGGCTAACTACTAGTTTAGGGTAGGATAGGTTAGGAACTAATCATGAGACCTACCAAGTATTAAATAATATTAAAATCACATAATCACAAATTAAATCTAGAAAATTACCAAAATACCCTTTTGGTCAAAAACCCCAAATTTGATATTCTAAGCCTATGGCTAAGCTATCATGGTCATGGCAACTTCTAGGTTAGAGAAAACTAGGGTTTACACTAAGTTATACTAACCAAAATCACAAAGTCATAAGTCATGACTTAGCATGACTTAGAAAATGGTTTAATCTAACTAAAATCACCAGAAAATCATACCATGACTAAAATACCACTAATAAATAATAAAAATAATAAATTTTCAAAAATCCCCAATTTCAGAAAACAGGGTGTTACAAGTCTACCCACCTTAAAATAATTTCGTCCTCGAAATTTAGATGGTCGTACTCCTCCTAGGTCAAACCTCCAACAATCAAGGACGAAGCCACTACCTAGGCAACATACAAGGTCAACAAGCAAAATATGGGTAGTAGACCTATACTGGGTCATGTCCAAAAATTGGCTAACAGTTTTAGGTCATAAGGTGTAGACTTGTAAAATAAGGAAACAACAATCATCAAGGCTATAGGGTCGTCTACCATCCTATATGAAAATAGTTCATTAACAAGTGAGAAATCATTAAAGTTACCATTCCATAAAAAGGAAATTGAAAATTTAGGTACAAACAATCACAATTAGATTTTAGTCTTGACACGATCTAAGTTGATCAATTTCAGGAAAAATAGAGATTTGGACAAGATGGAAAATCAATGAAATTAAGTATGAGCACGAGCATCCAATGGTGAAGATCCAGGTCATGATAAATTTAATTCAACTGGATACGAATACGAGGTTCATAGGCGATTAAAATAATTCCAAGGAGAATTGTCAAGGCTGTTGTGGATAAGATTCTAAGGCACGTTTAATTGTCTCCATCCGTGTAGATTAATATATGAAAAAGCGAACCAAAACGCAATAGGTTGATCAGACCATCATGCGCCGATCCTGATTAGATAATATGTTAGTGGGTGCGCACCCAATAAAATATATCATGATCAAGCTCGAAAAAGGATAAGCTTGTAAAACTAAGGATGAATTTGTAGCATAAGATATAAGTAAGGGTGGAATGATGAAGGAAGATACATAGTCCTGGTCATGGGCATAGACTAGGAAGGTAAGGAAACAATAAATCACAGGGCTAAAAGGGTCACCATTCTATGGTCAGAGCTACTCTATCAACTCTAAGTCAAAAGGCATAACACATAAATTAATTTATTTAAGAGGAAAGTTCTTGACAAAAGAATTAGTCAAGAATTATATTAATAGCTAAAGCTACTCCTACTCCTAGTCCTAAGTAAGAGATAAAGAAACAACAAATAATCGACAAAACCAAATGAACTACCAGGACAAAACTGATCACTAATAAAGAATAGGTAGGAGCAGATGGAATTGGATTTTAAGATAGATATAATAAAGCAAGGTGGGAATGGAATTTAGAAAAACAGAACCTGCAAGCACATCGCCAACTGCCTGAGCATCCTCAACTGTCATGGCGTAAGCACGCCCCTGCTGACCTCTTCCAGCCTGCTGCTGGAACTGCAAAAATTTCTGCTGCTGTGGCTGTAACGGTCCTCTCTGCTGCTGTCCTACCGGAGCCTTGGCTCCTGCTCCTGGTGCTGCTCCCTGTGCTACTCTGCCTGTGTACTGGGAACACTCCCTCAGATGGTGGTCCGCTGCCCCACATATTAGGCACCGGCCCAACCTCTTCCTGCACTCACCCCATCCATGTCCCGACTTCTTGCAATAGGGACAACTGATTGTCTTCGGGTCCTGACCCCGATACTGATGCTGTACTTGCTGAACTCCCACTGGGGTCTGTGTCTGCTGAAACTGTACATGGGGCCTCTTGGCCTGGCCTCTACTGCTGCTGGTACCACGAGCGTCCCGTCCCCTCTTAAACAACTGTTGCCGCTGAGTTTCCACTATCTGCTGGAAGAAGGAGAACAATCGTGCCACGTCCTCTGATCCTGATGACGACTGCTGCTGAAGAACGTTCGGGACGACAGAAGAAAGTCTCGGAGTAGGGAGAGGTGCACTCCATAGGCTGCAGATATCCTAGCCTGAGCTGGCACAACAGGAACTGCAGTCCCGGGGCCCTGCTGATCAGGACGAGGAGTGGTAGACCCCTCAGTGGTATCTCCCTGATCGAGACGATGAGATCGTGTCTCCATACCCATCCTGAAGACAGATCAAACAAGGAATCAATACTGAGATATAAAATGATAATTCAAGGGAGGACAGTTATTCAAGGAAGCAAACCTTCAACAGGAATTTAGATGGCAGGAATCCAGTTAAGAGTTTTTCTAATGCGATTGAGTACCCTAAAATAAGGATATTAATCTAACACAAGAAATTTAAAATCAATAACTACAAAATTTCAAAATCATCAACTAATCTCCAGGATTCAAAGTTCTACAGTGAATCCTTCAAAATCAAATTCAATCAAGGGAAAAGGAGTTTAAATCGAAATTTCAATGAGATTCTCAAGGGTCATCCCAGGAATCTCTCAAAGTATCCTAGCAGTGATTGAGTATCCATTCTCTCTAAGCCTATTCCTCAATTCTATCGCAGGCTGTAGTGATACTCTAGTTCGAATACCACTACATAAACTCGACCTGCATGGGCCACCACTAAAAACGTGTCACGACCCGCACCCACTGTTAGGGTACGAGAACGTAACAACGCCCAGCCTACGCCGCAGTGTCGGCGGTAGAACGCTGTCCTAGGTCAATCATCTATCAATATCAAGTACCTGTACAGTTTATACTCTCCGAACGGAGGTGACATAACAATATACATCTCAATCACATCTAGGGTAGAAGAACGAAAGACAGACAGATAGATAGATAGATAGTAACTCAAGAGAACAGTATCATAGATGAATAAGTCTAAGTGTCTAGTACAACACAATATCCAGAACTGACAACTCATAATACAAAAAGTCTAAGAGTCTATACATCTCCACATCTCAAAATACAACACAGAAAGTGAGACAAAATGTAAATATAGAAAGACTGCCTAGACTAAACTGGTCTAGACTACTGGAACAACTTCCTCAGCTGCAGGTGGAACCTGCTGAGGGTCCACAACATAAGTATCATCTAGTCCTGCTCCATAATAGGTAGACACCAGGGCCTCATCCTCATCCTCTGTAATATTTTCAACAGGTCCAATCAGGACGGGAACGAGCACAAAACATCTCACACAGTGCATATCATGTTAGGAAATACGATACAGGCAATAGAGTAAGATACATGAACTGCTGAAAGGAAATATACGCTGTAAAAGAGATAGCTGTAATGAAATATCTACTATAAATAGAGAACTAACAGTGGCTAGTGAGTCAGAGTACGAGATAGCACATGTGAACGGACGGATTTGTACATGATCGAGTTTGCACATGAATACACTACTTTGGAATTGTTCACACGACTACTAGCACTCCCCCGTATCCCCAATAAATACACAAGGATCTGTACAGGTTACGTTATTGTACATGATATCACATGGGGCCCATGAAAGGGTGCACATGATAGTATACATGAGAGCTCTGTGAGCATGAGAGTACATGATCACATGAGTGCACATGAATGATGAAAGCATAGGTGTACCTGATGATAGTGAAACACACATAACATGAAGTACCCGATGCTCCCGAGGGGGATAACATCTCATGTAAAGATCCATATAGTACCAATCCGTGTTACAAATGTGACAGCAACAAGTAAAGTAATCTAGAGCAAGAAGTAAAGCCTGAACAAGTATGAAACGGTCAGAGAATGTACTCGCCTGCTGTATGAATGTCTGTAGAGAATATGCAGTCTGAGGAGAGGTGTCTGGCTCCTAGTCAGAGCAATACAAGTCACAAAGTATCCACAATGATAAAAATAAAGTATACAATGCATACTACATGATTCTAGGTCAAACTGGTCAAAAGTCAACTCTTGGTCAACTCTAATAGTCAAACTAAGTCACATGAAGTCATACTAAGTCAAATAAGGTCAAACAAGATCAAACAAGGTCAAACAAGTTTAATCTAGGTTGAAGTCAACTCTTGGTCAACACTCTAATCAAACTAGTCAATATGGTCAAGCTAGGTCAATCTAGACTATCTAAGGTACTACACCACAAGGTTAAGGCATAACCAATACCTATACAAGTATACCACATATAAATACATATATATATAATACCAACCTTAATCCTATATTCAAGCTAATCCCATATTCCAATCTCAAGTCATGACTCAACTCTAAGTATCTAACTTAACCCCATACATATCTTATCTACATAGGTCTTCCACAAAACCCAAGTCACAATAATATACTTATATATAGGTCAAACCTAAACCAACTAGTTAATAGCCTAGGGTTTAGTCAAATCTTAGTCAATAAGTCCTTCTATGTTCATCCAAGCCATTTCTAGGTAAATTTGGTCATGGTTGACCCATAGTTGACTTTGGTCAACAATGGTCAATTATCTAGTCAAGGCTAGGTCAATACTAATTAAACTAGTTAGGGTTTTAGTCAAACTAGTCAAACTAGTTATTTTAGGTCATTCCTAGTCATTTCTAGGTTAACTAGGTCACTTTTGACCAAATGTTGACTTTGGTCAACCCTTAGTCAACAAGGGTTTTCTAGCAGGGTTTTGGGTCATTAGGGCTAGTCCAAACCATAGGCTAGTGATCCTGGCCATAGGCCAATAGTCTAGGTTTTCTCATAAACCTATAACTAGAGGTTATACATATGTATATCTATATACCCAAAATCCATATATGCATAACATATATAATACAACCCTTATACTTAT